>OX401968.1:9067057-10317057 GCA_947859335.1 Tortricodes alternella
TAGGTAGGGTGGATGTGCCTCATATAGGTGGTATATGCTATTAATTTAGGTAGGTATTTATAGAAAACAAAAAAAAGTAGTCTTGCTCAACTCAACACTTGTATTTTACTATTTCATACTTCCGCAAATACCAACAACGTGTCACTTTTAAAGCGATTTAAACTGCAATATTATTTATACCCAATCCTATGTTCATATAATGTTACTTAAGGTTATTCAAAAAGGCTGAACTGATAACTACAGACAATCGATAACCGCTGCAAACAGCTGCTTCCTAGGACATAAATAGTCCATCGGTTTTTCATATCGTTATCTCTGACAAGGCGATAGCGTGCATTGCGAAAGACGTCATAGGTGCAGTACAGGTGTCTGAGCGAGCTAAGTTGCTTCCTGTTGAAAGTGGAATAAGTAATTTAACAACCCTACCTAAGCCTTACACAACTAAATAAAATAAGGTTTATTATACATGTCGTTGTAACGTACTACCGAAGATGAATAATAAATAGTCGATAAGGGAGCGTTCAAGTATAACGTAACGAATTTGGAGGAGGGGGGGGGGGTCTTGTAAAACGTTACGATGCATTCCAGAGGCGGGAGGGGGGTTTGAACTAACATATTTTTTAACCCTTCAGAACGATCGCGTTCTCTCACTCATTTTTGGAATGACCTCTTGAAATTTTACTAGCGGGAAGGGGGGTACAGCAAACGTTACGGCGCGTTACATGGGGGGGGGGGGGGGGGTTAAAAAACTCCAACGTTACGTAATACTTGAACGCTCCCTAAAACGATTTCAACTAAATATTAAAAAAATCGATGAACACACCAAGAAGAAAGGAATTCTTACTAATATAGCGAAGCGAACCAAAGCGAAAAAGTGCGTTTGTGTAAATACCTACTTCTTTCACGTCAAAACGGAGCAATGATTTGAAGTGGATGAAAGTGAAGATGGCTCGCCCCATTTTGTTAAAAAAAAAATACGAATCTGGTGCTTACGACATCGCGTGAACAAACGTGAACTAACGAACTGCGGGCAAACAATATAGGGCGGTCATCTTCACGACCATGATTGACTGATTTGCTCGGCGATGATAGTTGGAAGGCCGGAGATGGATATAGGTACCTAGGTAGGCTACTTTTTATACCGGAAAAAATGCAGTTCCCAGGGAATAGCGAATAGCGATAGATGAAGCTTGTTTTCTATATAATGGTGCACTGGAAACAAATTTTAATTCAGTCACTTTAATTAAAGATCAATTTGAGTGGCCTTTCTGTATTTGGCCACAAGATCGAGTAAATCATTGATAAAACGAATATTTTTTTGGTCGTTAACATTCCTCAGTAGGTATTAGTATAATAAAACAAAACATTCCATACAATCTCCGTCAAACATGTCAGTCATTGTTCATAAGTCAATACATACAAACAATGAAACCGTGGCCGGTCAGCAACCTCGTGTTCCGACGTTCTCACCAGAATTTAAATGTACCTATGGGCATGATTGCAATGAAGGAAGCTCGACTAAACTAGGGCAAGGGACGGATACTACCTAATGAACTGACTCTAGTAGACACAGTATTCTGTACCAATGATATCTGATTCCAACTAATAAATTCGACATCGCCAAAACAATACCGCAAATTATTTTGCTAATAGGTAGGTATATGGTACCTCTCATTAACTTGACAGGAAAGGCAGCCGCGATCGCGATACCTATTAGGTACTTAATCAATGTCCAACAGAGTCCTAGGATATCTATTTATGCGTGATACGCCTTAATGCAAGGCACAAGTTACAAGAACACAAGTGTCTGTTAAAAATTGCAATTTTATATCATGCTTGTTTGCCCATTAATATTGCTATGTTATCGGGTCATATGTGTACCAAATTACAGTCTAGTTCGATCACGGGAATTGGTTTAAAATTGACTTCTAAGATTTGAGCCACACAGGTACTGATTAACAAGTAAAGTTAAAAATAAAAACTTGTAAAAATGGGCAATACCTGTCGTGCTTCAATAAAAAAACTGATGATAGATATACTCTATACGCGAGAATTAAACTAGGTAGCTATTTCCGATGCATTTTTATACTTCGGAGTCGTGATATCGGTATTTAGAGTTGTCCTATAAGCTCGTATTCATCTTCGTACCTAGGTAGGTACCTATCTACCCTACCTATTATCTATGCAGATGCAGTTTAATTGCCTTTGTATCTATGTCATGGTGTATGTGTACTGGTGCCCGCGTACCTATGTTGGGTCCTACACGTAGGTATAAGTAACAGCGCTGCAGCGTCGCAAGGCAGGCAGGTTGCATGGTGCGGTGGCTGACCCCGTAAACCGGTGTGGTGGCAGGTTTTTCTCCATTAATACCTCGGAAGCTATGGAACCTGGATGGTGGGTAGGTCTTTGTCGCTAAGTTATTAATATTTAATACCAATTAATTTATTGTTGAGTCCCTTAGGATTAGTATGGAACTAATTTTTTATAAAAAAACCGTAGTCAATAGCGTTTATTTGTCACCCAAAAACGCTATTTGGTTTATTGTCATTCAAGTCATTTTGCCTTACCTATAACGATGTCTCTAACGACATAGCTATTAGGTAGGTAATTGCTGATTGCTCGTTTTGTATACAGTAACCTGATGATAAGACTTTTAGGCGTTTAGTTTAGTAATAAATCACACGGTTAATGATTTCAAAGTTATGGTAATTTACAAAATAATGTACCTAGGTACCTACTTAGCTAACCACTTTCGTGTAGCGAGATGATATATGGCCAGACATAATGGCAACATTCGTAACATTTGTTATCTATGTATTTATCTCGATTATCAAGTACCATAGGTATTACCTAACCGCCCTTCTCTTTCAGTCTTTGAGCGTCATGAGATCAGGGTGCTTCGCAAATACTTTGACATGCTAGTTAAATTAGATCATATTTTGTCGTTAGTCATTAAATTGTTGTCTGTGTGCAAAATAAATATACTTACTAAATAAACGAATCATGTCTACTTCCTGGAGATTTTTATTTTTGTTGCATTGCTGTGCCTCGCTAAGTGATTTAACATACCGTCTCTAAAATGCCAAAACCACGAATTCATGTAGGTACCATCGTTGTTTTGTTTGACGTTCACATTCGCGGTTTTAGCATTTAAGTGATGATATAATAAATCGCTTAGCAGTCCCAATACCCTGATGCGACTCCCCAACAAAATCTGGGTCTCCCGCAATGTTGAAGTTAAAGAAATGCTACCAGCTAATATCCAGCGAAAGCCTAAAGTGACATTACAAAACATAGAAAGAAAAATAAAACGTTTACTTAGTAGGTTCAACAGGTATTTGGTAGGCTCAATAGTGTGAGGAAAAAGGAAAAATTAAAAGAAGCAAAAATGTACTAAAGGCTGGTCGGCGATTTTCGGCTGGAAACTCGATGCAGCGGAACATCAGCGCTGCTTTAAGTAAGCCATTCTACCTATCATAGGCAACAAATCTTCGCGGACAAAACCCTAACTAACTACGACTAAACCCTAATCTTAATTTACCTGTTATCATTTATCAGGCACCTGTTATCAGGTGGCTAATCAATATTTTTCATAGTGATTTGTAACTTAACATACCTAGGCTAGATTTGAAATCTTGTTTTGGTTTAGATTGGGCACGTTGTGATGTTATTAAAATATAAAATAATGGCTACAATACTGGGCAATCTTAATGATAACTTTTCAGCACAGGTCGAAGTCTGTTTAGCCCAGTTTAAGGATGTTAAGTATGCAGGGTACAAAGCCTATCTACGCTACCTAGGGTACCTACGGTGAGTAAAAAAAAGAATAGCCGATATTTGGCGCATTTACCTTCTTATTATGGAATATTTTACGAGACAAATAAATACCTAGTTCGATAAGAGAAGCAAGAATAACGAGTAAATAAACAACTCCATATCCGATTGGAATCGGTGAAGGCTTTAAAAGGGACGAATTTTATTAGCTTCAAGAAGGTGAACCTATAAATACGCCACCTATAGGTACGTACATACATACGTAGTACGCCATAACGTAGTTTAAATTAACGGCCGTTTAAATTCACATTTAAAAACATCAATCGATAACCATGGAATCTTTTACTCTTTACTCACCAAAGAATCCAATAAAACCTGTAGCAATTAATAAAAATCCACGATCAAGTTCCGTTAGCACAAGATTTTACCAGTGATTTTCTTGCAAAACCACTGAAAAACCGAATCATAAACAAACACAACTTGTAATACACCAATCCAATTACACTTGAGCACAATTAAAATCACTATCACGGCTTCTAAGTAAATTTTTTATAATTGGTATGGACGCGAACTATTTACGTAAAGTTTTGATAATCAGACAACGTGACAACCGAACGACGCGGCGTTTGAGACGAAACTAGCGCCCCTAGCGGACTTTAGTGGACGCGGACGCATGACATGAGAGCAGCGAGTGGACAGGTATTGTCACAGAATGTGGTGTTGCAAGGTGATGAGGCGCTGATTCCGCTTTTTTAAATATAGTCATCAAGTGTGAATATTTTTTAAGGCTTTTTTCATTAACTTGAATTATTTAATATCTAATAAAGGCAAAACTATTAGTAATTTCAAACGACGGCGCATAAGTAATTAATTACCTTTTATTGAGACAAATTCAAAAATCTCATACTATTTAAGTTAATTTCAAAATATACAGGGTCTAAAAAACTGTAAAATAATAAGCGATGTGCGTACATTGGCAATGTTTACTCTAAATCGCCCTCCGCGAAGTAGCGTACGCGCAGATGCGCTAAATTCCAAATTGTTTCCATGGAAAACCATTGAATAACATCCATTAGGTACAACGTCACCTTGGGTAGCGTAGCGACTGATGTAATAAACTGTCATCACTTCCCGTAAACGGTAAGAGTTAGAGGTTTCAGCGTCGTTTTGAATAACTTGAGATTAGTTGTAAAGTTTTAACTGTGGGGACGTTTGATATCTCACAAAATTAACACAAAATTCTTACAAAACCGACAGAAGCCAATTTATTTTATAAATTATTTTATCGTCGCTAGACCATAAATAAAATAATCATTCTATTTAAATGTCCATTATATAACTTTCAGGATCAAGAACCTAAAACGCAAAAACATTAAAATGTATTTTTGCAGTTTTTCTAATCTTGTATGTATCTTATCTCGATAAACATAAGAATTATTTTTGAATTATTCGAGTCGATGATTATAGTAGTAAGTCAACTCAATAATCACGGAATCACGGAACAGGCGTGGGTTCGAATGTTGCCAATTTGACTTGCCATTTTTGTTTTATCATTGATAATTAATCAAGGACATTTTAGGAATGTCATACTGTTTAGTCTTTAGGGATGTGTAGGTATATTATTCGGAATATTGTTTGATCTACTGAAAAAAAGGTACCTTACCTAGTTCGAACTAGGAAATACCAAAACCGGTCGAATTTCAAAACCGCGTTTTTTTCGGTTTTGGTAACGAAATACCGGAAACCAGTTAACCGGTTTTTCTTCAATTGTGGAAAAAAAATGTTAAATAATCAAACCGTTAATTCACGTTTTTAGCGTTCCGTACCCAAAGGGTAAAACGGGACCCTATTACTAAGACTCCGCTGTCCGTCCGTTTTGTCTGTCTGTCCGTCTGTCACCAGGCTGTATCTCATGAACCGTTATAGTTAGACAGTTGAAATTTTCACAGATGATGTATTTCTATTGCCGCTATAACCACAAATATTAAAAAACAGAATAAATTAAATAAATAAGGGGGATCTCATTCAACAAACATCATTTTTTTGCTAATTTTTGCTCTAGATTGATAACGGCAACAGGTAGACGCTTGAAATATTCACCCAATTTAGTTACTTATATATTCACTTTAAAAATAAATAATTAAATTAAAATAAAACAAATATGTATTTAAGGGGAGCTCCCGTACAACAGACATGATTTTGTTGCCTTTTTATAGATAATGGTGCGGAACCCTTGGTGCGCGAGTCCGACTCGCACTTGGCCGGTTTTTATTTATTTACAAGTGTGTAGCCTGTACCTGGACCTGACCTTTATTACCTAATGTACAAGGTACTAATTTTGGCTTTTCATACTCAGTTTCTTAATAATACACAGACTGATGTTGATATATTAATAGATAGACAAACGCCATCTTAATAAAGTAAATCTTCCGGAACACTGACAAATCTCAAAAGATCATTAATCCACTGGTTTGTCGCATAAAATATAAAAGGAAGATTAATTACATGATTATACTTTTGTTTTGGTCGTTGCGTATAAACATCAAGGCTAACTAGGAATTAACATTTACGATTGGAAATGACGATAATGCACAAGTGCGGTTTAATGCCACGTCACATATCGCACATAATAATTACCTACCTAGATTGATAAAAAAATCACTTGACAATTACCTACCTTCGTAATGAGCCAAACGTTATTTAGGTAGGTATTAAAGTTTCCTTATTCGCAGTGTTTAAGTACGCGGAGACTAGGCATTAATTACTTTTAATTTATTATTAAATTTAATACCTGAAAATCAGGGCTTTCTGAAGTAGGTACCTGGCAACACCTAATCTTTTTTATCATTCTAAATTCAAACTTGACCGTTTTATTATTGAAGGGTTCCTTTTTCGGCTTTTTTTACCTGCGTCACAAACGGGAGAAAAAACCTGTAACGTGACCTTTTTTATTTACATTACTAGGTATATTGTGCTAATCGTTTTTGATACTTAAGTGCCTTAATGCCGTCAGCAATAAATCAATACATAGTTTTATCACAGAGTTAGGAATTAATTATCTCGCATGGCGCTACGAAGGACTCCGTTGTGACTCCGTTAAGGCTCATCTGTGCGGCCTTTTGTAAACATTGGTATTAGGTACTTGGAACATTCGGCACTAAACTTCAAATAATATTCCACTAAGACATCATAATCTGACCCAAAAATACCCAAGTCTAACTGCATCCTGTGTATTCAAATTCCATGGTCGAAACCTTGACCAAACGCTTTACCAACAACCGATACGACCGGCCAACCGTGTGCCGTGGAATAATGAGCCCTATTTTGACGGAGTTAGATGTTATAAGCGTTATTTTGAGTAGCAATAAAAGTTGGTTCCGTCGCGGTCAATCATGGTGTAAAGAGGTCTTCCTGCGGTGTTTTACTTGTCAAGGATTATTTTGAAATCCGTGTCGTTTATAATACATCATTATCCGTCCCACCGTTGGGCACAGGCGTCCTCTGAGTGAGAGGGACTGGGCAGTAGGCCGCACGCGAAGCAAGTGCGGATTGGGGACTTCACATCTTTGAATTGCTTCACAGATTTATGGAGGTTTCATCTAAATGCTCGCGGCAAATATGAATATTATGAATTTATAAGGGGGAGGCCCCATTAGTGCGTTGCGTCGTGGCAGCGTCAAACTGCGAAGTTTTACACTAATGGGGCCTCACCCTAACGCAGCGCTGTGCACCTTTGAGTCCTAAAGTCCTAAGTACTAGTGAATTTTTTGATGTCTGGCTGGTTATAGACGGCCTCTATTCGATATTGTCTAAGCGATATCGTAATGGTTTTTTTACGATGCAGCTGACTTTAGAATAGAATATGTATTTGTAATAAGCTTTTTTGCCCATTACACTTTATTGCAATAAAATGCGTACACAAAATTTCGTGTCTGTGCTGTTGACCGTTGAAGAGTTCCTTTATCTGGAGCTAACCCTGGACGTCGATTCAGGTCATGCTTACCATAATAATGCGTTGTCGTCGGATCGGAACTGAAACAACATTTGTCATAAACCTTGAAAAACGATTATAAGTAGGTATACAATAAGCTCACGGTCAGTAATATGTATAGTGATCTCGTATTCACATGTTTTGACATACAATGACATGCTTATCGTCATTTCTTTGCTGTCAAGTTAATAAGAGCTAATACCTCATTTACTTGACACTGCTACTCGTGCTGCCAGAAATAATTCCCGCATACTGCTTTCAAAGGCAGTGGGTGTTCACATGCTGCTTCCTGAATCATTGCGCGCCAGGCAACGCGAGTAGCAGCGGCAGGAGCAGGAGAAGTGACCCAGTAACATACTCGCGCTGCCCACTTCCATGCCCACTTCCCTGCTCACTTCGGCTGCATGGGCAACGCGAGTAGCAGCGGCAGGAGCAGGACAAGTGACCCAGTAACATACTCGCGCTGCCCACTTCCATGCCCACTTCCCTGCTGACTTCGGCTGCATGGGCAAGGCGAGTAGCAGCGGCAGGAGAAGGAGAAGTGACCTATTTACATACTCGCGCTGCCCACTTCCATGCCCACTTCCCTGCTCACTTCGGCTGCATGGGCAACGCGAGTAGCAGCGGCAGGAGCAGGACAAGTGACCCATTTACATACTCGCGCTGCCCACTTCCATGCCCACTTCCCTGCTCACTTCGGCTGCATGTAAATGAGGCATACCATACCGTAGCAATAATTTGCGTCATCGCTTAGATAATGTCGAATAGAGACCTAAATACAGCGTAACTAATAATGTCTGTACTCTGCGCACTGTCCCGGCGCATTGTTGGAATGTATGGCGCATGCGCCATGCCGATCACGATCCTGCGCCGCTAACGTCATACCTAGTTTCACTTTTACAATGGTAACAATACGTTATGACAGGGCAAGGGTAAACTATACATGATCTCACTTCTATGTATCTATATTTATATCTATAAAAAGGTTAAAATGAAGTCGCTTATTTTGTTAGTCGGTAAGTGTCTCCGCTTAAAACGCCTAAACTACAAAACTGATTTTGATGCGGTTTTCACCATCGTTTAGAGAGTTGAGAAAGGTCTTCATTTATAATCACCAGACAATTATAAATAAAATAAATCCAATATATTTGGATTGAATGCTTATTCGTTTGGGTATGAACGTTTGAAGAACGTATTCGGTAGATTGAGGAAGATCAAAATACTTATACTTAGATCAAGTAGGCGTATTCCCGTAGTTAAAACCTTACTTGAGAACCATATCAGTCTTGAGCACATTCTATTAAATAAATAATTAGGGCTTAACTGTGAAAAATAATACAGACAGAAATTGGTGAGTATGAGTCCGTTTTTGAGGGATCAAAATAATCTTCTCTGAATAGGTGGTGAATAATAACTTTAAAAAGGTTACAACTGACACGCATCGGCTATCCTCGGTTATTCTCAAAAGTTTACATTCAAACTTTTTGTCTCTACTAGTGATGTAATGTAATATTTTTGGGGATAGCCCGAATTGCAGCAACAAATTGCCGAAAAACTAGCCCGTTTACGAACCCCTTTTCGCGATTCATTGGCAAACATAATAATGTTACAGTAGGTAAGTAATAAGATACTTATTATTTGTCACATTGATCCATGAGGCAGCTAAAATGCGTATTTTATTCCAGCAGATAATAGCGAATTAACTAAACACAGGAAACAATGTAACTATTTACCGATTATGAAGTTGATAGTGACTGGAATTTACAATTAGATTGTTAGTGATCAAGATAATTAGTATTTCGTTTTAATTCTTGATGGAATCTCGCTTGACCACAGTCTCATGGCAAGTGATGACGCGGCCGAAGGTGGAACCCGATTGCCCAGGAAATGTCTACTTACTCTAACGGTTAATAGGCATAGAACGGAAGGAAGTTGGACATCACCGAAACTGGAACTGAACGATCGTTCGCTTGTATGCTGCAACTGTCAAGACACAACCTCTCCAAATGGCTACCGAATGGCTAACATGATTGGAGTCGCTAGGCGCCACGGCTTCGGCAAGGGGGTGGTGACCAGCCGCGGTTGATACCTACCACCGGTAGGTTGCTCGTTTTGCACCACCCGGGGATCACGTGTAGGGTTGTAGTGGTAGAGCCAAACAGTAATCCCCACTAGGTGATTACTGTTCGAATGGGCCGGCTCGACCGGGGTAGTACAACACTTTCACAGAATATTGGCGTAAAGTAATAGCTTGCTATTGCGTTTCATACGGTGAGTGACGAGATCCGGAGGCCTATTCCCTCATCCCCATCCCATCCCCATTCCCCATCCTCCCTAGACCGGCAACGCATTGGCAGCACCTCTGGTGTTGCAGATGTCCATGGGCGGCGGTGACCACTTTCCATCAGGTGGGCCGTCAGCTCGTTTGTCAGTCAATTGACATAAAAAAAGGGACTCGAGGGTAAAACCTACGGACACGAGCAACTTTAATCCCCAAAAAGTGATTAAATATCATCATTGACGACTATGAAAACCTTAAATACACACGGCTTTACTTACGATTTATTGTCAGAAATGGTCCGACATGTTTCGGACTCGTATGGAGTCCTTCTTCAGGGGTTGAGTGCGGTCGCGGTCAAAGCAACGCGCGCGTGTATTTCAAGTTTTACTATTGTTTGAAATCTATTATCGATTATTAATTGTAATTAACTTAATTATTAAAAATCATTGCGTAATATTGTACGCCGGCAACCTGTAGATAGTGATACGATTTTGTAACTCAATCATAATTTGACAATAAAACTATTTAAATATATTTCTATATCAAGCAAAAATGTCCCAGGCACTTTACTCATTTACACAGTAAGTCAACTACAGTGTGATTTTTTTAATCTGCTGGATGCCCGTGTGGATGACTGGTGCAGTTCTTATTATATATTTTTTACGCAATTTGCCGCGGGCATTGCTCTTTCACTGATTCTCGTAAAATTATATTTGAAAGTAAATGTTAAAGGCTAACCAGATTATCTCAAACACTATTATGCTTCTTCGCGGCGTTTACACACTCTCCGCCGCGGGCAGGATGCCCAGGGTTGGCACTTCGTTAAAATAATAGTTAAATTATACCGTGATCCTTCGTCTCCGTGGAAATATATCTTTAAAATATAACAAAGTTTTACGATACTGACTTTTAAATTAAGATTCTTTTCCCTCAAATTACAGGCTCTCATCGGGCATGCACGAATTTGTCGTTAATCAATTCTCTAGCCCCTATTTAACCCTATGTCTTTCTCGATTCAATTCCTGCTTGTCAAAAACTCTTATCCAAACTAATAGTGGACGGCCAAACTGCAAAACCTATTTGATTAACATTTTGCAAGAAAATACTTTTGGTGTCTAAGGAAGGACATAACTTACATTTTAAACCAGAAAAGTTCACCGTTCCCAAAGGAATACAAGAAATTCACGAAGAAGTCGGGGGCAAAGTTAATTAATACATAAAATATCCGTATTAGTCTTGGGTTCTGAGTGTTTGTATGTAGTTTATAATTTTTGTAGTTTATACTTAGAATAACCTTATTTTGGGTGTACGGTGGCAAGGAATTTTAAAACCACATACATCCCAGTAATTGTTTTCTCAAATATTCGTTGAAAATAAAGATTATAGTTGCATTGGTGGTCTCGTGTCCATTAAGTAAAACTGGTCAAGAATTGGCTTGATAAGAAATAAAGATATGAAAATCTATGGCACCTTGTATCGTAAGCACTCTCATCATCTTAGACAGTGTTTCTAACTACTTTCCCGCCATAACCACAACCACCCGATGGGCGTTGATAAACTGTGTTATTTTATGACAGATTTTACAACTATGGAACTTTCTACACTACCACAAACTAAGACAAACCAGTGGCAAAAAACAGAACTAACGTGACCACATACTTTTCGCATGATTTTGTATTAAAATAGCGACGTGGCCGACGGTATTTGTAAGTTTGTAATGCTAGCGCTCTTGAAATGGCAAGTCGACAGCCCTAATAAGAACCATTATCTACGGAACAATAAATACACACGTGAAAGTGAAATAATAGAAAGGTTCACATTCAATTAAATAAATCGGTTTGTTATTGGACAATGAAGAGTAAAACGAGAGGCATTTTGTAGCTTTTAAACGTTTATTACAAGATTCATAGCCATATAAGCTCTTGCCAAAAACTATTTTGATATGTACAAGTTTTGTTGCCCAGTATACTAAAACACTCACTATGAGAGGAAGCCTGTAGGTACTCCTTGGCACATATTTAAAACGATGATGTTGATAATAAAACTATAATACTGTATACTCCTCGGGTTTAATATATATATGTAGCTAATAAAACAGGTTAGGTACAGAAGCATGTCGAAAATTATGTCATTTTTACTGAGATCAATCAGAGAACTTATGGGACATCCTGTATCTGCGCGATTATGTCAAAAGCTTTTGCATAGATTTGACTAGCACTTTCATGCGGCTTGCCATGTTTTCAGGTATAATTAAGATGCCGATATTTTACTAACACATGACTCGTTTCATTTTGTTAATTTGTTTCTTTAATGTATATCTAGAAAAGGTTAATACCACTTTTCTTGCAATGCCGAATACCCTGGGCGTCTTTTTTAATTTGCCAGGGATGCGCTATCCAGATATAAACATAGAAAATAAAACTAAATGCAAAATTTCATTCAAATCGCTAGTGTTTTCTAAGAAGCCAATTAAAATAGGTACACAAGAATTGCTCGCTAAAGTGACTTGTAAGTGGACTAGTTTTTCGGCAATTTATTGCTGCAATTCGGGCTATCCCCAAAAAGATATATTACATCACTAACGGGGACAAAATTTTTGAATGGAACCTTTTGAGGATAGCCCGAATTACAGCAATAAATCTTCGAAAAACTAGCCGGTAACGAGCCCCTAAAGTAATAAGATTCTTATGGTTAAACAGTTAAACTACATTGTCATGGTTGCACGAATTTGTATTCGCCGCTCGCCTTGGCCTGTGCATGACATTTACACGCGTGTCAAAACACAAACTAAACAGCTGTTGCAACTTTGGCGACTTGAAAGCATCTACCAGCACGACCGTAATCTTGAGCTTGATTTGTTCATGAAGTTCGCACAAAGCTAGTGCTAGTACATTTGAGAATTGTGAAGAGGTGTTTGTGAACTTCAAAGCAGATTATATTTCAATATTGGAGCCAATTCGAAAGTGTGCCTATTCGCTAAAGATCTCAAAAGAAGGATATGCATGTAACAAGTCTCATAGAAGGTTGTCAAACGCCAGCGCTATGGCTTAACCACACCCTATTGCTGATGTATTAGTTCTTACGAGATACATAGAAAAGTCTAATATTGCTTGATTCACACGCTATCATATCATTGTGGGCGGTGGGGTCGGTGGTGCTGTGGTCTCACTCGGCACGATGCGGGAAGGCATTTTTTCAATTATAACAGTGTCACTTAAATGGGTGTCGTGGATGGTGGTTGCTGTGCAACTGAACGTGCGATGGTATCACTTTCGCGTTCTGACACCTCAAAAGTAAGCATTGCGAGAGTTACTTTGAGCAGTTCCTTACTGTATATTTCAATGAGAGATATGGCTGAGCAAGGTAGACCGACTACTTTGTTGCTTCGTATCGAGTTGTAAGTCACTATTATCCATCTATACGAAGAAATTAAATTAAACTGTCTGTCTGTTATGTCAAAATAACAGTTTTTACTAAATACATATGAAAGTATATACGGTGCTTGCTCGTAACAAAAACTTAGTTAAACTCGCGTGAACTTCCGTGATTATATGAGTTTCCATGTTATTTACAATACCATAGACTTCATATATGTTTTCCTGTAATCTATAGGTAAAGAATATTTTTTTGCATTTTTTTCAAAATTTAGGCCCTATAGATTCGGAGATAATGGGAATAAGGATAAGGGGAATGGTCAATTTTCGCCGATTTTCATTAATAACTTCAAAACCATTTATCTTAAAATTAATAATATATTTAAGATTCTCATAGCGAGCCCTTTTATATGATATGTAACACGCTAAAGTTTGCAAAACTTTAGCCGATATGTGTATCAAATTTCAACTCAATCGGTCCAGTAGTTTTGGAGCAACCTACGGGAGTTTCATTGGCAGATAGCTGATGTTATCAGGAGTAAATTAGGGTACTTTGATTTTAGAAACAGAAATAGGGTACCGTGCAAAAAATAACTTGTGAACATAACATAACGATCTACACGAGAAAAACCGCGGGGGACCGCTATTACTAATTAATTGCGAAAGTAACTCTGTCTGTTACAATTTACGGCCAAACCACTTAAGCGATTTGGATGAAATTTGGCATGGATCTATTTTGGTTTGTGAGACAGGGCATAAGATACTTTATCTACACCCATATCATAAAACCTCCATTGGTTAATCAAAAACCATAGGAAATGACCACCATTTTGACAACCAATTAGGAAAAACCAATACTGCGATGAAGAAATAACATGACTTCTTTATCGTTTTTAGTAAAGAAATGAGATTAAATTTGGAACAGCTGTCAAACTCAAGTGGGTCTCTATTCTAGTATCCATAGATATTAAAACAGTTATTGATACGAAACGTCAATTTAGTATGTTTTTTTAATATAAACTGCACAATATTTGATCTCGAGTGACGTGAGAATAGAGACTTCATCCGTTTGTCTATGATTTAAAAAAAAATGGTCTTGACGGACGGCCGCCATTATTGACGCGCCGCGCCGCGTTGACGTTTTGCTGAACGAAAGTAGAATTTTGTTGAATTGAATAGAAAAAGTTGTTTGTAATTTACATTTTAGTTGAAAATATGAATAGTAAGTAGTCTTCTCGGAGTGTGTGTGATGTGAAAATGCGCCGGATATCGGAAATATGCAGCCACGATTGCAACAAATAACTTGTTGCCAGAAAATATTGTTTCTGAACCCATCATGGAGGATTTATAATATGTGTGTAGATAAAGTTATGTATGCAACTCTGCATAATTTGGCCTTAAAACACACGTGCGATCTTATTATGAAACTCGCTAAAAGCTCGTTTCAAAAAACCGCACTAGTGTTTTAAGGCCTATCATTATGCAACCGTTGCATAAACTACTATTATATCACGGGAAACACTGAGGGAATAGCAATAAACGAATTCTACGTGGATGAAGTCGCGGGCAAGAGCTAGATTATTAAGTATTCTAGGTAAGTCCTTATTGATCCATTAGCAGCTGAGTCAGTAAAGGCGCGCGCGCAGGGTCGCGTCCAGGCCATATGGCGCGCTGATTATGGCAACCGACCGCTTTTGTACTCGCCTTAATGTACTGTGAAACAAAAATAACACACGCATATTCAGACTAAGTCGGTGTCAAGTAAATGAACACAGTGTGAGGGATGTATTACCTAATTTACTTGTTACCGACTTCGATATATTTAATTTATCACTCAATCAATAATACCTATATCTGCCAGTTCTAGGTAACTGACACACGAAAAGCCAATCATTATTTCTTACTTTTCAAAGGGCTCTTAAAGTATGTTTGTTATTTGTTAAATTATTCTTTTATTTAAAAAAAAATATGATTATCGTATGTGTTTTAACGACACACATTTACTAAATCAAGAAACAATATAGCATAATGCCAATTGCTCATCACCCTTTACAAAATGTTGCTATCCAAGGTGCAAGGACATCTTTGAGGAGTTCTCCTGGTTCTTCAAACCCGGTTATATTTTCATGAGCATAAACAAACTGCTTCTCAACTTTATACAGAAGTCTAATCGCCATCTGGGAAATAGTCATCATTGAGGAGTTCTGGTGGTAATCTATGGTCTTCATCATCAGTTTCAGTTCACCAAATAATGCTTTTGCACTGCACTCCTCTGCTGCACTGGGAGTGAAGAAATAGCATAGAATGCGTGCAGATGCTTATCATCCTGGCATGTCGTAAAAGTCGACTAAGGGACGGGTCCTCTCCAACATGGTGGACTATCTGTATGGGCGATGGGCTGATCACCTGTCACCATACGGTTCATCATACCATCTTAGGACTAATTAATCGAACGTGGCCAGAAGTAGTATTGTGGCTCTGCCCACCCCATTAGGGATTTCGGGCGTGATAATATGTATGTATGTAAATAATGCTTTTGGAACGCAACTGCTTGAGCTATTCTGGAAAATTCGATTTTTTTTATATGTTTTATAATATTTGAGGATTTCCATCGATTCCTCATAGACCCTCTCATCAGACCTCAACTTTGACCACAACGGGATCAACTGGAAAGTAGGGTATACTTTGCAGTTGATCCCGTTTTGGTCGATCGATTAAAAAAATAATCATCCAAATCGGTTCAGCCATCTTCGAGTAATCGGGGAACATACATAAAAAAAAAGATTCCGACGAATTGAGAACCTCCTCCTTTTTTGAAGTCGGTTAAAAATTGTCAAAATTTAATACTAGTTCTGCTCACATACTACACATACACAAGAGTTCCCTTTCTTAGGGTGGCTTGCACCAAAATCCTAAGTCTGATTCGTCTTACTTAATAAGACTTAAAGTAGTAGTCAGGTTATTTAAGGGAATCAACAGGAATTAAGTATGTATTCTTTATCATAGTCTACGTTTTTGTCATGAACTCGGGCACAAACATTCGCGCTCATCACACAAAATATGCCCACGAGCCCATGACCCCTGGCTCAGTAGGCAGTTGACTACCACTACGCCTTCGAGTCCGTCAACATACATTTAGCTAAAGTTCAAGTAGAACATAGCTTCCGAACGATCTGCGTACACTTTCCATTGAACTTGTTGGATTCCATTATCATAAACAGTTGCTGATTGAACAAGTCCGCAAAAGGACCAGGTGGCCTTTAACAGGCCTTTAGCTGCTAAACTGGGCAGGTGACTCAGACTTAGATTTTGACACAAACCATGAGACTTTATTAGCTCCCACTCTCACACCTGAGGGGTGACTGAATCATGAGAGAGACGAAGTCCTCGTCATAGTTTAGGTGTCAGGGATGCGTTAAGGGGGCTTGTTAACGAGCAACATTGTCACGTCTAGGCACATGATGACGCGAGAATCGGCCAGCGAGCGAACAAGCGATTAAAGTAAAAAAAAAAAAAAAAAACTAATGTAAGTGATCTATTTTACTGCCGTGTATTTTACTGCAGACAAGTTCGCTATAAAATTCAAAACTCAATCAGTGACTTTAGATATTTATTAATGCTTAACATTTTTTGCCGCCCTAGGCCCGGGTCCACTCTGCCTATAGGGAAATTCGCCCTAGTTCGTACCTCAAGAGCTTTATCAGTTCCGGGATATTTTTAGGGTAACTATTCCCCATCTTCAACTCTTTTCGCATTAAGTTCATATTTTACCAAATTTCTGTCTACTAATCTATAAAAAAACATAAAACAAATTGATGTTTCTGTCGGCGTATTCACTTAAAACTTCTCAATAACCTAACGGATTTTAACGCACTTGCCACTTTATATTTCTTCATATTTCTTTAACAGAATCGTGCAAAGCCAGAGCGGGTCGCTAGCAAATATCTTTCGCTCGCGAAGTTTGAGATAGCCGTGGGAAAGAGATAAAAGATCTTAAATCGTTTTTGTGCGAAAAGAAATCCAATTATTATTATCACTTCATCTACGGATCGGAAACTGATTTGTTGTGATAATTGTATGCCGTTAAACATATAACTGAGTGTAGACAAACCACTTTCTATTCATCATTGGTCTAGCTAGTAGGACGCTATGCGTTCTTTTGTATGAAAGTGTTAGTTATTTTGTTGTTTTTGATTTGTTTCGGTTGGTCCCTCTGTCGCCTTTTAATAGCATCATACCATCTCTCGCGTGGGTGGGTGTCGTTGCTGGCCATACACGTTAGGGTTTTTATTTTTATTTTATGTCAATTGACTGACAAACGAGCTGACGGCCCACCTGATGGAAAGTGGGCACCACCGCCCATGGACATCTGCAACACCAGAGGTGCTGCCAATGCGTTGCCAGTCTAGGGAGGTTGGCGAATGGGGATGGGACAGGGATGAGGGAATAGGCCTCCAGTTCTCGTCACTCACCGTACGAAACGCAATAGCAAGCATATGCATGCATGATGTATGCATGATGTTTTTAACCTTACAGGCGTAACCGACCGCTATAACCCAGTTTCATATAACACATACACGTAAGGGTTTGCATGCACAGATTTCCCTCAGTTAAAGACAGTTGGAGCTACGTGACAGTCGCGGATCATAGGACCTTACCAACCAACAATGGAGGACGACGATATGATAGATGTACTCGGCTTGATATTTCGATAAACAATAGAAAAAGGAGAAGAAATCGCACTGAGTGGTATAAACACTGGTTGTTGAAAAGAAAGAAGTTCTGTCACATACATTTGATAAATGAATTGATACACCCAAAGATTATAAACATTATTTACAAATGAATGAAAGCTTTTTTGATACTTTTATCATTGATCACTCCGTTAATCCAGAAACAAGATACTGTCATGAGAAAAGATATATCAGCACATGAGAGATTATTAGTAACATTAAGATTTCTTGCAACAGGGAGAACTTAATGAGTGTCTTAAATATTCTGCCATAATGTCACCTCAGGTTATGGGCCGAACAATATCAGAAACATGTGATGCTCTGAAAAAGGACTATCTACAGGTGAGTTAATAATTAAAACCAGTTTTAACTCGTGAGACAATTTTAATCTTAGTTTTTCTTAGTTTAATCAACCAGTATTTAATCAATAAATATGAAGGTAATATTTAAATCAATTCTGAATTAAAATTTGAATAAAATGATGATATACTTTCTGTTTGTGAATAGTTTGTGTCAATTTGTGGTTGTGAGTCAAATTGTTCATGTAGTGTGGGTAAGGGCTGACATTGTGGTGCAAGTGTTGTATTGTTTTATCGGAGAATTCGGAGATGAGTAGGGCTGACGTTGTGATGCAGGAGAAGTCGCGTAAGTTTGTTGTTGACTGTTGTATTGTTGTATCGGAGAAGAATAGGGTTGAATTTCAGCCACATCAGAAGCAGTTTTACTGCGCGGTGTGTATAATATTGTTGAACTAGTTAGAGCGAAGGACTAGGAGTTCGTGAGATGAGGCTAAGAGTTGGTGAAGAAACAACAGTTAAACTTCGACGATTCAGAATTGATTCGATATTCAAATTACCCATCTCTCCATCAAATAGTGTGTCGTTTATTATTTTCTCTGCAATCAAGCGTTGACGCTTCTCCATCGATCTTAATTTGATTGCGATAGATTTTCCCAAAAGATCGTACCGATCTTCTGATGCTGAGATAGGAGCAGGACGCTTAAAATGGTCTCTCACGGACACGTCATTGGTTAACTGATCTTGCTCTGTTGCTTTAATTTTTCCCGGTCTTGTAGCAGGTTGAGCCTTGTCAGGTGTCGTAATATTGTCTGTAGGGCCAGTATCAGCAGCATTATTAGTATTATCAATATTATCATGTATGATATTTTCTGAAGAGTTGTTGGCATCCTATAACAATACAAAATATTATTATTATTATTTAGTTTCCAGATTCATCGGATAAATGGAAGGAAAGGGAAGGCTTGTACGTTATAAAAGCTAGTGTGCTAAGGCCCTCTGCTCCCAAAATTTCATGAGAATCGGCATCGCCCGTGTAACTGCTCCTTAAGGCTAAGGCTGCTTGCACAATTATATTGATCATCAGTAGACAATATTGACTGTCAATGTCATCTACTGACGCTCAATATAACTGCGCAACCAGCCATATTGCACAGTTATATTGTAGGTCAGTACCTAGCCTAACTGATAATATAATGTGATGTATAATGTGATGTGGCGACGCGGTTGGCCTAGTTGGTAGTGACCCTGCCTCTGAAGCTAACGGTCCCGGGTTCGATTCCTGGTAAGGGCAAATATTTGTGTCATAAGCACGAATATTTGTTCCTGAGTCTTGGATGTTTCCCATGTATTTAAGTATTTATTTATCTATATAAGTATTTATGTCATCGTCTAGTACCCATGACACAAGCCTTTAGAGCTTGCTTTGGACTAGATCGATTTGCGTAAAGATTGTCCCCTGATTATTATTATTATTCCACTTTATTTGACATAATTTCTCGTTTTTTAAATTATTATTATTATTAATATGGTCGGCTGTACCTACAAAATGACAAAATAAATAACTACTTAACTTATTTATACTTACATTGAAATAATTCTCACACTGTCTGAAATGTTAGATCGGGACATTTGAGGAATATTTTGATCTCCAATAAAATCAAACAAATGGAAGTACCACAGTGTTGGCACAGTTTAGTGTTAGTGTGTAAATGCCATCAGACGATGCTCCCAACCTCACAGATTCATCGTATATTTTTTTCTCTCGTGTAACGTTACTGCGAAACGTATTTATTTTTTTAACCACATCGTCTTTCGTAGCAGTAGGCTCCAATCCCTAGAGCTGCGTTACCAATTTAATGTACGCTGCCGATCTTTTATCTCTGTCGCGATATTCTTTGCGCTTAACGCGCCTAAGACAAGGTTCAGATTTGTAGATATCAATGAACTCTTCCAATATGGCGTTGCGTTTGCGGCTCGCCATTTTGAGCTTCGAAGTGGCGCGATAATGCGCGCGCGTGACCTTCCACCATCGGAGACGAGAGAAAACTGAGAACTGTGCATGCAAGCACGAGCGGGCGCCTGTTAAAAACTATTTCATCACACTTGCTCGGAAAGGGTGTTATTATACGCAGGCGTATAGAGCAGCTATAGCCGATTTAGCTCCTCTACGGGCCCCGCCGTCAGCGGGAGTTATTAACCATACAAAATCCATAACTCCCTAGGGTTTCGAACTCCCGCGGGCAGTTAAGTGCTCCAGGTCGGCGGAGCTGCTCGGAATCCGCAACCGGCGGCGCGCGACCGCAAGCCGGCGGAGCTGCCCCGCGCTGATCGCAACGTACGCTCAGTTTATGAACACCCACCTGATGGTAATTCACGATGTAAAATGGAAATAAAATTAATATATATACTTTTTTTTGTTTAATTTTTATTTCATTTCCTCGCAAATGTGATGAAAAACATTGTGTGTATCACGGGCAGTAAGGGGATAATAAACTCGAGTCATAAAAGCCCTCGCCTATCGGCGTCGGGCTTCTAACAGACTCTCGTTAGTTATCCCCTTCTTACGGCCCTAGATGCACAATGTACTATTTCATCACACTTGCTCGGAAAGGGTGTTATTATACGCAGACGTATAGAGCAGCTATAGCCGATTTAGCTCCTCTATACGCCCCGCCGTCAGCGGGAGTTATAAACCATACAAAATCCATAACTCCCTAGGGAGTTATGAATTTTGTATGGTTTCGAACTCCCGCGGGCAGTTAAGTGCGCCAGGTCGGCGGAGCTGCTCGGGAGCCGCAGACGGCGGAGCTGCCCCGCGCTGATCGCAACGTACTTACAGTTCATGAACACCCACCTGATGGTAATTCACGATGTAAAATTGGAATAAAATTACTTTTTTTTGACTTATTTTTATTTCATTTCCTCGCAAATGTGATGAAAAACATTGTGTGTATCACGGGCAGTAAGGGGATAACAAACTCGAGTCATAAAAGCCCTCGCCTATCGGCGTCGGGCTTCTAACAGACTCTCGTCAGTTATCCCCTTCTTACGGCCCTAGATGCACAATGTACTATTACGGTAGGAGAACAAATATGTTCCTGGTTCCAAAAATGTATAACGAAATTGATTGGTTAAGGCAAGAAATTTTTTTAAGCAGAAAAGTAGTGAAAGATAAGTTAAAAAAATACTTTTGGAAAGATTTGCATAGGGCGAAATTTCCAATTGTACGAGTATCCTAAACCCTCTCTTTTAAGTAAGTTATCTCTTATATTGTATTAGAATATAGACTTGTGTAGGATTAAGTAAATTTAGGTACATGGCAAAAAAATGTGACTTTGAGCGCGATCTCGCCAACAAACTGTTGTCAGTTTGGCGCGGAAATTATTTTTATAATAATGTTATGTACGTTTTTGAGAAATAAACTAAAAAAAAAACACGCATGCGCGCAAACGTAATCGAGCGGCAAGGGATAGGTACTATTTTGATATTTGTCAGGTTGCATATGCGTGCAGGCGTGGATAACTGCACAGTTTTGTCGCATACACGCTAGGTTTTGCCTGTCGGTTATGCCTGTAAGGTCAAAATCATCATGCATACCCTAACGTGTATGTTAATGTTCTAAACTTGGTCATCATCAATACATATAAAACGCTACCGTGACTCACTTATAGACAAGGCACAGCCTAACCGGGTAGTCCTAAAGGTTTGAAATTTGGAGGAGACATTCCTCGAGTACCCTAGAGGTGCACTAAGGAGGGATTTTTTGTAATCCCATCCGTAAAGGGGTGAAAAGGGGTGATAAAGTTTGTATGGAAAATACCGCGGGCGAAGCTGTGGCGGGTCCACTAGTAATAATTATAATTTTATTCACAAAGTAATTTTTTCATGAGCTGTTAAAATACGAGTAAATGACCACCTATTTGATAAAAAAGTGCTCCCATTTTTTTCCATCAACAATGAATCGTTTTGGCACCCATCAGATAACGCTCTCAAGTTCGTCCGCTGATTTCTTATCTGTAATTCGTTTTTGCACGCGACTTCGTCCGCGTGGAATTCGGTTATCGCCGTTCCCTCGGGAACTGTGTATTTCTCCGGGATAATAAGTAGCCTATGTCAGACTTCGTCTATAAACTATCTCTATTCAAAAAATCACTTGAATCCGTTGCTCCGTGTAAAAGAAGAATAAACGAATAAAGCAACAAACACACTTACATACATACATACATATTATCACGCCCGAAATCCCTAATGGGGTGGGCAGAGCCACAAGATTACTTGTGGCCACGTTCGATTAATTAGTCCTATCCCTTATTAGTCCTGGTATGATGAACCGTATGGTGACAGGTGATCAGCCCATCGCCCATACAGATGGTCTACCATGTTGGAGAGGACCCGTCCCTTAGTCGACTTTTACGACATGCCAGGATGATAAGCATCTGCACGCATTCTATGCTATTTCTTCACTCCCAGTGCAGCAGAGGAGGGAGGAAACACACTTACGCATTAATAATATTAGTAGTATTCGTCGAATCGACATCAAATCTGACAGGTCATTACGTTTTCTATTAGCAGGTGTATCGTCACTACTTTGAAAAAGCTCGTATCTCAAAATCAGCCAATATCAAACTTAACTTTGCTAGAAGCGTGTCAATTTTATTTTTCCTTTAAATGATTTTGATTTACGAGCTTTTTCAAAATAGTGCCGTTATCTGTCTATCTACGATATTAAGGCTGATTTCGACAGGGTCAGTCAGTGCACAAGTCAGTATCGGCGCCGACACTGGCGCCATCCATGACTTCATTTGTTTACATGGAGTCAGTAGTCGTGGTAATCTTTTCACGGTGAGCATACGTTTGTGGAGTCAGTGAGGAAAAAAATGAATTCACGAAATCAGTGATGTACAAATAATAGAAGGTACTTGGAGATCGGAGATAAATCCACTACCAAGCATTTCAGATCAACAAAGAGGTAATTCCATGACTGCAAAAGAAATTAAAAAGAGACCTATTTAGGAACTACTTTATGACTGCAGACAATGTGCCATGGCAGCTCGACAGTTTTTTTTAAATTTTGGACAATTCTATACACGCTGATTAAAGTTCTGCGTTGGCAAACTCTTAGTATAGTCACAAAACCGGCCCGATCTGTTTTGTGGTATAGAGATATTGAAGTTATGTACCTACATTATTAGTATAAAAATAAACAAATGATTACAATAATTACTTACTGTTGTTTTCCTTTTTACAGTAACGTTTTTTATAAAGGCGTTCAGTTCTTGAAACCATTTTACTTTTGGGACATATACGTTTCTACTGCCGCCCGATCTTGAGGACTTTCGTATCTTATCAATCTCTAAATAATATGTGGACCTAACGGCTTTAATTTTATTTTTAGCTTCTGTAGATGTGAGTCCTTCGATTTGCATTTGTTGAGCAATATTTCGCAACGCTGCTGCGCGCATTTCTCTGTTGCGGTAATTGTGAGATTTGATATCCCATAGGCACTCGTTTTCTCCATATAATTGCACCAATTTGAAGGTTTCGTCTTCGCTTAGTTTACGAGTCATTTTTATTATTAGCGAGACGCGACGTCAACCTACAACACAGCGACAGTGACTGACCCGGCGCTGTCTTGTGGATTTACAGGGGGTTTTTACAACTGGCGCGGGAGGGCGCGGGTGGCGGGCGCCGACTGACCTCAAAATATTCGTGTGCGAATATTCAAGTCAGCGCTGACCTCCCACCGCTGTACTGACTTCAAATCAATTTACATTTGGTTTTTCTCGGGCAGCGCTGACTTGTCTCGAATTAGATGTCAGTCACTGACCCTGTCTAAACCTGCCTTTACAAATGGCTATCGGACGTTTATTTGATTTGCGGATGAAATCGTGAAAGCGATTATGGATGCTATTACGGTGAAATTAGGTTCGGACTGTAAGTATACGAATTTGCTTCAAGGAATAATAGGTTTACATTAAACTCTACGATATAAAAAAAATACCGGACAAGTGCGAATTTAACTAGCGTGGAGATGGTTCCGTTCCGTAGGTACATGATTATCTGAAATTTCCTATGTTACTTTAAATACCAAAGACTTCTTATAGGTTTTCCTGTAATCTATAGGTACAGAACTATTTTCAGTATTTTTTTCAAAATTTCAGGCCCTGTAGTTTTGAATGGTAAATTTACGCCTATTTTTCGAAAAAACTTCCAAAATATTTAAGTATCTTAAAATTCTAAAATAATATATTTAAAATTGTCAAAATGAGTCCTTTCATTTGATATGTTACACGATATAGTCTGCAAATCTTTTTTTTTTTTCTAATTTAACCCCAAAAGTGGCCTCCATGTTAAAAATTCATTTATTTACGTTATGTGTCCGTGTTGCGGTCACTGACTTACATATGTGTACCAAATTTCACCTCAATCGGTCCAGTCGTTACGGAGAAAATTGGCTGTGACACACGTAGAGACAGACAGAGGGACAGTCACACGAGTGATCATATAAGGGTTAAATTTTCCCCTAGAACCCTAAAAAACAATTAGGTATTGTGCCTTTAGGGGATTTATTTAAATTTTGTTTCTATAGGTAGTAAGGTGCCTTTCGTCATTATAATCTGTAATCATGCGCTTAAGAAATTAAGTTTTTAATGAGAAACTATTATCTATTCTGTGGTTTAGCATAGAAAGCGCCATATGATCATACATGCTATAGAAAAATGCTAAATCCCATCGGGATATGGAAAAAATTGACGGCAACAACAGCAAGTTTTTTCCACATTTTCTTTTAGCTGTTCAGCGATGAGGGTTACATTAAAATTAAATAGGTAAAGTCTAAACTGATAGTTTCGTAAGAGACTCACACCACAGCTAAGCCGTATGAGTATGACGTCACTGTAGAATAAACAAATTTTGAAAATTGATTTTCCTTATGTAAATAGGAGCTTTCGAAAATTAAGGGCCGTTATAATATGAATGTTTCCAGCGGCCCTAACATGCATGGCACAAAGATAAATTAGATCCGTTTATCTCTAAGTGCGTCTCTCTCACACTAGTGCCGACAAAAGAGATAGTCATAGAGATAAACGGTTCTAATTTATCTTTGTGCCATGCATGTTAGGGCCGCTGGGTAAAAAAATAGTAATTCTAATTAATCCGTCAGTTAGATTATGAAAATTGATTTGTTTAATTGATAAAATAAATAATATGTGTTCAATAATTTATTATAATGTAAATGTCGGACTTATTAGATTTTTTCAGGAAACTAGCCTATTGTTCATATTTTTTTAACTAGCTAAAAAAATTGATGCGTGGCAAAAAGTTACAGTATTTAGGCTGCACTCATTTTTCTTACCGTCTGGGATAATGCAAATGCGCGTATATACTCGTAGCATTGGTAAAGGGCACTTAAGGGCGTATCGACAAACAACCTAGTAGGGAATAAAGATATGTATCTACAAAGGACTTAGCAAGGTATTTCTCTAACTTTATGTAGCTGTATTGTATTTTGTACGTAACGTACCGTCGTGTGCTAAGTACATTAAGCTCAACTCTGACGTAACCTAACTATGAACAACTTAATCCTAATTGGCTTTCATTTAACTATTGTAATGGATTACTAAAGTCAACGGCCGGTGATACAATTACAATGTCGGAACCTAATTTGAATTAGTGAGAGTGCTTGAGAAAGTGATGCGGAGTTTGCGAGACAATGAGTATTAATGCAACAGAGAGGACAAACGATTCGACTACAGCGCGTGATCTTTGGAAAAGATGGACTTTCTTATGCTTATCGAGTTACAATTTAATTTCGCATAGGTTAAAATCAGTAAACATCTTTAATCATATGACGACGCAGTTAGCCTAGTAGGTAGTGACCCTGCCTCTGAAGCTAGCGGTCCCGGGTTCGATCCCCGGTAAGGGCAAATACTTGTGTGATGAGCACGAATGTTTGTTCCTGAGTCTCGGATGTTTCCTATGTATTTAAGTATTTATTTATCTATTTAAGTATGTATATCATCGTCTAGTACCCATTACACACGCCTTAGAGCTTACTTTGGGACTAGATTCATTTATGCAAAGATTGTCCCCTGGCTATTATTATTATTATTAATAATTAGTGGACCCGCCACTGCTTCGCCCGCGGTGCTTTCCATACAAACGTTATCTTCCCGTTACACCCCTTTAGGAATGGAATTTCAAAAAATCCCTCCTTAGTGCACCTCTACGGTACTCGCGGAATGTCTCCTCCAAATTTCAAACCTCTAGGACAGGCGTTTAGGCAGTGCTTTGTCTATAAGTGAGCTTATAGACAAAGCACTGCCTAAACGCCATCACACACACGCCGTGACTCATCACGGTACTGTTTTATACGTATTGATAACTATACTATTTATTTGTATGGAAACGGGACTTAACCGCGATAATAAATTATTATTTACCTCTACGTCTCTCGTCCCTCGGTCCCCGAGTCCCGTTTAAACGAAAGATGGATTTGAGGGTGTCCGGACCACCTTAACCCATTTCTTATATACGTCCTTGCCTAAAACCAAACAAGTCTCTGTGAGCACGAAAAAAGGAGGTCGAAACTGCCAAAGATTGTGGTGTTGTCTTGTCTATGATATTATAGTCTTTGGCCAAAAAGAGCAACCGTGAACAAAATTAACTGAATTAATTAAGAAGAAAGTGCCGCTAATGAACACTTTTGATTTAATGACTCCATCTAAATTAAACATTACACTAATGATCTAATCCGTAATAGAACAGTTGAAGGTTAACCGAAATAGTTCATAAAATGTAGACAAATTGAGATTTAAGGCCCACATAGCGGGCGGGGCAGAAGCACGGCACGACCGCAGCGTGACTCCATCTGGGATTGACTTTCAAAACGAAATACAAAATTATTTTAGTTATATCTTACCTAGGCTAAAAACGCTGCACGATCTTGCACTGCTATTAAGAAATCCACTTATTATTGACTTTACATTTATCCTAATTTATTTTCTTAAGAATGGACAGGACACCCTTGCTCATTGACATCTAAAATTATTAAGTTTGACAGATGATTGGTTAAACTTACCAAGTATCACAATGGGGCCAATTCGAAACATTACTTCTTAAATTAAAATTCTCTAAACTTCAAATAAGGGTCATACAATACGGGCGGTTTTCCCGCCGCGGGAATCCGCTTCTGAACCGCACTAGTCACAATTAAATATGGCGACGGGAAACCGCGCAGTGTAGTATGCAGCATACAACTTTCATATTAAATTGTGACTACTGCGGTTCAGAAGCGGATGCCCGCGGCGGGAAAACCGCCCGTATAGTATGACCCTAAGAAATTTCAAACACGATTTTGTATGGCACCCACCTGTCAAAATCGAGTTTGACGTATCTTATTTCAAGTTTAGCTACTTTTAAATTAAGCTAACTCATTTCGAATTTGGCTCCAAATCAAATATTATTTTTAGTAGGGTGACAATATACTAGGGCTAATCGTTAGTAGGACTTATTTTATAATAAAGTAAATTAGCTAGAGTTTCCGGAATGTCGTCGTCGTCTCGTTGTCTTAATCGTTGCAAAAGTTGCTTTAAAGTAACAAATAGAACCTAAGACATTGCAATCATCAATACATATAAAACAGTACCGTAACCCACCTATAGACAACGCACAGCCTAAACGGGTGGTCCTAGAGGTTTGAAGTTTGGGGAAGACATTCCTCGAGTACGCTAGAGGTGCACTAAGGAGGGATTTTTTTAGATTCCATCCCTAGACGGGTGAAAGGGGGTGATAAAGTTTGTATGGAAGATACCGCGGGCGAAGCTGTGGCGGGTCCACTAGTTAAAACTCCAACTCTGTCTGAATTAGGCATGAACCGGACAGTATTGTTACTGAAATTCGATATCATGTATGTTCCAAAGTCAACTTAAGGACTAAAACCAATACGAGTAAGTGTAAGCGTGGACCTGCGTGACCGGCTCAAGCATCTGAGGAATGCAGATGCGATTCTCTAAAAATCGTCGTTCGTCTCTCATATCGTCCGCCAATTATAAATTGACCCGCACGCTCGCAGGCATTATGCGAAGCGAGGTACCTACATCCGTGGCCGTCTGCGTCGAAAACCAACCAAGGTTGAAGATACGCATGGACATGTAGTTTATACGCACTGACGGGTCAATTTAGGCTCGCCGTTGAGTTAAGGAATGAAGTTTTATTCAAGGGAATCACACCCCAGGTGAACGACCCGCGCTGCCCTGTCCAAGCTAGGGCTTTCACGTACCTAAGTTTTAAAATAGCTTAACAGCTACTGCCTTCCGCCTTCCAGTTAAAGGTAGACGAGTACTTTGTCAGGTGTGTTGGCATGATTATAAATGAGTGGTGCAAATTGTATTTCATTTTATTTGAGTGTGTTATGATGTATCAATGTTTGACTTGAAAAGATGACTTTCTGCTGAGTTTCTAGCGGCGTTTCTTCTCAGTAATGATGGTCCTGTCCGATGCGCTGGTAGATTCAATTCATTCATTCAAGTAAAAGAGCCCACAGGTGGGCAATTTGCTGAATAAACTTTTTAAGTTTGAGTTTTTATTGTCAACTAAGGCACTCTATACATGTTCCCAATCCTATTGGTCGATCGATTCCTAACCCTTTACCTCCAGCGGCCCTAACATGCAAGACACAAAGATAAGTTAAAACCGTTTATCTCCATGACTATCTCTTTCGTCGGCACTAGCACACAGTAAAGATATTAGACACAGAGGTCCGACGAAGCCGTCTAGACGGAGCAATCGTCGGTGTGTGCGGGGCGAGGGGGCGACCCATACTGGCCTTCGTAGCATGGGACCTGTATTTAAGGGCTGTCGGCTCGCGCTCGCGCATGCCATATTTATATGGTTATTTATTAATAACTCCAAATATTGATTTACCATAGTCCTAATGACATTAAAACTTCATACAACGTTCTAGGAACTTCAAAGAAAATTCTAGAAACTTCATAGAACGGTCCAGAAACTTTACTTGAAATTCAGGAAACCTCACAGAACCTTCCAGAAATACAATGGAATCTTCTATATCCTTCATAGAACCTTCTAGAAATATATTCTTACTCTTCAAATTTCATAGAAAACTCCAGAAACTTCATAGAACCTTCTAGAAAGTTAATGGAACCTTTATGAAACGTTATAGAACCTTCTAGAAACTTCATGTAATCTTCTAGAAACTTCAGGGATAATTCTACAAACCTCATAGCATCTTCTTAAAACTTCATAGAATACCCAGAAACTTCTTCTTCAAACTTCACAGAAATTTCCAGAAACTTAATAGAACCTTCTAGATATCTCTATAGAACGTTTTAGAAGCTTCGTGGAATCTTCAAGAAATCTTATAGAACCTTCTAGAAACTTCAAAGAACCTTCAAGTATTTCCATCATAAATTCTAGAATTCTCATGAAACCCTATAAATTCTCATCGAACCTTCTAGAAACTTCATAGAAAATTCTAGAAACCTCATAGAACCTGCTAAACTTCATGGAACTTTCTAGTAGAAAAGTAGTACTTAGTGAGAAGAAATAAGTATAATTAAAAGAGCTTTTGCCCGCAACTCGGCCCGCGTTCAATTCGTTTATCCTCTTTGTGATTTATTGCACAGCGACAGTAGGAAAATCGAAGAGTTATAAAGGATACTTTTTATCCTGAAAAAAAAAACAGCACTATTACCCAGGTTAAAGTGATGAACGATTTGACGCGAACGAAGCCGCGGGTAAAAGCTAGTGGTTAATAATAATGATGATGGTGACGTTCGTCTGAAATAAATAAATAGGTAAATTATATAAATATGGTTTACTTGTGACAACCATAGCGTACATACGCCGTTTCGAAACTGTGCAGACGTTGTCGGCATTTACTGCGAGATCAAAGGCGTCGGACTACTGTGTCTCTTTATACTGTGGCACTAGTGTGAGAGGGACGCACATAGAGATAAGACGGTTTAACTTATCCTTGTCTTGCATGTAATGTAAGGGCCGCAGTACCATTACCATTAGTTTACGCAAACCGTTCTCGTAATAGAAAACGATCGCTCGGTCCCTTTTACTTGTATCGGTAACGAGCAGTATTTCCGATAGATTTCGATAGCGACGGTTTGCATAAACTCATGGTAATGGTAGGTACTGGACTTCCAAAGAAACCTCGCTTAATAATGGCTAACCGACTAAAAACAACTGACGATCAGTGTAGGTACAGATAAATCAGATGACGGGGTCGTTTTTGAATGTGTGAGTGATATGGAAAAGTATAAGTGTACGTGTGATATGTTTCTGTTTTTTAAATATGTACCTAACTCTAAAAGAACACGGCACTACATACACAAACGACTCCCTTATCGGATTTATCTATACACTATCTTCATCTACATATAAGTAACAATACTAGGTAATAACCGGATTTCTTTTAAATTGAGTGTTTCAGAAATACGCTATTTATTTAACAACCTAATGGTGTTTTTAAAGCTTGGTTTTTGCGTTTCAATGTCCAAATGAAACTAAAAATAACTAACTGTTTTCATTGCGGTTAGGGTCCGAGGATATGGTAGTCTAATTTATGGTGATGATGGAAAGCCCTAATCAAATTTCGATCCAACGCTAACTGAGACACAGCTCTTACCTCTGGCGGAATGTTACCAGAGTTGATGATATGTTTAAAAACTCCCCCATCTCTTAATCGTAGTTAAAGGTTAATGCACACATTGCGGTTTGCAGGAGAGAAACTATTTACTGATAGGATTCAGAATTGCAGATAGATTACCATGTTTATGATCGCAAAAACTTGCGCAGACGACCGCATCCGGAGCGGTGTCTGTCCATTGCACACGATGCGTCGATAAAATCATAGAGTCACAAGATGAAGTCCAAACTGAAAAGATACATTACGCATTATTGGTGATATGAGGTTTCACAACACCTTGAACCTCTGCAATTAAGGCGTCACATCGGTGCCTTAAGCGTTCTGTATCGTCAGTATCACGGCGAGTGCTCGGAAGAGATTTTCAATCTTACTCCTCCATCGTAATTCCGTCTTCGAACTACCCGTACAGTACAGGGCTGGGGTCGCATCCACATACCTGCGTACGCAGAAATTTTGCAGATCATTCTACTGTCGAACAACAAAAATGTGGAATGCTCTCCCGGCCCACGTTTTTCCCTGTTCTTACAAACCAATTGTCTTCAAAAGAAGCGTGAAGACGCATCTTCGGCATAGTGATGAAGACAGACGCCGTACTTAATTTTGGTTAAGCGCCTGTCGCCCGCACTCATGGACTCCACTTGCCGACGAACAGGTGGAAGAGGAGTCACATGTCGTGCTCCAATAAAAAAAAAGATTTGACGAATTGAGAATCTCCTCCTTTTTTGAAGTCGGTTATAAAGTAATACAATTCTATTCTCATTAGATGTATAATGACACCAAAAATTTAAGAAATAAAAAATACAGATAGTCGAGCTTAAACTATGTGCCTAGTAGTAGTAGGCCTAGTTTATCGGCAATTTATTGCTGCAATTCGGGTAACCCTCAAAAAGATTACATATAACATCACTAATGAAATGAGAACAAGGTATTTGAATATAAACTTTTGAGGATAGCCCGAATTGCAGCAATAAATTGCCGAAAAACTAGCCCATTTAGAGCTCTCTAGAATTTGTTTTACACAAAGTCGGGTTATCTCTTCGACCCATATTTTTTTCTAGTTTTAATGTTTATTTTTTTATTGAAAAGGTTATAGACCTTATCACTTTAACCTTTTTACCATTAATCAATCAGGGTTTTATGAACGTGGTGGTTGGAAACAGTTGTACCTTGTTCGGGGTGCAGCTGATAGCGTCGGAAAACACGAAGTGCGAGCAAAGTACCAATTTGGCTTGTCTAAAAATTCTACAGCTACATACAACCGAGACTTATTTGAAAATAAATAACAGCTTTACTAATTATAGACATGTGATTGCTTTGACTTGTTTGTTGTTAGCAAACAGCTTTGCAAGCTCTGTCCGAAATAAGTCGCTTGGTTGATATTAGCAATAATTTGTTTATTTCTAGCCCTCCGATTTTTTCAGGTTTTTGACTAGTTTATAAATAAACAGCGGAAGCCACGATGAAAATCCCATTTAGATCATGATCACAGGCTGTTTCGCGTAAGTTAAATCTATGAAGTGATAATCAGATTCAAATTCAAGATAGTTTTGCTCTGTCATTGTTTCGATCGTGCCCGACTGACTGTTGTCAAAAACCGATCGTCCGTCACCTGTCACTGATCGATGATCGATAGCGCGTCTCATTAACTCCAGTCCGATTAGTTGCTCGATTATTTCCGGCGCTTAGGGTGCTTACACAACGAATGTATTAAAAGTAGTGCTTCAGTACTGTGAAGTAACGGCAAAAATCACCCTTATCATACAAAAGGTGATAACGATTTCTACCCCTTAAATGTTAACCGATTTTAACCAATTTTTGATAGGTTGTCAGTCAGAATAAAATCTAGGTCTATGCGTTCAACAAAGTCAAATAATCGCCTAAATTTGTTTTATATGAGAACACTAAAACAGCAATAAAACTGAATTTATTGATTATAGTGAAAAAATCAAAACGTACAGACCTAGATTTTGTTCTGACTGACAACCAATCAAAAATTTGTCATCATCGGTTAAGATTTAAGGGGTGAATATCGTTATCGCCTTTTGTATGAAAAGCTGTATGTTCACACTCCTTAATCAGCTTAGTTTTTAGAACAGAAACTGATTCGATCTGAAAAATAGACACAATGTTGGTGTGAAATCACCGATAGTTATAAGAGATATATACTTACTTACCTTATTGTTAAACTTAATAGCTCTTAAGAGAGCTAACTTAACTGCGACTTATAGTTGTTCAAAATTATACCCATTTACACGAATGCAAAGATTCATTCTTCGAAATAATTATACGTATAAATCATATAAAATTTGTCAGCATTCGTATTTAAGTTACTTTCCTTCCACCCCGCCTTTTTCCACCAGTATTGTATATGCTAACTACTAAACTTACAATTTTTACCGACTTATCTTGTGTTTTTTCGAATAGCAGTTGCGTTTACTAGTCAGTAGCGACTTCTTTTATAAAGCTAGTACAAGCATTGAAATAAATAGTAAAGCAGAGTTTGTACGAAGCCAGTAATGCTGGCGCCAGTCCTGCAGACAAGCCAGCGGTGGCGTGGCCCCTGTTGTTTAGACGAGGCCATTCATTCACGGATTTTTCTTCGGGTGTGCACACGCCTGAAGTTAAAAAATAATGAATTCGCGGCAAAGTCTGTTGAAAAAGAAATGTTTAAGGAACATCTCTGCACTATTAAGAGAAGAGTTGATTGAAATATTAGTAAAAAAGAAAGCGAAACGACTTTGGATAACGAGATGGTTAAGCGATAGACCTATAACTGGAGCTTCCGTATCCAGGTGTAAACCTCAGTACAGAAGAAAAAGATTTTAACTTCAGGTTATCTCGGGCAAGACGCATAATCGAATATATTTAGAATCTTAGTTAGTAGATTCCGGGTATTAGAAAAGCCAATACTAACTAATTTGGAAACAGTAAATGCAATTGTTTGTGCTTATTGTGCCCTTCATAATTGGCTACGAAAGAAATCAAAGTCTTACATCACCGCTACTTGTGTTGATAGGGAAGATGAACAGGGAAATTTTCTGCCCGGTTCATGGAGGAGCCAAATAAAATACATGCCCTACAGAGTATTGGTAATCAAGGTAGCAATCATTCAGCAGAACTAGCAAGAGAGAAAAGAGAAGTTTATGCAACGGTTGCATAATGATAGGCCTTAAAACACTAGTGCGGTTTTATGAAACGAGCTTTTTGCGAGTTTCATAATAAGATCGCACGTGTGTTTTAAGGCGAAATTATGCAGAGTTGCATACATCACTTTATCTACACACATATTATAAACGGCGACACGGCGTCGATGGGGCCCCTCCGGCTGCGGCGACGGCGGCGCGCCGGCCTGTAGCTTATATCTGTATCGTTATGACTATTACGATACTAAAATCGATACTGTAATAACATTACAGTACAGGTTGTCATAATGGTTGTCATTTCCTTTCCTACGGTTTTTGATTACATTATGGAGGTTTTATGATATGGGTTTCTTTTGTTGTAGTATGTGTACCTGACGAGTAGTTGTGTATCTGACAAAACGCGTGTCTGTAAGTGGCTTTATAATTTTGCTTAAATGTAATTTTCATCTAAAATAAATAATAATGTGATTTTACTTACTATGGTTTTTCTCCTTATAGAAACCGGCTTTACAAACGAATCATATTCATCAAACCATTTTGCCTTTGGCTTATAAATGCTCCCCGCAGCCCCAGATCTTGTAGATTTTTCGATTTTGTCGAGTTCCAAGTAGTACGTATTTCGAATACTTTTGATTTTTGATTTAACTTCATCGATAGTCAGTTCTTCTATATTCATTCCTATACGAAGTTGTTCTAGTGCCAAAGCGCGCATTTCTTTATTTTTGTATGCATCAAAACGCTTATCCCACAAGCATTCGTGCTCTCTATAAAGTTGTACGAATTTTAAAGTATTCTCTTCGTTGAATTTTCTCGGCATTTTGTCGCAGAAATTCCAAACAAAAAACAAAGATACACACACCGTACGGATGTTCGCCAGTGACTGGCGAGATGCGGGGGTCGAGGGGTATGCGGGCGGAAGGTCACTGGCTAGACAAATAGACGGGCGCTCTATTCTCGCCAGCGTTGGCAGCCAGCGCTGGCTTGGCTTGAAAAACTGTTTACACAAGGCTGGCTGCCAGTCTTATTGGCAGCCAGCCAGTGTTGGCTTCGTGTAAACTATGCTTATGAGGGCTATCAAAAAATCGCGTTCTGAAAGATTAGGTATATTAAACAACGGCCACGCCTCGCCCCCGTCCAATGTACAAAGAGCGCTGACGGCCATTTAAGATGTATGGCCGTCAGGGCTCTTTTTATATTGGGAACTATCATTTCGCAGAACACAGGACCATCATTGACAAGTGCACGCGCGGCACTGACTTCTGACGGCCGCCACATCACATTATGTAGTAAATTGGGAGTTGTAATTACGTTCATTTTAAGTCTTATAATGAATCATTTGCTTTGTAGAGTAGTTCAATCTACGAGACCGAAAAAGTGCCTTAGCGCATTTTTTGAAAAACTTGCTCCGGTATTTCGGCTTTATATCAATAGATAAGAATAAATTGCAAAAAGCGAGGCCGCTAGGATCAATACTAATAACTATAATCCACCATTCAGCAAGTCACATTTATCTAAGTCTTTCAGTTTCTCATAATCAGAACGCCAAAGTTGCCCAATTATTGAAAAAATCGTAATGGCTCTTAAGGAACTGCTCTTAGCCATTCTCGCGATGCTTACTTTTGATGCTTACTATGAGAGAATTACACGAAATTGTACTGATAGGCATATCCTTCTTTTGAGATCTTTGGTTATTATTATTATTTGATTAAGCATAGTATAAAGAGAAGGGAAGTAGGTTATCTTCATACAAACGCACCGCATCGCCGCACGCACACTTAAACAAAATCTCGACCCGTTTCCCCTTACTAAGCGGGACGAGATTTGTTTAAGTGTGCGTGCGGCGACGCATAGATACTTTGGCGCACACATACAAGCCGCGCGCGGTGCGTTTGTATGAAGATAATTAACTTACTTCTTCCTCTTTATACTATAGATTAAGGGTCAAAATTAGTGAAAAATATGTATTGTTTTTTAGTTTTGATTTGAGTTTTTTTGGACATCCTCATCAAATTATGTAATGTTTTATTTGTACGATGTTGGTCTAATAACAGTATTTTCGGAAATAATTGCAGATTTCGTTTAAACGCCATACATTTTGTACAGTCTAACGACAGCTGTGACGTCATAGCTGTTGTCCATTTTGCATGGAATGTTTTTGCGAGTGCTCGAGTGGTATGAACAATAACTTTTCAAAGCTTCATCGCTCATAAAATAATCAACATAATAATGTTTCACGTACACAGATCGGTTTCTATTACTCAGCACTTTCCAATACACGTTTTTTTTTTTTTTATGCATCTTCTCTATTATAATTTATACGGGTAAAGATGGCAAAACTGCTGAGCAAATGTATGTAAAATTTTTGCTTTTTATAGCCTAGGGTGTGATGCGGACACGATAAGTCCAGTGTGGGTGTATACTTAACGCAATAGAATAATTTAAATAATATGTTATTCAGATCAGTGCAATGTGCTCTCGCCTTTCGCTCGGAGCGGTAATTGCTGATCACCGATAAACAACACTATAAGGAAACGAAAGTTTAAAGAAGACTGTTATGTGTTTTCGTGGCTCTAGAATGTCGGGTATCTACGCTTGCTTTGTGTATTTATAACACGAAAAATCTACAAACAATTTACCTGCACGTCTAGCACAACCTACCCGTGACTTGTTTGTCGCTCAGTGTCCCTTTCGTCTATGTGTAGTTTGACAGGGATGCACTGAGCGACCAACTACTCGCTGGCTTGTGCTAACCTCCTGTTACTTTACAAGTATAACCTAGCTATGTAGTTTTTTGAAATTCCCATATGAATGTTGAAAACTCTATTTTATATATCTGAAGGCCTGTTTACAATGTCCAAGTAAAATTAATCTGTCAAGTAACTCATACAAAATTCGCTGTTATCTGCCGAGTAACGCCTCACTTAATCTATTTAACTATAGCAGCCAAAATATTGAAGGAAAAACAAGCTCCATCAAGACTTCATTGTTATTGTAAATTAAGTTTAAAATTACAGTCATCGCATCTGACATCCGACATTGGTAATAAGCAACATTAACATTATATCCTGAGACTAGCGGAGGTAAAACTATCATAACTTATGAAGATATTAAAAAACCACAATCCTTCATATATGCTTAGTAGAATTTTTTTACATTACAAAATCATTGGTCAAATTAAATAAGCGCCGCTACCCCGGCTTTAACTCTACCACCGCGCGCGCTCATTGGTTAAATCAAATAGCGCGCGCTACCCCGGCTTCCTGTTACACACTTCCGTCCCTTTTCACGAAATCACTCCCACAGATTGCAGGAAAGCGAGAAAAAAAGATGTTACACATCAAAAAATTGTTGTTTTTCGTTATACATGACAGGAACCTCCGTGTGATTCTCTAACGTGCGTAGCGGCTGATCAGCGATGAGGTGATACATTCAAATTTAGACCAAATGTCTTTGTTATTACAGTCTAATTTAATAGTTTCGTTTATCCGCATAATTCACACCACCGAGGACATAGCACACTTTATTATCGCGCACATAATACTTAGCAATATGGAAGTTTCCTGAAAAATTCTATATAGGTAATTAGTCCGTCATTTACATTATAAAAAAATATTGAACACATATTTTTTCTTTTGTCGATTAAACAAAAAATTACTAAGAACCCACTATGGGTCGAAGTTTCGCGTGCCGTAACGACTTTGCACACTTTATATCAATAAGTGGGGATTTATGACGTCACAAGTCCCCACACCCGAACTTTGATACGCGTTGTCTTTGTCAATTTTGATTGATTTGATAAAGCAAAAAATATGTCTTCAATATTTTTTGATAATCGAACTGACGGACTAATTAGAATTTTTCAGAATAATTCCTTATTGGCACTTTCACGGGCATTCTGGGCGTCTATTCGGGAACGTCTAAGTGATACTGCAGCGACCCGCGAGCGAGACTCTCATCTAGTTCTTACGCATTACGCGTCGTGCCGAAGAGTGGATGAGAAATCTCGCTCGCGAGTCGCTACAGCATCACTTAGCGTTCCCGAATAGAAGCGCTGTCTGTGGTCAGTTTTGAGTATCATGCTTGTATGCCGCAAAGTGTGCTAGGAATGCAGAAACAGGCAGAGTTCAAAAGTTATCTCGAGCTACTAGTTAAATAAAGAAACGTTACTCGACTAGGGTTCGTTGACCCCCGGGTCACGACTTCGTGACCCCGACGAAAGTGAATGATTGCGCCTCCATTGATAAAGAGAAATGCAAAAAAATGCTTGGGAATTTAGTTCTGAAGATTGTTTGCTGCAAGGTAAACACTGAAAGGACATATATATAGGTATATAGAGTAAACTTTAAATATCTCTTAAACTTAAAAGTGTGCAAAGTGTTAATATAAAATAGTTCGCATGGTTTGAATTTAAGTAGCAGGCTTCTAACCCATCTTTTTTCGTTTTATTTCTAACTTTTTCCGGAAACAGGACTGACAGCGCCTTACGTGCACGGACGCGTAGTTTTGAGTAATTTCATCAGTTTATGCACATAGCTTCACTTCGTTTTGTACAAAAATGTATAGGTGACATCATTCAAAGCACAGGTTCCTATTTTGACATCGCGCGCCGCAGTAAGTGTCCACCTTCAGGCTAAGATATAAAAACATTTGGGCATAAGTATAAATGTTTATTTGTTAACCTTTACGTAGAAGGTAAAACAGCACGCCTGCGATTCGTTATCTGCGTTCCACAACTTGAACTTCACTGGGAATTTAGCCTGAAACAGAAAAAGGAGTTATATTAATGTATATAATAGGTATAATCAATTTCGAAATAAATACATGCGGTTGTTACGAAATGTTCAAAAATTTTTGAGTTAGTTTTTGGAGTAAGGTTGCTAATAAATGATTATAGAATACATTAAGACAAGGAGGTTTTCTTAAAAGGACTGTGAACCCACGGCAAGAAACACCCTTTCCATACTTAAGGCGATAACGATTTCTACCCCTTAAATGTTAACCGATTTTGACCAATTTTTGATAGATTATCAGTCAGAACAAAATCTAGGTCTATACGTTTTTTGAATATTGAATAAAGATCAAGAAAGTCAAATAATGACGGAATTTGTTTTGTATGAGAATACTGAAACCACGATAAAACTGAATTTATTGATTATAGTGAAAAAACCAAAACGTATAGACCTAGATTTTGTTCTGAGTGACAACCTATCAAAAATTGGTAAACATTGGTTACATCTGTTGACCCGCCTGCAGGTTGCAGGTTAGTCTGTAAGGTATTTATGTACTCGTATGGGCCACTGATGCCTGAAATAAATGGTTTATTATTATTATTAATAATATTTGATCGTTATGATATTTATGCTTGACCATCATAAAATGCTGCAGTCACAGGTTTGATTGCTGTGGTTTTTATACTTGAGCAGGATAAGTTGCAGTACTTACAGTGCCTAGAGTCTTGTCGAGTATGAAATGCATGTTGAACAGCCTCGGCTCGAAGCTGTCGAACGGGCACGTCAGCAGGTCGCACGGGTCGGCGGGGGTCTTGATTGTCTTGTCGTATAAGCCGTCGTTGTCATCGTCACCATACATGGCCAACTGGAGGTTCTGCGCCGAGAATCCTGGGTTACATAATAAGAATAATTTATTTCCAGAAAGAGTACAATATCTTCACGTGAAAGTCCAACGGACTCCAGACTAGGCTAGGCTCTTGGGAGTTCATAGAGAGAGAGGTATAACAAATTTTGAGCCTGTATGTATACGACATTGACTTAACGGTTATGAGACTGAATATAAAGGAGCGTAGGGCGTTGGCTGTAAGGGGGAATATGCTGGCTCGCAGGTTTGCGTGTAGCACAGAAAAAGTAAAAGTCCTTTTATACGTGCAGCCTGTGGGTCCGCTATACTCAGAAGGTAATCAACTTCCTATGTGTTCAGTACAATAACACCTTCAGAATGCTGTTGGGGCTGCCGAAGCATTGTAGCACTTCAGGCATGTTTGCGGAGGCACGCACAGATGGCTTCCATGCCATAATGAGAAAGCGTGCCGCCTCCCTAATGCAGCGTGTAAGACGTAGCACAAACAGCATTCTGAAGGTGATAGCAGGTCGAATAGACAGCCCATTTGTGACGCACTGGGTAAGCCTACAGGTAGCCAGCCAGCCGGCCGAACACTAAATTTAATTTAATTTATTTCAATATTGTTAATTTTTGTAATTTTTGCTTTTCTGACTGATCGGTTTTGTTATTTTCATTTTATTTTATTTTTATTAATAGTCTCAGTTTATTATTAACATTTTCAGTAAAAAATGTATTTATTTATTCCTTATTGAGTATTTTTAAAATTGATTGCGTATTGGATTGAATTTAATCATTATTATTCTCTATCATGTGCTAATATAGTTAATACGTTTACTAAGACATTTATGGATCACTTGTTATCTGATATAAATAAATAAATAATGCAAATAAAATATATCTTTGTGACTATTCATTGCCGCCAACATGGAAGCTCGTTGTCCCTGCCATAAAGAGTGATCTTGGCATGCTTGGCGCCGTTCACCATCAGCTACGACGCGTTATAACACCTGCTCTTAACATACCACCAACGCCAGTACCGCCCCTCGCACCACCAAGCTTTCTGTTGATTTAGTTCACGAATAGGAAAGTCTACTCCGAGTCACGACATTCGAACTTCGGATGCATCGAGAATGTGTCAAGGCCTTAGAGCAAGAGAGCAATAGAATTTCGAAGGCCCAGAGTCTGACCATCCAACGGCATATGGCTCTATGTGTGCTCAGATTTGGAATCTTTTAAACAGATCAAAGGTCATATGATCCTAGAATGAAGGAATGAACGGCAAGAATGAGAGGGAAAAACATGTGCTAGATCGAAACGAATTTAATGACACTGGATATGGTATAAAGAGACTGGACACTGGACTGGTGTTTGGTATAAAGCATGTAAGGTTTTTCCTTTTACGCCAAATATGAGAAAGTTTTTTCGAGCAATACATTTTGCAAGGAAGATGGAATACTGGTAAGATTGGTGTTACTTACGCGGTGTGAAGTCGACTGTGAGTAGGTAAGGCTTATTCCTCCGCAGGCTGCAGAAATCGCTGGTTTTGGGGCAGGGGTCCACGGCCGCACTATGCACGGTACACTGAGAGGCGTTCACTGAAAACAACAACGCTGCTAAATACATACATACATATATATCGCGCCTGTTTCACAAAGGGGTAGGCACAGACCCCGGATTTCCACTTGCTACGATCCTGACACACACCTATTGCTTCGTCTACTCTCATTAAGTTCTTCATGCATGCTCGCTGCTTTTGGGTACTCTTGATCCCGTCTTTCTTAAGAACGTCCTCGATCTGGATTTGATACGTTCGCCTAGGTCTTCTCCTTCCAACCCTACCATGCAAACTCGCCTTATAAATCTGCTTCGTTAGTCTTCTTTCGTTCATCCTCGCTGCTTCTTGCTGTTAAAATACCCGGTAGATAATGGAAGTCGGATATGAAGCGTCATTAACAGACAAATAAGTAGTTTCGGTCATCCTCGTTAACCGTTGTCCACATACAGTCGGGAAGGTCTCTTGTTTCACATGTCTGAGGGGATTCCCTGCATTACCCTTTTTAGCTTGACGGATTCCCGACTGCGTGGTATGCGTGGGCGCTGTTTTGGTGAAAACTTCGGTATCCCACAGAGCCCATATAAGTTCGGAGACGAAACGCCCAATGGTTTTTGTGGGTATGCCCAGAGTCCCACATAAATCAACCGCCTGAAGTTGCCGTAAATAAAATATTGAAAAACGTATTGAAAATTGGAATCAGACAAACTTCATGAAATTAAACAAACCGCCCAAATTCGAGTCGGACACGCGCACGAAGGGTTTCGTACCATTATCTATAACAAACGGCAAAAAAATCACGTCTGTTGTATGGGAGCCCCCTTAAATATTTATTTTATTCTGTTTTTTAGTATTTGTTGTTAAAGCGGCAACAGAAATACATCATCTGTGAAAATTTCAACTGTCTAACTATCATGGTTCATGAGATACAGCCTTGTGACAGACGGACAGACAGACGGACGGACAGCGGAGTCTTAGTAATAGGTTGCCGTTTTACCCTTTGCGTACGGAACCCTAAAAACCATTGGGATGTGTTGATTGATGCTCATTCTGAACCCCCCTATACTTTTTTCATTTTTATCTTCAATGTACAGACTCTCCACATCACGATTCTATAATATACATGTATAGATAGTACACCTTTATCTTAGCAAAATAAACAAAACTGTAATAGATTTAGTCATTGTGTGTACCAACCAATACTTATTTGTGTTTCGTTTATTATACAGCTGAATAAGGTGGCAATGTACTGATGAACTAACATTGCTACAAAGGTTAACTAATAAGACATACCTACAATAATACAAATCAGTCTGATTGATACCAATACCAAGTTACCAAGATCCAATTCTCATATAAATTATCCACAAAAACTAATAAAAACCGACGTAAAATTAATCATTATTATGTAATAGACTTACCATTATCACATAATTTCTTAACAACAGTTTCGCCCGCAACAAGGAACAGACAGACACACAAGAACGACGCACGCGCCCACATCTCGACGGACCTTCTAGAACTAACCGATATTCTATATGTACACAAATGAATATTAAAAAAAACTGTTGCGTGCTAATAATAAGTGTACCTATTACATTTACTACTTTACAATACAATACAATAATTAGTCGTACTTTGCTAACTAGAATTTAGACGGTTTCTGTTCAGAATTTGGGTCATTTCGTATTGTTTTTAAAATATCGGGGGCCTAGCACACTAGTTTTTATCCCCCACATAAGGCATCTGTCACTTTTTAACTAATAAGCGGGTGCGAAAGGGACGAATGCTTTATTTTCACGATAAAAACCATTCTGATAAGTGTAATAAGGTCGAAAGTTAAATTATGGTCATCGACATCGACAGTAATTAATTACTGGTCAGATTACTTGAAGTTTGTTTTATATTATTTATTATTTGAACGCAGCATTAAAATCGGCCAATTGAGGTGCTTCAGATGATTGAGTTTGTATAAAACTGTAGACATCATTGTTGACTTATATGTGTACTGTTTTGAGAAATAATACCTACCTCATCGAGTTTCTTGCGGGCTCTTCTCAGTAGAGGTTTTTTCCGAACCGGTGGTAGATTCATTCCTTGACCCTCGTAAGAGCTTGTAAAAGCCTAAATTGAATAAAGATAAGACTTTGACTTTGACTTGGCAATTTATTGCTGCAATTCGGGCTATTCCCAAAAGTTAAAACTTAAAATTTTTGTTTCCAGTAGCACAGTAGATGTAATGTTATGTAATCATTTCGAAATAGCTCAAATTACAGCATTAAAGTGCTAAAAACCTAACTCTTTTACAAGCCCCTTAACTTGCTTTTACTATTTAACTGATTTTTTAGATGAGTTCCGTGAACGCATTATTTTCATGTAGCCTTTATCCGATTCTCATTTTTCCGCGATTGATTTAATTCTTCATCGAAATTTTCCCCATAGCTTATTTTTCCCGAGTCGCATTTTTCCGCAATTAGTTCATTCATCAGCATTGTACTCGTGGAAACAAAACAAAATGGTGGTTACTTTATCAAAAGTCGCAGGCAAAATGCTGAACATGTTGACAAAAATTAAGTAAATAAAATTAAGTGACAAAAATTAAGTGTAAGGTAATCATTTAACTAGTTATTGAAACTTTTTCTTTAAATTTGATCGTACCTATCGCGTTTGGTAAGGTATATGTTATTGTAAAGAATACGAAAACGCAATCAAACGGCCTGTATTCGTCATTTCCTAAACAATATATGAAATTATTTGCTACGATAGGTATGAAAGGCGGCTGCGTTGTAAAACCATGCGCTTACGCAATGTCGAATAGAGGCGCAGGTCTGTCCACTTTACGTATTATTGTTTGCGATTCCAAGGAGCATCCAACAAAGGATCAATCAAGTAGGTCATTTGACAATAGTGTAGTGTAATTCTATAACTTGCGCGTGGCTCATCAGCGGATAAAGGATACTATTAATTTATACTGTAAGGGCAATTTCATTCGGTCCATATTTGAATGTGTCTCTCATCGCTGATCAGCCGCTGCGCACGTTACAGAATCACAGGCTGTAGTGGACAATAGGCACAGTTAAAAACCGCCTGCTATTTTAACTTTCGTTCGTGTGGTGCCGGCTAAGCATAGCATCACCTCTGCTCCCGTGGGTGTCAAAGGCGACAGAGGGACCAACCGAAGGATGGGCAGCAGCGTCCTCCGAGTACTATCATGACCAACTGCGGTCGCCAGCCCGCCTGCCAAGCGTGACCAGTAAGTGATTAATTATTTTTTTCAATTTTTTTTTACGTTTTGTACGATGTTCGCTAGTCGATTCCTGACGGCTTTACCAAGTTAGAAAGCTACGGCTAGCTGTCAGTGAAGTCCATGTTACTCTAACTAAATTTCAGACTCGCACCGTACGTTTCTAATTCTCCCGGTTTGCCTTAGGAAATATTTGACGCTTCGCCACTGGTGGCCAGTGCCCTTACCATGATTTTGCGCAAACCGTTCTCGCTATCGAAATGTATCGGAAATGCTGCTTGTTGCCGATACAAGTAAAAGGGACCGAGCCATAGTTTACGCTAGCGAGAGCGGTTTGCGCAACTCATGGTAATGGTACAGGCCCTATCGTGTGCTGTGACGTCATAGTTCAGATCCATTTTATATTGAGCGTTTTTGCGAGTGGTGGTGGTGCGAACTATGACTTTTCATGGATTCGTATCTCAAAAAATAAACAACAGAATAATCTTTTGCCTAAACAGTTTGGTTTCTACTACTCAGTATACCTGGTCTACAGGAAAAAGAGCGCTGGATGGCAGTGGAGGGGATGTGTCTGCGCATGTGTACAGTCGCGCGCGAAAGTGCTTGTCTATTGTTTAATATTAGAAAGGTTATGGTTTGTAGAATAATAGATGCACTTCAATAGCTACCTTGGGATAAAAAAGGGTTAAAACAAGAGGAAACCGTGGAGATGACTTAAAAACTGGGGACGTAGTCATTATTGTGGACGAGTCGCTTCCACAAGGAACATGGCCACGAAGGCGAATTGAGAGGATGTATCCTGGAATAGAAGGCGTAACCAGGGTAGTCGACGTTGCCACAGTTGGGGGTACGCTACGCCGACCCTTGAAAGTACTGGTGAAGCTAGCCACCTGAGGTCCTTGTTTGACCTTGGTCAGCTGAGCCATTTGGTGCAGTGCTGCACGAAGGGGAGGATGTCGCGAACTCCTTCGTTTTAATTTTCTTTTAAATTCTTTTGAAAATTCTTATGTTCCTTTTGGCTTTGACGTAAATAAAATGTCATGTGTAGATCTAAATAATTTTCATATGAGACTTACTGCCCATGTATACTTATATTAAGAAATCATTAAACATTTGCATTTACAGTCCATTCTTTGTGTTCACTTCAGTACTTAAAGTAACACAGGAAATTTCAGATAATCATGTGCGGAACGGAACCCTCTCGACCCGAGTTTAACGCGCACTTTTTTATCGTCATTCATATTCATACATTTGATAGCTAATCGTGTCGATGTCGTGCGTATGGGTACACCTCTATTTAAATATACAAGCCACGACAAGCCACGACACACGATTATTTGTCGTTACGAAACAGTGGGAACGCGCCCAACGCAACCCAACGACATTATGTGGGGCAATGATAAACTTGTTTATCTACACCCATATCATAAAACCTCCATAATGTAATCAAAATCTGTAGGAAATGACCACCATTATGACAACCTGTACTGTAATGTTTATTACAGTATCGATTTTAGTATCGTAATGGTCATAACGATACAGATATGAGCTACAGGCCGGCGCGCCGCCGTCGCCGCAGCCGGAGGGTCCTCATCGTCGCCGCAGCCGGAGGGGCCCCATCGTCGCCGTGTCGCCGTTTATAATATGTGTTTTATATGTGTTACGGTTGCATAATTTCGCCTTAAAACACACGTGCGATCTTATTATGAAACTTGCAAAGCTCGTTTCATAAAACCACACTAGTGTTTTAAGGCCTATCATTATGCAACCGTTGCATAAACTACTATTATAGGTACATACAGATTAGAAATAAGAACACTTTTAATGGAATAGAGATATTTATTATTTAACTATTTTGATTTTAGTGATGAAGCAACAGAGGTCCGCTCGGTTGCTCTTGTTCCATAACATCCATTTGATCTCGTACTGACCCTGTGGACAAGAGAATATAATCATATAACCTAAAAAATAAAAATAAACCGACTTCAAATAGCTTTTGAAAAGTACTTAACATATATTTTTTTTCACATTTTTGTTATTATGATGTGATTTAACGACACACATTAACTACATCAAGTAACAATAGCAGAATGCCATGCTCATCACCATTTAAAAACTGTTGCTATCCACGGTGCAAGGATGTCAATCGTTGAGGAGTTCTCCTGGTTCTTCACACTCTATTTTACTACATAGGTTTTCATGAACATAAGGGTCAAAATCAGAGAGGTGAGCATTTTATGATTTCAAATTTTTGAAAAATAAAAATGCAAATTATTAAATTATTATAATGTACAATTATAGAAGTATACTTAAATAATCATATATGATAAGGGCCACGCTAAATTTTCATTTATTTGACAGTTATGCCATTTAATGACTGAATTGGCATTAATTTTTATCATTCCGGGAACGTTTTCTAAGAAATATTAAAATTTAATTTAATAAACTTCTGAATGAAAAGTAAGTTATAATAAGCAAATTGAAAACATTGGCAACGAGCCCATACTTAATTTAAGATATTTGTTTACATTCTGTCATTCATATCATAAAATATTGTATTCAAAACCAGGCTATGTGGTAATTTTAAATAGAAACTTTGATTTATTTCTTATATTGCACATTTCAATCTGAAACTGTTATCATGTGATAATGGGATATTAAAATAATGATTTATTTTGAAACAAAGTAATGAGTTATCAAAAAGAATTACAATTTACTGGACTTTTTCTTGGCGTTCCCGGAATAGTAGTTTATGCAACGGTTGCATAATGACAGGCCTTAAAACACTAGTGCGGTTTTAATGAAACGAGCCGATAGGCGAGTTTCATAATAAGATCGCACGTGTGTTTTAAGGCCTAATTATGCAGAGTTGCATACATAACTTTATCTACACACATATTATAAATCCTCCATGATGGGTTCAGAAACAATATTTTCTGTAAATGTAAATTACAAACAACTTTTTCTATTCAATTAATTCTACTTTCGTTCAGCAAAACACCAACATGGCGCCGATGTGATCCTCCGTCAAGACCATTTTTTTTTTAAATCATAGACAAACGGATGAAGTCTCTATTCTCACGTCACTCGAGATCAAATATTGTGCAGTTTATATTAAAAAAACATACTGAATTGACGTTTCGTATCAATAACTGTTTTAATGTCTATGGATACTAGAATAGAGACCTACTTGAGTTTTGACAGCTGTTCTAAATTTAATCTCATTTCTTTACTAAAAACGATAAAGAAGTCATGTTATTTCTTTATCGCAGCACTGGTTTTTCCTAATTGGTTGTCAAAATGGTGGTCATTTCCTACGGTTTTTGATTAACCAATGGAGGTTTTATGATATGGGTGTAGATAAAAGTGTTTGCGTGTGTCTATCTGTATGTTAGCTCGGCAACCGCTGAACGGATATATATGTATATGCCTTTGGTTCTGAATTAGAAAATAGAGTACTTTTTTCCCAGAAAATTCAAAGATTCCCAGGGGAATTACTATAACGTAATTCCACGCGGGCGAAGTTGCGGGCAGAAGATATTGTCATAATAAAATGTTTTGGTCTATATGTTATGATGTATTTTAATTTACCTGTATTTGATCCTGTAACAACTGGTGATAATCACTTACGATTTTTTCAAATTCTTTATTTGATGAACATTTTACTTTGTAATAATAGTTGTCATAATTGTAATTTTTAGTCAGCATAGTACGTTTTCCAAAGAGGCTCTTACACGGGCTAGTTTTTGGCCAAGAAATAAATAAATAGCCGGTTTACGAGCCCCTTAACCTTTTGAACGCCCCAGTCGGCTGCAGCCGAAAGCAAATTTGCGTGGCCCTGACGCCACGATATGCCGTTTTCCATACATTTTGTCGGCTACAGGCGTCACTCGGCGTCCGGGCACACTTTCTTGCATTCAGCCGTCGCGTTCACAAGTTTAATATATTTCTTGATTATGACTGGATTTTGGAGGTTTTGCCTCTCTTTAATTAAACCACAGAATTTAATCACTACAATATCTACCTACCTACTTTAATATTCAAACCATTTATTCAGCACTGTTACTGTTTGTAGATGGCTATATTATATGATTCCGGTTAGTAGGTAATAGAATTTCTAACATTGCACGATAAAATAAAAAAAATGTACAAGCTACAAAATATTGTTTTCCTTCTATGGGAGCGTTCAAGTATTACGTAACGAATTGGGGGGGGAGGGTGTCTTGTAAAACGTTACGATGCATTCCAGAGGCGGGAGGGGGGGGTTTGAACTAACATTTTTTTAACCCTTCAGAACGATCGCGTTCTCTCACTCATTTTTGGGAATGACCTCTTGAAATTTTACTAGCGGGAAGGGGGGTACAGAAAAACGTTACGGCGCGTTACATGGGGGGGTCAAAAAACTCCAAATATTGCGTTACGTAATACTTGAACGCTCCCTATGGTCTGGGATGTCCCACGTCGATTTTTTTTATTTGCCGCTATTTTTCAGTCTTTACTTTCATTAGCCAGACTCTATTTGTTGACTTTGCTACTTACTTTAGGTAACTTTTTCCCGATGTGCATCGAGAACGAAACTGGTTGTCGAGTGCCTGCAGTTACTGGGCAGGTGGTGCCCAGGCACGCGTCACTGTTCAACGCATCAAAAGTTCTATGCATATAGGTTTCTTCGACCTGGGTCTCCAGCTCTGTAGCCGAGAACTCTGCAACGCACGTCAAATTTTTAAATAAAACGACTCAAATCACACTGATCAGAAGTTGATTTTGAAAATTACGAAACAGTAAATTTAGTTAAGGCTTCCATACCGAAACGCGGGTAGGAAGCGGGCCCGCGTTAGCAGTGTCGTAGGAACTAAAATGGAAGGTTTCACATCAATGAGCGCGGGCCCACGCGCAGCCGCGCGGTCACTGAAGTGTAGGCTTCCCTTTTGTTCCTGTGACACTGTTTACGCGGGCCCGCTTCCGACCCTCGTTTTTCTTTAAAAGCCTATATTAAGCATAATTTTATTATTATCAGAATGGAGCAGAATAATTTCTACTTGGAGGAGCTTACCTGGCGTGATGTCGAAGTTGATGGTGGCGTTGATGCCTTTCTTGAAAACGCAGAAGCCCTTATGGTCTGGTCCACATGGCGTCACGTCCACTCCGCTCACAGTACATCTGGTTTCCTCTGAAACAGACGCAAAGGATTGGAAGTTCAAGCATAGCACAGTATACCTACTGCTAAATGTCCCACCGCGGTTATATTTCAGGACCTATTTTGGAACTTGATCGTACATTACGGTGTTGGATTGGCCCTCGGAATTCGTCCTGCAGCCCTAGCAAGGTTTTTTTTTATGTCAATTGAGTGACAAACCGGCAAACGGCCCACCTGATGGAAAGTGGTCAGCGCCGCCCATGGACATCTGCAACACCAGAGGTGCTGCCAATGCGTTGCCAGTCTAGGGACGATGGGGAATGGGGATGGGATGAGGATGAGGGAATAGGCCTCCGGATCTCGTCACTCACCATACGAAACGCAATAGCAAGCCGGGTCGAGCCGGGAGTTTATCTCTATGACTATCTCTTTCGTCGGCACTACGCACTAGATAAGCCGGTTTAACTTATCCTTGTATCTTGCATGTTAGGGCCTCGACTCAAACTCAGTGAAAGACCGAGGTCTGGTAATAAGTCTAAGTCGTCAGCGTCGTGCCAGCGCCCGCGCAGCGACGACGTGACGCACGCGCGGCGGCGACTTGACACCAGCGGCATTTTTTAGGGTTCCGTACCCAAAGGGTAACACGGGACCCTATTACTAAGACTCCGCTGTCCGTCTGTCACCAGGCTGTATCTAATGAACCGTGATAGTTAGACAGTTGAAATTTTCACAGATGATGTATTTCTGTTGCCGCTATAACAAAAAATACTATAATCTATAATTTATAAAATAAAAAATGTGTAATAAAAATAAAAAAACCGACTTCAAATAGCCTTTGAAAAGTAAGTTTTTTTTTCATATTTTATTTATTATTCAGTTATTTAACGACACACATTTACTACATCAAGTAACAATAGCATAATGCTAATTGCTCATCACCATTTACAATCTGTTGCTATCCACGTTGCAAGTTCTCCTGGTTCTTCAATTTTACTATGTGAATTTTCATGGCTTATGTCCAGAACTTCAGTTGCTTCAGAACTTTATACAGCAATTTAATCGCCAACCGTGAAATACTCAACATTTCCGAGTTCTGGTGATCATCTATGGTCTTCATCAACAGTTCCACTTCACCAAATAATGCTTTTTGAACGTAACTGCTAGAGTTATTACTAAAATTGCTATATGCTTGCTTATAATATTTGAAGAGTTCCATCGATTCCTCATCGATCCTCTCATCATAACTCGACTTTGAGTACCTACAACGGGACCAAACTGGAGGTATACGTTACCGATTAAAAAAAGGAGTTTCTATCATCAGTTTATAAATGACGGAGTTCTGAAGTAACAAACATAAAAAAAAACCTCCGAATCGAGAACCTCGTCCTTTTTTTTAAGTCGGTTAAAAAAACAGTTAAAATAAAAATCGAAGCGGGTAGGGTACTTATTATCTAACTAACTATGTCTTTAGTCATATCAACATAATAGAATCATTTCCTCTTTGTCATACTTGTGTTTAATAACTATGAGTTTGATGTTCAGATGCAATTTCCTTAGATGCACAATAAAGTATCAATAATTATATTTATCAATATAATAGCTAAGTTTAAATAACAGTAACTTTATAAACCTAATATGTATGTAAATATATATCTTACAATTATACTATTCCTATGTCCATCCTTACCAATTTTATTCCATTATGTTTGATTCTAATTAAATAGTTTAAGTAGGATATTCAAGTCTATTAAATAGCTTTCTTTATCTCATTAAAAGTATTTGGGTTACTTTAACGGTTCATAAAGTAGGTCCTTCCTAGACGATTCACTTGGCCAAATTATCTATCTACTTGTTTTGTTCTCCTACTTAACTCTGTATTAATTCTATCAAATCTAATTGCGAATTATATTAAAAATGTAGACACTAGGTTTGGTTAGGCTAGGCTAGGTAGGTAGGCTAGTTGAGTAGGTAGGCCAGGTTTTAGGGTAGGGTAGGGTAGTTGGTACAATTCTCTCATACAAGAAACGTGTTTTTTTTTTGCTCGTGTTTGCTCGATATTGATAACGGCAACAGGCAGACGCTTGAAATATTCGCAGAATATTTAGTTATATATTCACATTTAAAATAAATAATTAAATTAAAATAAAACAATAATCAGATTAAAACTTTCGTGAGACATTACTAAGACTAGAAATAAGCACGGCTTTACTCACGGTTTATTGTCAGAAATAGTCCGACATGTTTCGAACTCATATGGATAAGGCGAGGCTGCTTGTAAGGGAAAAGCGCTTCGTGCAACGCAAAATCCGCGAGGCGATTGAAATTGGGCGACGACCGAATTTTAACCGGGATATTGGGTGGGTATTGCCACCAGCGTGGAAGCCCGTCGTCCCAGCGATTCGGGATACTGGACGTGTTGAAATTCTTGTGGACACTGTGAGTTCGGCATGTTTGCTGCCGTTCACCACCAACAACGAGCCGCAGCCTGGTGCTTCAGCAACACCGGTGCAGCCCCCCGCCGCCCCCGCGCCCTCGGCTCGGGCGCAACGCGCCGCACGGAGGGCGGCAGTGCGTGGGTTGCAGTGAGCGCGACCGTACTCAACCCCTGAAGAAGGACTCCATATGAGTTCGAAACATGTCGGACTATTTCTGACAATAAATCGTGAGTAAAGCCGTGCTTATTTCTAGTCTTAAAATAAAACAATTATTTAAGGGGGGCTCCAATACAACAAACGTTTTTTTTTGCTTGATTATAGATAATGGTACGGAACCCTTCGTGCGCGAGTCCAACTCGCACTTGGCCGGTTTTTTTGACGGTTGGCGTTTTGCTAGCGCAAGTGCGAACATTCTTTGTAACTGAGGGTGGTGAGACGCGGTGATGGGCAGCGGGGCGAGGGGAATATGCACAGTCCAACATGCAAAATTTGAGCTCAATCGGAAACCGGGAAAAGTTCAAAAACTTGGAAGATTTAACTACAGACAGCGGGATACATACATACATATTATCACGCTCGAAATCCTTAATGGGGTGGGCAGAGCCACAAGACTACTTGTGGCCACGTTCGATGAATTAGTCCTAAGATGGTATGATGAATATGGTGACAAGTTAATCAGCCCATCGCCCATACAGATAGTCCACCATGTTGGAGAGGACCCGTCCCTCAGTCAACTTTTACGACATGCTAGATTGATAAGCATCTGCACGCATTCTATGCTATTTCTTCACTCCCAGTGCAGCAGAGGAGGGATACACCGGGATATGTGGTAAATAAAAGCTTGTCAGCCAACGCGAGGGACGCATTCATATGTAAGCATGAGATAAAGATCTAAGTAGTGAGTGGTTTGTTATATCATTTTCACAACAAGGATTTTTTCATAGTAGCGAATTTTCAGATATATATTTTCATAGTAGCGAATTTTCACATTTCATTTTTAGGGTACCGTAGCCAATGGCAATAAACGGAACCCTTATAGATTCGTCATGTCTCTTTGTCTGTCTTTCCGTCTGTCCGTCCGTATGCCACAGCCACTTTTTTCCGAAACTGTAAGAACTATGCTGTTGAAACTTGGTAAATAGATGTATTCTGTGAACCGCATTAAGATTTTCGCACAAAAATAAAAAAAATAAACAATAAATTTCGGGGGTTCCCCATACTTAGAACTGAAACTTAAAATTTTTTTTTTCATCAAACCCGGATAGGTCTTCAAAAATGATATTGAGGTTTCTAATATCATTTTTTTCTAAACTGAATAGTTTGCGCGAGAGACACTTCCAAAGTGGTAAAATGTGTCCCCCCCCCTGTAACTTCTAAAATAAGAGAATGATAAAACTAAAAAAAAAAATATATGATGTACATTACCATGTAAACTTCCACCGAAAATTGGTTTGAACGAGAGAACGAAAAACTACTTACTAGATAGTAAGTAGTTTTTTTTTAATACGTCATAAATCACGGAATCCTTCATGGGCGAGTCCGCCTCGCACTTGGCCGCTTTTTTTCATAATAGCGAATTTTCTAATTATTTAATGTTCGCGTTTATTTCAATCGCCTACATTATTAGTCGCAAATATTTCCAGTAGCATTTCATCCCGATGAGCTAAAAAACCTAGTTGGCCGACGTACAGCCACTATTTTAAACCGGATGACGAAGTTAAATGGAAATTCCAAAGAAACGATAACGATGTCGCCGGTTAGGGTTATCACAAGTGATCCCGTGCGGCCTCACTGCCTATCTGTCACGTGTCTTGAGGAGCGACTGGTTGATCGAACTTAACCCATTCCTCAGTCTAAACTAGAGTAAGTATCTGAATTTGGATGGCATTTAATTTGCGCAATCTTCTGTCAATGGGTACACTTCCAAACGGAGTCGCCTAAATTTAAACTTCCCTAAACTTGAAATAAGAAACGTCAAACTCGATTTTGTACAGCACCAATCTGTGAAAATCGAGTTTGACATTTCTTATTTCAAGTTTAGCGAAACACTTTCGAATTGGGCCCAATATCAATTTACAATATATCCGAATATATTAATAGGCTAGTTTCCTAAAAAAATCGAATTGGTCCGTCATTTACATTATAAAGAATATTTTGACAATGAAACAAACAAGTGCGAGTTAAACTCGCGTGGAGAGGGTTCCGTTCCGTACATGATTATCTGCAATTTACTAGGTTACTTTAAATACCATAGACTTCTTATAGGTTTTCCTGTAATATATAGGTAAAAAACTATTTTCTGTATTTTTTTTTCAAAATTTTAGCCCCAGTAGTTTCGGAAATAAGGGGGGGGAATGGTCAATTTTCGCCTATTTTCCTAAATAACTTCCAAACTATTTTACTTAAAATTCAGAAAAAAATATATTTAAAGTCCTCACAATAAGCCGTTTCATTTGATATGGCACACAATATAGATTGCATAACTTTTTTTTTTAATTTTCTGATTTACCCCCAAAAGTGGCCCCCATGTTTAAAATTCATATATTTACGTCACGCGTCCGTGTTGCGGTCACCGATTTACATATGTATACTAAATTTCAGCTCAATCGGTCCAGTAATTTCGGAGCAAATTGGCTGTGACAGACGGACAAATAGACAGACAGAAGGACAGACAGACGCACGAGTGATCCTATAAGGGTTTCGTTTTTTCCTTTTGAGGTACGGAACCCTAAAAATGACGAAGATATGGTGCGTTGAAGTTCCGGGGCCCGTCACGACTTTGTACACTTTTTCATGAGCACCCACTCCCGAACTTTGATACGCGTTGTCTTTGTCAATGTTGATTGATTTGATAAAGCAAAAAATACTTGTTGAATATTTCTTGATAATCTAACTGACGGACTAATTAGAATTACCATTGTTTTACCCAGGAAACATCCCTATAATAAAAAACAGGCCAAGTGCGAGTCCGACAGTGTGATGCCCGACATGTGGATTAGTTCTAACCAAAAAATCAGCGCCTGTATTCGGGAACGCTAAGTGATTCTGTAGCGACGCGTAAGCCAGATTTCTCATCTAGCTCTTACGCATTACGCCTCGTGCGGAAGAGTGAGATGAGAAATCAGGCTTACGAGTCGCTACAGAATCACTTAGCGTTCCCGAATAGAGGCGCAGGTCTAAAGTCGTTAACTTGCTGGAACATGTTTTTATGTGAGTAGGTAGCAGGTCCGATTTGAAACAGCGGCCCTAACATGCAAGACACAAGGATAAATTACACCGTCTTATCTCTAAGTGCGTCTCTCTCACACTAGTGCCGACGAAAGAGATAGTCCTAGTGATAAACGGGTTTAACTTATCTTTGTGTCTTGTATGTTAGGGCCGAAGGGTCTTGTTAATTTAAAATTTCATTAACTACAAATAAGAAACACACAAAGCTGTCAAAATCCATATGTTAAGTTTAGTGACTTTTACATTTAGCGAACAACCTTTTGAATTGGTCAGTATGATCTATTTTCGCCTAAACAGTTTTTGGTTGCAGTATTACTCATCGTTAACGCTTATTGAATTTGGTAATTGGTTACTCCTAGAATTCTGCAATTCTTCAGCCAATCAGGCTTCACTTTACTTTTTTAAATATGTAATTATAAAAAAACTTACCTGCACAAGGAATGTGCCTGGCTGGATTCGCAAGGCCCGCTCCGATGACGGACGCGAAAATCAGAAAACAAATTGATCGGAGCATGGTGACCGTCACTCCAGTTGGACTGCGCTGACCAAAGATCTTCATCATTTATAAATAGCACCTTATCAACTCGACATTTGCGACCTTTTAGTCTACTAAGTAAATGGATATTTCTGTCTTTATTAATTCAGGAACAAAAGAAGGGGACGACGGCATGGTTTGTTTTTGTTTATCGCGAAGTTCTGTTTAATCAAATATAATTATGAGGCGTATTACAAAGCTGAGCTGGCAACGTCGCGTTTCTCGCGTTTTACTAGATTATTTAGTTAAGTGAAATTCAGTGAAATTAAAAAACAATTAGTCCGGCAACATTGTACATCTGGTGTATTTAAAATATTGTGTCATGATGAGGCGTGTAATAGGCGTGTTTCCTGTAAAATTCTAATTAGTCCGTCATTTACATTAGAAAAAATATTGAACACATTTTATCTTTTGTCAATTAACAAAAAATGACGAAGATATATTATAGTGCGTTGAAGTTCCGCGTGACGTCACGACTTTGCACACTTTTCACCATAAGTGACGTCATGAGCCCCCACTCCCGAATCCATGCGCGTTATGTTTGTCAATTTTGATTGATTTGATACAGCAAAAAATACATGTTCAATCTTTTTTGATAATCTAACCGACGGACTAATTAGATTGTTTTTTAACCTAGGAAACATCCCTATTGTGTATTTAATCATATTACAATGTCAACAGACTATATTTATTAATTTCACTCAGGTTCACTCAAATAATCTAGAAAAACGCGAAAATGCGACGTTGCACTGCTTTGTATTACGCCCTTAAGTCTTATCTTAATTGTGTCTGACTCTGTAGAGTAATATTTGCTTAGCAAATTGATGATATCTTTAGGTCATCCTGGAATACTCCAAATTGGTTCCCGCTCAAAATCAGCGTTGTGGCTAACGAGCCACAACATTATGCGGAGCGGAAGTAAAAAAACCGGACAAGTGCGAGTTAAATTCGCGTGGAGAGGGTTCCGTACCGTACATGATTATCTGAAATTTACTAGGTTACCTTAAATACCATAGACTTCTTATAGGTTTTCCTGTAATCTATAGGCAAAGATCTATTTTCTGTAATTTTTTCAAAATTGTAGCCCTAGTAGTTTCGTAAATAAGGGCGGGGGAATGGTCATTTTTCGCCTATTTTCCTGAATAACTTCTAAACTATTTTATTTAAAATTCAAAAGAAAATATATATAAGATACTCACAATAAGCCCTTTCATTTGATATGTCACACGATATAGGTGGCATAACTTTTTTTTAAAATTTTCTAGTTTACTCCCAAAAAGTGACCCCTATGTTTAAAATTCATATATTTACGTCACGCGTTCGTGTTGCGATCACCAACTTATATATGAATACCAAATTTCAACTCAATCGGTCCAGTAGTTTCGGAGCAAATTGGCTGTGACAGACGGACAGACAGACAGACAGACACACGAGTGATCCTATAAGGGTTCCTTTTTTCCTTTTGAGATACGGAACCTTAAAAAAAAAGAATATTACGTTTTCCTTAAACATAAATAAATTATTTTTCATAAGTACTTTAATATAATGAATGCGCAGATATGATGTTTACAAGTGTCTGTCGTATAACACTTTAGAGGACTGTGAAGCAACGGCGAAAATTACTCTTTACATCCAAAGGGCGATAACGATTTCCACCCCTTAAATGTTAACCGATTTTGACCAATTTTTGATAGGTTGTCAGTCGGAACAAAACCTAGGTTTATACGTTTTTAAATATTGATTAATAATCAACAAAGCCAAATAATTGCCGAAAGTTGTTTTGTATGAGAATACAAAATAAACAATAAAAGTGAATTTCTTCATTATAGTGAAAAAACCAAAACGTATAAACCTAGATTTTGTTATGACTGACAATCTATCAAAAATTGGTCAACATCGGTTAACATTTAAGGGCTGGAAATCGTTATCGCCTTTTGTATGAAAAGCTGTAGGTTCACACTCCTCTTAAACATTATCACTAATATCACAAATGTGAAAGTCTGTGAGTGTGTGCGTGTGTGTTAGTATGTTGGTTACTCCTTCCCGCTTCAACGGCTGGACGGATTTGGATGAAAATTGGAAAGGAGATAGCTATATCCTGGATACATAGGATACTTAACATTCCAATTCCACGCAAACAAAGTCACGGGCACAGGTCGTATCACTCTAATAATATTATAAATTCGATAATTTGTGAGTGTGTGCGTGTGTGTGTGTGTGTACTTTATGAATATCGAGCGTTAACAATTCTATGGAATCCCTAATTTTTAAAACACCGGAATCAATAAAAAATACAATTTAATGTAAAAAAATGTTTATTTATTACAAAATTATGTACAAAAGAACAATTATAGTATTGAGTACTTTATATAATTTCATTGTTACTTTTATAACTAGTTACTTATTTACAAAATAGTTTATGTACAATTTATCTTACATATTTTAATGTATTTTTTACACACACCGAATAATCTCTTTGGCATACCATTGCAGAGTGCGTAAAATTTACAAAATAATACCTTCATCTAAGTACATACTGATATAAAGATTGTAAAGTACAAAAACCACTACATTATTGTACCATGTATCTTATAAGATAATTATAATTATATGACATAAGAGGTTATTGAACGAAGTAAAAACAATTATCGCTGGTTCAATTTATCAAGTTTATTGTACCTATTAACTACTTGTTAGATATAATTTCGTATACATAAATATTATGCGTTTGGTAGTCCGTAAAATAAAATAAAAAAATGTACCAAACTTCGCGAAAATACAAAAATTGCGTCATGAGGAAACATTTGAATAACGTAAAAAGAGCTTTAAAGATGTGAATATTAATAATAATATTTTGTGACTTAATGTTTATTTTACTTAATAATACTCGATGTGTGATTCGTTGTTTTGTATTTCATAGTAATTATAATAATGTTGAACACTTTAATATAAAGCTTGAACTGAACGGTCAAGATTACTAAGTATAAAAATGTACAGTCGAGCTCAAAAATACTTACGCGTATAAGTGGTCGAAAATATGTGAACAGTACTTTATTGTCAAGATCGTAAGAGCGCTAATCAAGAAACTATTACAATCAGTCAATAAACGACCGAGATATTCATATTATTCATAGTCATATCTTTAAGATATTAGGCTTGTCAAGGATTTTGTCAGATTGTATGCTACACGACTGGTGCGTCGTCACAATGCAACGCAGCGTTGGAAGCCAGCACACCGTGTGGCAAACCACTGTTTTTATGAACTTCTAGTTGACCCGCCACAGCTTCGCCAGCGGTTTTTTCCATACAAAATTTATCACCCCATTACACCCCTTTATGGATGGATTTTCGAATAATCCCTCCTTAGTGCAGCTCTAGGGTACTCGAGGAATGTCTTCTCCAAATTTCAAACCTCTAGGACCAACCGTTTAGGCTGTGCGTTGTCTATAAGTGAGTCACGGTACTGTTTTATATGTACAGATGCCGCAACGGCGTCGCAGAAGCGCCACAGTGACGCCGCAACGCGCTGTGTAGCTTCAGCCTAAGAGTGGCTCGCACCAAAATCATGAATCTGATTTAAGTAGTTAAACCTAATTTGTCTTACAGTGGGTCCAATTCGAACCGGTGTCGCCTAAATTTAAAGTTCCCTAAACTTAAAATAAGAGACGCCAACCTTGATTTTGTGTAGCACCAAGCTGTCAAAATCGAGTTTGACTTTCTTATTTCAAGTTTAGCCACTTTTAATTTTAGCGAGCACACTTTCGTATTGGCCCCTGTTCCATACATTTTGACACAACTAAACCTTACTCAAGACTAAAGCTAGATTTATCTTTTTGGCGCAATTTGCCCTTAGTTGGATTTTCCAAATGAAACACGGACGGAAATATAGTACCTATTATGACGTCACAGTGTTACAGTGCCGTAGATTTTTCATGTAAAAAGTGTTTTAGAAAGTCAGACGTATCGGAGCCTTAAAATTCATATTAAATGTATTTTTACAACATTTAATATTTGAACTAACGACTAACTGCCCCGTACGTCTTTGGCTCTGTCTTCAGTTTTATATAATGATATTAGTGAAGAGTTATTATACTTCGGCTGTCGATATATATACACAATTTATTTAACACTTTTGCACATGGTGGTACACGCAGTATCATTCTACATAGTTTCACGTTGTCTATTCTGTACAGTATGCATATTGTAATAGCGCCGAAATTCGCTTAAGTCAACTATAGACATTAGTGGCGGTAGATAGAGCAGTGAAAAAGAGACCTTAATTCCTACATTTAAGATGAACTTTCAAACTATAGCGAGTGTAGTGGTGGTACTATGATGGTCGTCCCGGGACATGTGCTCATGGTGCACGCCGGCCTCCTTCAATATGCGCATGCGCGGGCCGAGCGGCACGCCGAGCGCGCGCAGTCGATCTTCCCCCACGTACGGCAGCTCGGCCGCCCCCACTTTCTCCTTCTCGAGCAGGGCAGCGTATTTCTATTGATAAATTAAAAATAAAAATCATTTATTTCAAATATACATGATTAAAAGGTGTAAGAGATGAACAGAACGCCACTGATCTTAATAATCGATTAAATGTTAATAAGATAAATCATTGCTAGCAAGACATAAAAGTTAAGTTACACATTTAAGTGTATGATACGTTTTCACAGATAAAACCGTTAAGCCGATTTGGATGAAATTTGGCCAGGTACTGTTTTGATTTCTGGAGAATGATATAGGATACTTTTTATCCCGGAAAATTGCGCAGTTCCTGAAGGGAATCGCGATAGACAAACTCAACGCGGACGAATTCGCGGGCAAACGCAAGTTCCATATAAACGCTCGTTTTCAGTCCCTGGTTGTCCTTTTACAACTGACATTAAATTTCAATAATTGCATGATGCATTCGAGACTCGCCTCGTATCCCAGTTTCTTGAGGAACAGCCTCATGAGCGGCGGCTCGTCTCCGAAAAACTTGGTGAGTCTCTTCACGCGGTCAGGGTTGCTGAATGAGAACGGGTCTGAGAGCGGCAGCTGGCCTGACCGCAGGTACTGCTGGGACCTGGGAAAAAATTGGTGAATCATGTCTTAGTATGGTATTTTTTGTATTGTTAGAGCCAAACAGTAATCCTCACTAGATGATTACTGATCGAATGGGCCGGCTCGTTCAGCGAATGACATCGTTCGCGTCCGTCGACTTTTACGCATTTGGCCGTGGCATTCCCTCCCTCCCTCCCTTCCCTTCCCACCTTCCCCTTTGTCCCCTTGAAAGACCGTATTACCTATGATTTGAGATCAACAAGTGGACTCACTTGTACATGTGCCGCAGCGCGCAGATCTCGGCGCGGATGGCCTCCATCTCCTGCACGACGAGGTGCTGCGTGCGCATCTCGCTGGACAGGTGCGCCACCGAGCGCGCCAGCGTCACCACGTGCGACTCCAGGCGCTGGAAGCGCTTGTTGATGCCCTGGGGGAGCAGGTTAGAGATATTGTAGAACTATGTTCTCTTAAGAATAATTGCCACCACATGGCCCGCATCGCATCGGATCGGAACGAATTTTACAATCTTTTAACGCCTAGCTAATGTAGAGACTTAAAATTTTGTGTGTCTCATGATTTAATATCGTTTAAAGATTGTAAAATACGTTCCGATCCGATGCGATGCGAGCCGTTTGGTGAAAATTATGCTTTACACGTTTCTTTTTTGAAAGAGAGACGTTATAGTTTGTAAACTTTCGGGAAATGAAAGAGAAGCTGGGTAGGGTAAGAAAGGCTGGTTCCATTGATAAGTTTCCTGCCGGCCTGTTTTTTAGAGTTTTACTCTGAATTGGCGGTAGATTTATTGACGTGCATTGCTTAAGATTGATTGATCGTTTATTTGTAGAATGTGTTGTGTGTGTGTGTGTGGTGTGTGTGTGTGTGTGTGTGTGTGTGTGTGTGTGTGTGTGTGTGTGTGTCTGTTATTTCATCAGCATCGAAAATAGCCCAAACAATCTAAAAAGAGAATTATATTAAAGGTCTACCTTGATGTCATGTTTCTTCCTGTTCTCATTGGAGCTGCGTCGCTTGTCTCGTACGGGGCGGCTGCTCACGGAACTGGACGGCAGCGAGGACATGCTGCCGTAGCGCCGCTTCGAGGTCAGTCTGAAGTAAATGACTGAAGTTGAGTTTGGGGATTGAAGTTGCTCACGTCCGTAACGTCACATCTTATTTTCGAAACCCTAGACGTGATCCCCGGGTGGTGTAAAACGAGCGACAAACTACCGGTGGCAGGTTTCAACTGCGGCTGGTCACTACTCACTTGAGCTGATCAACAAGTTCCAGGTTCCTCACTCACAGTAGTAGCAATTCAGCAAACATTTTCACCTCAGCATTGAGCATCTGCAGCATGCAGGTGACCATTTGCACAGGGTGCTTGCTGTGCTGTTCAATCTGTGTATAGGACACGGGTATCTTCCTCGAGAGCTTTTGAAGACCTTAGTCATACCTATTATAAAAAATAAGACGGCGGATGCCTCCGACAGGAGCAACTACAGACCGATTTCACTTGCTACCGTTATCTCTAAAGTGCTGGACGGTTTGCTTGATCGCTGTATTAGTAAGCACATTAACCTGAACGAGGCCCAGTTCGGCTTCAGACCTGGGCTCTCCACTGAAACGGTAATACTGCGACTCAAGCACACCGTTCAGTATTACGTTAAAAGAAAAACTCCCATTTATGCGTGTTTTTTGGATCTGTCGAAGGCATTCGACTTGGTATCATACGATGTGCTATGGTCAAAAATGCGCAGTGAAACCAGCACACCTAAAGAGATCATAAATTTATTTCAATTTTTTTTAGTTTTTCCTAGCTTCTCACGAAGGCTGCTAGCTAGGGCGCTTGGTAACCCCCAAAAGCTACGAGACCTAAACATATACGATCTGAAGTTCTCTCAGCTGCCGATGGATGTATCTGCTTTTTAGTATCTCATAATAAGCCTCGTTTTAGTTCGTACCTTCTGCCTTATTGCTATATTGCAATTAGTTTGCCCTGCTTCCCACGAAGGTTGCTTCCTGATCCCCACCAACCCTCGGCATGATGATGATGATGATGATGGGTGGGGACGCCTGGCCGGTGGCAGGCGGGCGGTCGACCTGCGTGTGCTGATCGTTCAGCCCAGTTCCCCTAGGTTTGGAGTTTAAGGTTACTGCCCCGGCGGCGCTCCCGTCCAACATGGATCCCATCTTCTTGTTTTACCTCGGCATACATGGACTCGAGCCCCCGCAGCTGTAGGCAGCTGGACCTGCTGTGTGTGACCTAGCGTCCTAAAGGTCTTACCTAGCCTCCCACGAAGGCTGCTTGGCCAGGCTGGCGGGCTTGCGCACGCCCAGCAGCTGCAGCACCTCGGCGTACATGGTCTCGAGCCCGCGCAGCTGGCGGCGGATGGCGCGCGCGTCGCCGGCGGACGCGTCGCTGTCCGAGCGCGCGTCCAGCAGCGACGACAGGTCCAGGCTGCGCGTCGTCGTCGACATGTCCGTCGTGTCCAGCCCGAACACTGGACAAGTGTACAAGATTAAGAGTTGTTCCCAGAAATGGAGATCAGGGCAGTGGCAACCGTAACAACTTGACCTTCAGCTTATTAACCTTTTGATCGCAGCAGCGGCTGCAGCCGTCAGTGGATACAGGGTAAAAAAGTCCTTCAATACCTTGACTTAAAGTTGAAATTCGTGTTACTTCTCAGACATGCTTGGCGACCGCCAAAAGGTTAAAGAATTCACATGAAATCTTGTACGAAAATCAAGTAACAACATACAGTTCGGTTTCATAGTTACATTATAAAATGGTGGCATCCTCTTAGTTACCTAATCTTCAGCTGTATTTGGATCAGAGATAAAGAAGTCAGATATAAGACACTTTAAAATGTCTCGTTAGGAATTATATATTATGATTCCATTTGGAGAAATCTGAGTGACTTATAATGACCGATATACTTCCTACTTGGCTCTGCCAAAGTCGGGACACTTAAACACTCGGTGTGGAATACACACTATTACTTTTTGGAAAATTGAGCGCCATTTAACTTAGTGTTACATACAGTGTTTCTTATAGTGGTGGTCTCGCTTCGAGGAGTGTTTCTTGTGCGCGTGCCAGCGCGGCGAGTCGCGCCCGCGCCGTCGCTCGTCTGAGTACTCAGCACGCCCGGGCAAACTGCAAAACAAGACATGATAACTCTTTCACTGCGACGCTTGTAGCCATGGAAGTCGGGAAGCAGCTGCCCCCCCCTTCCCCCTAGAGCTTCAAAAAACTTTAGCCAAATGCAAAGCAACCAAAGTTCTAAGTCCATAATTCCTCCTCCCCCCTGACGCTCTTCCTTGTAGCAGCGATTTTTCGCTTTGTAGCGACTCGCTACGAACAGTGACGGCTAGGTACCAGGTTTTTGACAGTGAAACTAAGGACTGACAACGGCGTAGCCAGGGGGGGGCAGGTGCTCCCTATTGAATGGTTTAGGTCGGTTCATCATCATTAGCTTATCTCAAGATAAGACGTGTGCCCTGCTACAGTTTAACCCAGATATGCTGAACTACGCGACTGACCTGCTCCTCTTGTGCTGGTCGGGCGACAGCGGCGGCAGCGGCGGCGTGACAGAGCTGAGCGAGCTGCCCGAGCTGTCCAGCCGCATGCCCGCCAGCTTCGGCTCCAGGATCTGCCGCAGCTCGCACTCCACAAGGTCCGCCCATTCGTTCTCGGCTGGAACGAGTTAAGTCTTTGATATAAACGCAAAGACGGATAAGTCTGCACCACAGACCCCTTCTCAAAATTAGGTGGTATGGGTTTGTGGATACCAGGAAGAAAAGTTCCTCTACCGCCGGAACAGTACGAGGGTGAAAGTCATCGTTACTTCCTACATTGTCAGGGCGGCTACCACGATCATCATCTTTACTTTTTCATGGGCCGAGCAAGACCACACCAATTTTCTCCTCGCAAGAGATGAACATATTCTAGATATCTCAAAATAGTCTATGCATCTGAGATTACATCTCTGTCTAATCTCCATTGACGCGAGGAATAGGCGGGAGGCTGTGACCTGTGAACTCCTAAGCTTCGGATGCCTCGACTCTTTCTCGCTCCTGTGTCACGCCTCGAGAGCAAGCGGGATATAGAATACCTTGCGGCTGCGGCTGCGGCTGGGCCGGCGGCGCGTGCGGGGGCGGGGTGCGCGGGGCGCGCGGGGAGCGCGGGGGCGGCGCGCGCGGCGAGCCGGCGCCGGCGCCGCGCGCGCGCCCGCTGGAGTACGCCTCGCTGCCGCGCCCCGAGTCCACGTTGGACGACTGCCCGCCATTCTTGTCGTTATCTGTACAAAAAAATTCACGGTGTGAATAGTAAATCGGAACTTATTTATACGTACTTTCGCGAAAATTAAGTAACACGAGGTATATTTTGCGAGCTCATATATGGAGTGGCTTCCGGTCGTGTCTGTAACAATGAGGAGGAGGTGCGAGCTTGCGAAGGTAATTCCGGTTTACCGACCACGCAAGGTTCAGGTAGTTACAGCAGAACCCTCGGTGTGCGATTTGGATATGCAGCTGACCATTCAATACTCAGTTTAAATAGTCAAGTTACGTACCTGAACTAGCACCTGATCCATTGGCTCCCTTTCTCCCGTGCGCTTTTAAATCTTCTATCCTATTCGGTGTCTGTCTCGAAGATGAAGGCTGAGGGATGTAAGGCTCGGCCTTCCCGCTGGAATTGTATACGCTGTCAGCAGACTTCTGGCTGGCACTTTCATCGTTCCTGTCTGCTTGAGTTGACGTGCCAGCTTCCTCCTTGTGTCCTTGGCTGATCGAATCCGGTGTTCTCCTGGATTCCTTATAGCTGTCTGGTGTTCTTCTATAATTATCTTGTCTGTTGGAATCTGTTGATCGGCCACTTGTTCGGATACGTTCCTCGAGGTTCGATCTCTCTTGTGCTACCAACCTGGATCTGAAACCTCCGTCATCTGATTCCCGTTCCTCACACCGTTGAGGAGTATTGTCAACCGAGCTTCCTTCAAGAAGGTTCCCGTGTGAGTTTCTTCTCGATCGGTCGTGGGTTTGGGGGGTGGTGACTTGAGGCCTTTGCCGCGGCTCGTCTAATAGATGAGGGTGGGAAGACGAACGTCTGTCATCTGTTAGATGTCTCTGTCGAATGACTTCCCTTTCCAACTGCTGCGGACTCCTGAGATCTGGTCTTGAGTGAGATTCGAACTGAAATTATATACAGTACCATTTAAACATTGTTAACCTTTATTTAACTAGAAACTAGGTAAACTAGAATGAAGTTGCAACATAAAGAAGGTAGATAGTATAAATTAAACGACAGATAATCGTGCTCAAAGAATGACAGAACATTAAATATATGGAGAGCTAACACTTTAAATTTATATAATCTACAATCAACATAGGAGCCATGTAAGGAAGAAAATCACCGACATGTTCTGAACATCAGTATTGACGAAAAACAGAACAATGATCCAGTATATCAATTTCTTGTTACGGAGTAAGAACCCATTCCGCCAGATAGCTGGCGCAGTCGTTATTATAATTGTAGCTGCCGTGGGAAGGCGCTAATTGCTGGGAACCTCATTGTTGCTTCGTCTTTGTCTCCACCAGTGGGAAAGATCAAAGAATTACGGGGACGTAGGAAAGAGCGGCAATCTCATTCACCGCAGTTTCGTGCTTTTTGGTCAACGATTATAACGAAGTGTTTATTGTTATTAAGGTGTTGCTTCACGAGTTTTGTAGTAAAAGTAAATGTGGGAAGTTTTTTTCTAAAGGCAGCTAATTGTGACGAAATTCTCGGGGAAAATGGTATTGGTAATCTTGGGTAACTAAATGTGTAACCATGATCCAATTGGTCTGGTTCCCCTGACACAAGGGTTACGGAGGTCAAACGGTAATCGCTCCACTAGAATCCGACCTGCCGAATCTGGGATCATGGTCATGCGTAACCCCCCGTCTCGGGTTGCACATGACTATGATCCCAGATTCGGAAAAATCGCTATGAAGAGAGTAATGGCCTTTGATTCTATTACAAGTATTTCGCGATCATCATTATTATTAAGAATGGTGAATTTAGGATTTCAATTGTTACCGTTACTTATAGTTTTTTTTCTCTACATGATATGAACTATGGGATCAGCTGACGAGTGATCTTGTTCATATCATGTAGAGAAAAAAAAACTATAAGTAACGGTATCAATTAAAATCCTAAATTCCCCATTCTTAGTAATAATGATGATCGCGAAATACTTGTAATAGAATCAAAGGCCATTATTATAGCCAGCCCTCTTGTACTTCTAAACTTTACAGAGCTTCTGCTGATCCTATAATGATGCTGCTGATCAACCAAGTACGTCTTAGCTTACAAAACATAATAATATGAGTATTCACCTGCGTCTGTGGCCCAGTCTTGAGTGACGTGAAATTGGTCATGGACCTCACATCCACATCTCGTTGATATACGGCACTCCTTCGACCTGGAGGACCGTACTGCTGATACAAGGCATCAGCTCCAAGTGCCTGGGGCCTCTGAGTGGCTAGCATTTCCTGAGACCTCGCTGCGCTCAACAACATCTGTTGGTGGGCAATCTGCTGTTGCATTAGCTGTCTGGAATTTAAAGATATTGTTTTTAAAAAATGTCTAAATTTGGAAGGGACTATTACAACAAATAATCTATTTCGGAAGATGCACAAAAACATAAAAAGGCCTATGAAAAAAATAAAATAAGCCAAAGCTTAAAGGACTAAATATGGAGAAGGTGCTATTGATATTTGGATCAACTTAAAAACAGTTAATCATACTTTGATCGTTTATGCCAAAGATTGATTACCAATATTCTTCCGCAAATGGTCCTCGGTGATCTTAAAGTGCCAGGTGTGGACCCAAATTTGGAATAAGCCACAAATGGACTCTTTTCCTATTACAATATTGTGTAGGTGTGTTTGATGTGTCATAAATTTAATAACGATAAATCAGCGTTTTAATACTCCTTACTCAGCTCACAACGAATTTTAAGACTAGTAATTAATTTAATGGTTTCTAATAAGAATAAATTGCTTGCCCATTTCAATTCTCTTGTCTACTCTAACATCTAAGATTTGAGCAAAAATTAATGACGATTTTGCATAAGTTAATGGATTCAAGCAATAAATCGTAATTTGTCTTGAATTTGTTCGTGCCATCACACACATGAAGCAAGATTTATGTGTGTCTAACAACTTTTAAAAGGTTCTAGAACTAGTTTAGAGGCTTGTGACATTTTTATAGATGCCGTTATATAAATACAGTTTATTAATTAGAAGCTATTTCAAATGTGTTAGGTAACCATTACATTTGCCGTAAATATTTTTACTATCCGTAGTAAATGCATTTAAGCAAATCGAGATAAGTTCAAATGAAAGTTGTGATGTCATTCTGAATTAATGCATAGAAAAAGTATTTTTTGTCATTTTGGTCGCACCGTGTTTTGACTTGTTTATAAAGACGAATATAAAACTATCACCACTTTATAATTTATAAAGAAATACAAGATACTATACATCTGCGAATCGACGGAAAAACGATAAGCATTTATCAATTCTATCACAAGCTTTTCCTTTATGGACTACTGTTAATGTCGTTTGGTCTACGTTATTCCATCCAATTAAACATAGAAATCGACATATTAAGTTGCTTACCTATGCGGCGATGGGCTCGGATACGCCATATTATTTGCCATGCCTGGACTATATTGCATGTCAGGTCGACTCTGCGTCATGGGTCTCCCATAGATCCCCTGATCGACCTTCCTCGTGGCTGTCTCTCTAGGCGGTTCCGGTTCTCTCTTTCTCTCTTCACTGTTATTCAAGTTCGCTTCAGGCTCTTTCTCGTTCTCATTGTTTTCCTTACTTTTAAATCTACTGGAAATCATATCTTTCAGCGTATGATAAGTTTTACTAACTGATTTAGCATTTTTGGGTGCGTCTCTCGTATTATCTTTGCCAGTTTCAACTGTGACAGTTATCATTTGGGAGTTGTTTTGTGTGTCTGTCTTGGGGCTGTAGTTTTTGGCTGGTATCGGTGGTTTTGGGGTGTCATATCCCTGAGGTCTTGCGGTATTCTGGTGCATCACGTACCCATAGTTTTGCTCGTGGTACTGTCTTATGTCTCCGGAGGTACCCGCTTGATTCTGTAAAAAATGGAAGTAGGACTGAAAATTTGGGACATTTAGAATATCGTTCTCCATGTGTCAGTGCTAGACAAAAAGTTTTCAGGGAATATGAAACTAGAGTAAATGTATGTTGTGAGACAGCCAACCAAATGAGATCAACTGACATACCCTTAAGTAAAGTAGAAAAAAGGAAGAAAATAACAAATTTCATCTCATTGTTAATAATGTAAATGTTATGTGTAATATGACAGACACATCACACTGTCTGTCCGTTAACAAACGGATAAGTTGGTGGCGATCTTTATCCATTTTTGACTTCTACGAAGCCTTTTCATACCAAATTTGTGACTGATATTTTGACCTTCGCGTTGCCATCACGCATCAGGAATTTGAACCCGTGACCTGACTCTTAACACCTTACTTAGTAATTCGGGCTGCAGTTAGATTGCCAGTTAAATATTTATTGTTGTGCTGGGAACTTGGAACAATGGAACTTGATATCACAGATTCGTTGTATAAGCCACATTATAAAGGGTGTAGTATCGTTGTAACGGTGGATTTAACTGTTTAATTAAAACTTTTGACTGTTGCAGTTAATTCGGAATAAGTTGATGTGATTTTTGGTTTCTAAGTATCTTTATATGTACCTAAAAAGTACTGTAGGTTAATAAAACCTTGGAGGCGACAGTGAAATAGTTATTTAGACACAACAGTACATTCAAACCATGGAGCCTAAAATGTTCAATATAGTCGAGTGTAGCTAATTCTAAATCGTTGCATTAGATATACAAATGTATTCAGTGGACGCACGGACATCATAAACAAGGATAGAGTCAGCATATTAATAGGTCAGTGAACGGACACGGGTAGTACGTCCTTCAGAATAATGGTTGCTTTTTTGCCTTCCATAAACGTTTTCGTCATCAGCTTCAATATTTTCAAAATAAAGACCGCGTCGTCTGCGTATCTTTCAGCGTCGTATTTTAACTTAAATTAACTAGTTTATGATAGTACATTGTAATTTAAAAAAAGGTTATTCAATAAATTGACGAGCATTCACTTGTCTCAATTTAATTAAATGAAATACATTGAAGTAGATACAATTATTCATTAATTTAATAGTATCTACTTCAAAGGACGGAAGAAAAAATATGAATTAATGAACTGGTCCTATATTGGTTTAATTAAAATGGTTCAGAAGTCAAAGTAATATCAATAATAAAGAATTATACTCTAAGTATAAGTGCAGAAAACCTCATGAACACGTCTCTATTAAATCAAAAGAATATTTTTAATGACGTTAATTACGTAAACAGTAATCACACCGAACTTAATTAATAAAAAAACTCACATTCTCAAGCGCGAACTCCACCATTTTCGAGGCAGTCACATCACGGCACTTCACAAATTCCTTATAATATAATGTGAGCTGCGCCGGCGGCTAGACCGGATGCGCGCTTGCTTATGCGCCGACTGGCATTGTTGGCGGTGCCGGCTCGTAGCGCCGTACGCGCATATATCTATCATTAAGGAGCTCGTTAGTCAGCTAGTTTTTCGGCAATTTATTGCTGCAATTCGGGGTATCCTCAAAAAATTACATTCAATCTTTTGCTTCCCATTAGTGATGTACTATGTATATAATCTTTTTGGGAATAGCCTGAATTTCAGCAATAAATTGCCAAAAAAACTAGCTCGTTTACGAGTCTCTTTTTATTAAAAACTCCCTCAAACTGGTGCGACAACGTACTATTTCATCTGCGTAGCAGTTTTGATGTAAGGCTTTCCTATGGCTTTCCCTCTTCTACTTAACAATCGATGATTGTAAGATATTTCTGAATCAGCGTTTCCAAACGGACTTCCCATAAGAACAGGCTTCGCAAGTACTTCGATTGTCTTTTTGGTAAATAAACGTATCCCCACTACTGAATCAATTTTGATGCAGTAAACAGAGTTGAACATTGGAATCTTTGAGAACATCAGGCATCATGACATCATGAGAACAGCTTCTCAGATGTAAGTATAACTATAGTGATTCCATTAACATGGAAAGTAAAGCATCACGCATTAAACGATTCGACACTGCTTTCGAGACGCGTGCGCATCTTTGGGCGTGACCAACCAGGTCGTCGGCTAACCAACGATGGCGTATCCGAAGCGTGCCGGATTGCCAGTGAAATGCAAATTGTCGATCGATGCGAAAGCGAGACGAACCGTTAGTAGAGGGAAGACTGAAGCTATCAATACATCGGAAATTATGTTATTATCAGGGATCTTTGGGCTTACAATTTTCTGCTTTATCATACTTATGATAATAATAATCATTTATTTCAGGCCCATGGTCCATATATACCCAAACAGACTAATTAAGATTCATAAAAAAATATAACTTATGAAACTAATCGCATCGTGTTTTGGATAGTAAAGCTGCCCCGGAAGCGCCGGAATATGACATCATTCGGTCAGAAGTCCGGACCCGCGATGGTCTCCAGCAGCGATCGCAGCTGGAATACCCTAAGGAAGAAGCCAGAGTGCGAACGTACTCCACCATGTTGTTGTTTGTGCAGGCGCGATATCTACAGCGCCATGTGAAGTGTGGCAGCTTGTAGGCCAGAGTTTCCTTCCTAGCTTCCTCCCTTCCTTGTTCTTTTTCTGCACCAGCGTGAACCCCTCTTCATCGACGAAGGTGCGGGGGAGCTTCTTCGATAAGGCTCCTATTTTTGTTGCCTTGATGCCCTGAGGGGCACGGTAGGCATGTCTAATGTTTTGTGTTTCTAGATGTCGTTGATTCCCCCGATGATAACGAAAAGATTTTTCTACTCGCTACCTGGTTTTCAACATCAGTCAGGAAATAAAAGATAATAACAAATATAATTTGCCATAATATCCACCACCTATATATAAGATACACTTTTACGATAAGGACTTTGATGCGTGCATTATCATTGTGGTTCTTGCTTGCATATAGTTCTATTAAAGTTGGTAGCTTGTTACAATTCGTCGCAACGAGGCCGCGCGCACCGTACCGCTCACCACCGTTGCTTCTCCGTACGCTAACGAACCACCGAGGTGGTACTATGAATTTTTATGGATCCAAGCCTCTGTGCTTTCTTTGTTCGAGTTTATCAACCATCCTGTTTTATGGAAGCTGTAAAATTATTTATAATGTCGCAATATTAAGAAAGAAGTTTTATAGGCTTCTTATACTAAGGTTTAAATGCCTTTAGTACCTACCTATACGCTAGCTATTTGCGAGAAAAGAAAGACGTCCGCGTGAAATTCTAATTAGATTTTTTGAATTTTTCGGGATAAAAGGTAGCCTATGTATTAATCCAGCGTATAAGGTATCTCCATTCCGATTTTCACTCAAATCAGTCCAGCAATTAAAGCATGAAGGAATAACAAACATACTACTTAATTCACACATACACAAACACAAACTTTCGCATTTAAAATATTAGTGTGATTTTAAACATGTCGGTAAGGTTAGGCGGAGTTTCTTTTTCACTCTTCATTTCTCTAAGTCATTTAAATAAGCGATTAGTAATTACACCTTCGACGAAGGTGTTCAAATGTGAAGAGCAACCACTTTATCCATTAACTTTATTATCTAATTAAACCTTTGCCCCAATAGCAGGCTCTGCGGAACGCCGCCACGGTGTTCGTGGTTAATAGCCGTGACAGGATTACCATTCGGTTCCTTGCCCTCCGTGCCTTGTGCCAGGTGGAACTACAGGTTCACCGGCAGACATCGGATACGGTACGGTGATCAATAACTTAGAAAGTGAAGCCATATCACTCACAAGCCAATAAAATGATTATACGTTTAAAACCTTGATCGATTATTTATTTATCGTATGGCTTATACATGTACACTCTATTACTAAAAATTTTATAATCTAAATTTACACTGCTTAAGGTACTCCGATGCCTCACTCGTTAGGGTTTTGAGGTCTCAGGCGATCGATGTCAGGCGCGGATACAGGGTGGGGAGCAATTGTAGTGTTTTGACCTATCTTCCAGAATATTCATTCAAATTGATAAAAAAATGTGCTTTGATCGTGAGACAGGTATCCTGTATCTGCGCTTGATCGACGTGGGCTCATTTCTACGCTTATAAGTTTTACTCATGTCCCAGTCAGTTAGTTCATTTTAATAAGTTTTTGTTCTAAAATATTAGAAATGAAAAATTAGAAAGGATTGACCGGTTATACTAACGAATGAACTAAGAAAACAGAGAATTTAAAAACAAAACTTGCATTGAATGTAACTAGGCAAGAACGCTGAATGAAGCGATGTATTTTTGATAAATTGCCAATCGCATTTTTAACCTTGTTTTACATTTACCAACTTGGTAGCTTCGTCTGTTTGACCACCCCGATGTCTAACGCATCTTATCGATCTCTTGTATTTTCGGCATAAGGATGTAAACTGATCTTCAACGTTATCGATATTAATAAGATCATATTACTAGAATCCAAATAAAACCGGTTAGGTAGTTCAAACATTTTCCTAGTCATAATCGTATTTAATGATTCATTAACCCGGCTGTACCGTTCTGCGTAACCGGGTTTACTCCAACGGTGTTGCACTCCATGACACGTACGTGTAACAGAAGTGCACTGTCAGCGCAGTACCGTAAGGGACTGTTAAAGTGAATAAGATTGAATTGATAGTGTAATCATAAACTTGATTTAAATATCTAAAGTCTGATCAGTTGGTCCCGCAGTGTACAGGCGAAGAAAGTAAGATAAAATATGAGATGAAATCTCTTCTTTAGTATGAATGAGACAAGCGGAGTGTTCTTGAATTAAGTATACCTATTACAAAACATGTGTCTACAAGCGCGCAATACTACTGAAGAGTAACTCTAATTTTACGTTACAGTAATTTTAGAGGCAATGCGTAATTAAGAGGAGTGTGAACCTACGGCTTATCAAACAAAAGGCGATAACAATTTCCACCCCTTAAATGCTAACCGATTTTGACCAATTTTTGATAAGTTATCAGTTAGATCACAATCTAGGTCTATACATGTTGGTTTTTGCCCTATAATTAATAAATTAAATTTTATTGCTATTTTTGAATTTTGATCTTTAATCAAAATTCAAAAACATATAGACCTAGATTTTGTTCTTTCTGACAACCTGTCAAAAATTGGTCAAAATTGATTAACATTTAAGGGGTAGAAATCGTTATCGCCTGTTGTAAGAAAGGGGTGATTTTTTCCGCTGGTTCACAGTCCTCTAAATTACGAAAACCAAAATTTTCTTAATGTATGACAATTTTAAATTTTTAGCACAACATTTAGAAGCAAGTGACACCACAACCAACTACATACATATTATGCACATGATAAGGTCTTAAAACAAAGACGACGTTAGCTTTATCGAGCTTCTCAAAATAAGGCTGTACAAACTCTTAACAGCCTTAGGTCTTAACAGCTATAATAGATTTCTTATTACGGTAACTATATCAGGTCAGGAGAAACCCCGTTATTTGATATCTGCTCCAGATCTTCGGACGGGCTTGTAATTTCTGCATCCGCCAATTTGCTCATAATTCACTAGCTATCGCTATGTGCTGAAAGGGAAACTCGTCAATGCTTTTTGCACGAATTATCCCGCCATGATTCATATTAGTAAATGACTCATGAGATGGCGAACCTGTTAAAACGCGTTTTATGAGTTTTTAGGATAGAAATCCCTCGCTAATAGTAGCACCAAGAATGTATAAAAAAATAACCTCACCAACGAACTGAATAAATTCAAATAATTTCAAATAGTTATTTTGTAAATTGATGACATGATGACTTCAGGGCTCTTTTTTCTCAACAGATTAATAGGTGCTAATGGCCATAGATTTGTTCACTACTACAATACAAATGTATACAATAAGTATGTCAATTTTCTGGTAGTAAGCAACGGGCGTAAGCTGAGAAGAAATGCCGCAAGTCAAGCGATCAAAAAGCGAAATGACTAGACATTATCTTCTAAGTAGTGGTTTTAAACACCGCATTTTGCTAACTCGGCCGTGCCCCTATTTCTTTGTAGCACTATGTATATACTTTCTTTCATATCCATAAAGATTGAATGTCTTTCATGAAGTTACAGTTCAAATCTTAGGTGCATTTAGACTGCTCTCGTGAGATTACTTAGTAAGGTGACTGTCTCAAGATTTTTTAAATACATGAATAGTATGCGAACACACACAAGGTTACTCTGAAAAAGACTGGTCAAGTACCGTTTCGACTTGTGTACAGTGGGATTTTTTTTTAATTAGTCTGTGACTTCACTGTCAGCATTAGGTACTGGCAACCCTATGTGTCGCGCACACGTTTGCACGTATTCAAATTTTACATTGCATTTGTAGTGGTGAGGAACAGTGACTATAATATTTTAGTACGTCGTGGCCAGGGTGTACAAATGTATAACTTACATCAGCGTGAGTCCAAGCTGCTAGGGCCTTCGGGGGCGTGTCGGGCGCCACGGCGCCCAGGCGCCCGCGTCTGCGCTCCTGCATCCCCTGCATTATTGGCACCTTCGAGTTTTTGTCGCCAGACGACAGTATGACTTCGCGTTCTATCTGTTAAAATAAAACAAAATTGATATAAACAGCACTACAATACAGTTCGCCGAACGTTGTTTGACCGAATATTTCGCCTAATTTTAAATTGACCTAACGCTTTTTTCTACTAAAACTTTAAATATTATTTTCTGTATGTTTTACGTTTCAGCTTGCGCTGATAATTGGTGTCATCTACGGGACAAAGCCAAGTAGATGACATTTGCCCCCTTACTATAAATATATTTATATATTTATAGTAAGGGGGCAAACGAGCAGGCGGGCAATGTCGGTTTCATACTGCGTTTCCTCGAATTTACAGAACACATTAAGGCATTAATCGATGGTGGGTAACCGCTGATCGAACAATGATCACTTTCTCTCACCGCGTAAGAACGCATGCGCATGAGAACGGAGAAAACAGCACAAAACATGCTCATGGCCGTAATCACAGGTGGGGTGTTCAGCGTTAATGATTAGGTGATTACGCGTTCTAATCTTCCTTGTGTCGATCGCTTTTATCATGAGAGAAATTATTGCCAGTAAATCGGATTATGACAAATGCAATTTATATGAATTGGTTACGCCCTCAGTTCAAATTGAGCTGGCTGTGTTTTCGAGGGTATACCAACTTTCACATAAACTATTATGATTTAAGTCATCAAGATAGTATCTTCTAGCTTACCGTTGAGGAGTTTGACCTCGGCACTAATTCCTCCGTTCGTGAAATTTTGCAGTAGGATTACGCAGAGTGTATCTAGATGCTATTTTTCAAATGATTTGATAATCATACTATGTATATCCTAGTAATACTGCAAAATTTCACGGACAGAGGAATTAGTGTGTCATCCATACAAAATAAATCCCTACTGACTAGCTCATAACGCTGAGCAACCTTTTTGTCACCGTTTGGTACAGTTCTGATTGATCTGTTCTTACTTTTTATATCTATGTCGAATAAGGATCGAATAGTCGATATGAGTAGATACTGTCGAATCTTATTAATATTATTTATTTATTTGTTCCATTTATTACACACTACAGTACTGTTAGCTCACGAAGCGACGCATGCTTTACTTGTGGTGACCAGTTAACAAACACGCTGTGAATGTATTTTTAAGCGTCGGAGCTCTCATTAGTTGGTTACCGACGTCGCACGTCGCTTCGTGACAAAAGTACTGTATAGTCAGGATTCTGTTAAGGGGGGCAGGCGAAGAAAATCCAAGAATATACCTAAGGTACATGCTGCACGAGCAATAGGACAGGTCAGTTAAAAATGAAACACCAATTCATCAGTGACCAACTCCATCTTCTAGGTGGAGGGAAGAAGCAGCCCCACCCTGTCCGAACCTCGCTATGCCCTTAGTATTACAGTTAAAACACTAAGGCATTGTGAAATACATAACATTATAACAAATATTATAAAATAGATAATACGCAATATAAAGTAGACGATATAACATAAATCGATTGGATTTAACAGAAGAAAACCTTACATCCATCACCTCGCACAACCTCAGACCGTAGTACACAACACAACTATCCATCTATCAGCAAAGAGATCGCAGTCCGGTTGATGCGGTAACTGGAGATAGCGATTATTATTTCTGCCTACTTATGTACCGAAAATATTAAATGAAATCTTTGCAATAGTACAAAACTAAAGCTAAGCACAATTCAGGCTGCATTCCAAGCTAAGCTAATTATACTTCGTGTATCTAGTGTCGCTAACCTGCAACGGTGGCGTGCGGAAGGACGGACGATAAATAACTTTGCATAACCATGTGTACTTGCAAAGCTGATGAGTAGATACTATTGGTTCTAGAACGGAAGTCGCTTGTGTATTGGTGGTGACAGACAGGCGAGTTTGGAAGACATGTAGGCGGGTTTTGGTGCTCAAGGTGAAAAATGGAATAATGTTTAGGGATTCTGGAGTATAATGCCGCATAGAAAACCAGTTTGTGCCAATATGGGACAGGTCCTCGAGCGACGGCATATCAGAGAACCCTATCACATAATCAGCTGTTGTTCAGCAGCGCATACTTCTCCATATGAACATGAAAATGAAAATGAAAATATTTATTACGCAAGTAGGCCACATGGGCTTTTTTACATGTCTGAAGAAACTCAGCAGTAAGTCTTTTTTTCCCCAACTTTTATATTAGAGTTTTAACTAAAACTAACACATGAAAAGGGCAGCAAACAATCCTAATGAGTAAAAACTAATTATAATAAATAACTAATAAGGGAGATATATAGTCTCCGCGTCTGGACAAGTGAAGTGACTTAGAGATTTATAAAGTATAAAGCCTCTAAGGGTCATAATAATAATAAATAACATAAAGAAATAAAGAAACATCTAAATTGATTACCTAATCTAGGTTAGAATTTTTTCTCCTCTGCTGCACTGGGAGTGAAGAAATAGCATAGAATGCGTGCAGATGCTTATCATCCTGGCATGTCGTAAAAGTCGACTAAGGGACGGGTCCTCTCCAACATGGTGGACTATCTGTATGGGCGATGGGCTGATCACCGGTCACCATACGGTTCATCATACCATCTTAGGACTAATTAATCGAACGTGGCCACAAGTAGTCTCGTGGCTCTGCCCACCCCATTAGGGATTTTGGGCGTGATAATATGTATGTATATGTAATCTAGGTTAAATGGAGATGTAGACAATCTCCACGGTCAAGTATAAAGAAGGAGATGTAAGGTCTCCAAATATCAAAATAACAATAAAAATTTGAAATAAATATATTTCACGTCCTAATATCGTCGGTCCACCTTGTGGTCGGTCTGCCCATGCTGTACCTTCCAGTACGCGGTCACTTAAGAACTCTCCATCAGCCATCGGTTCTGTAAGCAATGTGCTTTGTCCGCCTACTTAAGTTAACCAAAAATAAGTAATACCATAAACTTACAGGAAACTTGGCGGAGTGCGTGTGCAGCGCGGGGTGGGAGGGCGCAGGCGCGCCGGGCAGCGCTGCGTCCGGCGCCGGCGGCATCCTGTACGGCGGCACGCCGTCAACGCCACCTGCCGGCGAGTTTGCTGTGAGAACCGGTGGTAGAAGGAAAGTTGACGACCACAATAGAGGCAAATAAATGCCTTAAACTTAAGTAAAAATGAACAAAGGAAAAAGTGACAAACGGAGTCTGAAGCATTTCAATAAAGTGAGAGAAGAAAGAAAGAGGGAAAAACATTTATTCACTAACACAGAAGACACACAGAGTAATATAAATTAAGAAAATAATACGACAAAAGTGGTAGTCCGTGTCCTTGCGGGAGTGAATGGGACACTGGCTCAGCATAATGCTGAGGTACAAGACGCCTGCTACGCTGATTTTCAACCAGCACCGTTTGTAATACGTAAAATGGGCTTTCTAATTGGTTGGATTTGGATAATTCGAGATATTTCTAAAAACCGAGATGGTAGCTCAATCTTACTTTTCACATATCAAGTGAGAATAACCCAAATTGGAGACCTTAAGAAGTATAACAGTATTTTCTACAAGTTTAATTCCATAATTGTTATTGTCTGCGCTTCTGGTTCATAAAGCAACGCGTACGATTGCAATCTTCGACGAAATGGCAGAATTTACAACTTCGAGTAAATAAAAGCTTCAACCCGGTAAACAAGTTTTGTTTACACCTTCGTTTGGGACGATGGTGGCGTTTCGTTGACTGTTAAAGTTGCGAGCGGGTTTGTTTACACTTGGTACCACTTTTCAAGTAGCTTCGTTAATTGTACGTACTCTGAAGAAGGTCACTAGTTTAAATAAAAAGTACCTACACCTGTGACCGTTAAATTTGAGAGTGACCTTAGCGGAATATAGGTACATTGGGCATATAACTAATATAATTAACTATCACACACATATTACAAATGCAAAAGTTTGTGTGTGTGCGTGTGTGAGTTAGAATGTTTGTTACTCCTTCATGCTTCGATAGCTGGATAAATTTGACTGAAAATTGGAATGGGTTAATTAATCGGCAAATTACTGGAACTCTTAATTAAGTTAAGTAATGTGCACAAAGCCATAAGCTGTCAGTTCCCAGACTGTTAAAGACCGTTAAAGAAAGGATAGAAAAATTACATGACGTAATGAAATGTATTTTTTTAATGAGCCTTATGAAATTGGTTTTTAAGAAACCTTTGATAAGCGATATACTTAGATATCAAAATTAATAATTTAATAAAATTTAATGGAGATATCAAGAGAGCCCTGGCAAAGTCGATGGATTCAAGCTATCACACAATTCAGTAAATCAAAACGTTTATTCAGCAAATCGGCCACCTGTGAGCTCTGTTACTCATCACATGAATGAATTAAAACAGGTTGAATCTACCATTGCTTCGAACAGGACCATCATTACAAAGAAGCGCCGCAAGAAATTCAGCAGAAAATTTTAATTTATCACGACGAACAGAAGAAAGTTATCTTAAAACAAGCAGCAAATGAATTTGTTATCTTGATTTGTTATTTGATTCTTGACTAGATACTTAAGACCTGAAATCTATGACAGTTCGTCAATTTACGCAGGGACCAAAGCCCCTAGTCTAGTATTACCTTGCGTTAGAGTCTCTGTTTTCTTATGGATGAAACAATTCACGCGTTTGAGACGTTTATTTATGATTCAAACTTACACTTACGACACTGGGGAAGGAAGTAAAAACGTTTTGCCGTTTGTATAAAAAGTATGATTGAAGAAGAAGAAGAAGAAGAAGAAAAACATTTATTCACTAAGCTCACTCGCGCAGGCTGCTACCTCGCACAAAGGCTAAGCATAGCCATTCAGCGTGGAAATGCAGCTTGCGTGATGGGCACCCTGCCGCGGGGACCAGATTTTTTAAATTTATTTTAAGTAATTTTAGCCTAGTTTTAGTTTTTATCTATTTTTTGTAGTGTTAGCTGGTACTGTTCTTTTTTAATAATTATTCATGAATTTATTCACTAACATAGAAGACACACAGAGTAACATAAATATAAATTAAAAACAATACAAAACAAAATGGTGGTGTGTGTGTCCTCGCGGCAGTGAATGGGACACTGGCTCAGCATAGTGCTGAGGTGTAAGACACCTGCAGCGCTGATTTTCAGCCAGCACCGTCTGTGACTCACGGAGCGCTATACAAATACACTACATGCTAATAATTATTTATCTACTACTACTAAGATGGATCGGACATACATATATAGCTAATATTGTGGAAATGTGTTCAGAATAATCAATGCAAAATTACTTGTTACAGCAGCATTAAGCGTAAAATATTAAAAAACAGATAGAAAAATAGGAAAAGTTAACAAGTTGTAAAACTTAAAGTGCTGGAATAAAATTATTGTTTCTGGAGCGTCAACAAATGACCTTCAAGCTTTCGCTTGAAGGTGTACCTGCTAGACGCTCCTTTGACAGGAGGAGGGAGATCATTCCAGCACTTGGACGCCGCAAACTTGAAACTACCCCGGAACGCCGCGGTCCGGTGCGGCGGTACGATAACCCTGATTTTAAATTTGCGCACACTTCTCGACCACTCTATTTTTTTAAAAAGGTACGCAGGGGTCTCGTGGTGCACCACACCAAACAACAGAGTAGCGAGGTGCAGACGCCGTCGCGCAGACATGTTTAACAGGCCAGCGGCGCTCAAGTATGGAGTGATGCGGGAGCGGGGAGGGACTCTGAAGCAGAAACGAGCACATGCGTTCTGGACTCGTTGTATTAGCCTTCTAGCCCGACCAAGTATGCAACCATCATAAACGACATCGCAATAGTTTAATCTAGATAGATTGTAACCGTCGGTAGATTATCCTCTTAATTAAGCAGTAAAAAGCGGTGACAAATCCAACGGATATTATCAGCATGTTAACGTTATCGGCAACGGAACCGGTTGTACCGACAATCAACCGTTGTAAGATCAGAATCATCCGGATGCTAATGAATGAGATGCTAATAACCGATCAAGTGCCGACGATACCAAAAAATATAGGAACTGTTTTGATTTGAGAAGATTGCTCAATGAACTCTCTTATAAGTTCTAAGTCTATAAGTAACTCTCGTATAATTGTATGATCTTTACTAACATTACTATAAGAATTCATTTCATTTCATGTATTACTAACACAATGATCCTTTGTTGGTCGAAAAATAAATGATTAAAAAAAATAAAAAAAATAAGAAACCTCAGAAACTTGAACAAAGCATTTCATTAGAAAAAACCGGACAAGTGCGAGTTAAACTCGCGTGGAGAGGGTTCCGTTCCGTACATGATTATCTGCAATTTACTAGGTTACTTTAAATACCATAGACTTCTTATAGGTTTTCCTGTAATCTATAGGTAAAGAACTATTTTCTGTATTTTTTTCAAAATTTTAGCCCCAGTAGTTTCGGAAATAAGGGGGGGAATGGTCAATTTTCGCCTATTTTCCTAAATAACTTCCAAACTATTTTACTTAAAATTCAGAAAAAAATATATTTAAAGTCCTCACAATAAGCCCTTTCATTTGATATGTCACACAATATAGATTGCATAACTTTTTTTTTTAATTTTCTGATTTACCCCCCAAAAGTGGCCCCCATGTTTAAAATTCATATATTTACGTCACGCGTTCGTGTTGCGGTCACCGACTTACATATGTATACTAAATTTCAGCTCAATCGGTCCAGTAGTTTCGGAGCAAATTGGCTGTGACAGACGGACAGACAGACAGACAGACAGACGCACGAGTGATCCTATAAGGGTTTCGTTTTTTCCTTTTGAGGTACGGAACCCTAAAAAAACCTCTTCCCAATAAACCCAAGTCAACAAAGGTTAGTGTTGTGGTATTCTCTTTATTAAAGACACAAAGAAGATTAACGAAGAAATAAATTACATGCAGCTTTTGTAAGCACTAATAGCTTTTAATGTCATTGTGCAGGTTGTAGATGCAGTACATAAAGGGCCTATAGAGCCGTCCGGTTTTAGTTCAATAACGCGTTTCTGGTGCTGGTGGGGCTGCCCCACCTCCGTAAGCTAGGGTTGACTGTCTCTACGCCACCATGCGCAAAAGGGCCGCGTCCCTAGTGCGCCGGGTGCGCAGCAGCCCCAACAACATCCTGAATATGATAGGGGGCGGACTTGACTGCCCCTACTGACTCCACTATTATGGGTTAAATAGCGTCTATTTAAATACCTACTTTACTAACATTTAAACCTAAGCTACTAAATAAGAGTGTAACTACTAGGATTATTATTATGGTTGTCAATTGGTTCGACTGTAACTATAATAACGACAAGTGACTTTGTTTTGTTACTTTTTCCAATGCAAATTAGGCAACGTAAATATGACAAAACAAAGTGATTTGGTAACCAACCGGTTTCTGTATCACTTTGTCAATGCTGAATACAGTCCCAGATTATTGTGAATTTGATATGGTGTCAAATCTATAATAGATACGACTTTATTGCATAAACTTATCAAACCTACTTCCGATTTAGCTACAGTTGGCCACAAAATGATGATTCTTTCACAGTTTTCTCTAGACATCTTCAAACTGCTTCCAATCAAAGGAAACGAGAAACCCAATCGTGCGTTCGATTGTACATTAACTCGATCACGGAGCGAATCGATGAATAAAATTGAATTAATCAATTACATAATTATTATGAACCGGAAAAAACACGACTAATCATAAATCAGATTGGAATGAATTAGTGGTTAAGTGGAACGATCATTAGATAATCCAACTACAGTTGCATAAAAATTTAAGACAATAGGAAAAGTGGTAGATTTCCGAACCTGATCGAAATGGCGGGACTATTAAGGAACCTTTTAAACAGCACATCTCAACTTGTTATGTTGTCGTAAAATCAGGCTTGTTACATCAAACTTAAGTTTAAAGAAGCGGACATGATCAATCTTGCGAGTTTACCAGCTCACATAGAGCTTTCTGCCAGGAAGGCATGTGTTCAATTTATTTAGTTACGAGTACTTATTGTTTCTTTTACTCTATCGATAAATAGTTGTGATAGGCGTATGCCGTAGTATCTATTTACGTTTTACGACTTAATAGTACTGTTTCAAGTATTAATTGGTTCATAATATATAATTTGAGACACTGGAAATAGATGGCTTCCGTCTATTTATACTTCTACTTCTTTTCAAAGTTTGGGTACCTAGGTGGTATTTTGAAGGAGATATTCATTTGAAGTCAACATTGCGATTCGGAAACTAAACTTGGTAAACTACCTCTTTCTGCTTCATGCTACATGAACATTCCATAACTGTCTGAGGTCCATGAAAAACGTGAACTCTTCACGTGCTCTCAATGCTCATAAAAAATGGAAAATATTAACATAACATATATTAACATTTTAATGCAAAAACATTTGTTTCGTAAAACTTGCAAATTACAGCCAATGAGCCGTATGATCAACAAATAAACAACGAAGTAAAAGACAAAGTAATTTAAAAATCAAGAACTTTGCTTTTGTTAGCCAAAAAAGTGCTGTGGATTGATATCAAGAATCAAGAAAATTAATGAAAAATGGTTAATCTTGAAAGCAAATTAGCAGATATAGAAGATAAAGCGCAAGTCCTAAACTGCCAGGGATCAAGAATATATTTTGACATGGATTACCTACTGCACTATGTCATTTTACTTATTCATGGACTCCCACGCATAAGTTTGATGAAATGAAAGACAATAAATGAGAAAGAAAATTCAAATTCACGTGAAGTAATTTTGAATCATCAATAGAGGGACATGTTGTGTTGTAAATTGAACTTTACAATAATGAAGTCAAGGCTGTAGATCTATTGTTTCGAATCAAAGAGCGAGGGTGAGTCGGCAGGTGCATCAACCTGGCGGTTTTGTTTGAGTAACATGTTAAATGAGCATCTGTTTTAACATTGAAGTGATTATCAAACATAGAACCATTGTATTATATAATAATGCTATTTCAAAAGCTTTTACTAGCTTATTCATGTTCATTTATTAATGACATGAAACCCTGCAGGTCATTGCAAAATTTTAATTTAATTTATATACATTATCTGCCTGCAAATTGCGTTAACCAATGCTCTTATGGTGAAACTACGTGAGAAAACTGCACCTTTGGGTAACTAAATGTGTAACCATGATTTAATTGGTCTGGTTCCCCTGTCATAGGGGTTACGGAGGTCAGACGGCAGTCGCTCCTCTATAATAACCTGACCTGCCGAATCTGGGATCATAGTCAAAGCGTACCCCGAATTAGAGACGGGAAAAAGCGCTAAATATCAAGAGAAGAGACTTTCTTTCTTTTTTGATATTTCGATTTCTTAATACCTACTCGTTTTTTTTCAATTTACTTACCTATAGATTTATTTATTTTATATAGTGTCATTTCTACCGTGAAATCTCTTACCAAATTTACCTTCCCCTTTCATAAGAGCCATTTATAACAAATTCGATTCAATTCATTTGAAACAATCGACAATCATTGAACCTATTCTTGCATTGTTAAAGTGTAAATAAAGTACCTAATTTGTTCTACAACTTTAGTACAATGAAAAAAAAAACACGATTTCGTTAATATGCAAATGTTAATGAAGACATGATGGGAATATGTTATTGTGTTTAGCATACACGATGTCACATTTAAATGCATTGTCAGACAAGAATTTCTAAATTGTAGGCAGTCATTAAAAGCAGACAAACTTTGCCAAAGAGAACTTTAAAGCGAAAGTTATGAAGTTGACGTCCTTGAAAAAATTAATCTGCAACTTTTTTAAGAAAGCATGATATTGGCTAATAATAATTAATAGAGAATAGATACATACCGGTAATCTATAATGAACAATGAATCTCTTGATAAGTTGTAACGGTTAAAAACACAGTGGTAGAGTCGGCATCGCAACATACAGAGCTTTCCAACAAGCTTTCGCGCATTCACACACTAAGATTGAGACATCAAAATGTCGCCAACAATCCAAACCTTCAGCGGACCAGGTGATTCACCCAAAGCACACAGATAAAAACTACACAAAATCAGACGCGATCAAAAAAAAAATTGGTATTCGAACCGACAAGACATTCACCTCTTGTAAGAGCGGCGCGCGTACTGGCAGGCTGGCGGCTTGCGGTAGAACCCGTTTCATAGAAAAAAACACCTCTTCCCGCGTTCGCCGACGCAGTGGCGACCCTTTGCATATTTCCCTGGGCGCCGTACATCATTGCATCTACAGGGAACACGGGGGTCTCTTGAAGTCTCTCTGGGACTAGTTGGGTGTCGTTGAGTTGATTGTCCTCTCGACGAACGTCCTTCGCCACGGGCGAAAATGGCTGAGTCGGGTTTTGGCGCGAAATCTCCGAGTGATCTAGTTGCAACGGTACATTAGTATTCCTAGCCAGTGGAATTTGCCCATAGACAGGTTGACTGATATATTTTTGGGTGCTGTCTATGACTCTCGGTTCGGGAACTGGTTGGTTAGCGAAAGCATTCACTTTGAGAATCTCGTTGGCTTGGTGCAGTAATTTCCGTTGTATGCTTTCTATTTCGCCCTTTGATGCTCTGGAATTTTGCGAGAGTTCCGCTATTAGTTTGTTTACGCTGAATTCAGCCATATTCATATTGTTCATTGAAGTCGATGGGGATGGTTCGTTTACATGGACGATATCATGTTGGTCGTTGTTGACAGTTTTGTCGTTGCGAGTACCGGGAGCTTTAACTTTCATGTCGGGGTGGTTGTCGGGCGGGGTGACGACGATGGCGGGGAGCGTAGCCTGCGCGAGCGCATCGGATTCCTTCAGTTTTCCTCGTTTTACCTTCCTCACGGTCCTGCTGGCCATTACATTGTCACCACTCTCTTGATGGTCATTACAACACCTATTCCTCTTTTTGCCATTCCTTGACAGTATTCGAAGCCCACAGTATAATTAATTGGTTTTTTGATTGATCTATGATGGATTACACTGAAAAAAATTGAGAACCTGTCCGTTTTATCGAGATCGTAAAGATAAAGTCCGAAATATGCTAAATTGCTTTTGTTACAAAGTAAAGTTTCTTGGAAGTAAGTAATACTATGCGTAGGGCGTCCATTAAATTTGCTAAATATGGGTCGGTCTTTTGCATAAAATTTTAGTTTGACAACGATCTGGCTTAGTTAATGGTGGTTTCACAAGTCTTTTGTTAGGTCTAAGCTATGAAATATAGGTCGCCTAAGCAAGTGTGTTCATGGCTGCATAAGATCCATTGTTGTCTGTTCATCCATTTCATAATTAACATGACATATCACTTATGTCAAGGTAAAAATTAAACAAACAAGAGAAGTAGATATTGTTGTAATGCAAATGATTTAGTAAGAAAATGTAAATTTTGATACCAGAACAAATTGTAGTATTTACACGGTTTAAACAGACTTGACATAATCTTATAATCGCCAGTCAATGTAGGAGGGTAAGCGCTTGACACTAGCACACGACTGATTGACAACTTGACTTACAATCAACATACGGTACTGCCAAACCCAATTAAAGATGCCGTTGAATTAGTATGTTGTCACGCAAAATCAGACTATATTTCAATGACTTACAGGTTAAATTCATTGTGAGAAAGTGTAATGTTAATGTTGTAAAATGTATCACGTTTATTCGATAGGTTTTTACTAGTGGTCCACGACCTTAGATGTCACTGTATTGTTACGGTTTTTTGGGCTTAGCGACTTTGATATAAGCTAGCAGGTTGATTTGGTAATCAGAAGAATTGATTGAAATTGTAATTACATCAACGCCTTCAAATAATAGTTTCTTTGGAAATTGAGTCTTATTGTCACTAACGATAATCTTTGGGGAAGCAAAAGCAGTGACACCAGGGTTGAAGAAAAAGAAGAAGGTTGTGTCTTGAGCACCACCAAAATATTATCAATGATTTCCATTAGTAATAGGTTTCCAGGTATTCATTTCAAAAGTACTAATGCAACTAGAAGTATAAATAATAAATCAGGGGACAATCTTTACACAAATCGATCTAGTCCCAAAGTAAGCTCTAAAGGCTTTGTTATGGGTACTAGACGACGATATACATACATATATAGATAAAAAAATGCTTAAATACATAAGTAGGAAACATACAAGACTCAGGAACCAACATTAGGGCTCATCACACAAATATTTGCCCTTACCGGGGATCGAGCCCGGGACCGCAAGCTTCGGAGGCAGGATCACTACCAACAAGGCTTACCGCGTCGTCAAAGCTATAGGTATAAATATAAAATGATTGGTTTGAAACTCTTTTAAACTGCATTATCAAATGTATTAAAAGCCTGCGTATCTTAATGTATGTTTTAGTATTTTTTCGTTGGCTGTTTATTTATTTATATTAGTTAAAAGAGTCAAAGGCTCTTATGAAGTCCAAGGAATGAATCTACCTAGTTCGGAAAAAACCTCTACTGAGAAAAGCCGGCAAAAAACTCGGTGAGGTATCATTTTTCAAGAGTGAAAGTTTTGTTCACTGTTTATAATTCATATATATGGTATTCTACAGCATTGCCGACATGTGTCTGATCCTTCAAACTCCGGGTGGTACAGATAGCGACTATGTAAACACGAGGCTGCGCCGGCGCGCTTGTCTAATAAAACACCTTGTTCGGATTTATGGCGCTCTCGACTTTAAGGGAGAGAACAGATACCAATAACAGATCAAATTACTGCTCACCAAAATTAATCTTTCAATCATTTTTAAGGAGTTATTTTGGTTATAATCTTTCCTGATGCTCTAATAGGGAACTTGAATGATTTTTATTTCATCTTTTATTGGAAAGTACTGAGTAATAGAAACCAAACTGTGTTCGCAAAACATTATTGTGTTGATTTTTTGAGATACGACGCTTTGAAAAGTCATAGTTCATACCAGTCACAAAAACGCTCCCATACAAAATGACCCTGAAATATGACGTCACGGAGCGTTTAGAGTGTATACCAGACTAATGTAAAAAGAGCACTGACGGTGATACATTTTATATGGCCGTCAGGGCTCTTTTTACATTGGGCAAGGTATACGAAATATATATAATTTGCAATTATTTCCGAAAATACTGTTTTTAGACTAATATCGTTCAAATTAAAAATGACAGATACCCATTTGATCAAGATATCAAAAACTGGTAATTCAGAACTAAAAAACAATTATTATTTGTCACATATTTTGACTATTTTTGACCCTTAAAAAAAGAAAAAGTAACAGTCAAAATGATCTTTTGGTTTCTTTTACATGCATTTATTTATATTAAGCTACCGTTCCACAGAAATATATTAATAATTGTGACTATAGTCAAGTAGGCAATTCAATTAGTCAAGTTGACACGAGGATAAGTTAACACCGTCTTATCTCTAAATGGATCTCTCACATTAGTGCCGACGAAAGAAATAGTCAGAAAGATACGACGGAGTTAAGTTATCCCCTTCCTAGGGCCTCGGTGTGCTCAAACTTAACAAAGCGTTTACTGTACCACGGATTCAAAATTTACCTAACTTAACTAACTTAACCTTTTCTACTTAAGAGGAGTGTGAACCGCTTTTCATACAAAAGGCAATAACGATTTATTTACACCCCTTAAATGATAACCGGTTTTGACAAATTTTTGATACGTTGTCAGTCATAACAAAATCTAGATCTATACGTTTTGGTTTTTTCACTATAATACTCATACAAAATAAATTTCGGCGATTATTTCAGTTTGTTGATCTTTAATCAATATTCAAAAAACGTATAGACCTAGATTTTGTTCTGACTGACAACCTATCAAAAATTTGTCATGATCGGTTTACATTTAAGGGGTGGAAATCGTTATAACCTTTTGTATGAAAAGGTTATACTCACTTCACTCCTCTGCTGCACTGGGAGTGAAGAAATAGCATAGAATGCGTGCAGATGCTTATCATCCTGGCATTTCGTAAAAGTCGACTAAGGGACGGGTCCTCTCCAACACGGTGGACTATCTGTATGGGCGATGGGCTGACCACCTGTCACCATAAGTTTCATCATACCATCTTAGGACTAATTAATCGAACGTGGCCACAAGTAGTCTTGTGGCTCTGCCCACCCCATTAGGGATTTCGGGCATGATAATATATATGTATGAAAAGGCTGATTTTTGCCTTTGGTTCACAGTCCTCTTAAATTCATTAGTTTTGTTCTAGTTTAAGCCGGGGACAGCTTAAGCTCATAAGGAATTATTGCGTACTTCGATACTGTATTGTTCCAAAGTTTAATGCTTCTGTGTTAACGACACCATAAAGAACCTAACCGGTGACGTTTGGTAGCGGTGGCTGCATAAAAAACCCACGCGTGGCTTTGCAAGCAAAGATGACTCATATTTTTGTTGTTTATGGTTATTTCTTAAGATGGAATTGAAATGGTAAAATAATTAATGGCTCTATCTTGCGATATAATTATCCAGTCCCTTTTATAGATGTGATAAGGTGTTTGTCCACAAAAGGGGCGCAGTTATTAGATACAGTCATACCTATTGTTTTTGGATAGTTCCACGGTCACTTAAGTTACATTATTTAGTTCATAGAATATTATTATTGAATAGCCTGTTTATGTGCCATTGCTGGCATATCATCGAACGACGACCATGACGAAGTCTGAGTCGGAGGAAGAATCAGAGTCGGTGATGTTTATTATGCTTCGTCTAAAACAACACACGAACACCCAAATGACACACTGGAAGCGTATTCCAGAACGGAATGGTAATACACGGCGCTCGGCCGCCCGGCGCGGCCGGACAACAACTGCGTTCCTCGTACCACAAAACTCAGTGCACGCGGCGATAAGCGACGTCCGTCATACAGTTTGCGATAGGTAAGCGACAGCCGCTATTTCGAGACCACTTCATCTTATTTATAAACTCTCGGCGAACAGACTTTTGTTTAGTAAATTTATTATAAGTACTAAATATTGCTTATTATATTTCGATAACCCAGTTCCTTTAACAATATATTAATACAAAGGCAGTTATCTGATTAAAATGTGTTTCAGCAAACTGTTAAAAAGCCTTTGTTTACATATAAAAAAAAACATGAAAGTTTTTATGATCATAACTGCCAGTATTCAGAAAACGTATATCTGTACCAATAATATTAAAAAGTGCATTATGTGTGACAATAACATTCCAATTTCAAACAGAAACGCTATTCGTGTCACTTTTCCTTTTGCGGCTACTTTCTTCAATAATAACCAAAATAACAATTTGCTTTCTTTCCCAAGCGATAACGTCAGCTATAATCATTTGAAGTGGTCGTCGCTGGCCTTAAAAAGTCGTTTATTAAAAAAAAGTCTGTGGATGATTCCAAGTTTGAATGCAATGGCCTTTGCAAAACTCATTATTGGACAAGTGAAAAAGTGACGCAAATTTTCGCGCCATCGTGTTGGCCAATGTTTTTATTTACATTTACGTACGACAACAAGGCCAAGATAATAAAACGTCCGATGTGACCAAAAGCTCTTTTTGGTGTTACTGTTTTAAGTTTTTTAAATAGGTACTTATAGCAGTATTCAAACTATACACTTCTGAAAGACAAAATCTACCGATGCCGTTTTTTAAATTCATGCTTGTTGCTGTCAATTATATGGACGATAATACAACAGCTGAAAGGTTCCAAAGGAAACCATTAGATATTCTAGTCAATAAATATACCAAATAAATAGAGGCTGATTTAGATGGACGGATCTGACATCACATCGTGAGAATCTTTAGAAAAACCAGCCTTACTTACGATGTTTCGTTGAAACGTGTCACCAGCTAAATAATAGAGTTTAAAAATACTAATGCGACGAACGATGACCTTGGAATTTTGGTAAGAATATGCGATTATCAAAGTGGCCGATCTGTGCTGTACAATTTAAATAAAAATAATATAAATGAAAATCAACAAACTGAAGTGGAACTGGGAACATGTCTCATGGGAACCGAAAGACAAAAAAATATGGCAGAACAATTAGACAGTTTTGAACTACGCTAGCCAAATCTTGGTTCTTGCATGTTTGAATCAGGGCCAATGGAAGATGAAAGTGAAAAACACCCAACTGGTGAGGAATTGGGGAACCTGCAGTCTGTAGGTGATGCTGCAATACAGGTCAAGGCTATCATTTTCTGGTAATATATTTGAAGTAACATGATACCAAGTTTAGAATTGATCACACCTCAACATCCTCACATCCCTTCATCAACTAGAAAAGAGTTGATGATCTTTAGACGGGTAAATAGATTTTCTTGAATCAGAGCTAAGAATGCTCTCGATTAAGTTACCATTCAAACAAAAAATCTGAATTATAAGCGGTTCATCCTTCTGGGAGTTACAATGCCACAGATACACACGTTCAAACTCAGTCAAAGTCAGACTATCTTTATTCAATTTAGGCTTTTACAAGCTCTTATTAAGGTCAAGGAATGAATCTGCCATCGGTTCGGAAAAAAATCCTCTACTGAGAAGAGCCGGCAAGAAACTCGGTGAGGTATCATTTTTTTAAAACGGACACCGATAAGTTGACAATGATGTCTACAGTTTTATACACATATAAGTATATACCACAGTAGGTACGCCCATCGAGACCGAGGGATCGCCGGTGCAGGTCAGGCCCCCAATTCTCGTTTCTGTCGAGATTTGGTATATTTTGAGATGATCTCGAATCGTTAATGTCGAGTACGAATGTCACAAAAATGTCTACAGCGACGGAAAATCGTATTCTCGGTGTCAATAGAGATGATAAGATGAATTTCGTAGGATACTACATTGTCTATGGTAAATCTGCGTTTTATTATCTCGATTATGTAGTAATTGTAATCGAAAAAATATACATGAACGTTTTAGCAATATATTAACAATTGAAAACTTCAGAATTTACCTTATTGGTAATCTTTAATGTAGTTCATTATTCAATAAGTACGTTTATATTTATTTTAATTATTTTGGTTGGATGGTGGTTGAATGAAAAGGACGTGTAGCTATTTTGATTATATTAGATTATATGGATCGTCAGTAGTTGAAATTAACCGCCAGTATCGTCTACTGATGATCAATATAATTGTGCAACCAGTGATATTGCACAATTATACTGATCGTCAGTAGATGATATTGGCCGTCGATATCAATTACTGACGATCAATACAATCGAATATAATCAAAATAGCTTAGTTCGCAGAAGTAGTTAATATAATGGAGACTGCGCAGGAGGTTCGGCTGATAGCCCTTATCGAAGCAGAAAAAGAGCTTCACCAAAAGAAGTTTTCCTCAAAATTTTCAAAGAAAGAGCCTGAGAAAAGGTTTCCGGCCCCAAAAAAGCGTGGACGGAATGGAGAAAAGTAACGCCGCACGACAGATTGTAACATAAGATGCAGTCTCGACTACTAAAGACCACCCGTTGCATGTCGAGTGCTAGGAGTACACACATCTCGATAGTGAGATAACGAGAATACACAAAAATGCTTGCCGTCGAGATCCGCCATTTTTTATCGAGATATCTCGAATTTTAACCTATCTCGAAACCGCGAGAATTGGGTCCCAGGCCCCCAATTCTCGTTGCATTCGAGATAATGTCGATTACGAGATTAACCGTCAGATTCATACAGTTATGTCGACTGTATGCACTGACGTTTAATCTCGATTGTGAGATTATCTCGAATGCACCGAGAATTGCGACCCAGGACGTTAAACGTATAACACGCTTCTGTTTGCGTTTAGGGGTTAAAACTAAATAACAACCAAGAGTAACCTGATTCATAGGCTCCTAATAGTGCACCATAGCTCTTCATCTTGAATCGCTTCCAATCTTTGAAAAACTAAATGAAAAGGACAGGAGACAGGACGACAATGTGACCATCGGGAAATAGGAAATCTGCCTCTACAATCTGCCAAAAACTGGGGTATTTGGCAAAGAAAAATGCCATAAATATGCCACAATTTGAATGCCCTCTATGAATTGATTAACTGGGGCCTATTGCATAACTACTTGTAACTTTTAATACAAGCGGATGCCTGTTTTCAACTTCTTTTACTAAAAAGATTCTTCCACTTGTAGTACAAGTTAGTCCAGTTTCACGAAGCTTTACAATTTTACAAGTCAACAGGCAGCATTGGTAATAAAGATCACCAGTTTGATACAAATGATGTCAATGATGCAAATATTGCCAGTATAGACTATATAATGTTGTTGGCAGATCATGTAAAAGGTCTTTTAGCTGAATATTCTCGAATCTGCCAACTCCTGTCACTTTTGTAATTCGTCAACATAATGTGCCGAAGTGAAAATTCGATAGCAGAATCTGCCAAAATAGCAGAAATGAGGACGGATTCTCAGGATATTAGTCAAGGTGTAACTTTGGATGTAAGCCTAGATCCACAGTCTGTCTGAAGACGGGTTAACTTTGCATCAGCTCGCAACAATATCGGTACACTTGACTAATTAAATAGGTGTAGGTTTAATGGTGCCATTGTTGGAGACCGCTCGGCTGTGAATCCGCTTAGTTGCCTAAAAGTCTGAGGGGTCGACGACATTTTATATTTGGAGTTTCTTTGAAAATATGCGTAATTGAATCCGCTACCACAGACCAGATATCCTAAAGACACCGTTGTTGTCAAGACTTTTCTCGCGGTATTTGCCATACAAACTTTCAATCCTCAACCCAAGAGTTTAAAATGCAGCTATCGATATTGTGAATTAATAATTGTTTCTATTCAGTCTCAGACTTCTTGACATCAAATTTTAAATTCTAATTAATTCAATTCAATAATGAAATGAATAATAATAACTGAATCTGACATTGTAATTTAACCACCACTGTGTTCAGTTTTACCTGTGATTTACAAATAAAACACTTTGGCTTTGATCTCATTTGATCCCTCTAGGGGTGGTTTTTCGTTGAATCCTTTCTTAGGGGAAGTCTACAGCCTTTTGGAACCTGCCTTTCAAAGTTTTACAGTTCCTGAGGATTCGTGATTAGTCAGAGAGTGAGTGAATGGTATTACATTTTTATACATATAACATAGAAGATCACTGTTATCATCATAATTTTAAGACATTGAGATAATCGTTTACAAGGTTTCTGGAAAGATTCACAGTTACTCAACACCGTCAGGAATCAGGACATGATGGTGGTTTTAGAATCTGCGTATGCGCAGTTTTGGTGCTTTTAGGTGGCAGTAACTTGAATTCGAGAGCCGATTACTAAATAAGGGTTCCGTTTTGTGTCACTTAACTATGGAACCCTAAAGAGGTATTCGCCGACATTGGTCTTTATAAGTACGAGATAAGCAAAAATGAACGCCGAATAAATCACCCAAAGAGCTTACTTAGTTTACTTTTTGCTTCGGTAACTTTTCATAATTAATTCATAACGTACATTAACGAATAATATAATATATGTTACGCAGTCTAAATGCGATGAAATCATACTTCGTCCTACTTAAAGTGATTTAAACTTGTAAATTATACAGCCCACTATATTGTTATTTTATGCCAAATTGACCATTGTACCCATATTAGCAACAATAATACGTTTTTAAATACGTTTCAGAGATTTTATTGTAAAGTATTCATTATATGCAGCCTCTTTGAACGATCTTAAAATGTTCAAAAAGTCGAGTAATTTGACCTCAGCAGACGTCAAACTGTCAAACGGTACGCCATATCACTTTCCAACAAACTTCACTTTATTTACTCAGTTACGAGTTACGAAATTAAAAACTATCGTATGACGCTTCCTTATTACACTGGCACAACACTACACAACACTTGCAAATAAAAAAATACAATTCATATTTTGAATTTGGAAGGTTAACCGTGCGCGCGTTTCAGTATTCGAATTTGAATTTGGAATTAAGAACTGATTATTTGTGCAGAGCTCATAAAGGCACAAGCGCACGAAATACACTGAACGCTGCTTACATTGGCCCATTGAGATTCGCTTTCTTACGTAGAGCGGCGAAAAAACAGACACGGCCTTCTATGTAGATTGTATAACTATTGTTCGTATTTGATTAAGGTTTTCTCATGCTTAATTTGAATTAATTTGACCCAGTTTCATTTGAATTGAGATTGACAATGATTTTCGGCAGAGATGATAGCAGGAAACAATGTAAACACAATTAAAGTCAGACGTTCGCGTGGTATTGTTTGCTTAGGGAATTAAGCTGATCAAATCACTGCTAAACTCATTGAGCATTTTACATAATAAATAAATGACAAGTTGTCACACATCTGAGATATGTATAACATTCGAAAGTGTGACAGATGAGATGGTAAATAATGATCGCAGATTATCAATGTATCTGCGACAAATAAGGCATGTTACGATACCGGTAAAATAAACCATTAACAATAAACTTCTGAACTTGTTTCAGCCATGCTGCCGACGACATCAGTAGCTTACAAATCCAGACAGAGGGGGGGGGGGGGGCTAGCACGACATGCCCGCGAGTCGTTTGTCGCTTAGTGCGTTTCTGTCAAACTAGTCAAATATGTAAGGGACGCATTGAGCGAGAAGGGACTGAGGTGCTAGACATGTAGGTTAAAAATAAGTATAGAAAGCGAACGCGAAGCTGGCCGAACAGAAAAATATTGATCTACTTCTATTTATTGACGAGTCAGTTCTACAGTTTCAGCGGTCAGCGTGCTTGGTGCAGTACCGTCTGTCACACGTGGCTGCCTCGGGTAATATGCGGACGGTCCACTGCGTAAGGTGGAAGACGGAACCACAAAAATAAGTAATCGCCTAAGTTCTTATGGCATCAGCAAAAAGTTGAAAATTGCATGGATCATGTTAATTTGTTCAAATGGCAGTGATATACCACTAGGGCGTACTACAGGGTGTTGAACTAGCTAAAGCTTTAGAATTCCTTGAGACTGTTGTATTTGAAAATGAGACGTCGAATGGATATATCGAGAATGTTTGTCCACGTCATTTTAATTAGAGATCAATTTGAATGGCCTTTGCGAATTCGATCATTAGAACTATAACGTTTAGTAAATTTTATATTTAAATTTAGATAACTTTGGCAAAAGGGCGTATCCAGGGAATGCCCCCGAGCTAGGTTCAAAATCTGTGTCAAAATAGTAAACCAGAGACCCCTCTGACCTTAAACCCGGAATCGCCCATGACCTATGCAAAAAGGTAGGTTTCGGAGAAACGAAACATTGAAAATAAATTGTTTTTTCCAGAAATATGAGGTTGATGTAATAAATTATGCATTTATTGGATAAAGTGGGAGGTGGCGGAAGCGTACGCGCAGCGTCACACCGAGTTGCGCAGGACAGGCTTCACTAAGTGCCAAGGAATAATCGGAATATGATTCGTTCGCTCAAATAGTGTCGCTTCTGCCGCACGGTGCATGCCGTCGCTTGTCTATAGTCGCCACCGCTTGTCTAAAGCCGCCACAGCTTGTATAAAGACACCGCAGCTCGTCTAAAGGCACCGCAGCTCGTTTAAACACGCCGCAGCTTGTCTAAACACGCCGCAGCTCGTCTAAAGACACCGCAGTTCGTCTAAACACGCTTGTTTAAGCACGCCGCCGAAGTATAAAAAGCTAACGCCACACCCACAGGCAATATGGGTTTACTTCGAAACTTGGTCATTTCTTACTATTGCCTAAATTAAATTCCTGCATCCCGTTTAGGTGTACCTACCGACATTATTGGAGCAAACAGACTTTTATAACGTCTAGCTACCGCCTGCAGTTTTGTATGCATAGGGGTCATACGTAACCATACGTATTTCATAAACTTCATAATCGCGTTTTGTACGACCTGCTAAAGTTAAACTATTGGATTATTGTCCCTGTTGAGATTTTTTGAAAGAAATAGTTATTTAGCGATAAGACGGCCTATTGATCTGGAACTTTATTATGTTTCTTTTTGCTTTTCTGTTCTTTTTGAAGTGTTCAAGAAAGAGTATATTGTAACTGTCATAATTTGAAGTGATAATTAATAACAAGTAAAATCAAAATACACTTAGCTGTTTTTTACAGATCGTATTTTTCCAAAATCCACCATGCTATTAAACTTATTAGTATTACCACAGAATAGATAATAGTACTCACGTTTAGCAAACGTCCAATGTCCCATACGTATCACTATTTCTCCATCGTTGTAGGTACATATATGTGAAAACTCGCACGTTCTAGATTCGTTCTGTATTTGTAACAATGGAGTTACTGTTTTGATCGCCATGGGTGGGTGATAAACTGAAAAATTTCTAATACAAGGGGAATCTTGTAATGTTGTCAGCTATAAGTTGTAAAATTGTAGATAGCTTTACTAGCTTTTGCTTGAGACTTCGATCGGGTAGAATTCGTTTATTTATCGTAATTCCCTCGGGTATAAATTATCCTATGCCCAAAACTAATTCTAAACGACATTAGCTATCTGCTAATGTCGAAAAGAGGCTCAATTCTAAGTAGCATTTGATGAACAACGTATGCCTTGTTACATGGCACACAAGTTGGCACATTCGCGTTCGCCACGCGCCGCCGAGCGCGTCGTGGCGTAACCGAAGCAACGACCATCCATCATGTATATAACTCGATAACATCTTGATAATACGTAAGAAAACGGGTCGCAGTACGAACAAATCGCTATGCGATGTGACTGGTAATCTTTGCTGGTAAGCTCAAGGCGTTGAGTTTTTTAATGCGTTAGCTTTGCATCATAATAATATGATCAGCAAATTGCACTTTTCATAAGTGAACTATTACATATAAACAGTTTAATGGCCGCTGGCAAACGCTTATCCCAATCATTATAGTTGCAAAGTTGTTTCTTCCGGTGGATAACTTTTAAACTAACCTTGTTTCGTACTAAATTTTGGATTGTGTTTGTTAGAGCGAGCGTATGAAACTGCATTTGTAAATTGGTAGCCTAATCAATTCTTAAGTTACGCCATGAACATTTTGAAGCTCGGCCATTTTAAAAGCGCCTCATATTATTTCCTCTTCGGAGCTTTGAAATGCGAGTTTTTCTTTATCAGTTGGATAAAAGCTTTTGCTCATTGTATTTTTATGGGCTGAGCTACGACTCTAGTCTTCACGGACGTATATCCGGACCCCCCATTCTATTAACAGATTTCAAAAAAACCGAAGGAGGAGGTTCTCAATTTGACGCGTATATTTTTTATATATATGTTCACCGATTACTCCGACGTCCGTGTCTAGAAAAAATACACTTTAAAAGTTTACAAAACATCGCCTAACCATAACGCAGTTTGTTAGCGATAATTTAATTAAGTGTCTTAAAAATACCGCTTGCATTTTTCATCATATCGACGTTGGAGCGTTGACTACATGATTAGTTAGTAATGATTCATTACTGCTCTTGATCTCAAAGAACAAAGGCGAGGGGCGCTCGTGTAGTCTCTTAATGCTTGTAGCCCCCTGCCCATTGCCAACATGTTTTTATGACCTAGGTCGTAAAAACGTTTGCTAACGCCTTTTCTGAGCCATGTTGTCAAAATTACAGCAGTTAGGCCCTGTATAGTCAGGTAGGGGCCATCCATAAATTGCGTCATATGAATTTCATCATTTTAAGGCTTTCGGTAGATTTGAAGTTTAGAGTTTTATAATACTGTTTTATAATGTGACTTCACGAAGCTTATGACTCGTACACCACCTTGTCACTTGATGTCACAATTTGTTGATCCCCTCCCGCCCCCTTAACGTGTGACGTAATTTATGGATGGCCACTTATAGATGAACTAACAGGTTCATACGATGTTCCATGAATTAATATTATACTCAAGTAAATCATTATTATATTATATTTATCATTATTATTAAGTAAATTCTTATATTGTATGAATTCCACAGTGCCTTAGTGTCTACTGTAATACTCTGTAATTATTTAAATAAATAAATTATCTATCATATTCTCTTTACCAGACTTTTCTGATATTCTTCCACGAATTTTAAAGATAACATTTTTCGTCCGTGGAACAGTTACCTACATCATGTCATGAGGAAGTTGTCATCGAGAAAATATAAACACGGGCAAGTAGGTATAATCGCGTTGTTTCATTTACCTTGACGATTCTTTTGGACTCGGGCGGTCACTTATACACTTGTTATTTTCTGGAACTCGTATGTCGTAAAGCGTTACTTCGAAAGGAGAACTTTATTACGTTACTCTCAGAGTAAGTTTTCCAACGCCATGTTCAAATAAGATTTGATTTGTTGATAGACGATTTAGTGCCAGGTATATGGGTTGCCTTTTTAATAAGAGATTAATGATTCGGATCTACAATATTAACTAGATTTTACCAGCTACTTTGTCTGCGTGGACATGTGTCTTTAAAATATAAGTAATTTTTGTGTTACTGACTTTATAATTTTTTTTTCCTTGAATTGCGGACTCTCATAGAGCACGCACGAACCTGCTGTTTATTAATTTTCTCAACCCCTATATTAGACTTTTAGGGGTTTGTTGTCTTAAAGAAAATAGCCTATGTCTTTCCCCAGAACTCAAACTATCCTCATACCGTATTTTATCAAAATCTGTTCAGCGGTTTAGCCGTAAATCGTGCAGATACATTAAAAGACATCAACGGGCTGTCGTCGCGCCTAACTTCTCGTAAATCAATTTTCCAGCCCCTATTTCATTCCTCTTAGGGGTTAATTTTATATAAAAAGTAGCCTAAGTCCTTTCTCAGGTATCAAACTATCTCCATACGAAATTTCATCAACATCCGTTCAGCAGTTTAGCCGTGAACACGCAACAGACAGACAGAGTAACTTTCATTTATAACATTAGTATGGATATGGTTTAGTAATATTACTCATAAGGCTAAAGCTAAAATATACGTATCAAGTTTTTCAATGGAGCCGGATTATCGTTTAACTGTGCGAAGGCCACTTCCACAAAAACTAGTCGATCGCTTTATACTTTTGATACGGTTTAATGTTCTACATTTGTATTAAGACTCTTACGAGTTGAGTTATCTATAAACATAAATAAAATTGAACTGTCTGTAATGACAAAATAGCACCTTTTTACTAAATACATATACGGTACATTATATAAAAAGTCTGTCTGATTTACTAACGTGTCTTGTATCTTTGGTTAAGTATATAGTTGTATGCATAGATTTAAATCGTTAGATGAGAGTTGCTATACAGTGACCGCGCCGGAATACGTCGCTCGTGAGGTTAGCGAAATTCGCAAAGATTCAATTAGTGCTCAAAAGGCCTTAAGAATGCGCAGAAGTGGTCTGAAAACCAGCGCTGTGTGAAAGCTATCCTCCGAAGAAGCCTCCATAATAAATCGGTTCTTCTTGTTACTTTTACTTTTGTGTTACTAATTTGCTTAAAAGGAGTGTAGTAATTTATAGTTTTCACCACCTGCCTTTGTATCTCTTATGCCATCTCTTCTTTCGAAGGTTGTCTGAAAGAGATTGCTATTTAGCGATAAGACCGCCGATTGTCTACCGTGTTACTTATTTCTTTGTCTTTTTCCAAATATTTTATCTGGTATTCAATAAAGAGTATTTATTTTGTGTTGTATTCTATTCATAGCTGCGCACCGTTAATCAAATAGTTAACTTCCTTAATCGCTGATCCGTTACTAAGAAAGTTAACTTCGTGAAGAGGAGTGTGAACCTACGGGTTTTCATACAAAAGGCGATAACGATTTCCACCCCTTAAATGTTAACCGATGTTCACCAATTTTTGATAGGTTGTCAGTCAGAAAGAAACGTATACGTTTTGATTTTTCCACTATAATCAATAAATTGAGTTTTATTTTGGTTTCAGTATTCTCATACAAAACTAATTTCGGCATTATTTCACTTTCTTGATATTAAATCTTAATCAAAATTTTTTAAACAACGTGTCCTGGAATTTGCCTTCCATAATAATACACCCTATACATTGTCAGGTCAAACACCCCTATGAATCGATAAAAGGTCATGAAACTCATAACATCCCTTTGCACAGGAGGATAAAAATAGAAATGTCACGGGTGAAGTCAAGCGTGACCATAGCTTTCTAGTTATGCCATTAAAAGCCTAGAAAAAACGCAGGCAAACACTACGAACATATCTACGTTATTTTTTGCTATATATATGTACATTATTTGTTTTTCAATTTTCAAATGACATTTTAATTAAATGTGCAAGAGGTCTTTTTATGTTAAATTTTATGACGATTGACTGACAAACCGGCAGACGGCCCACCTGATGGAAAGTGGTCACCGCCGCCCATGGACAAATGTAACACCAGAGGTGCTGCCGCTGCCAATGCGTTGCCAGTCTAGGGAGGATGGGGAATGGGGATGGGATGGGGGAATAGGCCTCCGGATCTCGTCACTCACCGTACGAAACGCAATAGCAAGCTATTACTTTACGCCGATATTCTGTGAGGGTGCGGTACTACCCCGCCCGGTCAAGCCGGCCCATTCGAACAGTAATCATCTGGTGAGTATTACTGTTTGACTCTACCACTACCAATGAAGGAATTAACAAACCAACGAACCGACAAAAACACTTTTGCATTTATAATATTAGTAGGGAGTTTATGCTCAAGTACATGCACGATAAATTCCGCCATTATCAAGGATCTCAAACGAAGAGCGTTCGATAAAACTGCGTTAAACAAATAACTTAGTTCGTCATGGTAACGCCATCTATTTACAAGTTTATAAACTACGAAGCTCTATTGCTGACGTCTTATGATATTTTCAGTCTTATTTTGCCTGATTCATCAAGAACCACAAAAATAAAACGCATGGATCAGCCAATAATGGACCTTTCCTCAAAGTTATAATAACGCCGATGTAGGCAATATTTATCGAGTGTGCGATGGTGCCATTTGACACCAAAAAAGTGAGCATCGCGAAAATCGCGTTGGGCAGTTCGTTACTATATATTTCTATGGCCATTATGTATTTATTTTTAAATTAATACATCCAATGGCACGTTCGCAAGCTTGAATTCAGTGCTCCTCTTTCCACACGTAGCCGCCGTCACTGATGTGAAAGGCTCCCGCTTTCGAACCGCTCCGCTTCAGACCGCCAATTCTCGCTGCATTCGAGATAATCTCACAATCGAGATTAAACGTTAGTGCATACAGTCGTTTAACACAACTGTATGAATCTGAAGTTTAATCTCGAAATCGACATTATCTCGAATGTAGCGAGAATTGGGGGCCTGTTCCGCGTTTCGTATGTCTACATTGAAATCTATCAGACATCAATACATATAAAACAGTACCGTGACTCACTTATACACAACGCACAGCCTAAACGGGTGGTTCTAGAGGTTTGAAAGGGGTGAAAAGATTGTATGGAAAATACCGTGGGCGAAGCTGTGGCGGGTCCATACTTGAGTATGAAACACTTTCTTTGCTTGCGCAGTCGGTTAATAAGCCCATCAAGACAGATGTTTTACACATCGCTTCCTACCGTCTACAGGTGCACCTCCCCCTCGTCCTTGATATTTGCAACCCCCACTTTCCCCCTACGCTGCGCGCACGCAGATGTTACAAGTAGTTACACAACGGCTAAATTATAGATTATCAAAGTTCATACACTTTTGGTGTACCGAACGCTGTTTAAAATAATTGAAGTCTTGTACAGTCGCTGATCAATTACTTGACTACACTTAAGGTGCGATTATTATTAAGTTTCTTTTACTTAAGTATATTTTTAAAAGACTTCAAATAAGGAGGAAATTCAATTCATAGTGTTTTATTTTTGAAGTTGATCCAATTTAGACGATCCTTTTTAATGAAGAAATGACTTTCTGCTGAGTTTCTTGCGGCGCTTCTCAGTAATGATGGTCCAGTCCGAAGCGCTGGTAGATTGATTTTATTTTATTATATTATGTGACGAGTAAAAGAGCCCACAGAGAGCCAACTTGCTGAATAAACGATTTGATTTGAATGGATCGGTCCAAGGTCAAGTCTGATGATGTTGGGATGCATGACGTTTGCCACTTTCTAAGACGACTATCATATTATCAGCTCTTCGTAGTGGTTATATTGAAGCTATATTATTACACCGTATTCACAAAAATATTTTTAACAGACTGTTAAACTCAATAACCTCTTTTTGGCTTCGCGCAGTCGGGTACAAACAATACCGACTCAGAAAAGCCCATTGAAAAGTAAGCAATAATGACTGTCCTTGTTTAGTAAATTAACTAGAAACGTTAAATACCTATACTACTATACTAAATGTCTATCATATACTTGTCAGACGGTCGTTGATATATATTAAAGCTACGTTAACATCATATTCACTAAAAAGGCGATAGAAGAAGTTTAAATTTCTTTTTTCTTATTACACTTCTTTGGCCCCTGTACGAGTTCGCGTGTGAATGTCAAACTCCCGCGCATCCTTCGTCCGCAAGGCATAATTTAATTGTGCTAGCCCTGTTCAAAATGTCAGAAGCGGCACGCAACTATATCAGCATCATAAAAATATTGCTAATTATCACCCGCAGCCGCGCGTAGGGTTGCCAACATTGATTCAGATATCTTACGGTGCTCATCAAACAAAACAGATACAAACTTTGAAAATAAATAAATAAGTAGGTCATCATATCTTTATAACTAGGTACCACTTGAATGACTGAACTGCCAGACGACTAAAAATTTAATAATAGCAGATTAACAATATGGTTTAAAGTAGTACCTAACATATAATTTAAACGAACGACAAACAAAAGAAAACGATGGCACTATAATTGTATGCTTTTAATCGACTGGCTGTCTCAATGTTTGGCAGTGGATACGTAATGGCTGCAATTGAATGAATGATCTAATTAAAACTTTAAATAATACAGTAGATAAAGAATAAAAGTAAAGTTAAAACTTAAACCCGACTGTCAACGTAAAACAACATTTTGCTCCTAGTTTGACGCACTCAATAGTAATTTATTCATAAAACAATATACATTGCATTTGAAATGATAATACACAATTCCCATCCCCATTTACCCAGAATAATAATACAAATTAATTTAGAATACCTAATATACACTTCATAATAAAATTGAAATTTAATAAAATATCCAATGAAATTTTTAGCCTATGACACTTGCACGTTCTCCTGGCGCCTCATTCGGGAACGCTAAGTGATTCTGTAGCGACTCGTAAGCCAGATCTCTCATCTCGCTCTTACGCATTTCGCGTTGTGCGGAAGAGTGGAATGAGAAATCTGGCTTACGAGTCGCTACAGAATCACTTAGCGTTCCCGATTGAGGCGCCAGTCTCCACGAATTGTATGACACTCCATTTATTTAAATTTCGCTCCAGTAGTTCAGGAGCTGAAGTGGAACATCCGATTTTTGGTTACATATATAAACTATACCTTGCTTTTGGTTTAGCGCAGTCAGGTAAAAAAGCGGAAAGTTTTGGGCAATCAAAAGTCGTAAAACGAACCTGCAAGTGACAACCCTGGCCACTGAAAAGTGTGTGAAATAATATCGAACCCGTGATTATCGTAATAGCACCTTGCTAATAATGTAATAGACCACCTTGAGATAAGTATAGAAATATAATTGTAGTGGGTCACTGGGTACACGGTTTTTGTGCAACTTCGATTACTGGTTTAGATGCATAACGAAGCTAACGAGATGCAATGATGAAATTACGTTCAAAATTGAATTTTCGATAAACTTCTTCGGGGATTTTTTCTCGCTGCCCGTTCAATTTCCTCACACAGCTCACGGGTGCGATTCTCTAACGTTCACAGCGGCTGATCAGCGGATACACGAAACTATTAATTTAGACTATAAAGACGAAGCCATTCAGTCTAAATTTGAACTTCTCCCTCATCGCTGATCAGCGGCTGCGTGCGTCAGAGAATCATATGGCTGCTATGTTATCATCAATACATATAAAACAGCACCGTGACTCACTTATAGACAACGCACAGCCTAAATGGGTGGTCCTAGAGGTTTCAAATTTGGAGGAGACATTCCTCGAGTACCCTAGAGGTGCACTAAGGAGAGAAATTAGGAAATTCCGTCCCTAAAGGTGATTAAATTTGTATGGAAAATACCGAGGGCGAAGCTGTGGCGGGTCCACTAGTTCTCTTTCAAATCACGCCGCTCATTTTGTCTCTCATTCTATGAGACAATCAAATTAGGCTCGCCGATGAGTTCACGAACGAAGTTTTACTTAAAATAATCACAATTCTGGAATTGCTAGACAACGTCACGCGCAGGGGGCTAGCGTAAGATAAAAGAACCGCGATGCGGAAGTGAAGAAATATATTTGAAATCGATTCAATTCTTAATAGATCGATTAACCTGAGAGACCTGTCCACCCACGAATCGGATTAACGTTGAGCTTATTACATACTAGTACATTAACTAATATTTATTACAGGCTTTTGCCTGCGACTTCATCCGCGTCGAATTTGGTAATCGCTGTGCTCTTGTGAACTGTGATTTTTTTCCAAAAAAGTAGCCTATGTTGTTTTCCGGTCCAACCGTCTCTATCTATATATGCAAAAATTACGTCAACTCCTTGTTCCATTGCTTGCTGCGTGAAAGAAGGCTTGTCCTTTAACCAGAGGCGTACCTTGATAACCAAAGGCCCTGGTGCCAAAAAACTGAGGCCATAACTACGTTCTTTCAATTAAGTTGCCATGATTAAAGTCGTGTGCAAACAAAGATCTCAAAAGAAGTATATGCCTATCAGTACAATTTCGTGTAACGTCTCATAGTAGATTGTCAAATGGCTTAACCACACCCTATTGCTGATGTCTTAGTTCTTACTAAATACACACAAACGTCTAATATTGCTTGATTCATACGCTATCATAATCATTGTGGACGGTGTGGTCGGTGGTGCGGTCTCACACCGCACGATGCGGGAGGGCATTTTTCAATTATAACAGTGTCACTTATTATGGGTGTCATGGATGGCTGTTGACATGCGACTGAACCTGCGATGGTGTTAGATTCGCGTTCTGACACCTCAAAGGTAAGCATCTTACGATATATTTCAATGTGTGCGAACTATTTTATTAACATTGCGAAGGTGGGTGAATTTTTACCTAGTTCAATACGAGTTTTGCAGTTCAGGGTCCGAGGTCCTGAGCATTGGGCCCCGGTGCACGGACCGTCTAGCACACAACAACAACAACCATACGAACACAACCGCAACAACAAGTTGACGTGATATTTTGCATATAAGAGACAGTTGGGCTAGAGAAGACAACAAACCAACAAATACACACTATCGCATTTACAATATTAGTAGGTATCTTGCAATGTTAATCGAACGTTTTGTTCATAAGGAAGTGTTTTTACAGATAAGACGGGTGCGCATATTTTGGCATAATGTTACACTGTCAAGTATTTATTTAACACTAGCTATACGGTATAAGAAGGTTATATACGTTTAAAAATTGATGGCAGGGTAGACGAAGCAATTGAACGTTTCATAATAAACGTCACCGACTCTGATTCTTCCTTCCACTCTGAAACTTCGTCGTGATCATCGTCTGATGATATGCCAGCAATGGGACATATACAGGCTATTCAATGATAATAATATTGTATGAAAAAAATGTAGTTTTTTTTCCTTTTAATTTCTTATTATCATCGGTAAAAACAATTAGCGGGCCGCTATTTATAATGAGTTAAGAAACCCTGATTTTTTTTATCAATTCTTGGCGAACAGACTTTAATGCAAGAAAGATTAGCTTTTGCCTAGAATGGGACCCTCTTTGCTACACTGTAGTCGTTTTAATAGCTTACAAATCAGACGCCGCCGCAATACAAACGAACCGACGGACAAAGTAAACGTCTCTATAAAACGATTATTCCCTTTACAGGGTTAATACCAATGCTGTTTCAATGGACGTATGCCCTTAAACGGTAACGAAGGACGCTGAATGCTGCGCGTGAGCATTGAAAATAACCAACTGATTTTAATGAGGGAATTTAAGTTTACAATATTTCCATTTTCGGACGGTTTCGTTGACAGTTCAGATGTGTCTTGATATTATATGGTTATTTGTATTTTTTTATAATTATGTCATGTGTACAGTTTAAGTATTTTCTGTTAAAGGCAACTTGATTTCTATAGATTTAACGGTGAATTTCAAAAAAAATGTACGTAATTAAGGCGTAGTTAAGAAAAAGTTAAAACAGTTCCTATGCGTTACGAAAATTAGCAATACAATAACCTTATGGCTACAATTAATAAGGTATATAATTGTATGGTTAATTTTCGTAACACATAGGAACTTTTTAACTTTTGGGCCTTACTTACGTACAATTTTTTTGAAATTCTCCATTAAATGTGTATGATGGATTTTTCTAACAGTCTGTCAATATATACATATATATACGCTAGCTTTTTTAAATCGTTAATACGTCTGCGTAGAAATGTATCTTTAAAATATAACCAGTTTTCATGTTAATTGAGATTATTACATACATACATACATACATAGCATCACGCCCGAAATCCCTAATGGGGTGGGCAGAGCCACAAGACTACTTGTGGCCACGTTCGATTAATTAGTCCTAAGATGGTATGAGGTATTGAGATTATTACTAATAATAATACCATTTATTTACCATTTATCCCTCAAATTATGGACTATCATTGGGGCTGGGCACGCAGGAACTTGCCGCTAAAGCCGCTGTAAAGAGACATGTTCACGCAGGCGAAGCCGCAGGTAAAAGCTGGGCTAGTTTGTTGATTATCGATAAGCTAATCGATTTTATTTTTATTACTCTTAATGATTATCATTTATTGCTTTATTACTGTGCAATGTTTCTATTTAATTTTATTTGAGTTTTGTTGACTTGAAAAGATGACTTTGCTGAGTTTGTTGCGTCGCTTCTCAGTTATGATGATCCTGTCCGATGGGCTGGTAGATTCAACGCATTTTAGGGTTCCGTACCCAAAGGGTAAAACGTGACCCTATTACTAAGACCCCGCTCTACGTCCGTCCTTCTGTCTGTCTGTCCGTCGGTCACCAGGCTGGATCTCATGAACCGTGATAGTTAGACAGTTGTTTTCACAGATGATGTATTTCTGTTACCGCTATTACAACAAATACTAAAAAACAGATGAACATAAATATGTTGTGTATATTGGCGTAGTAAAGGCCGGGGCAAACCAAACGCGGTTGCGGCGCGTTTGCGGCGCGAACGCGGGTCCGCGCCGTTGTCGAACGGCGCGGGGGGATTTACCATGCCACACCAAAGTAGCCGCGGGACCGCGGCGGTCCCGCGCCGCCGCGGTGTGGCGCGTTCGCACCGCAAACGCGCCGCAACCGCGTTTGGTGTGGCCGGGCCTTTAGTATACTATTATTTATTCAGTGATATTCGCTGAACTATGATGAGGTTTGTCGATCAAGTCGAAGACACGTTCGCTCTTGAGAGCTTTCCTGCAATTAAGTACCCATAACAAAGCGGTAACCTTTTTCGTAATTTAAAGCCTACTTAGGCACCAGTGCAGTAGCAAATAATAAATAAATCAGGGGACAATCTTTACGCAAATCGATCTAGTCCCAAAGTAAGCTCTAAAGGCTTGTGTTAGGGGTACTTAGACGACGATGTACATACTTACATAAAGAAATAAATGGTTAAATACATTGGAAACATCCAAGACTCATGAACAAACATTCGTGCTCATCACACAAATATTTTGCCCTTACCGGGAATCGAACCCGGGACGCTAGCTTCCAGTGGCGAGGCGTCAAATATTTCCTAAGGGAAGCCGGAAGAATTATAACCCTATGTGCGAGTCTGCAATTCTGTTAGAGTAACATGGACTTCACTGACAGCTAGCCGTAGCTTTCTAGCTTGGTAAAGCCGTCAGGAATCGGCTTGTAGGCAGGCTTCGCCACTGCTAGCTTCGGAGGCAGAGTCACTACCAACTATAGGTTGACCGCTTAAATGAGTCTTCGCCGGCGCGGCACAGGGGCGCGGGGGCACGACGACAAAGGGGACCGAGAGAGGTGCGAGCGGCAGGCGAATTTTTGTTTTCATTCATTTCACGCCGCCCGCACATCTCTCAGGCCCCTTTGTCGTCCTGCCCCCGCGCCCCTGTGCCGCGCGGGCGAAGACTCATTTAAGCGGTCAACCTATAGGCTAACCGCGTCGTCAGTCAGTAGCAAAATAATATTAAAACAAAGGATTCACTGCGCAGTGATGGGCGAAGGCAAAGGCCGATCTCTCTGCGCCCACGCACGCTTAATTGCTTTGTTACTGAGGAATTTTGTACCTGCCTCAATGTGCTGAACAAAAGGTCTAATTATTTAAGTATTAGGCTGATCGAGTAACCGGTTAGCCAAGTGGCTACTGATGGACTACTCATCACAACGTACTTGATTTGTCTTGGGATCTGAGGGCTGACCACGATCTCTTAATGCGATTCTCTTTAGGCCCTAAACTTAACTGCGATTCACATTAGGCCCTAAATTTAACTGAAATAGCGACATAGGTTAGCTTAGGGCCTAAGAATAATCGCGTTTAGAGATCGTGGTAACCCCTTACGGCCCTGGCAAGGTTGACACAAGGATAAGTTAAACCGTTTCATCTATAACTGCATCTCTCTCACACTAGTGTCGACGAAAGAGTTAGTCAGAGTTGGAGAATCACAGAGATAAACTTAAACTTATCCCCGTCTCTGGCATGCTAGTTCCGCTGGTCGTTTGCTCATCACGGTTTAAAGACAGGTTACGTAGTTTGGGCCGTTGAGTGTGACGTTATTTAATCCCGTTTAATATTATAAACGCGAAAGTGTTTGTTGGTTTTTCTGGTTAGTCCTTCTATCAAGCAGCAACGGACCGACTAGATATTTTGCAAAGAGATAGCTTATTGGTCGGAGATAGGCTTTTGTCCCGATAAATGCATAGTTCCTGAGGGAACATTGATAAACGAACTCCACGTGGACAAAATTCCGGGCAAAACCTTATTTAGTATAAGGTCTGAATTTATCTAATACATATTAACCTTAACAGTACCGTGAGTCCGTGATTCACTTATAGACAACGCACAGCCTAAACGGGTGGTCCTAGAGATTTGAAATTTGGAGGAGGGATTCCTCGAGTACCCGAGAAGTACTAAGGAGGGACCTTTTGAAATTCCATCCCTAAAGGGTGGAAAGGGGTGATAAAGTTTGTATGGATAATACTGCGGGCGAAGCTGTGGCGGGTCCTCTAGTTTGGAATAATAATAGACTTACAACCAACAGCACTATTCGAGGCGTGACTTTTATTTTTGTCACTATTTGTAGTTAAAGTGTAAAGTAGAATATTGTTGCGGCCCATGCCTTTATTTCAATATGATTTTTATTTTTTGAACGTTACGTCAATTTCAAAAAATAACGCGCCTTATTGCGGACCTAGCGACATCTATGTAATAGTTTCCGTAATTAAGTCAACAAAGATCTAAAGAAAATAAAAGATGGCGTGAGAATCTGTTTAGAATTGTTATTGATGATAAATATTAATTCACTTACTTGCATTGCGGTTAAATGTGCTTTAACAAGACCTGCCATTTTCTTGCATTTTATTTATTTATTTTTTAGGAAATCTTATAACTCCATTTACAGTTTAGTATGACAATAGTACAATAATCATAGCTTTATTTTAAAATCCTAAGCTTTATTTTTTGCTCATCTGCTGCACTGGGAGTGAAGAAATAACATAGAATGCGTGCAGATGCTTATCATCCTGGCATGTCGTAAAAGTTGACTGAGGGACGGGTCCTCTCCAACATGGTGGACTATCTGTATGGGCGATGGGCTGATCACCTGTCACCATACGGTTCATCATACCATCTTAGGACTAATTAATCGAACGTGGCCACAAGTAGTCTTGTGGCTCAGTCCACCCCATTAGGGATTTCGGGCGTGATAATATGTATGTATGTATGTATTTTAAAATAGTTAAAAAAGAGGTACGAGTATATATTCAATTACACTTACCGTTATAGTTGTCACAAGACGGATCCAAATTTTCCAAATCCGCTGAGGACCCAAAAATAGCTCTCCGTCGCGGATCCAGTTTTGAAAATCCTTTCACTGACACCCAAAAACAACAAACAAAATTGTTTTGCTAAACCTTTGTTCATTATTCAATACCAGATTTGAATCTGCTATGATTTCCGATCACGCATGTGAAGTTTGCGAGCGGCTCTACACACTAACACAGTGTCTACACTAAACACACTGGAAGCACTCTCTGACACTAGAGTCTCCCTCGATATTGTTTAAGCGATATGATACATTACACAGCTTTGCTTTCTCTATCTTACTTTGCGAAGTTTACACTGTAAAGAAAGTGACAAAACACAGCGGCATTTCGTTACTATAGCTACGATCGGTTTCCGTATCACTGACCAATGTTTTAAAATGACCCTGAACTACCACTTTAATAAATTGTATAGCTCAAGCCACAATAGCCTTTGTATGAACGCCATAAGATCTTTGACGTGTATCTTATTGTTATGGTTAACCGAACAAATGTACACATGCTACGTCAAATGGAAAACGTAGCGTAAGTTTTATAGCCGTCTCGCTTGCTCGCATATGCATACGTAAGTGGTAGTGTTTTTATCTTTTCCAACATTTTTTGTTTAGGGTGCAGCTCAAATTACAACCTTTGGGGTGTTTTTGAGTGTTTCCCGCGCACGCGATGGGTTTAAGATCATCCACATAATACGAGTAAAAGAAAAATAACGTGATGATTTCGTAGTCAAATATAATTACAATTATATTCAACGGCCAAAAATAGGATAGCCCTGTATCTTAGCTCTGTGCAAAAACAGGAATATGTATAATAATTAGCCATACAGGTACAAAATACTTTTGGAAATGGTATCTTTTAAAGATATTTAATAACTTTTTGAAAGAAAACCCAATTTAATTGAGCTTAAGTTTATTAGGTACATGAATTATGAATAGATCACGATCGCGCAAATGTGACAAAATTTAATTGAGACTTAATTAAAACCGGTTTTCCAAACATTTTATCACTCATTTTTGATAGGTTAATTTAAATGTTTTAGGGTGCGTTCAGTTATATCTTTAAGGTGGCATAGTAAATGTAAAAAATGCATAGGCAATTATGACTTGTATTTTAACAAACATAACTAGTAGGTATATTTACGAAACGAATGGTATCTAAATTACAAGATACAAATAACGTTTTAAAACAAATATTGTAGGTATGAGATAAAAATATGTATTTTGTATCTTGTATCTGTATTTCAGATACTTGTACCTATCTTAAATAAGCCACATATCTGATGAATGGTACGGATGAAGCGAAAACTGGGACTCTAGCTTTGCATTCTAATAAATAAACCACGGGGCTTTCCGGTTGTTTGAAATATAGATCTTATTAAGGCATAAGGAAAAACATCACCGGCCAAGCACAATGGTTGAACATAGGATGCTCAAGTCCAACATGATTTATTCAAAGAATTTTACGGCTAAATGTCCGGCATAATATAGCGCCGAGTATATACGGCTTTTGTATTATATGGCCTGGCAACCCTATCCCAGGCACATTCCAGCACTACAGATTATGTAAATCCCTCCTTTTGTAAAGGCGTTCTCTCTCATATAAATTTTATGACACTCATAAGATCAAATGTAAACAAACAAATCCCTTCAAATTAGGCACACTTCAGAACGAACGTCCTCTATGAAGGTTCACTCCAAAAATGGGAGGGCTAGAAATAAACAAATGATTGCTAATATCAACCAAGCGACTTATTTCGGACAGAGCTTGCAAAGCTGTTTGCTAACAACAAACAAATCAAAGCAATAACTTATTTATTTTCAAATAAACCTCGGTTGTATGGAGCCCTAAAATTTTAGACAAGCCGAATTGGTAGGTACTTTTCTGGTTCTTCGTGTTTTCCGTGTTATCAGAAAAAAATCACAATTTAAGGGGATTGGAGGAATAGTTTGGACTTTTCTGTGACTGATGTGGAGTGGTGGTCTGCGGCTCTAACATGCATGGCACAAATATAAATTAGAACCGTTTATCTCTAAGTGCGTCTCTCTCACACTAGTGCCGACGAAAGAGATAGTCATAGAGATAAACGGTTCTAATTTATCTTTGTGGCATGCATGTTAGGGCCGCTGATACTTTAAAGTACACAGCGCTACGTCAGCGATAAGTGACACTTTTAATCTAGACTGTAAGAACAAAGATATTAAGTCCAACTTAAAGTGTTCCTTTCCCTCCGTCCTTCGAATGGCGTGAATCGATTCCAGCAGAAAAACGATAATTTTTAATTTTAATTTTAATCGAATAATAAGCTGCTACGGTCCATTTTAGATTTACTAATAAACAGACTAAGATCGTTTTTCTCTTCGATTTACATGTGACACTGACCTGGGTACGGGGAACTGTAGGCCGTGACTGCGTTTGGAAGCGGGGGCAGTGAACCCTCCTCCTGGCGACCCATCTTCTGGAACAAGGCGTGAGGATATCATGGTAAAAATCGAATAAATAATCAAGGGGATTCGTTTATTTTAAATGTATTAAGTACCTATATATTTTTAATTGCTTTAGGTGCTTATAGCTAGAGTAAGTGTTTAACTTTAAGTTTGTAATTTTACAAAAATCGTAAATAAAACTACTGTTTTGCGCCACCTGCGACACCTAATGGCTGAGAGGCTACATAAATCCTCTTTAAAAGAGGAATGTAATTTTTGTATACAGCGCCATCTCGGGAAAAGTAGCCGCTTTAATAAGCGACAGATGAGCGAGCGTGCTTACAAGCAATGGGAGTTAAGTAATAACTACTACTACTATTAAATAGATAGCGCTAGTCGTAGAATTAAATTCCATACTGTAGGTATACAGGGTCTTCCACAAGTATATTATAAGCATACCTACAACAAAAAAAAATCCTGTTAATTACTCAGAATACAAATATTGCAATCCATATCTTCGTATATTTTTGGTCATATTTATTGAAATAAAAATATTTAAGAATAAGCAAGTAGGTACCTACTTACTTACTTTTATCACAAGATTTGTTTTGTTTTCATATTGAAAACATAAAATGAATCTTAAGAACCAAAAGAGGTAAATAAATATATTTTAGATCAGTATAGCTAAGTATGTCAGGTATGTCGATGTCAACCCACCTTATCGCTGTCTCTGTTTTGATCCAGGCTGATATTGATGTTTTTAGTTTGCATTTTCCTTCACCACGAGCACCTGTAATAATCAAAACAGAAATAAATTTGAATCAGTTTTTTTTTAAAAGGTGCTGCCAATGCGTTGCCAGTCTAGGGAGGATGGGGAATGGGGATGGGATAGGGATGAGGGAACAGGCCCCCAATTCTCGCTGCATTCGAGATAATGTCGATTACGAGATTAAACGTCAGATTCATACAGTTGTGTCAAACGGCTGTATGCACTGACGTTTAATCTCGATTGTGAGATTATCTCGAAAGCAGCGAGAATTGGGGTCCTGGCCTCCGGATCTCGTCACTCACCGTACGAAACGCAATAGCAAGCTATTACTTTACGCCGATATTCTGTGAGAGTGTGGTACTACCCCGGTCGAGCCGGCCCATTCGAGCAGTAATCATCAAGTGAGGATTACTGTTTGGCTCTACCACTACAACAAGTTTAGACTTCCATAAGAAGTACAAAAAGATCTCATAATCTTTTATTAAAATGAATACATCATTTTTATAGCTACTGCCAAAATCATACATGTAAATCTATAAAAATCTATCTAAACTGTTCAATAAAAAACTTTTGAGTTACCTGTTACTCGCTAACTTAGCATTTTCCTGACCGTAAAACATAGATGGCGCTGACATCAAAACGTTGACATCGATAAAATTTGGTTTGCCCGAGTCAAAATATTACTAACTAGCGTATGCCCGCGACTTCGACCACGTAAAATTTGGTTATCACAGTTCTCTCTGGAATTGTGCATTTTCCTGGCATAAAAAGTAGCCGTTATCCGTCTCCGGCCCTCCAACGATCGCCGTGCAAAGTACCTATTCTATCCAAGAAACACACAAACAAACAAACACACTTTTGCATTTATAATATTAGTAAGGATTGATTGAAACGTACTTGTAGCTTATATCTCATCTAATCCTACTTCCTACTGTAATAATAATATTTCAAAAGTGAAAGTATGAGGTTTTTGTATAATGTTTGTTCCTCAATTAATCGCAAACGGCTGGACGGATTTTGATGAAATTTGGCAAACAGGACACATTTCATCTCAATCGCACGCGAACAAAGTCGCGGGCGCAGGTGGTATGACATAAATGGCGGAACTCACAAACAGTACTCAAGTTGATCCTTGATTAAAGTGACTTATGTAAAAGTAATTGACGGAGACTTAGCTATTTAAACTCGGATCCAAAGATTAAGTTTGCGAATTCGGCTAGGTACTTGGTTAAAGTTAGTCAGAAAGAGCGTTACTTTTGAAATCTGTATTCAGAACATGGACGACCTTTTCATAAGTTACAGGCAAAAACCCGCTGGACCTCACCTATTGAATATTTATCGAAAAGTCTTAAAGTTCTTTAGGTAACTTTGGATGTTTCTATTATAGCTTTATAACTTAAAGAAACTTTGGCACGATTCTTTTTGCGTTTGAAACAATATAAGTACTTTTCGGTGAGACTTATACATTTGTGATAAGAATTTTGAGCGCGTAATTTAAATACATTTAATACGAAAACAAAATAAAAATATAATAACGATTAATTAGTAAAGTTCATATCGTAGGCACATGTGAGATTTTCAGTGTATTTTACTTTTTATAAGTGAAAATACCTCAAATTGGCTAGCGGTTCTCACAAAAAAAATTAATCTTGACTGTTCAATATGTACTACTTACGGCCATTTTCATTAGGTATTGAATAGATTTGCTTACTATGGCAGTGTTTTTAGGGTTCCGTACCCAAAAGGAAAAACGGGACCCTATTACTAAGACTCCGCTGTCCGTCCGTCTGCCTGTCTGTCTGTCTGTAACCAGGCTGTATCTCATGAACCGTGATAGTTAGACAGTTGAAATTTTCACAGATGATGTACTTATTTCTGTTGCCGCTATAACATCAAATACTAAAAAACAAAATAAAATTAATATTTAAGGGGGCTCCCATACTACAAACGTGATTTTTTGCCTTTTTTATAGATACATACATACATATCATCACGCCCGAAAACCCTAATGGGGTGGGCAGAGCCACAAGACTGCTTGTGGCCACGTTCGATTAATTAGTCCTAAGATGGTATGATGAACCGTATGGTGACAGGTGATCAGCCCATCGCCCATACAGATAGTCCACCATGTTGGAGAGGGCCCGTCCCTTAGTCGACTTTTACGACATGCCAGGATGATAAGCATCTGCACGCATTTTATGCTATTTCTTCACTCCCAGTGCAGCAGAGGAGTTTTATAGATAATGGTACGGAACCCTTCGTGCGCGAGTCCGACTCGCACTTGGCCGGTTATTTTTCAACCTTTTTGAGTACGCGACCCCTTTACAAGTAAAAAATCTGGCGACCCGCCATGACCGTATCAATTTTTAACTGGTAAGTATTTAGCAAAGCCACTTCGAGAAAAGGCTTGGCTCGTCTTGGCGGGGGCAATACCGTGCCCCCAGATATTATTACAAATGCGTAAGTAACGTAAAGTCTGTCAGTCTATCTGTTACTGTAATTTTTATCCCGAAAAGTTCCAGAGGGAATTACGATAAACGAATTCTACGCGGATGAAGACGCGGCCTAAAGCTATGAGTAATGTGAAATGAAAAGGCTGTAAAAATCTGGTCTATCCCGTCCATAGCTGCCTCATAACACATCAATCACACAAATTGCTAAAAGGATAGCATCCCGGGAAAATGCATATCCCGGCTTTATTCAAATCCAAATATAGGTCCGAGCCGGTCATCCGTCACACGTCAGCGTGTGGGTCTAGCCTAGGGTGCACCGGTACTTATGTAGGTTTCGGTAATCGTGAATTTTTCGTAATATAAAAAAAAAAAATTTTTTTTTTTATTGTTTAACATTCCGTAAGTCATTTATTTAACTTTAATTATTAATAAAATTCACAAAAATCATATTATTTTACAGAATGATCTTTGAAACTCAATTTTTATTTAAAAAATTGCTAGCAATTATGAACAAGGAAAATAAAAGAGGACTTCAAATTTAGTTTCTTCAAAAGCAGGGTTGATCACTTGATTTTAATCGCGATTTAAATCACTGATTTTAATCATATCAACCCTGAGTATAAAGTATTTGACGTTGTTTTGGCTGTTCATATAATTACATTGTTGAACCACAGTCCACAGTAATACGCCGCTTGTTTTAATTTTTTTCTGCCATCCGTTTAAATTCTGGGCTGGGCCAGAAGGGTTCTGGGGTTGGCTAGATCCAACTGGCCCCCCCTGTTACACGCTTGCTTTTTTGTCGGCTTGCACCTCTAAGACTTAGTTTTAGATGCAATATTCAATCAAGCGTTTCTCGGACACCGTGACGCCATCTATCGGTGAGTTTCTTAAACTGCGGATGCAATTTCTACAAACAATAATGGTTCCTTCGAAAAGCTGGTAGTTTCCACAAACAATGTGTAAAGACGCACTTAACGTGCTATTTTGTGCCATAAATTATTTCTTTCCGTTGCATTTCATTGAAAACCTCTCAGGTTACGACTGTGGCGCCATCTAGTTTAATTGTATTTTAGCAGCTTCGGCTTATTTCCGAGGTAAGATCGCCGTAATATCGGATCGGTCAAGATAAAGGCAACTCAATTACTAAGTACCTACTCGTTCGTATTTTTTAATTAGGTGTAAGAAAAGTAACGTTAAGAGAACTGTGAACCAAAGGCAAAAATCACCCTTTTCATACAAAAGGCGATAACGATTTTCACCCCTTAAATGTTAACCGATTCTGACCACTTTTTGATACCTTGTCAGTCATGACAAAATCTAGGTCTATACGGTTTTTGAATTTTGATTCAAGATCAAGAAAGTCAAATAATGCTGAAATTAGTTTTGTATGAGAATACTGAAATCACAATAAAACTGAATTTAAAGATTATAGTGAAAAAATCAAAACGTATAGACCTATATTTTGTTCTGACTGACAACCTATCAAAAATTGGTGAACATCGGTTAACATTTAAGGGGTGTAAATCGTTATCGCCTTTTGTATGAAAAGCCGTCGGTTCACACTCCTCTTGTTTTTAAAAACACACGAGGTTTTTAAATAAGTAATATAATGCCGAACCCTAAAAATGGATTGTCCGTAATGATTGTCCGGTGCAAGGACGAATGCCCCCTGCAGACGCACAGATACCGGATGTTGCGGTCTGTGGGTCGTTTTTTTAGCCTGTGGCTTATGAACGTGGCTGGAATTACTGGTCGATACTGTGTGAACAGTACCTACTAATAGAAAGGGGGATTTTTTATTGTTATTGTTAGGGTTCCGTAGCCAAATGGCAACAAACGGAACCCTTATAGATTCGTCATGTCTGTCTCTCTGTCTGTCTGTCCGTCTGTCTATATGTCTGTCCGTATGTCACAGCCAGTTTTTTCCGAAACTATAAGAACTATGCTGTTGAAACTTGGTAAGTAGATGTATTGTGTGAACCACATTAAGATTTTTACATAAAAATAGAATAAAGAAACAATACATTTTTAGGATTCCCATAAGTACTTGGAACTGAAACTCAAAAAAAATTTTTTTTTCATCAATCATCATCGGTCTTCAAAAATGAGTTCTTCAGAAATTTTTAATATAATTTTTTTCTAAACTGAATAGTTTGCGCGAGAGACACTTCCAAACTGGTAAAATGTGTGTCCCCCCTGTAACTTCTAAAATAAGAGAATGATAAAACTAAATAAAATATATGATGTATGTACATTACCATGTAAACTTCCACCGAAAATTGGTTTTAATGAGATCTAGTAAGTAGTTTTTTTTTAATACGTCATAAATCACGGAACCCTTCATGGGCGAGTCCGACTTGCAAATGGCCGCTTTTTTTTTCTTTAAAGTTCGAAGCAAAGATCATGCACGTAAAACAAACTCAATTTTAATTGATTATCTGTAACTTCAAGGCAGATGTATAGGATTGTCATCGGTGTTGCCAGGTTTTGCTATGCGTATATAATGCAACATTTAGTTATGATGAGGCATGTAGGTAATTGTTAATTTAATGCAAATAAATATTTATACGTAAATACACATCTACAGATGTACCTAGTGCATAATTAGTTTCCATCGTGTTTTATCGGAAAAGTTCGTATTTGTCGTGCTCTCTCAATTAGCTTCAGCAGGCCCCCAATTCTCGGTGCATTCGAGATAATCTCACAATCGAGATTAAACGTCATTGCATACAGTCATTTGACACAACAGTATGAATCTGACGTTTAATCTCCCGTCCCGTCGTCTTCCGATTGAGATCCGAGGTTTACCGATGGAAAAATATTATTCACTATATCTGTATCGAGATAAATAATCGAGCAGTTATAAAAAACTACGACGTTGCCAACTCAGCCTTGCGATTCTCTAACGTGTGAAGCGGCTGGTCAGTCATAAAATCATAAATGCGGAAGTGAGTATGTCTGTTTGTTACGCCTTCACGTTTAAACTACGGCCAATAGGGATGTTCCCTGGGTAAAAAAAAAATCTTAATAGTCCGTCAGTTAGATTATCAAAAAATATTGAACACGTATTTTAAGCTTTTTTTGTAAATGACGGACTAATTAGAATTTTTCGGGAAACACGCCTATTGTCCTGTGGGATAGACAAAGCTTCATGGAGACGAACAAAGGGTACTTTTATCCCGCGGAAATGCAAAGTTCCCGAATTCTACACGGACGGAGTCGTGGGCAAAAGCTAGTCTCCCATGAGCACTAGTTTCTAATGATCACTAGTTTCTCAATGCATAGACCCTAGCTAGTCACGACTGTGACTCTCCCTTATATGGACTAGTGCAGTTGCGTTTACTCTTAGAAAACACTTCAATTGGGTACCTGACTAATCGATCGCTCTAGGATTTATCGATTAGCTTTTGCCCGCAGCGCCATCTATTAGTAGTATTCCTCATTATGTGTATTTATAAGGATTCCTGAAAATCGAGGATATCGGGATAAAAATTACTTATGCCATGTCCGCCTCTACATAACAGGCTAGATATAGGTATATGTATCTCTGTATGTATATATTTATGTATGTAGATATATATTTGTTATTTGTGAGTGCTGGTAAATTTAGAAAAAGTTTTAATGTAAATTTTGCACCACCTGCCCAAGTTAAACTACCTATATTGTTCATTCTTTTCGCTGTTGTGGTTCTCTGGAAGAGAACGCTATTTAGCGATAAGACCGCCTACTGTTCCCTGACTTTATTTTGTTTGTGTATGCTTTTCTGTTATTTTTGTTGTGTTCAATAAAGAAAGAGTATTGAATTGTGTATTGTATTGTATATTATTGCCAATATTTTGAAATTCTATTAAGTAAGCCGTATAGCCGTGAAAACGGAACTAAAAACCACACTTAGGTATTTTATATTATTAGTATGGATTAGGGGGATATTTATGCAAATAAATGCAAATTAGCACTAGATAAGTAAATTGGGTTGTTCGAAAATTGTTTGTGCGAATTATACCTTTGGCTTAGATATGAGCGCCACGCCGGCGCGCCGCCGACGCCGCAATCGACAGCCGCGCCGTCGCCGCCGGCGCGGCACCAACGGCGCGCCGATCGGGTGATCCGATGAATCCGATCAGTCGAAACTGATTCGCCGTGTGGTGAACCCGCGTCAAATATAAAACAAAATTGCAACTGCATCGACCGCGAATAATACAATTAGATATTTACCGATTCATTTTAGATCAATCGATTTAGATGGCAAGAAAAGTGTTTTATGCGACCAAATATTTCGCGATGCTTGCTTTAAAAATGAAAAGAATATCAATGAAGATGTACTGTTTGCAGAGTAAGTCTTTACTATTTTTAATTTCAATAATATTAGTGTGTACCAATTATGATAAATTGTTTTCGCTATGAATTAACTGGAAGTGTTTCCTTTTTTGTTCAAAAAACATCTCGTTTTATGTTCAATAATTTTACTTAAAAATAGAGTTGAGTTAACTTGGGTTTGGTGTGTTTCCTTTAGTAAATATATTAAAAGCTGTGTGTTTGATTTTCATTAAATAACGTTGAAAGTAATATTAATTTAATTGCTTAAAACTGAATCTGTCGTTTACTTAAAAAGCACTGCCTACGCGTTTAATATTTACATAATATATTTTTATTGAAGGTTATGGGTAACGATTGATTCGTATTTTTTTTTCAGAGTTGTGGTGAAGGCGCACTGCAGGAACATATACTATTATACTCTATCAATAAGTTAAAGGATAGTTTTACGTGTTTTATTTAATTTTTTTAACCCTGATGTATTGCAAAGTCACGCCGCCGACAACGCCGCCGCCGCCGATGAAAATGCTGACCCACGCCGCCGCCGGTTAAACTGCCATCGGCGCTCATATCTACTTTGGCTAAACATCAGTCTGCCTAATTTTCATTAAGTTTTTTCCCGTATAAGTGTCTACAAGAGTGACTTAGACCGACATTCACCCATATAAGTATTTAACCGAATGAAAAGCATTTCTTAATCAATCCTAAAAATATATACAAACATAGTGTCGAATAATTTGGGACGTGGATAACTCAATACAGAAATAAAACTCAAAGTTAAAGAACACAGTAATCCGACTGTGAACTTTATTTCACTACCGAGAAGTTCGAAGTTAAATTACCTTGTATCTTAACTTTAGCTTTAAGTATATCTTTGTTTTATAGAACCATGGGCAATCCGAGCCTAGGTATATACCTATACTCTGATAAAAACTCAATTCGAACGTCGTCTCTTGCTATTCTTCTTGCTCGCGAGGCGAGACACAATCGCGAGAAAGAGATCATCTGAAGTTCGAATTTCGTGCTCCCCATCTTCTTGTTAAATTCATCCATGGTCATTGGTCTATGGAGAACGAAACGGATCCGACACGACCCGAATGACGGAAAGCGAGTGCGGCGCACGCTGTATACAGACACGTAGCTTGGGGTTATTTCACCTAAATTTTGATACAAAGCGAAGGTAATTATGTGAGTAAACTGATGTAGTCACCCAAAACTACGTATCCGTGCACAGCGTGCTTCACAGTACCATGAGTTTGTGCAAACTGTTCTCGTTATTGAAAACGATCGCTCGGTCCCTTTTACTTGTATGGGCAACAGGCAGTATTTCCGAAAGATTTAGATAACGACAACGGTTTGCATTAACTCATGGTACTAGTACAAGTTCCGCCTCGTTACCGTTCCCACACACTTTCTCGCGCGTCAAGACTTGTTAGCAACTAGTCGTGTCTACGGAAACTGGATAATTGAGATGTATGATTCATTCATTAAGATTAATTGGGGTTCTGATTGATTATTTGATTAAGCATCGAGTGCAGCTTGAGAACTAATTAAGCGTGGCAGCATGTTAGTTACTGGCGTTTGCCCGCGACTTCGTCCACGTTAGACTTGTTTATCGCAATTTTCTTCAAAGATAAAATAAAGAAAGAAAGTAAAACAATTATTCACCAGTGCTCCGTGAGCTGTAGACCTCGTGACAAACTTAACTTTGCCGTTGGAAAACTGTTATCTACTGACATAGGTCGCGGTCAATTTATCAAAGGTCAGTTTATCGAACCTGCACACAAAATTTCACCAGAATCGGTTGAGAAATGCGACCTGTAGAGGAGAACAAATGGATATCCGCCGGAGAGCCACCGGACATACGAAAGCATTTTTGCTTAAGCTGAAACGGAGACGGTTTGCTCGCTTCGCTCGCTCGGTGGACTAGAAGAAAAGACACTCAGAGAAATATATACTAGTGGCTCCGTGAGCCGTAGGCCTCGCGACAAACTTAAATTTGCCGTTGGAAAACTGTATATCCGCTAACTCCTCCTAAACTACGCAACTCATTTAGATGCGGTTTTCACCGATAGACGACGTGGTTCATGAGGAAGGTTTATAAATGTACATAACATTCTAAATAAGTTTTAATATAGTAGAGAAAAATTCAATATTTTTCAATCAAGTCGTCAAAAACTTCAATGAAAATGAAAATGAAAATATTTATGTTGCAAGTAGGCCACATGGGCTCTTTTACATGTCTGAATCTACCAGCGCTTCGAAAGGTGACACCTGCTGAGAAGTAACGCCCCAAGAAACTCAGCAGTAAGTCTTTTTAGGGTTCCGTACCCAAAGGGTTAAAACGGGACCCTATTACTAAGGCGCCGCTGTCCGACTGTCCGTCTGTCCGGCTGTCCGTCTGTCCGTCTGTCCAGGCTGTATCTCATAAACCGGCTGTATCTCAAATACTAAAAAATAGAATTAAATAAATATTGAAGGGGGCTCCCATACAACAAACGTGACTTTTTTGCCCATTTTTGCTCGATATTGATAACGGCATCAGGTAGTCGCTTGAAATATTCACTGAATGTTTAGATTTATTTAAAAAGTAAATAATTAAATTAAAATAAAATAAATATTTAAGGGGGGCTCCCATACAACAAATTTTTTTTTTTGCCGTTTTTATACATAATGGTATGCCCTTCGTGCGCGAGTCCGACTCGCACTTGGCCGGTATTTTTTTCAACTTTGTTTTATCTAAAAACTAACACAAAATGTGCAACATAAAAACCTAATGGGTACAAATTTATTCTAATAAATAAGAAATAAGGGATATGTATAGTCTCCGCGTCTGGATTTTTGGCGCTTAAATGGCTGACGCCAGGTTAAACCTTAAGAGATAAGTATATATCAAAATGATGTACTAAAGAATTGTAGTTTTTTAAAAAAGCCTAGAGAAAAGTCCGCGGTGGCATATGTCTATCTCCTAAGATTGACTCACAGTAACCATTTTTATCTTTAAAATATTAATTAAAAATATTAGAGGTTATATTTGCGAAGCTATTTTCTCCTATTCCAAACCTACCTCCTATTAATCCTCATTCAAACAAATACTTTATTTACCTTGGGCATTTTATTAAGATTAAAATTGTCTGTAAATTTTCTAACAAAACCTATTTGATTTGGCACAGCGCAAAAAAATATAATGTTCCTATTCTTTATATTATTGAAAACTTAACTAATTCCAAAACACGATTTGATGATACGATAGAAAAAAATAGTGAAGTCTGAAATCCTCTTTAAACAGTCCTGTCTTAATTTTTTTTAACTTATTTGTCTATAATTAATAACACTATTACATCTTGCCCATATTCAAAACTTGACTAGTTTATACTTTACGTGTAGTGTGTTTAGTTATATATTATAATTCATCCGTTTTTGATTTTCCCCATACAAATAACCGCATAGTGCTTCTCGTTCACTCCGGTAAAAACAGACAGAGACCGATCGCTCAAGGTCATTGGCTGTCATCAGCGTTTTAAGCAATATTATCGCCCTCAAGGAAAACAAAGAACCGCAATCGCTCACATCCTTCAAATACATTCTATCGCAAAAATACCTTCAAGTGATTACCTGTCAGTTTGTTTGTCAAAGCTTAGAATTTATCACTCTGGCCCTCGTGGAATTTTCAAGGCTTACCCTAGTTATTGAAAATATCTATCTCCACTTTACCTTTGAATAAAAACTTACTTATTGAAAACGTAAGCTCCCGGGATAACCTACCAATTAGTACCAATCAAGTCTATCGGTAGCTACACAAAATCGAATTTGACGTTTCTTACTTTAAGTTTAGGGAATTTTAAATTTTCGAAAGGACATCGTTTCGAATTGGACCAGTCTTTGTGCGCATGATAAGCATCCATAACTGTACAAAATTTCAGCTTCTTATCTTTCATACTATATCTAGCAAAAATGGATGTGTGCGACCTTTCGACAGATATATATATACATACATGGTTACATGGCAAAACTATAAGGCCAGAAACGCAGAGGCAGGTGGCTTGCTTAGCGCCTAGAGCCTTGGCTATAAACAAAAGGTCTAGACGTCTCAGCACCGTCTGCACTACGCCTTCAATAGTCACCTGATTCACAGGCTCTAGTAGGCACCTTATATCCAATAGACTCCGCATAGCCGGGTGTCCCCCGCTGCCAAGCGTTGTGGTCAAATCGCCACAAGTGGCGGGGCTACAGGGGGTCGCGCGGGGCGCATGACCTCGAACGCACCAATCACAGCGCTCTAAAAACTCCGCGCGCCCAACTTTGGCAGCTTTATTTGCTAGTAAAAGTGAGGCTAAGCGGTATCCTTAGGATATTTCGTCCGTGGCTATAGGCGCTAAGCAAGCCAGTCTGTGCGTTTCTGGCCTAAGAGTTCCCAGATTGACTACAGAACCCTAAAAACAAGGTAACCTTCCAAAGGGCAACGTACCCTGGACGTTCGAAACAATCTTACCGAACCGAATTCAGAGCTAGATTTAAACCCATTTACAGAGCATGCTCAACCAATAATTCATGGCCAAACAAGGGAACTATTAAGATAAGGGGTAGTGCATAATAGCCGCAATTACGGGCAGTTTTGTGAATGAAGCGGCCTCGCGTGGATTAGCCTTATAAAGGGCTGGTTACACTACATGCGTTTGTATTACGGGATTAGGACCCGTCTGGCTACTTCGGCTTTATCTAAACTGAATGTTTGTTGAGAGAAATAGAAATGTCTATTTCTTTTGCATAACAAAGTGAGGTTTTTTACATGTTATTTTATATATTTAGTGCAAATAGGATAGAAACGCAGATTTGCTTGTGAAACCAGCGCAACTAACCTCTTTAAAATTTGTATGACAAATAGACTGGTATAATGCTAATAGTACATTGTTCAAGTACAAGTTCGATATCGTAGTCACGACGGAACCCCTGGAGGGTTTCAGGAAAATGCTCAATGGCCTCCGTGCGAAATCCTACAAGATGATCATGAATGATCATGGATAAGACAAAGGTGATGGCGAACATCCTTGTAAGACTCACCCCAGTGATCGTTGCAGATACTGTCCTAGAAGTTGTCGATGAACATGTCTACCTAGGGCAGACCAGAGTTAGGTAGATCCGAGGAAGATGTCGACAGAGTTCAGGAAGCTAAGATACATCTAGTGTGTGTTGCCAGTGATGACCTATGGAGCAGGAACGTGGTGGCCTCACCATGGGGCTTTTGATCAAGCTCAGAGTCAATGAAGGTGCTATGGACAGAGCTGGTATTTCTTTGCGTCATAGAACCAGAAATGAGGAATTCTGTAGAAGAACTAGAATTACTGACATTAAAGAACTGATGGCCAATGGGGCGTTAAGGTTCTCGAGTGGAGACCACGAACCAGGAGACGCAGCGTGGGTCGATCCCACAAGGTGAACTGATTCAGATGGCTTGTTAAGGTCGCTGGAAACCATTAGACACGAAATGCGTGTGATAGTTCGTTTTGGAAGTTTTTGTGGACCTATGTCCATCATTGGACATCCCCGAGTCCAAAATGATGAAATCGTTTAGTCTCAGTCAAGCAGTTGTCAATTAGAGTGCCCTCATGAATTCGGCCATTACAGTAATATTATGATACGGTACTGGCAAAAACACATTCCGAACTTTTTAACATCAAGCTGTACTTGTAATCCTTAGTTTCTATCGATCTTGGTTTATTTGAATAAACTATACTAGTGGACCCGCCACAGCTTCGCTCGCGGTATTTTCCATACAAACTTTATCAACCCCTTTCATTTCAAAAAATCCCTCCTTAGGGGGTGCCCTAAGGTGGGATTTTTTGAAATGAAATTTGAAATTTTGTTTTTTTTTTTTTTTAACATTCCTCGAGTACCCTAGAGGTGTCTAGGTACTCGAGGAATGTTTCCTTCAAATTTCAAACCTCTAGGACCACACGTTTAGGCTGTGCGTTGTCTATAAGTGAGTCACAGTACTGTTTTATATGTATAGATTGTATCATATGACGTTACTTGGCTTTCACCCAATTAGAGATATCGCTAGCGTCGCTTAAACACTCCGTTGTACCCAAAGCCTTACCTAACACTTAACTGGCGCCGGAATTGAACCTGTTTCGGTTGGATCCCAATTTTACCAGTAATTGTAACGCTCCGCTCCAGATTAGTTTTATTACCAACTTGAACTTAAGGCTCGGTCACATTGCGGGCGCAACGTCTATCTGTTGTTTTCTGTAGAAGTAAGTTACAACGTACGACTCGTAACAGACAGAGATCACGACTCCAATAATAACAAAAAACAAAACCGACTCCATAAACCCTTTGAAAACTAAGAAATTAAGACTGGCCTTTAGTAAATTACCTACAAACATCAGATATATTTGTTAATTCAGTAATATATTAAAAATATAGAAGTCGGTGGCAAGTAAATTAACACAGTATGAGAGATGTATAGTTGTATACCTAATTTACTTGCCACCGACTTATATGTTATTTTATTTTTAGCGTTTTAGTGAATACGATTTAATATATAGTTTTATTATATCCACTTTTACAAAATGACGATAGCATTATGTCAAGAGCTCATCTACCTTTGTGAAATAGTGCTTTCAGAATGCAAGGACTGTTGACCGTTAACCCCACTATCAGTTCCGATTTACCAGATGCGCTTTAACGAGATCAAGTTGCTTAGCGACAGAGACAAGGAAATGTCATCATTATTCGTTCACTGTCTAACATTGAAGAGTTCTTAGTAGTAATCCGTGGACTCCATCATCACCCAGCCTGACAAAATGATGATGTTTTTATGTAAATGCATCAGTTATCTTAGAAAATGGCAAAAATGGTATATGCTTGCTTACAAATTATAAAGAGTTCTGTTGATTCCTCATGGATCCCATCATCAGATCCCACCAATTTTTTATGGGACCATTTCTGAACTATGTCAATTCCAACAAAAAAAGAATTATCGAAATCGGTTCACGGGTTAAAGTTATGTGGGAAAATACATTTAAAAAAATATATACGGGTCGAATAGATAACCTCCTCCTTTTTTGAAGCCGGTTAAAAAACAACAACCATGTGATACAGTAAGGTTCACAGCGGCTGATCAGCGATGAGGGTCACATTCAAATTTGAACCGAATCGTTTTGTTCTTACAGTCTAAATTGATAGTTTCGTTTATACGCTGATAGAGAATCACACTACAGACAGCGTCACGCTGCGCCTGCGGTCACGCGCGCTGTGTGACCGAGCCTATAACGATGAACTCGAACGCAATTAAATTGCTTTAATGTGTTCCGTTGAATTTAAAAACCGTTTAAGGTTTTTTCCTTGTGGTAGTGTTTTTGGTGTTGAAAAAGAAATGTAAGGTAACCTTCTTACGTCGTCTTTGTAAATCTTTCTAAGGCTATATATTGTTTTGAATGTTGTCTGGAAGAGATCGTTACTTAGGTACTATCTTTACATATGAAACAGTACCGTGACTCACTTATAGACAACGCACAGCCTAAACGGGTGGTCCTAGAGGTTTGAAATTTTGAGGAGACATTCCTCGTGCCTACGGGTGCACTGAGGAGGGATTTTTTGAAATTCCATCCCTACAGGGGTGAAAACGGGTGATAAAGTTTGTATCGAAAGTGCCGCGGGCGAAGCTGTGCGGGTCCACTAGTATCTGATATGCGGACACGCAAACGCTGGAAAATGCCAAAGTGTCGTACAAAATTTGCTCAACCTTTATCGCCCCTTTCGTCCTGAGACAATTCGCCAAAAGTTACACTGAGGTATCGAAACTACCTCGCAGATGTACCATCGCACGCACACACACATATGCACGCACACGCATACGCACATTTTAGAATACACTAGTGTAAGTTAGCATGTAAGAAGATTATCTGCAAAGTCTGTTTAAATTAAGTTAGACTAGTTCTACCATTGCAACGTTTACACGGGTTCCTGTAACACAGGGTATTCTAGCTCGGGAACCAGGGAATTTATCAAGTCATGTATTTTTCAGATTCAGACCAATAAATATTTTCATTTTTAGGGTTCCTACCTCAAACGGAAAAAAGGAACCCTTATAGGATCACTTGTTTGTGCGTCTGTTTGTCTGTCGGCTTTTTAAAAAGACATTGGTGTTTGCTTTTATACTTAATTGAACGATGGTAAGAAAGACAAACACGTTAAGAAAATGGTGACTACCCGATGCGTTCGCGGTTTTTGAGCGACCAGCTATGTATTATCGTCTAACAATTAATCTCGTCGCTCATTCCGTCTCTCAATTCGCCCGACAATCATAAATTGACCCACTCGCTCGTAGGCATTATGCGAAGTTACGTACCTGCGTCCGTGGCTGGCTGCGTCGAAATACAACCGAGGTTGAAGACACGCAAGAACGTTTAGCTTATACGCACTAACGGGTCTAGTTAGACTCGCCGGCGCGTTCATGAACGAAGCGTCATTTAAGAAAGTCATACCCCAGGAAATTAACCAATTGACTCCAAATTGACTCAGAAAAGACGACATTCATATTGCCGATGATTCACTCAAATTGAATTGTCCAGAATGGAGCTCTGCTGTGTTAGACTTGTTAATAAAATACACTAACAAGTCTCTTCTACCGATAGCCGATTCTATGGTGTATTGGACAAAGAGGTTGTGTAATGCTATTATATGATTATTTTGAATGAAGAAAGGATATTTTCATCACACTTGCTCGGAAAGGCTGTTATTATACGCAGGCGTACAGAGCAGCTGTAGCCTACTTACCTCCCAAGGGCAGTTATGGATTTTGTATGGGTTATAACTCCCGCTCACGGCGGGGCGAGCCGCAGCCGGCGGCGCGCGCGAGCCGCAAGCCGGCGGAGCTGCCCCGCGCTGATCGCAACGTACGCTCAGTTTATGAACACCCACCTGATGGTAATTCACGATGTAAAATGGAAATAAAATTAATATATATACTTTTTTGTCTAATTTTTATTTCATTTCCTCGCAAATGTGATGAAAAACATTGTGTGTATCACGGGCAGTAAGGGGATAACAAACTCGAGTCATAAAAGCCCTCGCCTATCGGCGTCGGGCTTCTAACAGACTCTCGTTAGTTATCCCCTTCTTACGGCCCTAGATGCACAATGTACTATATAGAGTTGAAGATTATTAAACGCAACCGTGTAACCGCGTAGTGTCCGGGAGTCTGTGTGCGGTTTCCTGGCGCTCTCTCCGTTGCCTATTGTGTCTCCTTAATAAACTGTTATTGACCTTTTCTTTTTGGCTTAATAGCCAATAATATTTGTATTATTAGGAAATGAAATGTTATATTTCAGATTGTTTTTGATATTTGGAGACCTTACATCTCCATCTTTATACTTGACCATGGAGACTATCTACATCTCCATGTAACCTAGATTAATCAATATAGATGTTTTCTCTGTTTTAATATTATTCTTATTATTATGACTCTTAGAGACTTTATACATCTCTAAGGCACTTAAATTAACTTGTTCAGACGCGGAGACTACACATCTTCCTTATTAGTTGTATACTTTTATTAATTTGTGCCCATTAGGTTTATTTGTTGCACTTTTTATGTTAATTTTAGTTAAGTATATGTAATTTTAAAGTTGATAAAAGACTCACTGCTGAGTTTCTTGCGGCGTTTCTTCTCAGCACATGTCACCTTTCGAAGCGCTGGTAGATTCAGACATGTGAAAGAGCCCGTGTGGCCTACTTGCAAAATGAATATTATCATTTTAATTTTAATTTTCATTTTCAATGGTTGGACTCACACGTACGAAGACATAAAAACAAGTAATAAGTACAAAAACTAATACACGACTACTGAAAAATCACGCTCTAAAAAGTATGAAACAGCTACCAATTTATATATTTTTGGAATGTGCTAATTAATCCATGTCATTTGATAGCGAACATGTCAAACATTTTTTTTTAGTTCAGTACATTTGTCCTCTAGAGGGCGCCATATTTTATTAAATGTGACGTCACATAGCTTATAACTAGCTAACGATCAAGACGCTTCCAAAGGTATCTTTTTAGTCAAATTTTGATAGGAAGTTCAGAAGTTATGTGGGAACAGATGAACATACATACATGTATAACGGTTAAAATCATAACCCTCCTTTTTGCTTCGCCGTAGTCGGTTAATAGTCACGAATTTGAGAGAATTTGTAACAGCAACGGATATGACGGCTATAACAAAATCACAAGAACACAATCCAATCCACGCGAAATGATGAAGTTGAAATCAATTATGTCTCTATGAGCGGGTAAAAATGATTTACGTTGCAAAGCCAGACATGTATCTTAATACATGGGCAGTTATAGAAACGCGTTGAAACTAAATCTGCCATAATGAATTCTCGACTTTACGATACGATATTGATAATGAAGAATGACGCTGACGAAGATGCGATTTTAGAAACTCTGTTTTTTCAAATAGGGAACATGCAGGATTTTTTTTCATCTTTTATTGGAAAATACTGAGTAATTTGTCTTTTTTTTTTGATATACGACATTATTAAAAAGAGCGCTGACTGTAATACATTTTATATGGCCATCAGTGCTCTTTTTACATTGGTCGAGGTATACAAAATAATTATATGAAACTTTGCAATTCTTTCCGAAAACACTATTTTTAAGGCCAATGTCGTACAAATAAAAATAGACAGAAATTTTAAGAGGATGTTAAAGACTAGTAATTCAGAACTAAAAAAACAACATTTATTTTTCACTTATTTTGACTATTTTTGACCGTTAATACAAGAAAACGTAATAGTCAAAATGATCTTTTTGTTTCTTTGACATGCATTTATTACGTTAAGCTACCGTTCCACAGAAATACAATTAATATTTGTTACTATAGGGAAGTAGCCAAATAAAATGTAACCTAATTGATTTAACTATTTTTCTATTTTAGTAGTTTTATTCCTAATATTGGAATGACCCATGATGTGGCGGGTGTGGCTGCCATACCTAGTCCTAGATTTACCATAGCTCTATTATTTCTTGTGGCTGTGGTATTTTTTTATACATAACACTTACTAACTACAAATTTGTCTTAGGCGGTCCCTATGTCATATTATTATGTGAAGGCCTAACAGTTGGGATTGTGTAAACCTAAATGTAATTAAATAATGTGGGGCATTTACCTACCTATAGTATAATTTCTAAACTCAAGTACGTATTTGAAATTATACTATAGTATCGAAATTGGTGAATTTATTCATCAAATCTAGAGTCAACGTACACCAAAATTATTCCTGTAAAATTATCGACTTGGTACATATAACGCTGAGATCCAAAATTTGTTAGGATACGGGCTAGCTGACATAGTGAAGCTAACATAAACATACACACATAATAGTAGTGTATCTTATTAGAATTCTGATACGTTCCAGTTGAAGATTTATACTAGTAGAAACTACAATAAGGAGCAAAGTGTACATTAAAATATCGTAAAATATGTTTATTATAATAAATTCTCAAATTAATAACTTTAACAGAAGAGCGTTGCGGTTTCCGATTGCGTCATCATTTTTATCTGAAATGCTCGGTCTTAGGTCGTAGTGGGCAAGGTCAACTCATCGGCGGGCGTCGCGATAACTGGCGCATAGGTCTATTTTTAGAATGAGAATACTGTAGAGTCGCTGCGCGATGGAACCAGTACGTGGCCGCTATTGCGCGCAGTTGGTTGTCACCGTAAATTAATGAAACCGCAAATAGTTATCAGCAAAAATGATGAAACCGAAAAAAACTATCGCTACCCGTTACAGAAGAGAAGAAGAACAGGCCAACATGAACGGGCACGGGGTACATAACCTTACATCTCCGCATCGTAACAACGTGTCGAGAGTGGACCTGAATAAGAATAAAAGTCGAGAAGTGCCGGATTTGGCTGACAAATTGGCCGTAGATAATTCAGAGAGCGAAAGGTATAATTTGCAGAAAGAATTGTTTCAACCATGGAAGAAAAATGCCAGTATAACATCATTACTAGAACTGAAAGACAAAGAAATCGCTAAACTGAAGCAATCAATTTACGATCTACAGAATAATCTCAACGACCTTGAAGAGAACAACACCGAGCTGACCGAGTTATTAGAAATCAACGAGAAAAAGATCACGAATTTAAATAAGGAAAAAGAAAAGTTCAAAAAGAAAATTACTTCACTGCAGAGTGATATACGCAAATCAAAAAAAGTACAGAATGAAAAAAATGACAAATCATTACAGAAGGCCCGCCAGTCGTGTAAAGAAGTTTTAAATGCTAAAATTCACCCAAACTTCATGCGAGAAAATTTAAATTTGATTACTGAAATAGTTAAACTGTATGAATCATGTTCGCATGGTGATAAAACCCAACATTGTCCAGCCATACAATCCATGAATTCAGTTCGAGAGTCGATGACTTCTCCGTGGCTTATTGAAGATTTTGTATCTAGCAATGGTCCGCCAGCGAAGAAAAGGAAAACTGATAATTCAATAAAGGGTATTGATAAACACTACAGCGAGAATTCTCTCAAAGAGTTAGTTATGAGCTTGGAGCCGAGACACAGTGATAAATATGAGCTATGGCGTAATGTGTTATGGGCATTGAATCAATACGGACGCGACCAAGGATACGACACTCTTAAAATTGCCAACTGTTTTTCAAAACGTTCGTCGAAGTACAAAAACTTGCAGTTTGTCAAAAAAATATTTGAATCTTCGGATGGAACTTTATCTCTGCAGTATCTAATTGAAATCAGTAAAATTTACGAAGAAGGGCTTGATATGATGACAGAGTATTTGAGTACAATACTGCCTTCTAGATATTTACCATTGACAATAAAACAGGTGGATATTTCTGACCGTCGGAAATTTCGAGTAAACGTGAATTCTGCTGATGAATCACATACATTATTTATTATTCCAGACCTATATATTCTGGGCAATGAAGACGGCAAGCGAATATGTTTTCTTGAGAAAACAATAACATCAAAAAACTCAGAATTGGCCTCATTCTGTCCTGCGATGGAGAAAGGTTTCATCGTGATGTTGAAAAAGAAGCATTACGAATTTCAAGCGAGAAATGATCCTTCAGCCATAATGAAACTGCATCGTCCACTAAAACCAGCTGAGTCCTTTATTATTTTGCCTAGTGGCAAACGAGATAACAAAGAAGTACATTTGACCGAGATTCGAAAGGCTTTACGAGCAGAAGCGATAAAGTTATTGTCTGCGAGATCTGGGAAGAAATTTGGTGACGACAATGACGATAATAACATGTTCATAATCCCTGATGAAGACTCTGATATGATTAGAACTGATCTTGAGTTGGTGGAGGCGTTGATCGATGCCGATCCTGATATGATGAGCAGATACTGTCAATCAGGAAAAGCAATATACCATTGCAAACCAAGCACGAATTTGTGGTGTAGACTTACGGAGATGGCATTAGATTCGCATTTACGGAAAAACCTCAAAAATACATTGAAACTAACCAAGACAGAGCTTAAAAACATAAGCAAGTGCAATACAATCGTAAGAATACGAAATCTTACTTTAAGTAAAATTGAAAATATTGATTTTCCTGACCTTGATTCCAACTTTCATTTATTTATCACCAAAAATAAGACTTTAGTCACGTCAAGCATTCCACCTATCATTCGGAATATAGAGAAAGAGGATCTGGCAGAAACAACATGTGGGTGGTCATATAACTACGAATTATCCATGAAACATATGGAGGCAGTCCAGTCATATTTCGATAAGCTCATACCGCGGCAGTGCGAAAGAGAATGGTTTCTGTCGTTCGTTGCAAAAATGCTAAATGGACAGAGAATAAATGAATATTTTCTAGTACTAACTGACAAACATGAAGACAAAAATGGGATACCAACACTGATGTCACTGTTAGCCACAGTATTCGGTACGTACTTCATCGCTAATACCAAAATTGTGGTAGCTGGAGGAATTCGAGATAATAATACATATGACGGAGGGATATACAATCTAAAGGGAAAAAGGCTTCTTATTGCAGATAAATTACAGAAAACTGACACTTTGAATTCGGATTTCATTAAGGCCATAACAAGCCAATCTAATTATTACATACAAGATAAAAGAAAGTTTTCTCGGACTGAATTTAAATTCCCTGTACAGGCCGGGTTGATAATGACTTTCACCGAGGACAATGTACCTAAATTCGATAAAAAAGACGAAGACTTCGTTAAGAGAATGGTGGCTATCCCGATGCATTCACGGTTTTTGAGCGCACAGGAAATTGATCAATTGACTCGGAAGAAAGAAAAGATGACGGATATTCATATTGCCGATGATTCACTCAAACTTCAATTTCCAGAATGGAGCTCTGCTGTACTAGACTTGTTAATAAAATACTATAACAAGTCTCTTCTACCGATACCCGATTCTATGGTGGATTGGACAAAGAGGTTGTGTAATGCAAACTATGATTATTTTGACTGGTTAGACTCTCACGTACGAAGGACTGAAAATAATCATGAATTTGTAACAGCGACGGATATCATGACGGCAATCACAAAATCACAAGAACACAATCCACGCGAAATGGAGAAGTTGAAATCAATTATGTCTATATGGGCGGAAAAAAATGATTTTCGTTACAAAGCCAGACATGTATACATGGGCAGCTATAGAAAACGCGTTGAAGCTAAATCTGCCCTTATAAGGTCCCGACTTCACGATATTGATAATGAAGAATGACGCTGACGAAGATGCGATTTAAGAAACTGTTTGTTTAAATTTAAATGTATCCTGATTGAATTAACTATTTTTGTATTTTGGTCGTTTTATTCTGAACATTGGAATGGCCATGGAAATGACTCAGCCACGATGTGGCGGATGTGGCTTCCATACCCAGTCCTAGGTTTACTATAGCTTTATTATTTCTTGTGGCTGTGATATTTTATATATAACTCTTCCTAATTATAAATTCGTCTTGACGAGACAGTCCCTATGTCCTAGGTTTAGCGTAACAGATGGCATTGTGCAAACCTAAAAGTACTTGAAATGTGCGGCACCTATCTACAGTATAATTTCTAAATTTGAATTCTGATATGTTCCAGTCGAACTTCCCAACCGGGTCCATATTGGCGGTGACGCCATCCACATACCGGTACCCATATCGGGAAATATCGGCAAATGGGGAAAAATCTATAAAAAACAAAAGAGATCCAAAAAGTTTTTTTATTTTATTGAAATTGTTAATCAAACATAATTGTTCTTTAATCTTCTACATGCATAGCAAAATCAAATAAAAAAAAGCTTATTTTTAAGGTATATACAGCACTTAACTAATTGAGTAATCAACATCAATCAAATTTGACAAATTGTATGATTAGAATTTAAGAAATTTGCATGCCATATTGTGGCGAAGCACGCATTCATGTAATTATATTTCACTGACATGTACCAATAACACCTGTGTATGTTCTTGCAAATAAATAACTTACTTACTTACTTACTTACTTAATCAATGAATCCCGTAGCTCATGTTTATGTCAAAGCCATCAAATCAAACAGACAAACAAACGTATGCACCTCGAACTTAATAATTAACAATTTGAGTTATCACAATGAACTATACATACAGGGTGACTGGTTATTCGATACATTCCTTTTAAGGCGATATAGTACAACTATTTTTCGGCAAAAAAAAGTCATATAGTGCCTTGTCCGAAAATTATTAGTTTCTGAGATATAGAAGACTAGCTTCTGCCCGTGACTTTATCCGCGACAAATTAGGTTAAAGTAATTCCCAGAAACCTTTGCATTTTCCGGGATAAAAGTACCCTATTTTCTAATTCAGGACCTAAGGTAATAACTTACTATTACCTTCGTCTTCTTCTTCCTAGCGCTTTTTCCCGTCTACGCTTAAAGTCAGAGTCAAACTATCTTTATTCAATTTAGGCTTTTACAAGCTCTTATGAAGGTCAAGGAATGAATCTACCACCGGTTCGGAAAAAATCCTCTACTGAGAAGAGCCGGCAAGAAACTCGGTGAGGTATCATTTTTTCAAATCAGTACACATATAAGTCTACAGTTTTATACAAATCTAAGTATATACCACAGCAGGTACGCTCATCGAGACCCAGGGATCGCCGGTGCAGGTCACGATTTAAGCCAAACGTCCCTGTCCATGACGTAGTCTTTCACTGAGTAATAAGGCCTAGAAATAAGAATTCGCTTTACAGTAAATTTGAACATTGTGTCTGTTTGTTTTATAATGTGTTTAGGCATTTTATTGTAAAAACGTGTACAATTTCCTAGAAATGATTTTTTAGTTTTAGCCAGTCTATAAGTTGGTATTTTAAGCTTTCCGGTATTTCTAGTAGCCTTTGGCTTATCTACATTTGTAGGAAAATTGTATATATTTTTTCTAACATACATTGTTATTTCAAATACGTATAGCGAAGGCAGGCTTACGCTACGGGGTACGCTTTGACCATGATCCCGGATTCGGCAGGTCGGGTTATTACAGTGGAGCGACTGCCGTCTGACATCCGTAAACCTTGTGACAGGGGAATCAGACCAATTGGATCATGATTAGTCATTTAGTTACCCAAATGTGCAGGTTTCCTCACGATGTTTTCTCTCATCGTAAGAGCATCGGTTACCGCAATACGCAGGCAGATAATGTACATAAGTTAGAAAAACTCATTGGTACATGGCAACCGCTTGGATTCGAACCCGGACCTCACGATCACGACGAGTCAACATCCTTAGCCATTAGGCCACCGACGCTCTTACTATTACCAAGTTTCATTATAAGGTAACTAAATATATACAAAAATCCATGCAGCGGGTAAACACATACGATCCGGAAGTGGAATGAGCTGATTCCGAGATTTTTTCAGGGGACTATAGCAGTTCTTCAAGACGGAATTCAATAGGTTTTTAACAGGCATATGAAACTCCTGGTGGTGTATTCGTCCATAGCGGTAACCGTTTACTATCAGGCGGGGCGTGCGCTTTTTGCCACCATCGTGGTATAAAAAGAAATCTCCATTTTAGTTTTAGTTAGTTTTTAGTGTCTAATATTTTCACCATGACCATTCATATTATAAGTTCCAACGTCAGACATTGCAGACTGTCGGTGTTGATCTGCGCGTGGAATGCTTCTCCCATGGCCAAGTTTGAGCGGTTGAACCCTTCTTTACCTCTGCACCCCAGAATGTCGATGTCGACCTGCTAACGCTGTCTCTATGACGAAGTATTGGCATAATATTTCAAGTAATTTATCACTGAAAATTTCACAGCTCTACGTAGACGAAGTCGCAGGTAAAAGCTATCTTTACTTAATATACTACTAAGATTGTGTGTGAGTGAGTGTCCGTCTGTATGTTAGCTCCATAACCGCTGAACGGATTTTCATGAAACTTGGTATATAGTTACCTTAAACCTATACCTATGTCTTGGGACATGTGTTAGATCATGGGTACTTTTTACCCCGTATAATTCAACAGTTCCCAAAGGAATAACTGTAACCGAATTCCACATACGTTCTACTGAAAATATTCTCATCGTCGTAGCATTTAAACTATTCACCCAAATAACTTCTTGTAAAAGACAAAGATTACCTACATTACATACCGTAAGCGATAAAATTATTTATTTGGATAAGAATTAATTTATAATGCTACAAATGTGCATTATAAATATAGTATTCAATTACAATGTTTCGCTATGACCCAAATTTGATTATCCTGGCTTCCACATAAGAGATAGATATATGCTATCGCGGACTTTTTTTTAGAACTTTATAAGACAAACAATTCCGCTGTACATGATTTTCGTATATCTCTAACAGTTTATGAAGCGCAAGAAATAGCTTTCAGGTGGCAGGATTTTTGTCGACTTACTTGACAGTTATAGTTATACTTCGGCTAATTTACACAATATCTTTATATATTATAGCCTATGTGCTATTCTGATGTATAAGCTATAACATTGTGAAGTTTCATCAAAATTCGTTCAGTGGTTTTTGCGTGAAAAAGTAACAAACATCCATACATCCATCCAAACAAACTTTCGCGTTTATAATATAATATAATATAATATAATATTATAGTAGGAAGGATAGGAATGAAGCTTTTTTAAGAAATTGCGGAATTAAATTGAAATAAAATCGTAAAAATTAATTTGCCATTTTTTGATATATTTTTTGAAGGCTAAGATGGCGGGAGTTTCATGTGAAGACAAATAACTAAAAACATAATGCTACATTTCATGTTATTAATAAAACTCCCATTGAAAAAAAAATTCAAAAGGAAAAACCACGTCCTTAAAAGACAGTGATTTAAAAAAAAAACTACAACTTGAGTCGTACAAATTGCTGAAAAATCTTCCTTGGTTTACTAGTTATCTACTATCTATAATTAGGTACAAAAATTTACAAAATAAATAGGGTATTGAAAATAATAATGAAGAAATTAAAGCGCTGACAAAACCTAACTCGGCTTTAATTTAACAGTTGTTTAAAGTTGAAATATTGCAAAAAACATCACGTGATTACGGCCCCTTATCTCTTGTGCTCGGTCGTAGGTCGGCGAAGTCAACTCATCGGCGCGGCGTCGCGTCGCGCATATATATCAATGGCGCATGTCTACTTTTAGAATGAGGTTACTGTGGGTGGAGGGAGTTGCCACGCGACCAAACCAGTACGTAGCCGCTATTGTGCGCAATTGGTTGTCAGGTTGTTGTTGTTGGTTGTTGTTAGAAAAAAAGGAAAACAGTTATCAGCAAGAGGATGAAACCGAAGAAAACTATCGCTACCCGTTACAGAACAGAAGAAGAACTGGCCAAGGTTAGTGAGAACGGGTTAAATAACCCTAAATCCCCGCATCGTAACAACGTATCGAGAGTGGCCTTGAACAAGAATAAAAATCGAGAAGTGCCGGATTTTGTGAACTATACGACTTGCAAAACGGCCGTAGATAATTCAGAGAGCGAAAGGGATAATTTGCAGAAAGAATTGTTTCAACCATGGAAGAAAAATGCCAGTATAACATCATTACTAGAATTGAAAGACAAATAAATCGCTAAACTGAAGCAATCAATTAACGATCTACAGAAGAATCTCAACGACCTTGAAGAGAACAACACCGAGCTGACTGATTTATTAGAAATCAATCAGAAAAAGATTACGAATTTAAATAAGGCAAAAGAAAAGTTCAAAAAGAAAATTATTTCACTGCAAAGTGATATCCGAAAATCAGAAGTACAGAACGGAAAAAATTACAAAACATTAGAAAAGGCCCGCCAATTCTGTGAAGAAATTTTAATTTCTAAAACTCACCCAAATTTCGGGCGAGCAATTTCAAATATATGTACTGAAATAGTTCAATTGTACGAACCATGTGGTCATGACAAAACCAAACATTGCCCAGCCATACAATCCATGAATTCAGTTCCAAAGCCAATGACTTCTCCGCGGCTTATTGAAGATATTGTATCGAGCAATGGTCCGCCAGCGAAAAAAAGGAAAATGGATAATTCAGTAAACAGTATTGATAAACACTACAGCGCGAATTCTCTCAAACAATTAGTAATGGACTTGGAGCCGAGACACAGTGATAAATTTGAGCTATGGCGTAATGTGTTATGGGCTTTGAATCAATACGGACGCGAACAAGGATACGGCACTCTTAAAATTGCCAACTGTTTTTCAAAACGTTCGTCGAAGTACAAAAACTTGCAGTTTGTCAAAAAAACATTTGAATCTTCGGATGGAACTTTATCTCTGCAGTATCTAATTGAAATCAGTAAAATTTACGAAGAAGGGCTTGACATGATGACAGAGTATTTGAGTACAATACTGCCTTCTACATATTTACCATTGACAATAAAACAGGTGGATATTTCTGACCGTCGGAAATTTCGACTAAACGTGAGTTCTGCTGATGAATCACATACATTATTATTTATTATTCCAGACCTATATATTTTGAGCAATGAAAACGACAAGAAAATATGTTTTCTTGAGAAAATAATAATATCAAAAAACTCAGGATTGGCCTCACTCTGTCCTGAGATGAAGAAAGGTTACGTCGTGACATTGAAAAAGGACCTCTACAAATTTCAAGCGAGAAATGATCCTTCAGTCACAATAAAACTGAGTTATCCACTAAATCCAGCTGATTCCGTTATTATTTGGCCTAATCGCAAAATAGATGACAACAAAGTACATTTGACCCAGATTCGAAAGGCTTTACAAGCAGAAGCAATAAAGTTGTTGTCTGCAAGATCTGGGAAGAAATTTGGTGACGATAATGATGATAATAACATGTTCGTTATCCCTGATGAAGACTCCGATATGGTTAGAACCGATTTTGAGTTGGTGGAGGCGGTGATCGATGCCGATCCTGATATAATAAGCAGAATCTGTCAATCAGGAAAAGCAATTTACCGATGCGAACCAAGTAGGATTTTGTGGTATAAACTTACCGAGATGGCATTCGATTCAAGTTTACCGGAATATTTCAAAAATAAATTGATTCTAACCAAGACTGAGCTGAAATACATTGGCATGAGCAATACAATCGTGAGAATACGAAATCTAATTTTAAGTAAAACTGAAAATATTGTTTTTCCTAACCTCGATTCGAACTGCCATTTATTTTTCACTAAGAATAAGACTATAGTCACCTCAAGCATTCCACCTATCCTTCGGGATATAGAGAAAGAGGATCTGGCAGAAACAACATGTGGGTGGTCATATAACTACGAATTATCCATGAAACATATGGAGGCAGTCCAGTCATATTTCGATAAGCTCATACCGCGGCAGTGCGAAAGAGAATGGTTTCTGTCGTTCGTTGCAAAAATGCTAAATGGACAGAGAATAAATGAATATTTTCTAGTGTTACTGACTGACAAATATAGAAACAAAAATGGGATATCAACGCTAATTTCACTATTAGCCACAGTATTCGGTAATTACTTCATCGCTGATACCCGATATGTGGCTGGAGGAATTCGATTTAATAATTCATATCACGGAAGGATATACAACATAAAGGAAAAAAGGCTTTTGGTTGCAAATAAATTAACTTATTATGATCTTTTGAATCAAGATTTCATTACGGCCATAACAAGCCAATCCAATTGTTATTCAAGAGTTAAAAATTTGTTTTGCACTGAATTTAAATTCCCTGTACAGGCCGGGTTGATAATGACTTTCACCGAGGACAATGTACCTAAATTCGATAAAAAAGACGAAGACTTTGTTAAGAGAATGGTCGTTATCCCGATGCGTTCGCGGTTTTTGAGCGAACAGGAAATTGATCGATTGACTCAGAACGGGGAAAAGATGACGGACATTCATATTGCCGATTATTCACTCCAACGTCAATTTCCAGAATGGAGCTCTGCTGTACTAGACTTGTTAATAAAATACTATAACAAGTCTCTTATACCGATACCCGATTCTATGGTGGATTCGACAAAGAGGTTGTGTAATGAAAACTGTGATTATTTTGACTGGTTAGACTCACACGTGCGACGAGCTGAAAATAATCATGAATATGTAACAACGACGGATGTCATGACGGCAATCACGAAATCACAAAAACACGATCTAGGCGAAATGGAGAAGTTGAATTTAACTATGTCTCTATGGGCGGATAAAAATGATTTTCGTAAGAAAACCATACGGGGCAATAGAGCAAAAGACGTATATGCGATTTTGGATTCTCGACTTCACGATATTGATAATGAAGAATGACGTTGACGAAGATGCAATTTAAGAAACTGTTTATTTAAATTTAAATGTAACCTAATTGAATTAACTACTTTTCTATTTTGGTTGTGTTATTCTTAACATTGGAATGGCCCATGGAAATGAATCAGCCACGATGTGGCGGATGTGGCTTCCATACCCAGTCCAAGGTTTACTATAGCTTTATTATTTAGCTGTGGTATTTATATGTTAAATTCTTACTAACTATAAATTCGTCTTGAAAAGACGGTCCCTATGTCATAGATAGCCTAAAAGTTGGGATTGTGCAAACCTAAAAGTACCTACTTAAAATGTGTGGCACCTACCTACAGTATAATTTTTAAAATTGAATTCTGATAGGTTCCAGTTGAATTTCACAATGGGGTCCGTATTGACGGTGACGCCATCCACATACCGGTACCCATACCGGGAAATACCGGGAAATCGGGAAAAATCTATACATAATAAAAACATTAAAAAAATATCAAATAGTTTTTATTTTTATTAAATTATTAATTACTAGCGACCCGCCCCGGCTTCGCACGGGTGCAATGCTGATACTAAATATACCTACCTACTACAGAATAAACAACGTTTACAGCTTATGTTCCAGAGAGCTCCGATAAACGCGCGTCCGATCGCTGTAAATCATAAAGTGCTATGTCCCTACATTTTAAATCTGTAATATCTTCGGAAATATTTATTTAAATAACATGCTGTACAGGGCCATATTGATCTATATTAAATGGACAATGTATTTAAGGTACTTAATTGGATAAGGATTAATGCTGTATTGCTTAAAATCACTTCGTAAATAAGCCATTTTTTCCCGTAAAATGTTAAGGATAAAAAATTGATTATTGTGGGTTATCCTTAAGATATAGACATATACCATCGCGGACTTTTTTGTTGACCTTTTTAAGGTGTACAATACTGTAGTACATTATTTTGATTTATCTCGTGGGGTACAGCCAGCGTTTGCAATGTAAGCGCAAAAAAAATAGTTTATTTATGACATCACATTAGAAACCTCTAAATTTATCAGTGTATCTCTACAATATTATGCATATATTATATAAATAAACCTTCCTCTTGAATCACTCTATCTATTAAAAAAAACCGCTTCAAAATCCGTTGCGTAGTTTTAAAGATTTAAGCATACATAGGGACAGACAGACAGCGACAGCGACTTTGTTTTATACTATGTAGTGATAATGATAGTGAAGTGATGTTATTTATCTACACCCATATCATAAAACCTCCATTGGTTAATAAAAAACCGTATGAAATGACCACCATTTTGACAACCAATTAGGAAAAACCAGTGCTGCGATAAAGAAATAACATGACTTCTTTATCGTTTTTAGTAAAGAAATGAGATTGAATTTGGACCAGCTGTCAAAACTCAAGTGGGTCTCTATTCTAGTATCCATAAATATTAAAACAGTTATTGATACGAAACGTCAATTCAGTATGTTTTTTTAATATAAACTGCACAATATTTGATCTCGAGTGACGTGAGAATAGAGACTTCATCCGTTTGTCTACGATTTAAAAAAAAATGGTCTTGACGTTAGATCGAGTTGCCGCCATGTTGACGTTTTGCTGAACGAAAGTAGAATTGTTGTTGAATTGAATAGAAAAAGTTGTTTGTAATTTACATTTTAGTTGAAAATATGAATATTAAGTAGTCTTCTCGGAGTGTGTGTGATGTGAAAATGCGCCGGATATCGGAAATATGCAGTCACGATTGCAACAAATAACTTGTTGCCAGAAAATATTGTTTCTGAACCCATCATGGAGGATTTATAATATGTGTGTAGATAAAGTTATGTATGCAACTCTGCATAATTTGGCCTTAAAACACACGTGCGATCTTATTATGAAACTCGCCTATCGGCTCGTTTCATGAACACCGCACTAGTGTTTTAAGGCCTATCATTATGCAACCGTTGCATAAACTACTATTTTGATCTTCTGCACGCATAACAAAATAGAAAAAGCTAATTTTTAAGGTAACAGGTGCAGTATGTTCTGTATTAAACTAATTGAGTAATCAACATCAATCAATGAATCTCATAGACATGAGACATCAAACACATCCAAATCAAACAAATAAAGAAAAGGAATGCACCTCGAACCTAGAACCTCCCTAAAACATGGTTGAGGGAGACGATGGCTGAGATACGCGTCACACTCGTGAACGGTTGCTGTCTGTGAGATCCGGACGGTTAATGCTCGCAAGGACCTTTTAAAATTGTCACCAAATTCAAATTTGTTTTCAAATTGTTAACTGAACCTTACAAGAGAGACTTCATAGTGATCTCTATACTATATTCTATAGTGTTTCATATTCGATATTTGAAGTAGTAGGACATGAAATATTTTTATTTCTAATAATTATTATTATTTTGATATTTGGAGACCTTACATCTCCTTCTTTATACTTGACCGTGGAGACTATCTACATCTCCATTTAACCTACATTCGGTAATCAATTTAGATGTTTCTTTATTTATTTATTTTAATTATTATTATTATGACCCTTAGAGGCTTTATACATCTCTATGTCACTTAAGAGCCCTATCACTAAATCGCGTTCTGAAAGATTAGGTAAATTGGACGCACGCGTCACGTCGCCCTCGTCCAATGCACAAGGAGCGCTGACGGCCATATAAGATGTATGGCCGTCAGCGCTCTTTTTTGTTGGGAACTATCGTTCGGCAGGACAGAGGTCTGCTCTACTCAACCGCCGGCAGGGCACTGAAGTCAGGCGGCCGACACATCGCATTATGTAGTAATTTGGGAGTTGTAATTACGTTTATTTTAAGTTGTTTAATCAATTATTTTTCCATAAAAATTATTAAATTTAAATTATTTATAAACTAACGATTATTCTGATATACATTTTACGTAGTAAAGAGAAATTTACGGTTAATTCATAGCGTTTTTAGTAGTTTTATGGTTTTGCCGTGGATTTTTTTTCTACATATTCCATAGATATTTCAAAATTCCGAGGCCGCCATAAACTACTCAACTATTCAAGACATATTAGTACATATTTTTCATTTCATTTTCTTAGTAGAGTAGTTCAATCTACGAGCTCAAAAAAGTGCCTTCGCGTATTTTTTGAAAAACTTGCTGCGGAATTTTGGCTTTATATCAATAGATAAGAATAAATTGCAAAAAGTGAGGACGCTATGATCAATATAAATATACTCCACTATTCAGCAAGTCAAATTTGTCTAAGTCTTTCAGTTACTCATAACAAGAACGCCAAAGTTGCCCAATTATTGAAAAAATCGTAATTGGGCTCTTAACTTGTCCAGACGCGGAGACTATACATCTACTTTATTATTTAATTATTATAATTAATTGTTACCCATTAGGATTGTTTGCTGCCCTTTTCATGTGTTAGTTTTAAATAGTTAAAACTCTAATGTAAACGTTGGGGAAAAAAGACTTACTGCTGAGTTTCTTGCGGCGTTTCTTCTCAGCAGATGTCATCTTTCGAAGCGCTGGTAGCTTCAGACATGTAAAAGAGCCCATGTGGCCTACTTGCAAAATAAATATTGTTCTGGATTGTAGGGCTGGTTCTAAATGATGCACTGTTTAAGGATCACCACTATTTATTTGCAAGTTAAAGTTATTACACTTGTTTTATAATTAACTAAATGGAGCACCGTAATGGTGGCTCGGCGGTCGGTGAGAGAGAGAGCGAGAGAAAAGAACGTGTGCGCTTGTGGCGCCATCCGAAGTCCGTCAGATACGGAACAAATATTTTCATTTTCATTTTCATTTTCAACCTAATAATTAACAATTTGAGTTATCACAATGAAGTATGTAAGAGATCAACAAATCATAATAATTAAAACTCATTAAAATCAGTCTTCCAATTGGGTCGATCTTTAAGGTTGCTATTTCAATCAAATGCGTACAGCAAATGAGTGGAGCGAGAGATAATCAAGAATTATTTAGGTAGAGTTTACTGAAAGATTATTTAGACCCCATGTATACACTTTTGACGACGCGGATAGCCTAGTTGGTAGTGACCCTGCCTCCGAAGCTAGCGTCCCGGGTTCGATCCCCGGTAAGGGCAAATATTTGTGTGATGAGCACGAATGTTTGTTCCTGAGTCTTGGATGTATACATACATACATAGCATCACGCCCGAAATCCCTAATGAGGTGGGCAGAGCCACAAGACTACTTGTAGCCAAGTTCGATTAATTAGTCCTCAGATGGTATGATGAACCGTATGGTGACAGGTGATCAGCCCATCGCCCATACAGATAGTCCACCATGTTGGAGAGGACCCGTCCCTTAGTCGACTTTTACGACATGCCAGGATGATAAGCATCTGCACGCATTCTATGCTATTTCTTCACGCCCAGTGCAGCAGAGGAGCTTGGATGTATGTATGTATTTATTTAAGTATTTATTTATCTATATAAGTATGTACATCGTCGTCTAGTACCCATAACACAAGCCTTTAGAGCTTACTTTGGGACTAGATCGGTTTGTGTAAAGATTGTCCTGCAATTTATTTATTTATTATTTACACTAAATATTTATTTCTTAAGGAGCGAAAATCACGTCCTACTGGCAATGGACTACTGGTGGCTTGCATTGCTAGCTAATGCACATGGAATGGCCGAAGTGCATAGCTAAGCATTCCTGTGTCGCGTCGAGTAGCCCCCCCTTACAAATAAAAAAAAAACCGGTCATGTGCGAGTCTAACTCGCGCGCCGAGGGTTCCGTACTTAATTATGAAAAGAAACGGTACATTTTAGGTACGGAAACCAATTGTAAATTAGAAAATTCAAAAAATAAAGTTTTGCCAACTATAGCGTGTTGAAAGTAATTCTTGTCAGGATCTTTAATACAATGTTTTATAATTTTAAGAAATATAGTTTTGGAGTTCTTTTGGAAAATAGGGAAATTTACCATAAAAATTTAGATAAAAATTCAATTTTAATATGGTTCTTGACCTATAGATTACAAAGGAAATTTGGTATACATATGTAAGTCGGTGACCGCAACATGGACGCGTGACGGAAATATATAACATTGGGGCCACTTTTGGGGGGTAAATTAGAAAAATAAAAAAAAACTTATGCAACCTATATTATGTGAGGATCTTTAATATATTTTCTTTAAGTTAAAGAGTTTAGAAGTTATTTAGGAAAATAGGAGAAAATTGACCCCCCCCCCCCTTATTTCCGAAACCACAGGGGCTACAATTTTGAAAAAAATACAGAAGATAGTTCTTTACCTATAGATTACAGGAAAACCTATAAGAAGTCTATGGTATTTAAAGTAACGTAGTAAATTTCAGATAATCATGTCCAGAACAGAACCCTCTCCACGCGAGTTTAACTCGCACTTGTCCGGTTTTTATTTAATAATGTACGTTTTCGTAATAAACTTTAAGTCAAACAAAACATTGCTTCAATATTAGTCCCTATTGTCGTATATCGAATCTACGTACCTGGGCGAATCAACTTTTTAGTGCCACCCGTTGCTATGGTTACACAAATTTTGTCCCTTGGACAACCTAAGCATTTTTATATGAAACAGTAGGTATATAAGTGTCACTTGGACAACCGGGGACAAAGTAAACAACACAAAAAAGTTGATACATCCACCTATATTGGTACAATACAGACAGGTATCACGTAGAGCGCGCAATCTGGGGATACTATGAAATGACGTTCTGTATTTGAAAAAACCCGAAGCACATTCGAAAATATCACGTTCTCTTTCTTATCCCCTGTTTTTACGGCGCACCACAAACAACTGAATACGTTTCGGCAAACTTCGTGTTTCCGAGACCGAACACATTGCGCTTTGATTTTAAACCTTATCGCTTTTAGTTACAGCCACATCAGCAGTCGTTTCGTCCCTCCCTGTTCTGTTGCGTCTGTTCTGTTAGTTGCTTGCGAGATACGAAGGGGGAGGCACGTGTCATTCGGATAATAAGCCCAACATAGAGTTGTTATAACCAATCCAGCTGCTCTAGTTTAACAAGGTAACTTAGTTGTTTTATTGTAATTATACCAATTGGAAATATTACGGGCTATTCAAATATATTTTATTATAACATTTCTGGATGAGTTTGAGAAAACTTCAAATACGTTTATAATTAACCAATTTATTTTGAAAATAAAGTTTCAGTAACGTTTACTTTTTAACCGACTTCAAAAAATCCGAAGGAGAGGGTTCTCAATTCGGCGTGTATATATATATATATATATATGTATGTACACCGATTACTCGGAGACGGCTGGACCGATTTGGATGATTATTTTTTTAATCAATAGGGTATTTCTCCAAATTGGTCCCGTTGTAATCAAAGTTGAGGTCTGATGAGAGGATCTATGAGGAATCGAAGGAACTCCTCAAATATAATAGGCACGCATATAAAGATTTTGATGTTTTCTTTCATGACTCAAGCAGTAACGTATTAAAAACATTATTTGGTGAAGTGGAACTGATGATGAAGACCACGGGTGACCACCAGAACTCTTCAATGATAAGTATTTCACGGGTGGCGATTAGATTTCTATATAAGGAAGCAACTTATGGTCGTAAAAATTCAAGTGGTAAAATACAACCGGTGATGAAGAACCAGGAGAACTCCTCAACGATTGACGTCATTGCATCTTGGATAGCAACATTTTGAAAAGGGTTATGAGCAGTTGGCATTATGCTATTGTTACTTGGTGTTGTTGATGTGTGTCGTTAAATCACATATGAAAATCACTAAAAAAAGTGAAATAAAAATGAAAATTTAACGAATAAAAAAACCGACTTCAAAAACTCTTTGAAAAGTAATAAATAATGCCCTTCGTAAGTAAATTACCTAGAAAAGTCAGATATATTGTTGATTAAGTGATACATTAAATATATTGAAGTCGGTGGCAAGTAAATTAGGTAATCCATCCCTCATACTGTGTTCATTTACTTGACACCGATTTCGATGTATTTACCCAAGCAGCACACTAGCTGTACAAGAGCTTATACAGCCCTTATAACGCCTAATCTAGAATTATAATGGCTGTATAAGCTCTTATACATCTTGTGTGCTTCTTGGGTAATGTAGTATCACTTAATCAAAAATATATCTGACTTTTCTAGGTAATTTACTTACGAAGGGCATTATTTCTTACTTTTCAAAGGGTTTTTGAAGTCGGTTTTTTTATTAAGTCATCTGTTAGGAATTATAATAATAGTCTCTAACAACTTTTTTTAATATATTGACGATAGATCTTCGTTACCAACTTATGGTATCATATAGAAATTAATGTTCTTATTACGTATTGTCAAAGTAGTTGAGAAATAATTATTTTGTTTTCAGAATGGAATCTAATTTAAGAAGGGGAAAGCCAATTACTGGACAGGCCCGTGAAATAATATACAACGTGTATCTTTATTTGCTGAATGAAGCCAACTTGTTTCAAAGAATCGAGAATGGTTACTTCAATAAACTTCAAGAGCGCGTCGTCAAGGCCACCGGTATATCTAAACGGTTTTTACTCAGATTACTAGATGAAAAAGATAAAATTGGCAAAGCAGCTTTTAAGACCCCAAAGACAAAAGGAAGACCAAAGAAGATGTTTCGTTTAAATCTGGACCACTTTGACTACAGTGTCATTAGAAACTTGATATATGAATTTCAATTGAAGTTTAATGAGAATCTTACGATATCGTCTTTGAGAAAAAAACTAGCTGATACCATTCAATTCCAAGGTTGTCCAGATACTTTGAGCAGAATTCTCAAAGATATGAGTTTTAAATTTATGAAGACTGAATATAAAAATAGGAAGCTTCTTGTAGAAAGTCATGAGATCCGTTTGAAAAGAATAAATTTTATTAGAGAAATACAAAAGTTAAGAGCTGCTAGGCAAAATATAGTATATTTAATGGACGAGACATACGTACATGCTTCTAAGTTAAAAGGCAAGTCTTGTGCGAATATTAACAAGAAAGGTGATACGAAAACTGAACGCATACAAATTTTACACGCAGGAACTGAAAAAGGCTTCATACCTGGTGCATTATTGATAGATAACTATCTGGATAGAGAAAAAAATGCAGAAAGATATCAAACATGGATTTGCAATCAATTAATTCCGAATTTACCTTCAAATAGCGTGCTTGTTATAGATGATATGCCGTATAATAATCAACTATTACAAAAACCTCCGAATGCAGGTGCAAAAAAATCACAAATGGTAGCCTGGTTAGTGAAGAACAACATCCCTTTTGATCCAAATAACTTGAAGTCGGAGTTATATGCAACTATTCAGTCAAACAAAGAAAAATTTACCGAATTAGTGATTGACAGAATGTTGAAAGACCATGGACATTCAGTTTTGCGTTTACCGCCATATCACCCTGACTTGACCCCTTTGAAGAATGTTTGGATCCAAATAAAGGCACATGTTGCATTAAAAAATATTGATACGAATGTGAACGCGGTACATGAGCTATTACTGGAAAAAGTTTACACGATAGGGCCTGACGAGTGGAAGAAACACTACGATCGTACTATCACGTGTGAAGACGAGTACCAAAGATTTGAACCTGCATTTGATATATACTCAGATAATTTTGACGTGATTGATTCAATTAGTGACGATAATGATGATCCAATGTCAGGCATAGAATCTTTTTCAGATTCCGATTAATACATTTTGCATTATTTTGTAAAAATTAATGATATAAATAATATTCGGGCAAATTGTGTTGCTGAACTGTTTTCCCGAAACGTAAATATGTAACTTTAAATAAATCAAAACAAATAGTTGCTTGAATATTTGGTTGTTGTTTTTGTAGTGGTAGAGCCAAACAGTAATCCTCATTAGATAATTACTGTTCGAATGGGCCGGCTCGACCGGGGTAGTACCACACTCTCACAGAATATCGGCGTAAAGTAATAGCTTGCTATTGCGTTTCGTATGGTGAGTGACGAGATCCGGAGGCCTATTCCCTCATCCCCATCCCATCCCCATTCCCCATCCTCCCTAGACTGGCAACGCATTGGCAGCACCTCTGGTGTTGCAGATGTCCATGGGCGGCTGTGACCACTTTACATCAGGTGGGCCGTCAGCTCGTTTGTCAGTCAATTGACATAAAAAAAGAAAAAATTACTGGTGTATTCCAAAAAATTTTTGTTTTTTGTTTTTTGTTGGATGTTAATAATTAATGCTAGATTTATATTCATATTTAACTTAGTTTATTTAGATTATTATTGTATTGTATTATGAGCATAAAATAATCATTCCAAAACTTATAAAAATAACACGCGTATACGTATACGCGAAATTTTTTGTGTATGTGTGAGTTAGTATGTTTGTTACTCCTTCCGCTTCAACGGCTGGACGGTGTCACAGCGGGACATATGGAAGTTTTTATGAATAAAAACCTCTGCTTTAATTATTAAGCTTATGATTTATTTCTAATTTTAAATCTTTATGGAGCTTATGGCTCTTACAAAGTATGTGGTTCTTCGTCAGAGAGTAGCCAAGAAGTGAGCGACGTGACCGTCGCTGTGGGGTCGTCATACGGGTCGCCGCCGCTGTGTCGTCATCGTCGCCGTCGACCAATGGTGGAAGGACAGACGTTGCTCGGCTGTCTTGGGGCGACGCTATTGGTAGGGGTAGCTACGGAAGCGTAGACAGACGGATTTGGATGAAATTTGAAATGGAGATAGATTATACCCAAGATATACACTACTTTTTATCCCAGAAAACTCAGATGTGCCCCAGGGTATAGCTTTAACCGAATTTCACGCGGACGAAGTCGTACGCAGAAGCTATTATTTTATATAAATGCTTAATGATGGGGGTATTTCAACGGTGTTGATCGTTTCTGAATGACGTATCAAAATTATTTTTAGGTCTGAATATTTTTAACGTTTTTTTAAGCTAACTTATTGCTTTTGGAAAGGTAATATAATGACAATTAAATCAATTTATTCAGACAAATAGATCCATATTTATTAAATTAAGTTGTAGACTTTTGAATTATGGTTTAAAAACCTGCTTAAATACTTTATGAACTTGGCGTATAAATATACGCTTTGATCACATTATCACCAATATTTCTTAATTAAAAATAACAATAATATACTTAATTTAAAAAAAATGGTACAGAAATCGTATCTATGTAATCTATAGTATAATATAAATGTATATGTATACTCATACATAGTTATTAACATTTAAACAAAACATGTAACTTTATGACAAACAACTGATTGTTGTAACCACTCTCAATAAGATACAGCGCCCGGCCAGTCCCGGCGATTCGGAGAATAGAAAGAGAAGTTCGGAAACATTCGAAGCTGTTCGGATAACTACATTCATGTGTTGTCATGCCGTCTTTTTCTAACGTATCGTCGTTGCGCGCTCGTATTTACGAAAATTTACGGAGACTGCCGAGGCGCCCATTTATAGCATCAATACTGCGACTTTGGAACGGGTGTTATCCGATTGCAGATTGCTCGGCGCGGCATTCGTGGCGAACATGCATTTGTAGGTCATATTTATTTCAGTGTCATAATTTCAAAATACAATATCAATAAATACTGCGGAGATTTTTGCAACAATACTTGACATTTGAATCTAATTAATGTAAGGTACTATTCCAAGTACGTTTCACAGCTGGGCATAGAGAGGACTGGGCAGTAGTCTCCATGCGGACGCAATGCGAATTGGAGACTCCAATCTTTGAATTAATCACAGATGTAGGTATGCACAATGATTTCCTTCGCCGAAATTCTCGTGGTAAATACCTATCATATTTAATTTCGCTTATGAGATAACCTGGCCCCCAATTCTCGTTGCATTCGAGATAACGTCGATTACGAGATTAAACGTCAGATTCATACAGTTGTGTCAAACGACTGTATGCACTGACGTTTAATCTCGATTGTGAGATTACCTCGAATGCACCGAGAATTGGGGGCCTGGGGTGTGAGTAATGTGCACAGCGGATAAACGAAACTATTAATTTAGACTGTAAAGACGAAGTCATTTGGCCTAAATTTAAATGTCTCCCTCATCGGTGATCAGCCGGTGCGCACGTGTTTTATAACTCCACGGCGAGCCTAACGTGACCCGTGAGTGCGTATAAAGTACAGGGTCGTGCGTGTCTTCGACTTTGGTCGTATTTCGATGCAACCGACTACGGACGTAGACGCCTAATTCCGCGTAATTCCTACGAGGGCGCGGGTCAATTTATGATTGTCACACAAAATAAGCGGCGAGATTTTTTAGAGAATTACATAAAATAGCTGCCCTCTGCACGAGGTTGCGCGTCGTACCTCGCCCAATGTAGAAAGAGCGCTGACAGCCATATAAAATGTATAGCCGTCAGCGCTCTTTTTACATTGAGCGAGGTAAACCACTACGGTACTTTCAAGTTAGGTGTAACTCCACATCGATCGTTCACCTTTACTAAGGCAATATTATGAAATGTGTTTGTTTGTTCGTCTTTGACGTTAAAATGTAAGTCGTGACGTAATTTTTTGCACAGTTATATTTGGAGAGCCGAAGAGCGACCAAGGATAGGTACTTTTTATGCCCAAAAAACCGGACAAGTGCGATTTAAACTCGCGTGGAGAGGGTTCCGTTCCGTACATGATTATCTGAAATTTCCTATGTTACTTTTGATACCATAGACTTCTGATATGTAGGTACCTAGGTTTTTCTGTAATTTAAAGCTAAAGAATTTTAGGCCCGGGAGTTTTGGAGATAAGTGTTGGGAAATATTCAATTTTTGCCTATTTTCCTAACTAACTTCCAAACTATTTATTTTAAAATTCTAAAGAAGAATATACCTATTTAAGATTCTCACAATGAGCCCTTTCATTTGATATGTGATATGTCACACAATACATATAGTTTGCAAAACTTTTTTTAATTATCTGATTTGCCCCCAAAAGTTTAAAATTCATTTATTTACGTTACATGTCCGTGTTGCAGTCACCGACTTACATAGGTATGTGCACCAAATTCCAACTCAATCGGTTCAGTAGTTTCGGAGCAAATTGGCTGTGAAAGACGGACAGACAGACCCGGAGTGACCTATAAGGTCTCCCTTTTAAGGGTTCCGTACCTCAAAAGGAAAAAAAGGAACCCTTATAGGATCATTCGTGTGTCTGTCTGTCTGTCTGTCTGTCCGTCTGTCACAGCCAATTTGCTACGAAATTGCTGGACCGATTGATTTGAAATTTGGTATATATATGTAAGTCGTTGACCGCAACACGGATGCGTAACGTAAGCAAATGAATTTTAAACATGGGGGCCACTTTTGGGGGGTAAATTACAAAATTAAAAAAAAAGTTACGCTAACAATATCATGTGACATACCTATCAAATGAAAGGGCTTATTGTGAAAATCTTAAATATGTTTTTTTGTGGAATTTTAAGATGAATGGTTTGGAAATTATTTAGGAAAATAGGCGAAAATTGACCATCCCCCCCCCCCCCTTATCTCCGAAAGTACCGGGCCTAAAATTTTGAAAAAAAAATACAGAAAATAGTTCTTTACCTATAGATTACAGGAAAACCTATGAGAAGTCTATGGTATTTAAAGTAACAAAGGAAATTTCAGATAGTCATGTATGGATCGGAACCCTCTCCACGCGGGTTTAACTCGCACTTGCCCGGTTTTTTCCTTTTGAGGTAACCCTAAAAATGTACGAGTCCCAAGAGTCAAATATACAATTACTAATCAAATGTTTACTATTCATACTAGGTACATTGTCGTTATAATATAGACGTTAACTATTGTTCTACCAACACAATCATATTGGCAATAGTCGAAACTCCTGCATTGACATATCTGATGAAGCGTCTACGCACACAGACGTACGACGTTGCCACACATAGTAAATGGTCTCGCGTCGATACGCATTGTCTAGTTAACGACTGACTGGATAGCGCAGTGGTAGTGAATCTGCCTTCTGTGCCGGAGGACGTAGGTTCGAGTCCCGCTAGTGGCAATCATTGTGTGATGACTGATGAGCATGTTTATTATATGTATAAGTATCTATTTATCTATAGATTATTCGTATATGGTCTAGTCTACCTAACACCAAGGCTATCCTAGTTTGGGTCTTGATCAATATGTGTTAGTGTTCATTATAATAGTTATTATTATTGTTCAAATTAAATACTTAAGTGCACAATGGTTACAGAGGCTTTGCATATCTAGACAAAAAATGAAAAAATGATTCATTAAATTTTTAAACAGTCATGCAAATATTTGAAAACGTGAAAAGATTTATCCAAAATATTTAATGATAGAAAATAAATTACTTCTTATTCTAAGTTCAAAAAACCGTTTTTATCTGGAAAAAAAATATGCAGACGCATGCTTTAAAAATAGTTAAAATGTAAAGTCACCAAATCAAGTTGATTGCCCTTGAATTAAATCCGTTTGTCACTATTTATATGGCCAAGTGATTTAAATGTTAGATAACTAAGTTGGTTTAACGACCGTTGGCCTCTTGTGAGCCTAGACACGTACGGAATACCATTCCATGAGTTTAGTTTAGGGAGAAGCGAGGTATTTATATGTTGAACGTCATAAGAAACTCTAATGCAAATCGGTTATTCTGTAAGCTGATCATCTGTGGGCTCTTTTACTCGTCACATAATATAATAAAATAAAATTAATCTAACAGCGCTTCGGACGGGACCATTACTGTGAAGCGCCGCAAGAAACTCAGCAGAAACTCATATAATGACATGAAAATATTACAAAGTAATAAACAATAATAAAAATATAAAAGGTTGTTGAAAAATGTCAATAAAGCTATCAAATATAGTATAAAGAAACCTATGAAGTGTCACGTCAGTTTTGGATGTCACATAGCACATAGCATCGATTCTTGCGAGCATGAGTCGTCCGGACCCCACAGACCGCACCCGTTCATGAGAATGACGCGTATTAGCCATTCTAACTGTCACTTATAATTACCCAACGTATATAATACTATACATATAATGTCAAATTGTGAACGTTGTTTTCGTAAAAGAAGCACAAGGGAAGGTTCAATTTCATAGTAATTAATTCATTCAATTACTACCTGTATTTCGGCATACATTTTTTCGATTATTCCTTAAAATATTTACATAATTATTGATTTTGAATAGATTTTCAGATACGTATTTTCTTAACAACGTGCAAAGAATAAAATACAGTTAATAATATTAAACCTATTTTAAGAATTGAAAAAGTAGAAGAAGAAGAAATATGTTTATTTTGCAAACACAAATAGGTAGGCAATATGAAAGAGAAAGAAGTTATAACTAGACAACACATTAATAACTAACAGTAAAACTAGGAATGAAAAACGAAAATCGAGGTTTGCAAAAATGCCGTCCACTCACTCAGCTTTATATCGAGATAACTGTGGACGCGCGACGCTGATTTTCAGTGAAACCAAGGTTAAGGTATTGCTAATATACCTACTATACATAGTCTTAATATAAGTACCGTTTTTAACATCAAGTTTTGTAATGGAACAAGCTTTGATAACCTAATTATAAATAAGATAAGATAAGATAAGATAATAAACCTTTCTTAACAATGATCATGGACCAATAAATAAATACCTTGGTCAATGCTATGCTATGATCAATCAAAGTAAAAACCTAGCACCTGCCCCATTAAATCGATTCGAATCAAGGACAGTGAACCCCGCTTGCTAGGTCGTGTGTGAAATTAGGGTTTTCTTTATTAGGATCAACTTTCAGGGCTAACATAAACATAATGAGCTTTATTTTCTAAATATTTTAATAGTATATTGAGATTAAAAAGACAAAGATTTAGTTCAAAACCCCTAAATATAAAAAGATCATCTGATATACTTACATATATTTATGTAAGAATTGGCTACTTGACTTTAGTAACAAATATTAATATATTTCTGTGGAACGGTTGCTTAACGTAAATAAATGCACGTCAAAGAAACAAAAAGATCCTTTTGACTGTTACTTTTTCTTTTATTAAGGGTCAAAAGTTGTCAAAATAAGTGAAAAATAAATATTGTATTTTAGTTCTGAATTACTAGTTTTTGACATCCTCATCAAATTTCTGTCATTTTTTATTTTCATGATATTTGCCTAAAACAGTTTTTTCTGAAATAATTGCAAATTTCATATATTTTGTATACAATTTTTTTTTGAGATACGACGCTTTGAAAATTCATACTTTTTTATAGCTGTCAGGGCTCTTTTTACATATTTCATGGCCATTTTGTATGGAGCGTTTTTGTAAGTGGTATGAACTAGGACTTTTCAAAGCTTCGTATCTCAAAAAAAAAAAAACATCACAATAATGTTTTGCGAACACAGTTGGGTTTCTATTACTCAGTACTTTCCAACAAAAGATGAAATAAAAATCATGCAAGTAGCCAATTAGATATAACAAAAGTCTTCTAGAGCCATTTGTAATTGTAATCAATTGACAGCACTGAAACCAAAATAGACTGTTTTAAAGCCAATCATAGTTTATATACTTATAAGGAAATAACCTACCACTACATCTATTCAATGGAAATTCGATGGCAGTTCGTGTTTAAAAGAAACCCTACTTACCTTTAATGTACTTAACCGTTCGTTCGCAATTCGCAATGCGCAGTATACCTACCTAATAATAGTACAGATTCGCACAGAGCAACCGCACCCGCTCATTACAGACAAAATAGAATGTAATTTTTAATTCTTCAGAATATTTTCTCAATTAGGGCGTGTACGGGCGATTATTCCCAGTAACTTGATTTAAAAATTGTTCTACAGCAACTGGGATTCATGAAAACTGGTACCTATACACTAGCATTAGCCTAGTTGGTAGTGACTCCGCCTCCGAAGCTAGCCGTCCCGAGTTCGATCCCCGGCAAGGGCAAATATTTGTGTGATGAGCACGAATGTTTGTAGTTGAGTCTTGATTGTTTCCTGTGTATTTAAGTAAGTATTTATTTATTTAAGTAAGTATTTATTTATTTATATAAGTATGTATATCGTCGTCTAGTACCCATAACACAAGCCTGTAGAGCTTAGGTACCTACTTTGGGACTAGATCGATTCCCGTAAAGATTATCCCTTGATTTATTTACGTATTTTTTATTTATTATTATACTGGACGAGATATTGTACATCATTTACTAACGTGGGACAGTTGAATATTTACCAAAAAATTAGTTTTGTTTCCAGTAACTCAAAAATCATAAAGTTTGATGGCTTCTTCTTATAAGTACCTCTATTGTATTTATTTTCGCTTAAGATTAATTTATTTTATGAATGCCTGCTAGTTATATCTGAAAGTGTTTTAAATCTTCGTATTAATTGTTCCAAAATATCAAAAATTCTATAAAAGCAAAAACGTAGAATAGCACATGCATGTTTTAGTTAGATTAATAATAGACGACTTATTCAGATATCATTACTGTCATTTAAAAGTCAAACAGTCAAAGCGGCAAACAACCCCAAAACGGAAACACAAAAACGAACCCTAGACAAAAACTTACCGAAATCCTGTATCGGCACATAAATCACATCACACACACATTCACAGAAGCGCGCGCGCATCAGTTTTCAGATCACGGGCCGGCGCGCGCAGTTCGAGGAACATAACGTACAGTGGGGACGTGCGTCGTTCGCGAGCGCGTGGGCCACTGTGGCGTCTCAGCGAAATGGAGCAAGGACTTGATTGATATTGGAATTGCGTTAATTATGTAATTAAACGATTTACACTGTATGTATAATATCTTGAAGACTTACAGAATACTAGTCTGACATAAGTTTAACGTACGCGTTCGTTCCCAAAATACCATAATTATAAAATACTAATTACATAGTTGATTTCCCAGATTTCTGAAATACCAGAGTCCTAAAAAACCAGATCGGTCAAAGTATCATCAATAGTATTTATTTTTTATTTTTCAATCACATGCTTTGGGAAACTCTTGTCAACATACCGGTATATTGGGGATCTGAAATTTCAGGAATAGGGTAATATCAGCTACCTGATATTATAAAATTTTGGTATTTTGAGCACGAGCGATACCTAACCTATTGGTTAGGTCATACATGTATGGCGGGGATACCTAATGGGTATTCATTAATTTATCTAGATCAATAAATTGCACAGGTACAAGACATTAATCAAACAAATAATAATCATTTTCAAATTCGTAACTACTAGCCTCCTTAGTCTTTTGTCCTCAGGGCAGATACATTTATCGATTCGATAAATTAAAATTCTTTAGCAGAATCTCACTCAGCAAATAGATAAATCTTTAGCAGCTATCCCTGTGAAATTGTTTTACTCCTCAAGTCCTCAATTGCAAGCACATAAACAAAATATCTGTTATAAAATATCATCCATGTAGAGCTGTTTGACTTTGCCTTTGTACAATTACTCAAAATAATATAATATTATCCTAAATAATATAACAGAATTTGGGCGTTCCATTCCAAGCAGCCAAGTGGTTTCAACGTAGGACAAAATGAATTATGATTTTATTATTGAGGCGGATCGAACGGATGTTTTTGGTGTTGGAAATTCATGCCTAAGATTTACGCTATCCTGACTTTCGTTCTTACGTTAACAGGGTTAATAACCTTAAGGAAGGAACTCAGATGTACTAAGAGAAATTCATTTTTAATTTAAAAGATAAATAATGATCATTGTTAAAACAATGTGAAATAATTTATGACTTCGAGTTTTTTTTTAATTAAGTCTTTACTTACCTATATATAGATGTGAAATACCACAAACCTGAAATTTTGCATTTTAAGGGTGTAGATATCCGCTAATAAATATTTTATAAATATCCTTCCCTAAGAGGTGAAATGTGGGCTCAAAGTTTGTAAAGAAAATACCATTAATATAAAGAAAATTATTATAGATAGATATGTTTCACATCAAGAGATAAATTCACAGAAAAAGACAACGCGGAAAGGTTCATAATAATCAATCCTCTTCAACCAAACAAATCAGCGTTCTTTTGTTGTTCTTATAAGTATTTACAATCATTTCCAAGTCAATCGACAAAATGGCGGACGCAATGGTTCGGAAAACGTCGTTTCGGGAGATGACAATATAAAATACCGCTTGTTTCCTATACGTATGAAATGTCGAAGTAACACAACTTACAAAGAACTTTTGCACAGTAGTTAATAGCATTTAAGATGTAGCAAAATTGTAAATGTTGATATTGTGATTTATTTTCTTTTATTCCCGGACGCCCAAGATACAGGCCCAGCCTAGTTTGGGGTCCGTCGGATATTAGCGTTAAGGAAAAATTATAGCTTAAGAAAATTGTTAAATTGTAACTTGTAACTTTGATAACTTTGAAAATAAATTTTATTCATTTTTTATTCATTTATTTAATTTAGTTTATAAAATTAAAGTTATATACTAGAACAATGAACTAAAAACTAAAAACCTTAAAAAATATGATATAATAACTAAAATATATTATTAAAAGGAGTTCCTTTAGGCAAGGTTCCAAAGATACTGGCAATTTATATTACCCTTTAATTTTATATTACCCAATTATATTTATATTCAATTAGCTAAGAGTTCACATTTAGTTTATTACTTTGACTTTAATAATAAATAGACATTTATACTAGTGTGAGAGAGACGCACTTAGAGATAAGACGGTTTAACGTATCCTTGTGTCTTGCATGTTAGGGCCGCAGAATGGGACACATTTTGAGCATTTGCTAAATTAAATTAATTGTAAGCAAAACGTAATTATTTTAACTAAATTTAAAATTTCATGGCTTTTCCTTTTATTTAAGGTGCTATGTTATTCGAAAAAAAAAAAAACCTTACGATTGAGCCTTTAGATGTATCTTAAAATTACGGGTGTTTTTTTATTATATGGCGGGTTCGATTCCCGGTTCAGACAGGTGATTATTCAAAAATGTTTGAATGCAGTTTAAATTGTTTTTAAAATCAAAATGAAGTATTCTTTCAGTAAAATGTTCTATCTTCAATATTTAAGATACTTTCCCTCCATGTGGAATAGCCGTGGGACGCCCTGTATATCACTAAATACTGATACATACATAAAAACAAAATTAATCCATAATGGGGGATATTTTAATACGTCTTTGAACGTGTTCCGTTAACTGTGGGAAGAACGATTTGCCTTTTTTACGAGCTGTCTTAGAAACTATAACTTGGTAAAAATTTACTACTTAATAAAATTATATATTATTATTTGAAGAACTTCATACGTATGAATACTATAATTCTTAAATTACAGGATATTTTGCCACATTCGAGCTTTATTGAAGTCATAACCGTAAATAGCTATAATTTTAATATATACCTACGATGCCTTACAAAATTTTGCTGGAACAAACTCATTTTCAAATTTCATTTCTTTCTTAATCGCACATTGGTTCAACCATCACGAACGCAGTCAAAAAAATTTATAATAAAAATCAAAAGCATCTTCATAAACGTGCGCAGGTGAAGTGCAAAATAATCCCGGAATGGAAAGACCAAGAAAATAAGCCGTTTGAATCAAGCCACAATAGACTCTATAGAAGAGGTATAAGCACTTATACGTGGGTATTAAATTCGTGGTTCTACTATACGTTTTTATCTGGATTTTACGATGTACTCTGTACTCCTCTCAAAGTAAAACGTCATTTTCAAGAGAATTTACACCCCTCTCAAATGGGAGTAAGTAAGCAAGAAGGCATGTTCTATTAATGAATAACTTATTTTTAAAAATATTTTATAGAATCCAAGCATTTGACCACAATATCGCCTCATGGAAGTCTCGAGGCGGTCGGAGATGGAACATAAGTAAGTTACCTAGATAGAGGCTATGCCTTCTCAAAATAAAAAAAAGGACGAATTGAGAACCTTCTCTTCTTTTTTGAAGTATGTAAAAGAGAAAAGTTATGTTGTTAAGGAAAAAAAATAACGATACAAAATGATCAATAAGCTAGTGACTAGTAATAAAAATCTAAAATAAATAATTTCTTGCGTGTTTGTTTTGAAATTGGGATTTTAGCCTTAATAACTAGCAATTTAAGCTATTGCTATAATTCTAACCGCAAAAGGTTACACTTAATTTTTGTTCCCAGTAGTGTTATAATATGTGGTCATTTCGGGAATAGCCCAAATTGCATCATTAAAAAAAAATAGCTAAAATAGCTTGCAGTCCCAAATAGAGGTCATGACCAGACTTCAAGTCTTTATTGACTTCTTTAAATTACTTTAACGTCGGTATTTTTTTGGCTCAAAATAACGTAAACTTGCTTTTGATTATGTAATTATTTTTAGTTTATCTAATCGACTCAATCATGCACATTGTCAAGCGAAATCATACGACACATGTGCGGAGGAAGCACTCCGTTTAATTTGCGACAATTTTAAATAACGGTTGATGCTGTATAACCTTTGAATAAAGTCCAAATTCTAGTGACATTCGGTTAAAAAACGGCAGTATAGTTTGTATTATTATAGGAGGGGATTCACGCTCGTCAAGTTTTCTTTTTTTATATCCTGTAGGTGTCCGGTGATTGAGGATAAGCTTGAGAGGTTTTAATTTGAGTTTGTTTTAGTTTTTTGTACAGCAGGAGTGGTTTTTGCCCAGTGGGCAATTGTAAGGAAGCAAGGTCGTTTGAACCAACACTGTAATGTTTAGTTTACCTAGAGTTGCGAATTGCGAATACACTAGGGCCAATTCGAAACTGTGTTCGCTTAAAAGTAAAGTAATGTTAAAATAAGAGATGTCAAATTTGATTTTGACAGCTCTCTTCTGTTTAGGACATGTAAAATTTAGAGGACACACTGTTTCGAATAGGGAAGGAAACATCCCTGGGGTAAAAAAATAATAATTCTAATTAGTCCGTCAGCTAGATTATCAAAAAATATTGAACACGTATTTTTTGCTTTATCAAATCAATCAAAATTTACAAAGATAACGCGCATCAAAGTTCGTGAGTGGAGGCTCATGACGTCACTTAATCGTAAAAAGTGTGCAAAGTCGTGACGTCACTATATCTTCGTAATTAGGGTTCCGTACCTCAAAAGGAAAAAACGAAACACTTATAGGATCACTCGTGTGTCTGTCTGTCTGTCTGTCCGTCTGTCACAGCCAATTTGCTCCGAAACTACTGGACCGATTGCTTTGAAATTTGGTATTCATATGTAAGTCGGTGACCGCAACACGGACGCGGGACGTAAATATATGAATTTTAAACATGGGAATGAAATGGCAATAAATAATAAAAAGTTATACAACCTATATCGTGTGACATATCAAATGAAAGGGCTTATTGTGAGGATCTTAAATATATTTTCTTTTGAATTTCTAGTAAAATAGTTTAGAAGTTATTTAGGAAAATAGGCGAAAATTGACCATTCCCCCAACTTATTTCCGAAACTACTGATGCTAAAATTTTGAAAAAAATACAGAAAATAGTTCTTTACCTATAGATTACAGGAAAACCTATAAGAAGCCTATGGTATTTAAAATCACATAGGAAATTTCAGATAATCATGTATGGAACGGAACCCTCTCCACGCGAGTTCAACTCGCACTTGTCCGGTTTTTTTTTTGTTTAATCGACAAAAGAAAAATATATGTGTACAATGTTTTTTTATAATGTAAATGACGGACTAATTAGATTTTTTCAGGAAACTAGCCTTTTGTGGGAAAGCACGGTCGTTTGAACCAACACTGTAATGTTTAGTTTATAGTTGCGAATACAATGGGTCCAATTCGCGTGTTCGCTAAATTTAAAAGTAAACTAAAATTTAAATAATAGACGTCAAATTTAATTTTGACAGCTGTTCTGTGCTGTTTAGGAAATTTTAAATTAAGAGGACACCATTTCGAATTGGACCCAATAAATAATTTCATGCGTTATGTATGTTTTATTGTAGTAATAGTAAAATTCTACGAATGCTATTCGAGAGCTAATTCTGGAGCTTTCAAGTGGAATTCTGTTATAGTTATTCACTCGGGAAGTTTTGAATTTGCCGAGATAAAAAGTAAGGTGCCACATTAGTTACCAAGAGATACCAAGTTTCATGAAAATTCATTGGTCGTTTAGGGTCAATTTATGATTGTCGTTCGAAATGAGAGACGAAATGAGCGAGGAGATTCATTAGAAAATAACATAGTGTCGAATAGACTTGCTTATCAGTAAAAAAAATACATATTTTGTATGCGGCAAATGTCAAATGTTAACCCGTAGTCACAGAGTTTATCCGCGGATTGAATATTGGGAACGCGAACGGCTTAAAGGCTTCTCAATACACAGAGAGGGTCGGAAGCGGGCCCGTATAAGCAGTGTCACAGAAATAAACTGAAGCTTTCACATCAATCCGCGAGGCTGCACTGGTGTGAAGGCTTCCATTTTAGTTCCTTTGACACTGCTTACGCGCGCCCGCTTCCGACCTGTTCCGCGTTTCGGTGTGGAAAGCTGGAACTATAATGGCTTGCATTGTTAAAATGCAGGCGGTAAAATATACTGTTGTTGCTATTATTTGTCATTCTTCTATCGTGTGACCCATTAGCATAGTGTTATGGGGAAATTCGCATCACAATCAGTTCAGTCGCTCCGTCAGAAGCCGAACAACATGGCCGTGTGAATGCCAACGGGTTTTTATCACAATGCATTGTTACTGTTATATGCCGTTATGTACTTTTTACTTCACTTTGAAGTAAGAGTTTGTAATACGAAACTGTTGTAGTACTGTAAGACAATGTTAGAATTATTTTATTTTAAAAAGTAGGAGGACTGCCTATCGCTATACATTCAACGTCGGCGTCTTACTACATTAATTTTTGTTTCATAAGATACTATCGCAGAGCCCACATGTAAAGCTTTCTCTGTCGCGCGCGCTGGACACGGCATGCTTTCGTTTCACAGACCATATAACTTAACTTTTACTAGGAAATAAAGCTGAGACTAAGCGCTAGACTTGTGGGTAGGCTTACCAGGTGGTATTTTACCAAACCGTTCGGTATTTCAGCAATGGGTTCAGTGTTCGGTATGTCAAAAATACCGAAGTATGGGTAGTTAGCGTAATTCAGTTTCTCTCTAATGAGAACGACTTAACTATCAGGATTGGTTGATGAGACTTTGTCGATTCGGGCATGTGCTCGCGCCGCATTCGAGGATCGTGACGTTTTCGTGTCGAGTCGAGCGAGACGTGAGCGGCTCAGTCATTCGTGATTTCATGAAGCGTTTGTTTTCCTTTTTTTTTCTTCCTAGTTCGGTATTTTTTTTCAACTTATCCTGCAACCCTGCTTGCGGGGCGCCCGGGGTTTTTAGAGAGCTGTGATTGGTGCGTTCGAGGTTATGCGCCGCCCGCGCTTGCGTGCAGCCCCGCCGCTTATAGCTTTTTGTCTCTAATGCTGGCAGCGGGGGTTTCCCGGCTATGTCGAGCCTATTGGTATATACATATATGGTCTGTGTTCCATTCCTCAGTTGCGATCATAGATAAGAGTGTATGATCTGACTGCCGAGACAGGTGGACTATGCCATTTTTCGCTCCGTAATAATCACAAAATGTTTCGCTCTTTCCATCATTTTAGCTCATTTTAGGACTCTTTAGGTTATCTTTTGGACTGATATTGCATGTCGTTTCCAAGTAGTAATCCAGATAACGCGCGCACACGAAGTCCCTCACACACTTGTCCTCGGCACTCTGCTCTATGTGTGTAACGGCACAATAGAACGCAACCTCAACTGGCAAGGTTTGGAAGCCTTTATCAGCCCTCTCGCGACAACTCGAGCTGTTATAAGCTGCACAGGATTGTGCCGCTCCAAGCACGTCCCCCGGACGGCCGCTACCGAGCTCTACCTATATAGCTCACTCTGCCCGAAGTCTGTCCCCGGTCAACACCCAGGACTACGCAAAGCCGCAGATAGGGAAGTGAACCAACCACGCCGCTGACAGGCAAAAATGCAGCCAAGATGGCATGTTACGGGCCGCGATCGGCACTGCCAAAAAGGGCACAAGCCCTAAAATGCCCCCCGCCACACCCCGCCAAATATGCGAGAAGACTCTGTTGTTTACGTAAACCGTGGGGAAGAGGGGTGTAATTCAAAAACACAGCCCTAAAGGCTTTAATTTATAGACTGTCTTATGATTCTCTAACGTACACAGCGGCTGATCAGCGATGAGGGAGACATTCTTTAGACCAAATGACTTTAGGCATACCGTCTAAATTAAAAGTTTCGTTTATCCGCTGATCAGCCGTTGTAAACGTTACAGAATCACATCCCAGCGATCCTAGCATGCTAGACGCGGGGATAATTTAAACCCGTTTATCTCTCTGACTAGGTATCTCATTCTTCGGCACTAGTGTGAGAGAGACGCACTTAGAGATAAGACGGTTTAACCTATCCTTGTGTCGAGCTTGCTAGAGCCGCGGGTGAGACTAGAGGTGAGATTAGAGTTTTCTTAAGGACCTCTGCGTGTTGGCTTCGGCCCTATGTACGCCTCAAGGTCTGGGAGTCCCATAGTCTCGTAATGGAAAAATACATACATACTAATAATAATTGGCTGGTGATTGGTTTTTTATTCATACCAATAAAGTAACAATAACAATAGGTCCTGAAAGTGGGTAATATACTGTAGGAAATGTATTGAGAAGTAATAAAATTAAGAATTAAAGTAAAAAGGTGTTCGGGATTAACCGTGGGAAGTACACCTGCGCACGCAATGACGCAGTTTATTATCGGACTAATATTATAAATGCGAAAGTTTGTTAGTGTGTGTGAGTTTTTTTGCGATAGAGGACGAAATCCTCTTGCATACATCCAGGCCATCCTGACCTCACTGAGAAGGGTGTCCAGTGAACTACGGACTAAACCTCCTCCCTGTTGAAGGATGAGGGATTGACGCCAGACACACCGCGATATCGGGATGCACTTCGTACCTTGCTAGTGGATGGGATGGGAGAATGAAAGTGGATGGGATGGGAGAATGAAAGTCGCTGGGATAGTCCCTCCAATCCCCAATCAGGATGATTAGGGAAAGAAGTATTTAAGCGACGGAGTGGGTAGGGGACGATAATGGGAAAGAATGTGTGTGGGTCTGGTATATTTGTTACTCGTTCACGCCTCAACGGCTGGATGGATTAGAATGAAATTTGGAATAGAGATAGCTTATATCCTGTGTTATAATCCAGGGTATACGACAACAAAGTCGCGGTACAGCTAGGGTTTATATAATAGGTACAGGAAAAATTGTTTGCCGTTTGTCGGTTCTCTTGAAATAGACTGATCAGAGAGGGCCGCACTGAGTGACATACCTACGGTTTTCGGTCAAATTGAAATCGTTTGCTGTTAATTTGACTGATGGAATCAAGTTTAAGTTAAATGAAACGAATGAAGTACGCGCTTAGGAATTTTGAACCACAAAGTATCGAAAAATAATGATATAAGCTTTAAACCGGTGGGTAATAAGCAATAAGTTTAATAAAGCCTTATTTCAATTTACTCATTAAAATTATACCGTATGACTTTCCTAGTTGACCCAATCGGACGACTTCTAGGTACAAACGCAAATACACACGCGCGTATATTAACCTCCTTAGCTCGCTCAGTTGGGTAATAATTTAACATTGTAATTTTAAAACAATTCACAATCTCTACATCTTATCTTAATCAAAGGTGATTTAAATTCAAATGAGCTTCAAAAACAATATGGCGCCGACACTTCCGGTGCGACCGGTCGTCTTCCGGCCGCCGGGCCGCCTGCGCAGATAATGGAGTATTTCTGCTTTCTACATAATATTGGGTAGTTGTCTACTACATCTCATTCATGAAAAAATAGTTAAATGTACGTTAATTGTAATCCGTCGAGAAATTATAAGAAATAGTTAATAAATGAGCAAGATGATAAGGATTTTATTTCCAAGTTAGACAAGGAGGCAAATCGAGTATTGTGACGTCACAGCACTGTGGTGATATACACGTTTCTTATCAAAAAGCGTTAGAAAGAAATACACATTGGAACTTTAAAAAAATTATAATATTTTACTTTTTACAATATATTTTTTAATTCTTTAACTGTAAAATGAAGTAAAGAAATAATTATGATAATGTCGTAATTATCGATATAAACTAGGATAACCTGTATCTCACAACACAAAAACGCAAAAACCACCAGACCCCAAGTCAAAGTATGATACGAACATAATTATGAGCGTCTTACTCTGACGGAAGTCGAATCCACCACCGGTACCACCACCCCAAGTACAATTTGAGTAGTTACTCAAGTACCTAAATTGTAAACATATTCAGGACTAACACGTTGTGTAGAAAACAAAGTAAATATTCATTATAAAAGTTTGTTATTCGAATACATTGCTTGAATTAAAGCGCCTGGTGATTTACATTAGCAATTTTGTAACAGACAAACCTCGCTACTCTTTATGATCAGGCGTCCTTTGATACAAATAAAATACTGGCATTGGGTGTTCATTTTACACATTATGCTGGACAGAATGTCTGTATAAATACAACCCGTTATGAAGCGCCTTTCTTTAAGCACGAAATTGCATCAGGTTCGAGCTGAGACCACTTAGGGCGCGAGACGTGACTAGAATAAACGTCAACATTCACCCGTGACGTGCCTGAGACTTTGTTTAGATTCTGAAGTATTCCTTGCTGAAGCCAGATTTCTCAACTGAATACATTGCTGTTCACGTTTTGACTCTAACTTTTGTGTAGGTACAATCGGAGCTGTCACTCCTTAAGGAGTTAAAAACGGTGCTAAACTTTTATAGGGACGGAGATTTTTTATTCTTGCTTACTTCATCTTGAAATGTAATATTAATACTGTTTAAAACTGCTTAGGTATTCAATTTTGAAAATTTAAATATTTATATTTCAAGTAGGTCGTCACACGGGCTCTTTCACATGCCTGAATCTAACAGCGCTTCGAAAGGTAACATGTGCTGAGAAGAAAAGCCGCAAGAAACTCAGTAGTAAGTCTTTTCTCAACTTTAACATTAGATTTTAAAAAAAGTGCAACGAACAAACCTGATGGGCACAAATTAATTATAATAAATAACTAATAAGGGAGATGTGTCTTGGGAAAAGTCTGATTTGCTGTGTTTAACTTTCAGTTCAAAAGTTTATAAATACAATGTCAAAAGCAGGCTACCTGTACGGAGCTAGCTTTTAGAGCGTCTTCATCTACGTTAAATATCGATTCCTGTAATGTTTCGAAGTAAAATTATAATCATGATGTACGTGCGCGAAGGACGACCACCATTTTGGGTCAACTTATGTGCCGGGGATTAATCTTTTATGCTATACTGAAATAAAAAAGAACTTATTAGCCTCTGCCTGAGACTTCGTCTACGTGGAAGTTATATTTGTTCCCTCGAGAACTTGAATTTTTAATAATAGTCGATCACCAAACAATAATTGACAGATATGCACAGGATAGGGACGCGAGTGAAACCACGAGCTTACTCAATTCGCACTGATGTTTATTGATGTACCATGACTGTAGTGGGCGCAGCCATTCACATATACCTATAACATCTCCTCTCTCCAGTTCGTAATTAAGCTAGATAAACAGTTAAAAGAACCCTTGATTAATATAATTAACCTTGTTAATTGTGATGTTTACGCAACCTTCTTCTGGGATAGTCCGAAAGCGGCTCATCATTGCCTTCATCACTTCCTGGCAGCTCATCTACTGCTTCTTGGAATTCGTCGTCATCGGAGTTTGCTGCTCGCAGAAATGCACGTTGATCAGGCACAGAATAAATAATAGTACTACAATCAGGTGACAAAGAAGAACCGACGGAATCGGCTGGAAGATTACGAAGAATTTCAATTAGACTTTTAACGTTCAGCGCACTGAGCTCCACAGTTTTGATTAAAACTTTGCACTACCGTGTCTTCTGGTTCTCATTATGATTTGACGATTCCCTGAAATAATTTCCACAGAGAGGTTTTATAGGTGATTGTGGAATACTTAAAAGTTAGAAGTAATTTAACATGAAAGCTTTTCATAAGTCGAGCGCTTATTCAAATCGCGATCCGAAATACGTTCACGGATGGTTCACGGGCAATTTTGATTCAAGAGTATAATCCCTGGCACATAAGTGGACCCAAAATGGCGGTCCTCCGCGCACCTTCGCGCACGTACAACTATGGTAACTTCGCGGCAAGTTGAAATATGACCTTGAATGCGCAGAACACATTTTCGGGTCTCAATCGAAGTGCGGGATGAGGTGCGACGCGAGAGGCCGCGCGTAACCATAGTTGCACCTGCGTGGACGACCGCCATTTTGGGTCAACTTATATGCCGGGGAATTCGAATTGAAAAAAGCAAGAAAATAAAGAAAGAAAATTCACAATAATAAACACATGTCATAAGAGAAACACAAAAAATCAACATATACATATAAAAATCAATTAAAAAGAAATTGTTGCGAGACGGTCCCAACTCGGCATGTACCTACTGGTTTTGAACCCAACGCTGGTCTTCCGTTGGGACAACTCAATAAGGTTTTATACAATAAAGTACTATTGAACCTTATTTAGATGCGAGCAGACTATCCGATGTAATCTCATCTCGTCTAGTGTTTCTTAGGCGTGACTTTCTAACTCACCGACGAACGCTCGACGGAGAATTCCATGCTGGCTGGCACAAACAGGAGGGTTCTTATAAAATTACAACACCACGTTCACAAAAACTGTGCAGGACAGGCTACAACAAATAGTATAATTTATAATGGTTAAGTTTATATCTGTATTAGTTAGGATTATTTGTAAGGTGTAAATATAACACGTGTTGTTTAGACTAAGGATAAGACAGAAATAAAGACAACTGGAGGGGCGCAAGCCGAATTTGGAGTGGGGAGAACTTCCTGTATAAAACACAGCACGCCTTGTATGGCATGCATTCCGACACAGAATTCCGAACAGTCAACAGCTCAGACAGATACAGTCCACCAACATTCGAAATAGTGAAAAAGGAAAAGTTCTCCCCACTCTGCGCGCCTCCAGCCTCAACAGAAAAAGTAGTGTCATTTCACCAAGAACCAGCCAACAGCCGCGCGGGTATAACCGTCCCGCACATTGGTCCTTCGGAGCCGGATAAATTGATCCATTCGGAGCCAGATACTAGCGGATACAGCAGCGATGCCTACTTTACGGTCGCACAGCGGGAAGACTCCGAAAAATACTACAGCGGAGACTGAACCGGAATCATCCGTCACAGCCACAACGTCGGCTGGGACCCCGCCCACTACTGGAGCACAGCCGATCGGGACACAGCCGATTGGGACCCAGTCCTTGGTCGGGACCCCGCCCACTACTGGAACACAGCCGATCGGGACACAGCCGATTGGAACCCAGTCCTTGGTCGGGACCCCGCCCACTACTGGAACACAGCCGATCGGGACACAGCCGATTGGAACCCAGTCCTTGGTCGGGACCCCGCCCACTATTGGAGCACAGCCGATCGGAGCCCAGCCGATTGGAACCCAGTCCTTGGTCGGGACCCCGCCCACTATTGAAGACCAGCCTAGTGGAGTACAGCCGCTGCCTGCCAGCACCCAACCCCATGGAGATGCGGATGAGTACGCAATCTTGCAAACCCGCGCCAGAGTTGCATTGGAAGCAACAAAGAAGGTCTCCGCGGCTTTGGATGTCAACTATGCAAGATCAGTTTCACGAAAATCGACGCGGTCCACTCGCATCACCCGTGAAAAAGAAAACCTCCTTCAGCTTCAGATACAGCTGGCTACGAACAGGATTGCCAGGATGGAAGCCGAGGAGGATAGCGAAGAAGAGGAAGCCCCAAGCGTCGTGTCGGCCGGCGAGAAACAGCGTCGTGTTAGCCAATGGATTGACACCAACCAGTCACCATTGGCTATAGACAACCGACCGTATCAGCAACAAGAAGGGGGTTTCACTCCCGTTGTGCACCAAGCAATAGGTGTACAAGAGCAAGCCTGCGGAGTTCAATTAAAGGCGGGCTACATCGGGCAACAGATACAGAATATTTGTCAACAAGTGACAGATATAAAGAAACAGGCTGCGAATATACAACAGAAAGCTACAGATGCCGCTCACATTTCGCAGCCACAACCACAGACGCTGCCGCAGCCCCAACCACAGTATCCTGTGCCACAGAAGGAAGCACAGGCGCTGCCGCAGCCCCAACCACAGTATCCTGTGCCACAGAAGGAAGCACAGGCGCTGCCGCAGCCCCAATCACAGTATCCTGTGCCACAGAAGGAAGCACAGGCGCTGCCGCAGCCCCAACCACAGTATCCTGTGCCACAGAAGGAAGCACAGGCGCTGCCGCAGCTCCAACCACAGTATCAGATGCCGCAGCCACAGTTTCAAGCGCCACAACAGACACCAGTGTACGAGGCGCCGCAATACAACTCTCAAGTTGCGACGCACACCCAGCAGCTCAACATCTCCGAGTTGGCCTCTGCAATTGCCATTGCAGCCGGATCAGCACAGCGACAGCGAATGTTTGTCGAGCTGCCGTACTACACTGGCGCCTACCAGGAGTGGCTATCATTTAAAGCCGCGTACCTGGAAACAGCTACAGCCTACAGTGACATCGAGAATCTCACCCGACTACGCAAATGTCTACGCGGTACAGCGAAAGAAGCCGTCGAAACTCTTCTGATATACAATACAAAGCCAACAGAAATAATGCGAGCGCTTGAGAGCCGTTTTGGACGGCCGGACGCAATCGCCATGGCGGAACTCGACCGTCTTCGAAGCCTACATCGACCCACCGATGCGCCCCGGGACCTCTGTGTGTTCGCTACGAAGGTCACTAACATCGTAGCGACACTACAAGCACTCAACAGAGTCCACTACCTGTACAACCCGGAGATCACGAAACAAACTATAGAGAAACTTACCTCTACAATGCGCTATCGGTGGTTCGACTTCGCCGCGGAACAACAGACTGGAGAACCGGACCTACTCAAGCTAACCCGGTTCTTGGAGAGAGAATCAGAAAGGTGCGCCCCCTACGCAGCGCCTGAAAACGTCGTGAGACAGTCAAACAGTGCGCCGCCGCCACAACGCAAACGGTTACAGTCACCGAACAGAAATTACGTGACGGCGACGGTGCAACAGCAAGCAAACCCGAAGTGCCATATCTGCGACAAGATTGGACACACAGTGAAGGAGTGTAGACGTTTCTTGGCGTTCAACACCGACGACAGATGGGACGCAGCCAAAACCAAGAGTCTTTGTTTTCGGTGTCTGAAATTAAGACTCGGAAATCACAGATGTCTCAAGAAGAGCTGCAACGTGGACGGCTGCACACGCTTCCACCATGCACTACTGCATTTCAAAAGAAGCACAGAAGAACAGAATAACGTCAGCGTAGTAGCCTCTACGTGGACGAACAGAACAGTGCATTCGGCCCTATTGAAAATGCTTCCGGTAACAGTTTCCGGCCCGCTGGGCGAGGTGCACACTCTCGCCTTGCTCGACGACGGGTCAACAGTGACGCTCGTCGACGACGAGCTAGCACTTCAAATAGGAGCAGAGGGCCCGGCCGAGCCGCTCAGTGTAGAAGCAATTTCTCAAACACGTCTGAAGTCAGAATCCAAGAGGATTGAAATTCAATTACATACAGCTGGCAACATCGCTACTACAATTGCAGCGAGAACCTTCAGAAACCTCAAACTGTCGCCGCAACGTATATCACGAGAGGAAATAACAAGCTGCTCTCACCTTCAAGACATTGCGGGGGAGCTCCTCTATAACGAGGCAACACCGCGGGTCTTAATCGGACAAGATAACTGGCAGCTACTCGTGTCAACAGAAATAAGAAAGGGCAACAAAGATCAGCCGGTCGCCTCTCTTACGCGACTGGGCTGGGTTCTTCACGGCGTGAGCTCAAAAACAAAGAATAGAAGAACATTGAACTATGTCAGCATGGAACATAACATCGATGATCAGTTAAAGGAGTTTTTCGCCATCGAGTCATTAATGATCACTCCGAAGAAACCAGCAAACGATCCAGAGAAGCGAGCACAAGAAATATTAGAAGCGACGACAGTACAAAGGGAGGACGGCCGCTACGAAGTCGGACTCCTATGGAAGGATAACACAGAAAAGATGCCAATCAACAGAGACAACGCTTACAAACGACTCCTGGGCGTTGAAAAGAAACTTGACAGTAATGAAGACTTACGAGTAAAATATGAAGAACAAATGAACAATTTAATTGCAAAGGGCTACGCGGAACTGGCACCAACAGCGACACAGACAGGAAGAACGTGGTATCTCCCGCATTTTGCGGTGATAAACCTCATGAAGCCAGAAAAAATCCGCGTGGTCCACGACGCAGCGGCAAAAACCAAAGGCGTCTCTTTGAACGATCATCTGCTTACGGGTCCAGACCTGCTCCAATCATTGCCCGGCGTGTTGATGAGATTCAGACAGCACAGATACGCCGTCACCGCCGACATAAGAGAAATGTTTATGCAGGTGAAAGTCAAACAGAGCGATAGAGACGCCCTCAGGTACCTGTGGCGAACCAAACAAGATAGACAACAGCCGCCGAAAGAATACCGTATGACGTCATTGATCTTCGGCGCCACCTGCTCTCCAGCTACAGCCATTTTTGTCAAGAACATGAATGCTCAGAAATTCGAAAAGGAGTATCCTGAAGCGTGCAAGGCCATCATTAACAACTATTATGTTGATGATTATATACAGAGTTTTCCGGACGAAAACACCGCCACAGAAATAGCTAGCACAGTGAAACAGATAAACAGACAAGCGTGCTACGAGCTGACACGATGGAATTCGAACTCAAAGAAAATACTAAAGGACCTAGAAGTTCAAGTAAAAGAAGCACCAGTCGTCGGTTTGGACTGTGATCAGCAGGCGGATCGAGTCCTAGGCCTAGAGTGGCACCCTGAGCAGGACGCGTTGGGATTCAACCTGAACCTAGCGCGGCTCCCTGCGGACATCTTCAACAGAAAACCCACAAAAAGAATCATATTGAAAGTGGTTATGTCACTCTTTGATCCTTTGGGTTTCGCCTCGCCTGTGACCACCAAAGCGAAACAGTTATTACAAGAAATATGGCGCAGAGGAAGCGAATGGGACCAAACGATAGACGACGACCTCATCACAGTCTGGCAAGAATGGATAAGAAACTTAGCCGCCGTATCGAAAATAAAGATACCAAGGAGTTATCCTTTGTATAGCGAAGCCGACAGAGTCGAACTTCACACCTTCGTGGACGCGAGCGAGGCCGCCTACTCCACGGCAATATTTTGGCGGGCCATAACGCCGGCGGGAGAAATTAAAGTATCACTCGTCGTCGCGAAAGCTCGAGTCGCGCCACTGAAATTAACATCAATACCGCGCTTGGAACTTCAAGCAGCAGTGATGGGGGCGCGAATGGCAAGCTTCGTCATAAAAGAGCACGACAAGAAACCGTCCACGAAAACATTCTGGACGGACAGCAAAACAGTACTTACGTGGATAAGAAATGGAGCTCGTGCCTACCGCCCGTTCGTCGCTCATAGAATCGCAGCGATCGAAGACTACAGCAAAACCGACGAATGGCGCTGGGTTCCCACAAAACTCAACGTGGCGGATGACGCGACCCGCGAAGTACCTTCTGAATTTAACATCGATCATAGATGGTTCCAAGGGCCGAGTTTTTTACATGAAACAGAGTCACAGTGGCCCGAGGACATCAAAACAGAAAAAGTTTCAACGGGCGAAGAGAAAACTCACATCTTGCAACAAACGGATGGAGATTACCTTCCGGACCCCATTAGATTTTCGAAATGGGAAAGACTAATTAGAGCCACAGCAAGGTTACTGCAATTCGTCAAAATATTAACCTCAAAAAATGAGAAGTGTCTTTACAAACGGACAAGAAAAACAGAAGAGAAGGATCCAACGTGGAGAAAAACAAAGCGCAGCGTCAAGACCCCTCTCGAAATAAACTTCCAAAAAACAGAGGACGAGAAATACATCCCGTTAACTTCAGAACTTCTACAGGAAGCAGAAATGAGGATTTTCAAACATAGTCAAGAAAGTTCCTTTAAAAAAGAAATAAATGATATCCAATCAAGAAGAAAACTAAATAAAGACAGCAGACTCAGAGATTTAAGCATACAAACAATTAACGGTCAGATATGCTTACAGTCAAGAATAAACAACGCAGAGGGTCTAACTACGCAACAAAAAACGCCGATCATCCTGGATGGCAAACATCGTGCAGTTAAATTGTACATAGAGTATGTACATACAAAGTTACATCACTCGGGCGTCGAAGCAGTGGTGAACGAATTAAGAACGAAGTATTATATACTTGGACTTCGACCAGCAGTGAAAACCGCGCTTCGAAGATGCATTCATTGTCGGATGAAATATAACAAACCGACGACGCCGCCAACCGGAAACCATCCACCTGCACGACTCGCACACCACCAGAGACCATTCAGCTACGTTGGAATGGATTATTTCGGCCCGCTAACAGTCAAAGTGGGCCGAACCATTCAAAAAAGATACGTGGCTTTGTTCACGTGTCTCACAACGCGGGCGGTTCATTTGGAGATTGCGGCGTCATTAACAACAAGCTCAGCAGTGATGGCGCTAAGGAGAATGATCGCTCGTCGAGGCTGCCCCACAGAAATGTTCTCTGACAACGGAACAAATCTGCAAGGAGCCAACAAAGAACTGCAGCAGGCTATGGAAGAGGCCACCACAGAAGAAGCAGCGAAGCGCCAAATAAAATGGCATTTCATCCCTCCAGGCGCCCCCTTTATGGGAGGGGCGTGGGAACGCCTCGTGAGAAGCGTCAAGGTGGCGCTAAACGCCACAATGACAGAACGCCACCCCACAGAAGAAGTGCTAGCGACACTACTAGCCGAAGTAGAATTCACCGTCAATAACAGGCCGCTAACACACGTCTCCATCGATCCAAACGATCCAGAGGCGTTAACACCCAATCATTTTTTATTGGGAGGACCCGCACTTCATCCGACCCCTGGCGTGTTCACCGAAAAGGACCTCATCGGCACAACGCACTGGCGAGCAGCGCAGCGCCTTGCGGACAGTTACTGGAGCCGATGGGTAAAGGAGTATTTACCCGACCTTCAAAACCGGCGGGAGCCCCACGGTCACGGACAAGCAATCAAGAAAGAAGACATCGTTATCATAGCAGATGGGAACCTACCACGAAACGTGTGGCCACGAGGACGAGTCATCAAGCTGTTTCCCGGCAAAGATGGAATAACACGAGCCGTCGACGTCCTCACCAAGGGCGGAATAATGCGCCGTCCGGTGAAAAAATTGATCATCCTGCCCGTAACGGTCCTGCCAGCGGAGAAACAAATTGTGACGACTCCGGTCGACACACGGCGGGAGCATGTGCAGGACAGGCTACAACAAATAGTATAATTTATAATGGTTAAGTTTATATCTGTATTAGTTAGGATTATTTGTAAGGTGTAAATATAACACGTGTTGTTTAGACTAAGGATAAGACAGAAATAAAGACAACTGGAGGGGCGCAAGCCGAATTTGGAGTGGGGAGAACTTCCTGTATAAAACACAGCACGCCTTGTATGGCATGCATTCCGACACAGAATTCCGAACAGTCAACAGCTCAGACAGATACAGTCCACCAACATTCGAAATAGTGAAAAAGGAAAAGTTCTCCCCACTCTGCGCGCCTCCAGCCTCAACAGAAAAAGTAGTGTCATTTCACCAAGAACCAGCCAACAGCCGCGCGGGTATAACCGTCCCGCACAAAAACAATGCGGGTAAATTCTAGTCAAGTAGGAAAACAATCTTGTTGATCTCAGTAATAGTGACTTCATCTTTACATATAAAACAGTACCGTGACTCACTTATAGACAACGCACAGCCTAAACGGGTGGTCCTAGAGGTTTGAAATTTGGAGGAGACATTCCTCGATTACCCGAGAGGTGCACTAAGGAGGGATTTTTTGAAATTCTACCGCTAAAGGGGTGAAAAGGGTTGATAAAGTTTGTATGGAAAATACCGCGGGCGAAGCTGTGGCGGGTCCACTAGTATTTCATAAATGCTTAATTAATCATAGGAGTGAATATTTGTCAGATATTTATTGAGAAAATTATGGATAGCATAACGTCTATTTTTACGTTTTCGTTTCGTTTTCTGGGCTGTTACAAAAAAAGACCTAAAATCGAAGGCTAAGGTAGGAGCTTCGCTTCGCTCTGTCTTAGCCTTCTGAACCTAACCTATCCATGTCGCTTCTGATCCGACCTATTTTGCTCGCTCGCTTCGCTCGCTCGTTCACTGGCATTTACCATTTTTTGTCATTACTCTTCAACATAACATCATACTTTAAAACTCCATGGAAAAATACACCGAACAAACAATTCTATTATTAGATAAGTTTGTTAAATAAAAAAATTAGATTATAAAATTTATTCAATTGGGTTTCTGTGAATGTTTTATTTAAGTAAATAGTCGTTGAAACAATAACAATCCAAATAAAAATGCAAGGACCAAATATTACATGAAACATTTTCTGCGAAACGTAATAAGTTCACATACTCGTATATGAAATGTCTCTGGGACACCAGGGGACACCCCAAATAAGACAAGTAAGGGTGTATCAACTGTAGAAAATACCAGGGCCTCTATTCGGGAACGTCTAAGTGATATTGTAGCGACTAGCGAGCGAGTGCTGTACTGGGAGTGAAGAAATAGCATAGAGTGCGTGCAGATGCTTATCATCCTGGCATGTCGTAAAAGTCGACTAAGGGACGGGTCCTCTCCAACATGGTGGACTATCTGTATGGACGATGGGCTGATCACCCGTCACCATACGGTTCATCATACCATCTTAGGACTAATTAATCGAACGTGGCCACAAGTAGTCTCGTGGCTCTGACCAACCCATTAGGGATTTCGGGCGTGATGCTACGTATGTATGTAGCGAGCGAGATTCTCATCCCACTCTTCCGCACGATGCGTAATGCGCAAGGGCGGGATGCGAGTCTCGCTCGCGAGTCGGTAAATATCACTTAGACGTTCCCAAATAGACGCCGTTTTTCTATGTGGCAGGCGATTCGGCGAAAGTGCTTTGCGTGTTAAAGAATCACAATTGCATAATAACATTACCACAGATTATTTACTAAAACCAATCTCCTAGGTGTTTTCCGCCATTTGCGAGGAAGGTCCATTAACGCATTTTATTGTATTAAAATGTCCCAGTGGAATAAAACGGCGAGTGGGAACTGTAAAACGGAGTGGATATTACACAACGGAGAAATTGGGGTGCGAAGTGGTTAATGGGTCTTATTAAATTGTCAGGAGGTACGCTGCCATTTCATGCTTTCTTCTTTTCACGAAATAAGACTATCTAGTTCGTTTTTGGGTGTACGGTAATTGCAATGCAATTAGTCGTCGTCGTCGCAACAGCGCTCAATTCGAAAATATGCGGTTTTACATTTGAATGTCATTGGATAGAGCTACTCATTGCGCGTCGATCTACCAATCACATTTCAGACGTTTCGGCCAATAAGAGACCAGTATTCAAAAAATAGTGACATCGCGCAAGTCGGTTGGCCTTCCAACACTGCTCAAGTCGTTGTTCGGCCATACTTTGTCAATTTTGCGCTCCTTGTTTATTAATTGTTTTTCGTGAGTTTTGTGACTAAACTTGTGTAAAAAAAAATATATTATTAAACATGAAAGGTATAATAATTAATCAAAATTCGAATGAGTTTATTGCCATGCACATATGCGAGTAATGTTTTTCGCTCTCCTGTAAAGGTCAAAATGAACTTGAGCGGTGTTGTTAGATAAGGGACGAATTTATTTTTTATTATTCGAGGGAAAAATTGGTTTAAAAAAAGGGTAAAGTGCAGATCATTACCATAGATTTAAAATCAGAATTTACTTTCTGTTTACTCTTTATTACACAAAATGCTCAGTAGTGCATATTATTTATATTATTATTTTTATTTTTATTATAAATCGCTTGTTATTAATATGTGGCAATTGAATTAATGTTTTGATAGTGTTATATTATTTTTTGTTTTAATTTAAATTGTTTATTATTAATTTGTGATGAAATAAGTATATTCTATTTTATTATTTAATGTTTTGACGATCTCAACTTTGAATTCGAATATATTTTGACATGTACTGAATGTAATGTAATTTAATTAGAGAAATAAAATAAATCTAAATCTAAATTTATTTGAACAGTATGAACATTATTCACTATTATGATTACACTAGTTACACTTAACAAAAAAAAAAATGTTTAATTCGTTTGCAGCAAGCGGTATTTATACTCATTGACATCGACACGTGTATTGCACACCTCCTGTCTGCTCGTTGCCTTAAACAACGATTGATACAGTATGTCACTATTTGTTTTCGTTTAGTTGGGATTAAATTAGTACAAAATGTTGATTCTCGTTTTTCTTAAAAAACTAAATAACAACTATTTTACAGCACATTTGAGACGTACTTTCTGCGCCTCTATTCGGGAACGCTAAGTGATGTTGTAGCGACTCGCGAGTGAGATTTCTCATCCCACTCTTCCGCATGACGCGTAATGCGTAAGAGCGAGATGCGAGTCTCGCTCGCGGGTCGCTGCAGTATCACTTAGACGTTCCCGAATAGGGTTTTTAGTTAATGTCCGACAGCCAGGGACACGTACTGTATAAAGGCAAAGCTTTCCCTTTAATGGATCTCTAAAAGGGAAGGGGTTTTGTTCTGAAATGTCGTAAATCATGATAACCCGTAAACCTTTAAACAACAGTAGTCTAGGGTTCCGTCGAGGTCAGTGGGTAAAAATAATGGGGTAGAATGTTGACGTAAATATTTCACGCTCGCAACTCAAATAGGTCATCTGGGCAGAACATGTAAATTCATTCCATATTTTTCACATAAAAAACATCTAAATCGTAATAAGAAACCTCATAAAAGTAGTGCCTGCGGCCCCTGCTCTCGTTGACCCGAATGTTATTACAGCCCTCTTTGTCCATAATTGTTTGTCCCCATTTTTGTCCGCGTGTATTTTTGTTTAAGACCGAAATGGTCCGTTTTATATATGTTTAAAAACAGCACAAAATGGTCATAAGGAGAAAATATAAAGCTTAATTATGACATTTTAGATATAATTAATTATAAACAATTTTAAATGATTTGTACGCCCGTAAAAATGTAATTCAAGTTACTTTTGTGGTCAATTGATTAACAGGGCCTTTATAGTAGTTTATGGAACGGTTGCATAATGATAGGCCTTAAAACAGTAGTGCGGTTTTCATGAAACGAGCCGATAGGCGAGTTTCATAATAAGATCGCACGTGTGTTTTAAGGCCAAATTATGCAGAGTTGCATACATAACTTTATCTACCCACATATCCTCCATGATGGGTTCAGAAACAATATTTTCTGGCAACAAGTTATTTGTTGCAATCGTGGCTGCATATTTCCGATATCCGGCGCATTTTCACATCACACACACTCCGAGAAGACTACTTACTATTCATATTTTCAACTAAAATGTAAATTACAAACAACTTTTTCTATTCAATTCAAAAACAATTCTACTTTCGTTCAGCATAACACCACATGGCGGCGATTCGATCCTCCGTCAAGACCATTTTTTTTTTAATCATAGACAAACGGATGAAGTCTGTATTCTCACGTCACACGAGATCAAATATTGTGCAGTTTATATTAAAAAAACATACTGAATTGACGTTTCGTATCAATAACTGTTTTAATATCTATGGATACTAGAATAGAGACCCACTTGAGTTTTGACAGCTGTTCCAAATTTAATCTCATTTCTTTACTAAAAACGATAAAGAAGTCATGTTATTTCTTTATCGCAGCACTGGTTTTTCCTAATTGGTTGTCAAAATGGTGGTCATTTCCTACGGTTTTTGATTAACCAATGGTTTTATGATATGGGTGTAGATACTCGTAAAATTTGTTTCCATTCTAATTATACATATTATGGTTGTACCTATTCCTGATATTTAGAGTGGCTTAAAATTGTTAAATTTTCCAAAGTTTTTAAATGTTTTATTTCATAGTTGCCAGCATCTGCCTCGACGCCACAGTTAAGGTAAGTACTTATAAGAATTATAATTTAAAGTACTTACTAAACATCGACTTATATTTAATTGTTAACAAATGTTTGAAAAGGAAGATAGATAGATATTTTGCAAGTATGTCTACAAATTAAAGGTAATTTTAAAAGATTTGTTCTTGAGTGACTGCAAAATTAAATAGCATTCAATACATTTGTATTGTGTATCCTTCTGAATAATTGAAGCCAAGTTATAAGCATTATGTAGCATTCTGTAGTCATGACCAAATGGACGTAACGGTATGGAACGACACCTTTATATGGCAATTTAAACAAAACCGATGGATACCCGGCTAAAATCGCTATTTTAATTATTTTCAATCTCTCGCTGAATAAAAAAGCAATTTGTAATGTTTGATTAAAACAGATTGAAATAGACTGACCTCTTTTTTATATCAGGAAAAGAATTCGAACTAAGTAACCTGGCTGACGACAGTCAGTTGGCTTGTTCGATGGATGCGGTAATTCAATTATTCTTACATTGTACTGTGCAAGGTTCTCTACTTCTAAATGTATAAGGCTGGTTTCACAGCTGCTATGTATCTTCTAACAAATCGCGTCGCTCATTTCATCCGACAATCATAATTGAGCCGTCTGCTCGTGAGGGTTGCCAGCCTCGGGGATTTACCCCTAAATTTAGGGGCAACATAAGTGGATTGGGATTTTTTTAGGGCCAGAACGTTCTCAGGGGTTTTTATTCAGGTTATAATAAACTAACTTTAAATGAGTGCAAAATTGATTATAAGCTTGTAACATGACAGCATCAATTGTAATTTTCGTTTATTGGATAACCCACTGTACTCAGTTACCGAGTACATGGAACTGAGACTGTAGATTAATAAATTTATTTGACATTGTTTTATTATTGTTATCATTGTAGTTTCTAATTAATATTCTGAGACGACGATCCTATACGGTGATGCCTACCTTTTTCATTTGTGATTCTGACATTTAATATTAATTAATTTAAGTTTGGATTATAACTTTTTATTTGTATTTAATTACTGACGATCTCAATTTAAATTCATATATCTTGACATGTGTAAAATTTATAATGTAATATTATATTGAGAAATAAATAAATCTAAATCTAAATCTAAATCGTGCGATCGCGACCAGAACCGTGCTTAAAAGGAGCTTACAAAAAACGGTAATTAGCGATTTAGGGGGTTTTAGGAAATTTTCGACTTGCTTTTAGGGGTATACCGTTTTGAAGAGTTGGCAACCCTGGCCCTCGTAGGCATTATGCGACGTTGTGACGACGTACCTACGTCCGCGGCCAGCTGTGTCGAAACACGACCAAGGTCGGAGACACGTTACGAACACGTAGTTTATACGCACTGACGGGTCAAGTTAGGCTCGCCGGCGAGTTTATGAACGAAGTGTTATTTTATACCTATATACATATGAAACATCCAAGACAGGAACAAACATTCATCCTCATCACACAAATTTGTCGTTACCGGGGATCGAACCCGGGACCACTACCAACTAGGCTTACCGCGTCGGCGTATTTATTATAAGCTATGTTTAAACATCAAAATATTTCGTTAAGTCAAGTAATTATAGGAAATGTCTTCATTAAACCCGTTTTGCGTTAAACCGGGATTAAAAGTTAATTAAAACTCGGCAAATGGAGGCTCAAGTCGGAAATACTTAAATACCAGTCGATAAATTGGACAGTTTGCAAGTTATACAATGGTTGAATGTATTTATAAGTTAACTAGCTTCCGCCCGCGACTTCGTTCGCGTGGACACTCTAGCCTATCGGTATGAAAATGTACTTTACGATCTATTCTCATACCTACCAAAAAAATCATAAAATTCGATCGAGCTGTTTCGGAGGAGTGCAACCACAAACACCGTGACACGAGATTTCTATATATTTGTAAATTTAAAGTTATAAGAATGAAAAATTTAAAATGTGTACAATTACAATAATATTGTTAGTAATGTTTGACACATTGACACTACAAAAAAACCGGTCAAGTGCGAGCCTGACTCGCGCGCCGAGGGTTCCGCAATTACGTATGAAAAAGAAACAGTACCTTGTAAGTACGGATCCCTAAAAAAGAAAAAAAAATAGCTTTTAACAACGGGGTAACCATTTACAACCTACCTATGAAATAAGACAAAAAATAACTTTCGCAAGTTCCTATCTCCGTTCAATCGTAGAGTGAGTTTGTTTTTGACACACACACAAATACTAAGATTTAATTAAGATTTGACTAAATTAATTAAGAGATTTATAATTTAATTACCGTATATTAAAATAAGCAAATGTAATTAATGGTTAACGGTGTTGGTCACACATAATGTAAGATGTTATGTAAAAATAATCTATATATATATATATACCTGTGTAGTGATTGTTTGTTGACCCAAATAAATTAAAAAAAAAAAACATACATTTATAATATAACGTAGTTGATATCTAATGAAGGGATTGCGTGTCTTGTCTCGTTTGCACACGCTTCTTAAGAAGCCCTCAGCGTCACTAATAAATTTACTGAGTGCCATCTAGCAGTGCAATGCGGAGAAAGTCATATGGGTGAATTTCAAAAAAAATGTACGTAATTAAGGCGTAGTGAAGAAAAAGTTAAAAAGTTCGTAAAAGTAAAATTAGCCATATAATTGTATGATTAATTTTCGTAACACAGAGGAACTTTTAAAACTATATCTTAACTTCGCCTTAATCACGTAAAATTTTTTGAAATTCACCCTTATGATACGACATACCAGCTTAGCTTGCTCCTAGAACAGATGGGGCCGAAGAGTTCTTGAGTGGCGACCACGTGCCTGAAGGAGCAGCGTGGGTAGAAACCCACACGGTGGACTGGCGACCTGGTAAAGATTGCGGGTCTGCTGGATACGAGCAGCACAGAATCGGTCGTTGTGGCGATCATTGGGGGCGCCCTATGTCCAGCAGTGGACGTCTTTTGGCTGAAATAAATCAGGGACAATGTTTTACACAAATCGATCTAGCCCCAAAGTAAGCTCTAAAGGCTTGTGTTATGGGTACTAGAGGACGGTATACATACTTATATAGAGAAATAAATACTTAAATACATAGGAGACATCCAAGACTCAGGAACAAACATTCATGCTAATCACACAAATATTTGCCCTTACCGGGGATCGAACCCGGGACGCTAGCTTCGGAGACAGGGTCGTCGTTTAACCGCGTCGTCAAATCGCGTCGCGAAATGATGATGATGACACGAGCTTAATAATTCTGTTTTAGGCCGATGAACGAGGAGTTTTACACTGATCTAATTCCTCTGTCCGTGAACAGTATGATCAAGTGTTAGGTGGCATGGTTCAATGACACCATGCGAGTGATGCCCTTGAAATTGCAAGCCACAGGCGACGCTGGCCGCTTACTACCAGGCGGGCCATGTTTGGGTAAAGATGAAAAGTGTACCTATTGATAATTATTTGCCAAACTTGCTCTTACTTTATTCTCAACAGAGGATGGTGATAGTTCACGAAACAATAACGGGAGCCGGCTCCCTAGTAAAAACCTTGAGATATTATCTGAAGAGTACATCATTTATCTCGTTCCAAATAAATGCAGTCAGGTATGTGGCTAGCTCGGCTTCTGCCCTGTGAATCTCGCTTTGCAATAAAGACTTGCCTGACACTGAGTACGTCAGCTTTGCTAGGGAACTCGCCAGCGAGTGATTGAAATTTAAAGAATCACACGCACCTGACTAGTCAAATTACAACTTTTGTGAGACATTATGAATACTTGAAATAAATACGGCTTTACTTACGATTTATTGACAAAAATGGTCCAATTTGTTATGGACTCGTATGGAGTCCTTCTTCAGAGGTTTAGTGCAGTCGTGTGCAAAGCAACCCGCGCAAGGCCCGCTGCGCCGGTACAGAGGGCGCGTGGGTGGCGGGGGGCGGCAAACATTGCGGCGTTGCTGATGTGCTTGCCTGTGGCTCGTCGTCAGTGGTGAACGGCGGCAAACATTTATGACAATAAATTGAAAGTAAAGCCGTGTTTAATGAAAACTCAATTCAAATTTGCTTGATTCACTCCCTTACCTTCCATCCCCGTGGTCAAGAAGAGACATTATTCGCGCGTCAGCCCGAAGGCTTTCAGGGAATTTGCCCGTGACACACATTTCACGGGGGAAGAGTATTTTTGAAAGTAATTTAATCTTTCATTCTTAAATTTCCGAGATTCCGGTGTACAATGAACAAATTTTTTGTAAATACGAATTTAGCTTTGAATCTCTTGAGGTTGGATTTTATAAAGGTAGGACCAAATTTGTATCTGTATTTATAAATTAATTCTCGGCTTGCCTGTGGACCGCATCTTTTTACGTTTCGTGCGTACATAGTGACCGCTCTAGAATAGGTACATCACTCGCGAAGGTGGCGAAATTCGCAACGTTGCAATTAGTGCTCATCCGAAAGCCGTAACGAGTACACGTGAAATGTCATAATCAGAGTTTTAACTTTTCCTGAGAAAAAGTATCTCATTATGCCGTAATGCTCGTTCAGAAAATGCAGGAATAATACAAAGAACACTAATAAAGCGAAAACCGTAATATTTCATTTGTAAGTACTTTTTAACAAAATAATTGTGTTGTTAAAATTATTGATCGAATAATGGCGGATATGATTGAAAGAGAATGGAAGTTTTAGGAGAAAAAAAGATGACCCTATTTTATCGGGTCACGCACACATTCATAAAGGAATATGGCGACAAATATTCGCTGTAAAGTATAAGCTAACCATTTAAAGATTTGTTCCTGATTCGTCATATTCCTAATTGGTCATAATCCAAAATTTACACTTTCGTAACTGGTCACATTCTTAACTCGTCATATTCCTGATTCGTCATATTCCTGATACGACATATTCCTTACTCGTCATACCATGTACATTTGCGTGCACAAACTTATTTTAGAAATCGTCTGTGGTAAATGATAAATACCTCTTTATATAATTAATAGATGAGTGTTACTTGTCTAAATGTCAGTTTCATTTTATTATTTATATCGTGTCATACAAATCATGACAATCGGAGAAGATGGCCTACAGTTATTACAAGTCTAATAACCGTAGTACAAAGTAAAACTACTTCAGACAAACCGTCCAAATACTTATTCATCCTGTAAGCACGTGTTCGCGATTTCATTTGACTGTACAATCACCGGTTAGGAATGTGCAAATCAGGAATATGACGAGTTAGGAATACGATCAGTTAGGAAAGTGTCGAATTAGAAATATGACGAATCAGGAATATGAACAGTTAGGAAAGTGTCGAATTAGGAATATGACGAATCAGGAATATGACGAATTAGGAATATGACCAGTTAGGAAAGTGTCGAATTAGGAATATGACGAATCAGAAACAAATCGGTTTAAATCTATGATTATTTGACTACATTAATTTCTTTTGCCAAACGTTGAAATTGATATCCTTTATAGTATAGCAATCGTATACATTCAAGAAACGAATACAATGAAAACACCATTCCACGAAACGTCCGAGGAAATTGACTCCTTGAGAAATTTAGGACGATTTTTCACGTCACCCTTGAATTGGGAAGAATACCTACTTTTTAAATAGGTATAGAGTAGCACAAAGGGCATCGTTTATCACAGTTCGATATTGCGCCTGTGAAGTACCTTAGGCTGACTTTGAAGACGTTACGCAAAAGTAATGTGAATAAATGAGGCAGGCGTATTTTCAGGCTGAGTTGAAGACGGCCAATATACCGCAATAACAAAATTGATAAAGTATTGTTACTCTACAGCCAGTATAGTTGATTGTCTTACTTGTTAAGTATAACCAATATCATCCGACAGGTACCTATGCGTTCACGAGGCGTCGCGAAGTAAGGTGTCCATTTTTAAGGAAATAAATTAGGATAAATGTAATACCAATAAAAAGTTGATTTTTAATTTCAGCACTGCAGAAATGTGCAGGCGTTCTCAACGTAGGTGAGATGCATCTAAACAGTAAATAAATAAATCAATGAACAATCTTCACACAAATGGATCTAGTCCCAAAGTAAGATCTAAAGGCTCGTGTTATGGATACTAGACGACGATATACATACTGTTAGGTTAGTGACAATTACTATATGTATGCGCCGGCCGGCCGAGGGTAATTAGTGCATTAAATGGTGTGAACGCGTACGCACGTCTTTCATTTATAACACGTGGTGACGACCGGGATTTATTTGTACTCACGCAAATAGATAGCTTATTATATAGATAAATATATACTTAAATACATAGGAAACATCCAAGATTCACGAACAAGCATTCGTTCTCATCACATAAATATTTACCCTTACAGGCGATCAAACCCTAGGATAACCGCGTTATTAAACAACAATGGTTTTGCATTACATCTTCAAACCTATGTCCAGCAGTGGACGTATTATTATGATGATGATGGGTAAGATATATTTATTTAAATGACTGATGGCTAAATTCACAAAGACCACTCAAATTGATGTTTAATTAAAGTGACGTTTGAGTGAAGTATATTTATAGGTTGAAAACTGGTTGATGCACATTAAACTATTTAATCTCTGAGGCCCTGGTCTCCTATTTTATGCTATACGCGACGTCTGACTTCAGCGTCAATGTTCCGATCGACGTCTGAGCGCAACGCACAGCGTCGGTGGTCAATACGTTCGCGGTAGACGACGACGTTCAGTCGTAACTCGCGAGTGGTCATGTGCGGTAGTGTTTGCAATGGACGTTTCAACACTTTCAATATTATTTTTTTTATGGGAAGAAGAGACACGACGTGAGCGTACCTATACGAAGAAGTAAAAGTGTTGAAACGTCCATTATTACAAAAAAATACACACACTGCTGCACATGACTACTCGCGAGCAAAGACTGAACTTCCTCGTCCACTGCGGAAGTATTGATCGCCGACGCTGTGCGTTGCGTTCAGACGTTGATCGGAACGTTGACGCCGAAGTGAAACGTCGCGTATAGCATACAATAGCAGACCATAGCCTAAGTGGCGTTTGTGAATTCGGCCATAAATTGCGCTTTCTCTTTAATTTCCTCGAAACAGAAGATAATTATGTAGCTTCTGTTTCCTTATTTTGGATGAGCGTGAGTTCCAGAAGCCATCCCTTCGAGCAGTCACCTCGTTCGGTTTAAACTCCTGGCAATGTTGTCGTTATTATACATCTGGCATTCTATGTTTAGGGTTCCGCACCTCAAAAGGAAACAACGGAAACCTAATAGGATCAGCCGTGTGTCTGTCTGTCCGTCTTAGACAATACAGACAGAAAATAGGCGAAAATTGACCCCCCCCCTTATTTCCGAAACTACTGGGCCTAACATTTTGAAAAAAATACAGATAATAGTCCTTTACCTATAGATTACAGGAAAACCTATTAGAAGTCTATGGTATTTAAAGCAACCTAGTACATTTCAGATAATCGTGTACGGAACGGAACTGTCTCCAAGCGAGTTTAACTCGTACTTGTCCGGTTTTTTCGAAAACATATACACAATTTGGCGTTAAAAATTTTAGTAACCTTTCATTATTCAAATAAGTAAATACGACTTTAAAGTCACGTGATACACGACGACGTGTCACATCAAAGTAACGTGATCCAAATCAAGATGGAAGATTAACTATATAATTTGAGTTAGATGTTAGATGTTCTTCCAACACGCAAAGGGCTTCACTCGATATAACCTTCGTGCCAGAATAAACTCGTCGACGACCTAGTCGAGTAAGTTACAGAATCACCCGCAGACTTTTCCAATTCCAGAGGCTTAGGTTGTGACCTTGCTTGTGTAATCACGACAAATCCAGGCCAATTCATCTGGAGTTTAATTTCTGTTTTATGATTAATGTTTGAATGTAAAATCTCTTTGTGTTTAATTTATATTGGAGATTTAAAATTTAAATCGTAGCCAGGGTGTAACTAGTGTCTGTGTGCGGTCAGCTACTTGTATTTATGCGTTGCAATGCTGTTTTTAGGCTTCCGTACCTCAAAAGGAACAAAGGAACCTTTATAGGATCACTTATTTGTCTGTGTGTCAAGACCTTTTTCTCAAGAACGCGTGGAGGTATCAAGTTGAAATTAATATCAAATACTCAAGTCTGTAATCTCCTGGAGCTGTGAAAAAATCAACCTTCTAAGTCACCGCAATCTAATGATACGACAGGGTACTTCACGTTGACCTAGAATCATGTTTGGCAAGAAGCAATTTTTTATAGCACAAGTAAAGGAAAAAGTGCGAGAACTGTAAATTTGTAGTTACATCAAAACAAAAATGTTTAACGGAATAACCTTTGCAAAGTCGTATCATACTCGGCGGTTGCACGGAGATAGGACCTTGCGAAACTAATTTTTTGTCTTATTTAATGGGTATGTTGTAAATGGTTTGTTAAAAGCTATTTTTTTATTTTTAGGGTTCCGTCCCTACAAGGTACTGTCTGTTTTTCATAAGTTTCTGCCCTGCCTTAAGTTGCCCTTAATAATATATCGAAAACTGCATTAAAAATGATCCAGTAGTTTAAAAGTTTATGGCGCACATACAATCAGACAAACAGATAAACAGAAACATATATGACATTCAAAAACCATTGGGATGTGTGTTGCTCATTCTGAAGCCCATAGCATTGATACATTGTTATTTTCAATGTATAGACTTTTTCCACTTTACGATTTTATTATATGGATAGATTTTCATTTGACGAACTTGTACTCAGTGATTGCTTGCTTCCCGCGATCTGTTTAAAATAATTATCAATTTTTGCAAGATGAAACACTAAGATGAGCTACTAAGAAGTGCTCGCGCCAAGTTGTAGAAACTATCGCACACAATTTATCACAGCGGTAAATGCGATTTATGCTTGCGAGCGTAAGTACAGAAACAATTGTAACATGCTCCTAAACCAACACTGTAATGTTTAGTTTACCGACAGTTGCGAATACAATGAATAGTTTCATGCGTTATGTTTTATTGTAATAACATTAGAATTCTAGGAATGCTATTCGAGAGCTAATTCTAGAGCTTTCCTATGAAACGAGGAGAACTTAAGACTCATTTGTTACTAGCTACTATGCGCGACTTCGTCCACGTGAAATTCTTATACATATAGTTATTCCCTCGGGAATTTTTGAATTTTCCGGGGTAAAAAGTACCTAATACCAAATATCATAAAAATCCGCTCAGACAAAGTGATAACAAAAATATAGATAGACAAACACACACACGCAATCTGAAACGGTAAGGGACAGAAATCACAGAACTATATCGAGATGGAAGGAAAGAGTGTATGTTCCTGCGTGCCCAAATAAGTGCTGAGAACCTCTTTGTGTGTAACAATGGCGGCGGCTCGGCGCGGGACGGCGGCAGTGGCGCTGCTTAGACTCGGTTTGCCGTCGATCATTTTCGCGCGACTTATGTTTCCCGTCACTAAATTACACTCGTGATATCAAAGTAACTATGCAAAAATGTTACACGCTTTCCACACAAATCGAAGAACTCTTTCCTTCTATCTCGATACATTTCTGTGACAGAAATGCAACTTTTTACGACAAATTTGAATTTTGTACAAAATTACAAAAATAGGTAAATACTAATCAATTATTTTAACACTCACAATTCTCTTAGATCCTAAAAAAAGCTCTCAAAGCACCTCTTTCAATGTTTCAATCGTACTACTTAAGCTTATCTTTTCGATTACATTAACGAACTTGGCCTTTTCTAAGATTTATCTCCAATCAGATAATGGTAGAAAGTGAAGTGTTTGTTTTAAAAGCTCCGTTAAGGTTTAATTAACCTTTTTGCCTCTCCATTATCCTGACAGAACAATCAAAGATCTAGACGTGGGAAATACTTATCTAAGTAAAATATTAGTATTGTGTCTGCTCTGCTCAGTAACATGACGGCGCAGAACGTTGAACTTTGAGACGATTTTTAAGATGAGTAAGTTTAATGATGTAGGAGTCATTACAGTTTTTTTTTGTAGTGTCAAATAGATCGATTTAGGATAGGTTTTTAGGATTCCGTACCTCAAAAGGAAATACGGAACCCTTATAGGACCACTCGTGTCTGTCTGTCCGTCTTTCACAGCCAATTTGCTCCGAAACTACTGATCGATTGAGTTGAAATTTGGTACAAGTATGTCGATTGGTGACCGTGGCAAATAAATGAAATAATATATATTTTTTAAAATTCAAAATAAATCGTTTGGAAGTTATTTAGGAAAATAGGCGAAAATTTACTATTGAAAAAATAAAAAAAATACAGAAAATTGTTCTTTACCTAAGTATAGATTACAGAAAAACCTACAAGAAGTCTATGGTCTTTAAATATAAAGTAATCTGGAAATTTTCAGATAATCATGTACGGAACGGAACATGCACTCTCCATGCGAGTTTAATTCGAACTTGTCCGGTTTTTTTTTAAATCAGGAGACGATCTTTACGCAAATTAATCCAATTCCAAAGTAAGCTGTAAAGGCTTGTGTTATGGGTACTAGATATAGATACTTTTATAAATAAATAAATACTTAAATACATAGTAAACATGCAAGACTTAGGAACAAACTTTCGTGCTCATCACACAATTTTTTGACTTTACTACGGATCGAACCTTGGATCGCTAGCTTCGGATGTAGGGCTACTACCAACTAGGCTAACGGCGTCGTAAATAGTTCTTGTGGCTGAGTAGAGACATTTTAGATGTTTTAATATACTTTATCTACACCCATATCATAAAACCTCCATAGTGTAATCAAAAACGGTAGGAAATGACCACCATTTTGACAACCACTTAGGAAAAACCAGTGCTGCAATGTTATTCCCGTATCGTTTTTAGTATAGAAATGAGATTAAATTTGGAACAGCTGTCAAAACTCAAGTGGGTCTCTATTCTAGTATCCATAGATATTAAAAAAGTTATTGATACGAAACGTCAATTCAGTATGTTATTTTAATATAAATTGCACAACATTTGATCTCGAGTGACATGAGAATAGAAACTTCATTCGTTTGCCTATGATTAAAAAAAAATGGTCTTGACGGAGGATCGAATTGCCGCCATTATGTTGGTGTTTTGCTCAACGAAAGTAGAATTGTTGTTGAATTGAATAGAAAAAGTTGTTTGTAATTTACATTTGTTGAAAATATGAATAGTAGTCTTCTCGGAGTGTGTGTGATGTGAAAATGCGCCGGATATCGGAAATATGCAGCCACGATTGCAACAAATAACTTGTTGCCAGAAAATATTGTTTCTGAACCCGTCATGGAGGATTTATAATATGTGTGTAGATAAAGTTATGTATGCAACTCTGCATAATTTGGCCTTAAAACACACGTGCGATCTTATTATGTAACTCGCTAAAAGCTCGTTTCATAAAACCGCACTAGTGTTTTAAGGCCTATCATTATGCAACCGTTGCATAAACTATTATTTCAAATCAGTTATCAGAGTTTGTCTTATTCTTTCATCTCTGAGTCTCGACATTATGATTGCTAAACGTTCTTTTTAGTATTTAACTAGCTTCATCGCAACTTCGTCTCATCGAAAATGTATTTTTAAAATATCATGAACTTTCTTGACTCTGACTTATACATTTAGGATTATTTCCCTCAAATTACGGGCTCACGGCGGCCACGCACGAACTTGCCGTTAATTAAATTTCCAGCTCCTATTTCACTGTTTTAATGATTGGTTGTCCTTAAAAAGTAGCCTATCTTCTTCCCCAGGGATCAAACTATCTCTATACCTTTCATAAAAATCAGCGATTTAGCAGTGAAAACGTAACAGACGCAACTACTTTCGCATTAATAATATTAGTACTGTTAAATCGGGCTGCGAAAGATAATAAAATTCTAAATTAGACTAAATTGCTTAAAAGTGCAGTTCAATACCTACCAGGTCCAATTATAAACGGTAACGGGTCTTCTTAATTTAAAATTTCCTAAAATTAAAATAAGAAACGGCAAACTCGATTTTGTATAGCACGAAGCTGTCAAAATCGAATTTGTCGTTTCTTATTTCAAGTTTAGTGACTTTTAAATTTAGCGAACACAGTTTCTAATTGGCCCTATTATTCTACTTCATAATATTACTAGCTTCTTCCCGCTACCCTAAATTTTCCGGAATACAAAGTATCCTATGTGTTAATCCAGGGTAGAAACTATCACCATTTCAAATTCATCCGAATCCATCCATCCGTTGAAACGTGAAAGAGTATCCAACATACTATCTCACAGACACACATTCGAATTTATAATATAATATAAGTGTCACGTGTGAAGATGTTAGGATGTTTGTTCATTAATCACGCAAAAACGGCTGGATGGATTTGGATGAATTTTGGCAGACAGATATACCATAATATATCTGGGAATAAAGTATAGGATACAAGCCCACGCCGACAGAGTCGGCAATGACTCACAAATAACCCGGAAAATATATATTAGCTTATGAACAATCCATAAATTTAAATATGGGGTTATTTTATTGGATATAAAAAACACATATTTTTGCCAATAAAATGCAAACGTCGCCTTTTCATCCGAAGTTAAGCAATAAAAACACATTTCTCCATGCAGGGTCGTAAGTCGTTTATCACGCATGTCATGTGTTTTTTAAACAACCTAGTTATTGACACGGATACTATATAATAGTACCTAGATTTTTCATTAAGAAACTAAGACGAGCTATTTGACACAAGAGATTTGGGTGAGTCTTGAAAGGGTCAATTTACAGCGTCCAGAGTGAAAAAGTACCCGTAGAATTAAAATAGTTGACCTCACTATTTTTTTTTTAGTTACATTACCACTTAATCTAACTGGGGCACGATTTCTTTTTTGTTTAAGGTAAGTAAAATTACCCGTAAAAAATATCAAACATCTATAACCTCATTATCTTGGTGCGTCCATTTGCCATTTTGTGAACAAACTACCCCGAAAAGACCAATTCATGGATTGAAATCAAGTAATGTTTTGAGTCGTATCTTTAGAATATAAGTTATTGATTTGAAAGAAAAAATATGGTTCCTGTGTTTATAATAGTTTTTTTTAGAATAATTATAAAAGGTTTGTCCGGGGCTAAGCTATCATTTACTTGGTGCCTCACTTAACAACGTGCACATCCCTACTTAAACGTCTTTCTATGAGTTGCACCTGCCGAGTCTATACAGCATCAGTAACGCTTCTAAAGCCGCAGGGAGAGGACGTGACTATTGCTGGAGCTTAGACCTATGAGGGTAAATCTATCATTTGCTTGGCTTTGGTTCAATATGATTATCATTGTTGTGTATTTTCATATACAATTTTTTTCTTGCAATTGGCATAAAGTTGTAAGCGAAAACAAAACTACATGAATGACTGCATGTTTTCATTTAATAGTTAGTCCTGTATTAATAACAGTTTCGGCATAATCAACAAGAAACATACTTTTTCTCAGTTCGTTGGCTCTCATTCTCTTGGCTTTTTGAGCACAGTAATGATAGTTTTCTCAAGTTTTCTTGCAAAGAAAAAATATTTTCTTTTGATTCGCATTGCATATGATTGATTAATTTATTTAGAATTTTATTCCATCGATAGCAGGACTGAAATATTAAATTTTGTGCTAAATTGAAGCTTAAAATATTTTCTTCGGTTTCCACGAAATATACTGTATAAAATATTATATTTTAATATTTTTTCATTTAATAAATAATCTGATCTCAAAAATGTTGATTCGCTTATTGTTTTTATGATGCCTGTGTCGTCTTATCTCATTGCTTGGCAGTTAAAATCTTAAAGTGGTATATCTTCCTACCAAATTGACCGAAAGCGATGCCAATTCGATAAATATGCTTAAAATTAAATGAAATTACATATTTAATTGTTGCTAAGTCAAAATTTTATAAAATAAAAAACGCCCAGAAAATGAGATGAATAATCCAATTCTCAAGAATGACCGATTAAGACTCCTGAGTGATAGCGAAGGACGCTATGAATCGAGTGCGAATGGGTTTTATTCCCGAATTAAACACTCTTCTTTTCACTTCGATTGCAAGGAAAGTAAATACAAAATTCCATAAAATGCAATTACAAATAAAATTATTTTGATCAGTGTTTCGCGGTATGCGTATTATTTTTAATATGTTTTTATTGACAAATGCACTGATGCTATATCCAACGAACGCCAAGGAACGCTACCGTATTATATTGTTAAAATGTTCTTATCAGTAGAAATTAAGTTTTTTATCATGCAATAATATTGGTTAAGCCTACAGATAAGGTTATTTTATCGTAAAATAAACTTTTTTTTACTATTACTTTACTATTAGACAAAAGCTCTTGTTGAAATTTCAATAAAAAAAAAATTAACTTTTTGACCGCCACAGTCAGCTGTGGCCGTCGGCAGTTTTCCGTGCCCCTGACGCCACGATATGCCGTTTTCCATACGTTTGCGTCGGCTACAGCCGTCGTCGAGCGCTCGTGGCACGCTTTTTCGCCGCTAGCCGCGCCGTTGAAAAGGTTAAATGAGTTTAAGTATGGTTTTAACCGGCAGTTTGTGGTTTTCTAAAGGTCCTTTGGTAAAAGAAATAAAAGTGAAATAGTACCGAGTCCCTAGAGATTAAATGATACTTAAGTCCGCCTACGCGAAGCTATTATGACACGATTTTCGAGCATGAAAAGCGTAAAGAATATTTTAAAAAGAGGATAATAAACTAAACTCAACTACTACTAAACTTACAGTTTACCTAGAAAACACCCATTTCAACAATTAAACACAGACAGAGGATATTTCACTAGCAACTTTTTTGCCAACGACTTTGTAGGTTAGCTTTGAAGTGCAAGTGAAAGTAACGTGTCTGTTTGTAATGTTTTCTTGGCAAAAACGCTGAACTATTTTCGATGAAATATGACAAGGATCTATTTTGGGGTCTTGGGAAGGATATTTTTTCGGAATATAGCGATAAATCTATACGAATGTAAGGTAGTTATTTACCATAGCTGCGCACAAGACCGTTAATCGTTAAATAACGAAGTTAACATTTCGAGTAACGGATTAACTCTTAAGTTAACTTTAGAAATTGTTAACGGAAACATTAACTTCCGTTAAATTAATTAAAGTCCGTTTAACGTTAATTAAGTATCTAATATTTGCCAAAATGACACCGCGCGGCTTATGTCAGATAGCTTTTGATTTGAATTTGATCTCTAAATAATTAGGTATTATTGCAAGCTCCAATGTTAGACTATTATTTCATGAATTTTTCATGTCCTGCTAAACTTCCATAGCCCATACCAACATTTGTTTATAAGTAACCTAACCTAACGCAACGACAGATAAAATGCAATTTCCACCACGAGTTAACGATTAACGTTTACTTCCGCCAAATCTTCCGAAATGTAACGCTTTAACGAAGTTAACTTTTTAAATAATGGATTAGCGATTAACGAAGTTAACCATGTAATTAAGGATGCCCAGCTATGTTATTTACATAAATATTTCCACACAATCTCGTTTCACAATGGTAGTCCTTCGTTCCCACTTTTTGTATGTATGTAGCTCGGGCTGGCGCCGCACCAATTTGTTTGAAATATTCAATCTGTCTTGGCGGCATGTGGGGTGTTAAGTGGTTTCGAGGCTGGATTGAGATTTTAAAGTTAGGTTTTTAAGAGTAGGTTTGTGAATATTTAAAGACGAAGTGAATGCTTTTACCTAAATATACAGTTTCTATGGGCACCGCGATAACTTTATTCCACGCGGACGAAATCGCGGGCAGTACCGATTAATCCTAGTGGCGAGCTGTAGACCTCGCGACAAACTTAACTTTGCTGTTCGAAAACTGTTATCCCGGTACATCGACATAGGTCGCGGTTAGTTTACCAACACCGCAAATAAGTTTGTATTCACAAAAAACCTCCATATCTCCGCCATTTTGAAAAATTTTGGCAAAATGAATCGACAAAAATATTCCGTAAAATTATCGAATTTCATGAGAATCGGTTGAGAAATGCGACCTGTAAAGGAGAACAAATGGACATCCGCCGGACAACCCGTAATAACATTTAGTGTTGGCATTTGGTCGGGCCCCATGGGTCTCGTTAGTTGGACAACGGTTAGATTTGTCCGTGGTTTCCAGGTAAGGACTACAATCAAGGGCCATTGTAAAATTTCCAAGTGAAACAATATAATGCAGAAATGCCAACAGTTTTTAAACAACGGTAGCGGTATTCACAATGGCCCAACGTTGGTAATTGGTGGGGCGCAATGATAATCTTTTTGTTATATTGGTTCAATGTTAGTTTTATGTGGGCAAACTTCTAACTAAATCCCAACGGATTCCCTACTGTTGGCCAATGGATGCCATCGGAAAATGCTACCAGGGTAGAAAAGCATTTGTGCCCAAGCTAAAACGGAGACGCATCGCTCGCTTGCTCGCTCGGGCAATAAACGCTGAAGAAAATCAAGGCTATAATATCAAGATGCATTTATCTCTCCGTAGTGTCGCTAAATTTTGATGGAGCTCCGTCAGTACCACGACTGGAAAGGGCGACGTCGGCAGAATCAGGGTAACTAATGCGAGACGGGGGGATGGATCGTGCCCCAAGTTTCAGGCTTAACGTTTGTTAAGTTTTGTGGATGTATGAATAATAACTTTTATTATTAATAAAATTCTATTTTCATCGAGCGGTGGTACTTATCAAGACAATCAAACGAGCCCAAACACAGCGTACATTGCGGAGTTCCTATGACCACTTTTCGACTGCAACATCAGACCAGCTCTAAGACCACCCGTTTAGGCTGTGCGTTGTATATAGGTAAGTGAGTCACGGTACTGTTTTATATGTACTGATATATGATATTTGTTCAATCGCCAAACTGCCAAAAAGAGAGTGATGATAAAATCTAAATTCTCAGTGTTTCAAAAAAACAAGTACAAATTAGTAGGTCGGAGATAGTTGGCAGTAACTAGTAGTACCTAGTTTATCTTATATTGAGAAATAAATAGATCTAAATCTATCTAATCGAAACAAATCTAGAATTACAATCACAACGCACATAGACAATTGGTAGATTGTGGCACAACAGAAAACAAAGTATGAGGCAAGATTAGAATATTGAATTCAGAGAGCAGCGTTATTTGTAGAATAGAATGACGAGCGTAGCGAGGGAGAGATGCCGCGAATTAGAGCTGAACAGCCCGTTATAAGTATAAATATTTTGTTACCCTTACAAAACATTATGTTAAATATCCAAAAGCTTGTCCCGCTTCCTCTCATGCCTCACCCTTATCAGCTAGAGTCGCGTGACAGTGACAGATAGCAGCTAAATGCCACTTGAACGTCCTCCAAATGGGACAAAGGATTCTTTGAGTCTTATAAAACATTTAAACACATTATTTAAATGATTTCGTAATATTATTGTTACGATTTTTACTTATCATTTGACGATGTGTTCTGATATTTTCTTGAATGTGTGTTGGACGTTGATGAACTACTTCATCATAATCGGTTCAGCGGTTCAGCCGTGAAAACGTAACAGACAGACACACAGAATTACTTTCGCATTTATAATATTAGGTTGTATTGCCAAGACGCACTTAACTATTCATAATCGGTTATTGTTTGAAGTAATGTGGTACAAGATGTTAATAATCGGTACAATGGACGGTTATATTATTTCACCGTAAGGGCATTCAATTTCAGGTACATTCATAAATAATCTTATAAGTTTAGTTTTAAGTATAGTTGTACATATCTATGTTTCTAACCTTAGTTTTTAAGTAATATTGGGTCTATTTCGAAACGGCGTCGTCTAAAAACTCCCTAAACTTAAAATAAGAAACGTCAAATTCGATTTAGTATGGCACCGAGCTGTCAAAATTGAGTTTGACGTTTCTTATTTCAGGTTTAGCTACGTTTAAATTTAGCGAACGCAGTTTTAAATTGGCCCCATTGCCTTATTAACACTTATATGAATTCAGTGCCTCTATTCGGGAACGCTCAGTGATTCTGTAGCGACTCGTAAGCCAGATTTCTCATCCCACTCTTCCGCACGACGCGTAATGCGTAAGAGTGAGATGAGCAATCTGGCTTACGAGTCGCTACAGAATCACTTAGCGTTCCCGAATAGAGGCGCTGGTCTGCAATAAATAATTTCAATTTCAATTTCAATTATTGATATTATTAGTGTTACATTTACATTATTAATAATATTTATAATTATTATTAATATATAATTGTCATAGGTACTTAAAGAGAAAAATTGTTGTGTATTTACTAGTATTTCCCTTTTTTTTTTTTTTTTTTTTTTTTTTTTTTTTTTTTTTTTTTTTTTTTTTTTTTAGAATGGACATACGCTGTTAGTCTCTGACGACTTCGACAACTTCACCGGAAAGATGCGAGCAGCCTGAATGGCGCTCAACAAGGGGAGTTTTACTTAACATGCCTAAGGGTGCTCCTATTGAGCCGACCTCGGACTTAGGACGTTAAGCGGGGATATAAACAATCGGATTTTTGTGCTACAGTGCTTCGGAAAGGCTACGTTAAATCTGACTGAGAAGAAGCACCAAGAAACTCAGTCAGGTGTGTCTGATAGGTGAGAATCTACCTGGTACATGCCGGTAGCGATTGAAGAAATGTGGCCGACCACGTGTGGAGGTGTGGGGACGTGCACGCCTCCTCCGGAGGGGACGGTGTGGTGTGTAAGGAGCTGAGCTAGTGTCGTCGGAGCCCTGCACTACAGGTGGGCTAGAGTCTATCGAACTGGCCGCAAGACTGGCCGTAATCATGTCATCTGGGTCCGACAACACGTGACGAGGACGCCTACGTCTGGGAAGGACGTTGGCGAGAGGAGTGTAATCCACCGCATCCCTGAACAGCGGGTTCGGGTGATGTGGTGCATTATCGAAGTATCTCCTCGACAAATCCTTCATATACTGTGCTACGGTCGGTAAGGCCGTATCACTATGAAGGTCCCTATTACGCATGAACCAGGGAGCACCCGTGGCTCTGCGCAAGAATATATTTTGGAGCCGCTGTAGGCTGACCAATTGGGTCGGAGATGCGTGCGCAAAGACAACGCTTGCGTAGGTGAAGATAGGACGCACACAAGTCTTGTAAATAGTCAACTTATTTCTAAGAGACAATTTACTATTCTTGTTGAGCATCGGGTGGAGCCTTCCTAATATGAAGGCTGCTCGGTTGCGAACAACTGATATATGACGACTGAACGTCAATTTCCTATCGAGAGTGACACCTAAGTATTTTGCCTCGGTAGCCCAGGGAATGGCACTACCGTACAGACTGATTGGTGCAGTATTCCTGAGGAATACGTTAGGAACTAGTTTCCTGGAAAAGAGCACAGCCGTACTCTTTTCCGGATTGACTTCGATCCTCCATAGTCTGAACCAGCGCCCTAACTCATCGATTGCACCCTGAAGGCGTTTGACTAAGGCAGAAGGGAAAATAGAAGTTGCGTAAATGGCCGTGTCGTCGGCAAAGAGGGCATAATGAACATTATTCACTCGTGGGATGTCGTTGGTGAAGAGTGAGAAGAGGATTGGGGAGAGGACAGAGCCTTGAGGTACTCCAGCTCTCAGTGGGCGTGGGGAAGAGAACGAACCTTCCACTTTATAGCGAAAGCTCCGATCAGAGAGGAAGTCTTGTATTATGCGTACAAGCCGATCGGGTAAGCCCAGGGCATACAGTTTGTAGATCAAACCTTCATGCCAGACCTTGTCAAAAGCTTTCGCCACATCGAGGAAGATTGCACCCGTTGGGGCCCTATGATGCAAGGTGCGATGGATGTGCTCCGTTAAGCGGTGCACCTGTTGGACACAGGAATGACGGGCTCTAAAGCCAAACTGTTCGTCAATGAGGCTATTATTAGCAGACACGAATTTCCAGATTCTAACTTTAATGATACGTTCAAAGAGTTTTCCAATCGTCTTAAGGAGACTAATGGGACGATAGCTGCCAGGACTGGACCTAGGTTTCCCTGGTTTGTGAATGCCGATGACATCGGCTTCTTTCCAGGCTGCTGGAAAGTGACAATTAACTAGTGCCGAATTGAAAATCAGTACCAAAATGGTGAGGAACACTTCTGGAAGATGTTTGAGGAGCTTATTGGGAATACCGTCAGCACCGGGTGCCTTTTTGACCTTTAGATCCTTGATCAGATCTTGTACCTCAGAAAGAGTGACGACTTCTACTGGGTCAACGGGAAGTATTTCCCTTAAAAGGGTGAACTGTTATATAGGTATCATAATGAGTAAAAACATGCGCGCACTCCCAACACTGGCTACGACACCGTAGCATAAGCTACGAAGTTTGACAAATAAACTAAAAGTTTTTTTTGTATAATGTTTAAATCCAGCATATAAAAATTTTGTCAACGCCGACGCGTTAGCCTAGTTGGTAGTGACCCTGCCTCCGAAGCTAGCGTCCCGGGTTCGATCACCGGTAAGGGCAAATATTTCTGTGATGAACGCGAATGTTTGTTCGGAATATTCTCTTAAAGTTCTTATTAAGATCTGTAATAAGAATTTAAAGAAAATGGGTCATACACGTTTAGGTTCAGAACTGTCCCTCCTGTTCCCGAAAGTTAAGGACCATGAGGCCTAATATTTTTGCTTGGATAATTTTCCGCATGTAGGACTAATGTCACATGAGGCATAGTTTTGGCCTGTATGAAGAAAACGTATAATTAAGCAGTCGTATTCGTTAACTTTTGGTCACAGGAGGGACAATTATTGTTTCTTTTAGTGTGTATTACCCAAATATCTATTGACTATTAATTTAATAGGTATGTCCTTTAATTATCCAAAAACAAATGAAGCTTTGGCAATAATTGAATAATTCTAAGGCCGTTGTCGAAAACAATTTCAATTTTGAAACTTTCCGAATTCGCCAGAGATTTCCGACCCATTTCGTCGGTATTTTGTTTAATGTATGTTCCAAACCATGTTTTCACCCTGAACTTAGTTGAAGTTTATAAGGATGTATGTTGCAATGTTTGCGAGATCAAGTTATACACTTCCAATAATTTCGTGACCCGCGGCAGTACTTAGGTATTTTCCGCAGTATTCAATGAATAGGGATGTTTCTAGGGTAAAAAAAAAACGAATTAGTCCGTCAGTTAGATTATCACAAAATATTGAACACGAAATTTTTGCAAATCAATCAAAATTGACAAAGATAACGCGCATCAAAGTTCGGGACTGCGGGCTAATGACGTCACTTAATGGTAAAAAGTGTACAAAGTCGTGACGTCACGCGGAACTTCGACGCACTATATCTTCGTAATTTTTTGTTTAATTGACAAAAGGAAAAAAATATGTGTTCAATATTTTTTTATAATGTAAATGACGGACTAATTAGAATTGTTCAGGAAACTAGCCGATTACATACATACTTACACTCCTTTTTGCTTCGCTGCAGTCGGGTATCTGTGGTCGGACGAACCATATTTCTGGTAATCGTTGATTGTGAAATTTAATTCGACCACTTTACTTCGGTTAACCGATATAACCACAAAACCGCTGCTTTCAAAATACTCCGTATTGTAAACAAAGTTTACGTGGAAAGCAAATTGAAGTACAATGATAATGTACACACAGATTCAAATGTTCGAGTAAAAATAACACGGATAATTTTAAAGCGTAACACGTGTAAAAACGAGGCATTAATTTGAGTGCGGAAGCAATGCCGTTCCCATTGTTAGAGTTATCTAGTGATTGGAATATTTCTAAGCGTTGTTCAGCCATTGTTAGATATTAGATAATGCATTTTCTTTTTTCTATTTCAAATGTCTTACAATTTAAAACTACATGGAAGTTATATTACATTACTAGCTGTGCCCGTGACTTCGTTCGCGTGGACTCGGAAACTTTTCAATTTTCCGGGATAAAAAATAGCCTATGTGTTAATCCAGGGTATAAGCTATCTCCATTCCAAATTTCATCAAAATCCGTCCAGCCGTTTTACCGGGAAGAGGTAACAAGGGTATGTACACACACACAAACAAACACACACACACACACACACACACACACACACACACACACACACACACACACACACACACACACACACACAAACACACAAAAACTTTCGAATTTATAATATCAGTAGGATAAGTAAATTGCCTTTGCCCATTGCTGAGGAATTCTAATCATCTTTGGTTTTTAAAACAAAACACAAATAAGTCTTCACACGGAAGATATCTAAAAATAATCGACCGAGCGAGCGAAGCGTCTCCGTTTCAGCTTGGGCAAAAATGCTTTCGTATGTCCAGCGGATGTCCGTCGGCTGTCCGTCTGTCCATTTGTTCTCGTCTACAGGTCGCAGTTCTCAACCGATTCTCGTGAAACTTTGTGAGCAAGTTCGATAATTATATAGAATTTTTTTGGCGATTCAGTTTTTCGAGATTTTTAAAAATGGCGGAGGCATGGGGGTTTTTGTAATTACAACGGCAAAGTTAAGTTTGTCGCGAGGTCTACAGCTCACGGAGCCACTCGTTAGAGCAACAGTTTAAATATGTATTATGTTTTACAAATTGTTTATCAGGGCCTCTTTTCAACACTGGTCTAAGTTATTCAGAAACCGATTGTTTCTTTGGTAAAGAAAGGTAGCTAAATTGGCAACAGTGGCCGGCCCTACACTGACCGCTTCAAGCAGTTCCCTCTGTCCGCGCCCCGCGTAAACCCCACTTCTGAATGAACGGCAGAATCGGAGCACCCGTGTTGAACACAACGACAAAGGGACTACTTGGAGCGGTTGTGTTCTGGTCGACTCAGTTCGCAACATGACTGCTCTCGTGCAGATCTAGATTGATCCAGGTGATCCGTCTATGTAGGCCCTAAGTGATTTGGTATTAAATAACGCTTTTGCTCAATGTGTATCTTAACTAACTTTAGATACACACAGTTTAAATTGAAGTTAAAGTGACTAAAATAAAAAAAATAAGTCAGTAAGTAGAAGACATGCTATACGGTGACTGAGCCAGAATACGTCACTCGTGAACGTTTATTTTCTCTTGAACAATTTTATTAATTTCTCATTTAATCGAACTATAACTGCACGAGTACAGTTATGCTTTTTATGATCGGCGCGCACGCAGCGGCGTTTACAATCGTGTGCGTGATGATGGGCTTCACGCTTCGTTTTAGCTCAAAATTTGGCAAAGCATACCGTTCGGTATTTGAGCACTTTCTTCGATGTTCGGTATGACAACAATACCGAAGTACGTATAATCCCCGGCACATAACTTGACCCAAAATGGCGGTTGTCCGCGAAGGTACAACTATGGCTCCGCGGCATTGCATTATGGTTATGGCATTCCGCAATTAGATTGAGAACCGAAAATTATGTTCTGCGCATTCAAGGTCATATTTCAACTTACGTGCCGCGAAGTAACCATAGTTGTACGGGCGCGAAGGTGGACGACCGCCATTTTGGGTCAACTTATGTGCCGGGAATTATACGGGTGGTTTGGTTAATTCAGTTTTTCTCTAATGAGAACGACTTAACTATCAGATTGACCGCAATTGATTGATGCGACTTTGTCGATTCGGGCACGCGCTCTCTGCATTCGCGGATCGTGACGTTTTCGTCGGTTTTTTTTCGTTCTTGTTCGGTAATTTTCAGAAACAGATCTGGCAACCCTCGATCTGAACCCTGCATGAGGCCGCTTGTCAGACCACTAGACTACCACTGCACATCAATATATATAAAACAGTACCGTGACTCACTTATAGAAAACGCACAGCCTAAACGGGTGGTCCAAGAGGTTTGAAATTTGGAGAAGACATTCCTCGAGTACCTACCCTAGGGGTGCACCAAGGGGTGAAAAGGGAGGGTTCGTATGGAAAATACCACGGGCGAAGCTGTGGCGGGTCCACTAGTCCAGTAATGTAGCGAGCGGTAACTCGCACTGAAAATAGGCCGTAATATGTATTATAGATACTTTGTTTCTACCTGCTACTCCGAATGTTTGCCCTCCGAACCCATAAATCAGTCAACCCCCAACGCCGAACCTAATTTCGTGTATTCGTATATTTTCCTCCAATTTTATTTATGACCGTTACAAGAGGAACTGCGCCTGTAGACTGCGCGACTGTAGGTACCTTTTCTATTAAGAATAAGCACATAGAAAACTTGTTGGAGAAAGTGTGATATCATATGGCATCCTGCTACTAGGAAGCATGAACGGTTGTCAAATCTTTGTTTCGACAAATGCTTGCTTCGTCAAATGCTTATTTCGTTAAATGCTATATATATGCTGCAGAAGCAAACAGCATTTCATTCTGCTGAAACAGCAGTCCATGCTATTGTATTTGAACCTACACTCCATCGGTCATCAGTTTTCCGAGCTGGGTGCCTTTCGTATCGCATAATGATGATTGTCCTAAATTTTTTTGGCCGATTTTTGGCATAATTTTCAATGGCATACTACTTAGTCTATCAATTTTTATGCATACACATTTAAAAGTCCTAAAGCATGTTTGTCACATCTGAATATTCCTAATATTAATTGTCATATAAGAATTATTCTGCCTATTATTAAAATGGCTACAATTGCAGCATCTTAACTATCCCTAAATTTCTAATTTTGTAATTAGAACTGATTAAAAAACTTCATTCGAACTGCGACAACAACAAAGCGAACTGCTGACAGAAGTGTAGGTTAGGTTAAATTGGAACATCATAGTTATGCAAATTTATCTTCGATAATTGAATTTAAGACACAATAAACATTAGGACCAATCATATTTAGGACAGACGATGTTACATATCATATCGGCAAATAAAAAATATGCGCAACAAAGTTTATGCCATACGTTATTCGGCGTAAAGTTGCTATGCGACAAAACATTAGGACTAAAAATTTTATGCCACCCGATATAGATCCCTCCGAGCTATCTGCATAGCCCACTATACTTCAATTTGATAATTTTTTGCAAACTTAATAGACATTTTGCGAACTTGTTTGCACAAGTGTAAACCTGCGCAAGTATATCGTTGTTGTATGTGTGGTGGCATAAGCCTTTATTACGATTTTTTGAATATTTGTCGAAAACAAAAACATTTTTGAATGATAGTCAAGGATGCATTATGCGTTGTACTTTGTTTTTGCCGTATAGTCATTTTGCGAGCTAGGTATTGACGTCTGGACCCACTTAGATAATGGCATTTACTTAATTTGGTATCTCAAAGGGTTTCGAACATATGACATACTGCCGGTTGTATGACAATCATTTCAATCGCATGCGAACAAAGTATCGTTTTATAAAAAAATACTCCCCGTACGTTTGTAGCAAGCGATAGCAATACGTGTATATAGATCGGCGAGGCCCCGTTCGTCGGCTGTAAACCAGGGCACTGGGCCCCGGCTGTTGGGGGCCTATTTATACCAAAGTAGTTCACACCCTGTAGGGAACAATGACCCCTCAGTACTAGTTACAGCTTGCTGTACAAAAATACGCCTAGTAACTACCGCAATAAAGTTAGAAATTACCTATCTTGGAATTGGATTTTATTTCGTAATGATAAGTCAAGTATTTTCATCAGTTAAGGGACTGATTCAGACCCCGTTTTACTCAGAAACGCACCGGTTTTTGTACGTTGTTTACAAACCTATCCTAGTTGCGGCCGTTGAAATATGTTACGTTATTTATCTGTGTAAATAAATCTGCGGTTTCTTTAGGTCTATAATTACTTATGACATTAATAGTCAAACATATCAAACCATTATACCTCAATCCTTGACCCTAAGGGTAATTACGAACAGGGCGTGTACTCCGAAAAACGTAAGCCGTTTGGCCCTTTATGCTATTGAGGCGTGATACATTATGACCCATTTACACTGAAAAAATCCGAAGGAGAGGCATTTGCCCAACAGTGGGCATTACAGGATCCCATCCGTCATGTAGGACCATGTACAATGTAGATTCGTACTCCGTAGCCATATCTGCGGCCCCAACATACAAGACACAAAGATAAGTTAAACCTGTTTATCTCTATGACTATCTCTTTCATCAACACTAGTGTGAGAGAGACGCACTTAGAGATAAGACGGTTTATCTTATCCTCGTGTCTTGCATGTAAGGGCTACTGGCGTCTACAGACCACATGACTTAACTAAAAATTTGACTACGGGACCCTAAAGCACTTTTATACACAATTTTCCAGACATCTTCAGCCATCTACTCAGAAACTGGACATTTATGCAAGACATTTTAGGCATGCCCATGTCATTTATCAGGATATCACCCGTGGGATTTTCTGACGTGCGCAACGGCTGGTCAGCGATGACTGACACAATCAAATCTGGACCTAATGACATTGTCTTTACAGTCTAAATTAATAGTTTCTGTTATGCGCTGATCCTCCGCTGCGCATGTAAGAGAATCTCACCCCAGCATTAGGGAAAACGCGGTACTTCAAAAGTTCTCTCATAGGGGAGATAAATCAGAATCGCCATTTGTGACATAAAAAATGATAGTTGGTCGACGTTGGGGTTAAGGATAGGTTTGCCACTTTTAAGTTTGTAATTAGATTTAACAGACATATAGATAACACTAGCTTCTGCCAGCGACTTCGTCCACGTGGAATTCAGTTATAGTTATTCGGTAATAATGTACCCTGTGTTCTATTCCAGGACCTAAGGTAACTATATACCAAGTTTCATGAAAAACCTTTCAGCCGTTACAGTGCTGAGTGGTAACGAACAAAAACACAAACTTTCGTATTTTTAATATTAGAAGGATAATAGGATAAGTAGTACGACGAACGTAGTCCGGTTGAATGCAGGTGAGGGTGGATGGAGGCAGGTAAAACAACGGATATGGTATCGGGTAGATCTACTATATAAAAATAAGTCGGGTTTTCCTTCCTGACGCTATAACTCCAGAACGCACGAACCGATTTCCACGGTTTTGCATTCGTTGGAAAGGTCTCGGGCTCCGTGAGGTTTATAGCAAAGAAAATTCAGGAAAAATTTCAACAGAAAAGCGGGAAAATCTTTTTTCACATATAGCGCCATCTCTGATACATAGCTACACCAAACGAAATGTTACATAAAACGAAGCCATCTGGTGGCGAAACGGAGTTCGCCGGGTTTGCTAGTTATTATATAACATACGAGGCACTCTGGAACAACATTATAAAACTTATGAATACAGGTAGGTAAGGCCATGGAATGAGATGATTTGGAGGCTTTGTGTGACACTCTACTTACGATTAAGTGCCTCACTGGTAATTCTTAATAACAGGATAACGGGTACAATTGTGCTTCCTTTATAACTCGCACTGCATTTTTTTAACTGTGGTTCTAATGCTTCTAAGTATTTAGGTATTTTACAGTATGTATGTAATAAAATAAGGCTATATCTTATATATAAAATTCTCGTGTCACAATGTTCGTTCCCGTACTCCTCCGAAACGGCTTGACCGATTCTCATGAAATTTTGTGAGCATATTGAGTAGGTCTGAGAATCGGCCAACATCTATTTTTCATACCCCTAAATGATAAGGGTGACTCACCGGGCAGGACGACGTCTGCTGGGTCCGCTAGTTTCTTTATAAGTCCAAGACCTTTCTAGGCCGAGCTCTCTTATGAAGTGAAGTCAATTGTCGTCCAAATCGATCTATCGATCTAACGTTTGAATTTCGAATTTGGAATTGGATAAGAAATTGAAAGAAGAAGAAGAAGAAGTCAGTCGAAGGAGTTTTGTACGAGTCGCGATAGCGCCTCGTTACAGGATTAGAAACTAGCGGTCCAGGCCCCCAATTCTCGGTGCATTCGAGATAATCTCACAATCGAGATTAAACGTCAGTGCATACAGTCGTTTGACACAACTGTATGAATCTGACGTTTAATCTCGTAATCGACATTATCTCGAATCCAACGAGAATTGGGGGCCAGTTTTGTTTGTGATATTTCATCAATTAAACCACCAAAAATCTGAGATTTTTTTTACACCTATTTGTGGGAGCCCTGAGACCACAATCACTCTTATAATAAATGAATAATACATTCCTCAAAATTTACTTTTTCCATCGAAACCAAGTCTAAACCTTTATAGTTCTTTACAATACAATTTAAATACTCTTTATTAGAAACCTTATAAAGCAAATTGGAAAAAGACAAATAAATAAGTAACAAGGTAGACAATAGGCGGTCTAATCGCTAAGTAGAAATCTCTTCCAGACAACCTTCGAAATAAGCATGTTCTAGCTTAGTTTTGACGCGCTCTTCTTTTTTTCTTACAATTGTTTATCTTAACCCACATTTTACGGCCGGTTTTGTATATTTTCATCGTAAACTTCTCGCAGTTGAGTGAAGTGGTTCACGTGTTGTGACGGCGTTGACTGACAGACGTACACGAACAAAGCGTGGAGGAAGAGTAACAGGTAATTGGACCTGTGGTGCGATTCTGTTACGTACGCAGCGGCCGATCAGCGGTTAACGAAACTAATATTTTAGACTCTAATTATCCAGTCATTCGGTCTAAACTTGAATGCCTACCTCATGGCTGATCAGCTGATGCGCATATGAAATAGGCCAGTTTCCTGAAAAACTCTATTTAGTCCGTCATTTATATTATCAAAAAATATTGAAAATGTATTTTTGCTTTTATCAATTAAAATCGCGTGGAAAGGGTTCGATGATTATTTGAAACTTCCTATGTTATTTTGAATACCATACATTTCTTATGTTTTCCTGTAATCTATAGGTACAGAACTATTTTCTGTATTTTTTTTCAACATTTTAGGCTCAGTAGTTTGGGAGTTGGGGAGTGTTCAGAGGAAATGTTTAATTTGTAACCAGCCGCTGTATTCCACCATCGTACTACTCGCCGAAAACTAGAATTTCACCAACACCATCTTGACGAATGGCGATCTAGTACTGTGCGTTTTTTAAGACACTTCCTGCCGTACGGTGAAATTGTGGAACCAACTTCCATCAGCGGTGTTCCCGGACTGTTTTGACATTGGGGCCTTCAAGAGAAGAGTTTATTTTTCCCTAAAAGGTCGGCAACGGCTCAATGACTCCTTCGGGATTAGTGATGTTTATGGGCGGCGATGATCACTTACCATCAGGTGACTCGCAAGCTCGTTTGCCTTCCCTTATATAAAAAAAAAGATAAGGGGGAAAATGGTAACTTTTCGCCTATTTCCCTAAATAATTACAAAACTCTTCATTTTAAAATTATTTAAAAAAATTTGATTCTCACAGGGGGTCTTTTCATTTGATATGTCCCACGCCATACTTTGCAAAGTTTTTTTTACTTTTCTTATTTACCCCCCGAGTGCCCCCATGTTTAAAATTAATTTATTTACGTTCTACAGGGTGTCCCTGGAAGTGTGGATCAAATCGAACGGGGACATAAAAGCGGTCATTTCCAATCATTTAAACTGATAAGTGCTATTTCGATGCTTGACGGTTCAAATGTTATGATTTGAAAAAAACCTATAATCGCTACCACGCCGAACATAAAAAAATGTAAAAAAAATAAGAGTAACGCTATCGGCTAATTTTTTTTGCGATAGGTTACTGGATAATGTTACTATTTCAAAATAGTACTTTCAGCTGAAAAAGCGAAAATTGTGTCAGAAAAATAAATGGTTTCCTACAAAGACTTCTAACGAAATCTTTACACGATTTTGTAAAAATTCTTGCGAAAAAAAATTACACTATCAAAACTTGACCATATGTTGTAAAAACTTGTCCGTTTAATGCTTATTCTAACAACATGGTAATTATTGTATTATTTTTATTAATTAAGGAGTTATTAATTATTTTATTAAAGGGTTCTTTTTACCATGAAGTGATATGAGCCCACACTCCCGAACTTTGATGCGCGTTATCTTTGTCAATTTTGATTGATTTGATAAGAGGACTGTGAACGAAAGGCAGAAATCACCTTTTTCATACAAAAGGCGGTAACGATGTCCACCCCTTAAATGTTAACTGATTTTCACCAATTTTTGATAGGTTGTCAGTCAGAACAAAATGTGGGTCTACGTTTTTTGAATTTTGATTAAAGATCAAGAAAGTAAAATAATGCCGAAATTTGTTTTGTATGAGACAGCATTCTCATACAAAACAAATTTCGGCATTATTTTACTAACCACAATCTGAATTTATTGATGATGTGAAAAAATAAAAACGTTTAGATCTTAATTTTGTTCTGACTGACCTATCAAAAATGATTGAACATCGGTTAACATTTAAGGGGTGGAAATCGTTATCGCCTTTTGTATGAAAAGCCGTAGGTTCATATACTCCTCTTAAGCGTGGCCTCTCGTGCTCACGGGATCAAATCGCGGCTCGCGCGTTTTAAGCATTTCGGATCTCCTGTGTGCATTGAAGTATATATTTACCAGGAGCATATCGTAGAAGGAAAATATCATGAGGAAATCTACATCTGCGAAGTAATTCAAAGATGTGTCTGAAGTCACCAAACCGCACTGGGCCCGCGTATATAGGCCGATAATGATGATTATAGAAGCTAAAGGCAATGAGATTCAATCCGAAATCACTTTCATTTGCGAACAAATATTGACATAATCCGATTTTCCGGGGCATTGCACCGACACTCCCGGACCGGGAATCCCCTACATTTTATCCGGGGAATGTTAAATTAGCCCAAGAAGATTTAGGAGTCTGACCCAAATGAGCATTCAGCTTAGCGAGTAAAAGAGAAAAAGAAAATGTTTTTTTTTTTCGAGAAAGCTACGATAGAATTTTATTCCCATTTCCCGGGATAAATAGTGGGTGATATTTCGCCCCGGGATAATCTATGTCGAGGCTAGGGCAAAGACGTTTGTTTTATTATGTAAATAATAACGTCGAAAGCCATAACAGTTGACCTATAAATATAGAAAAGTTCTGATAAACTAGATATTTTTAAAATTATTAACTCACCTACTTCAAAAAATCGAAGAAGGTGCTCTATTCGACGCGTATATTTGTGTTTTTTTTTTTAATAAATGTAAGTTCACTCGGAGATGGCTGGACCGATTTCCATGATTCTTTTATAGTGTCCCGTAGATTGTTCAACAAGTGATTAAGTACAACGACCCATTTCACATGAGATATTTAGCTTCCTCAGCAAAAACGAAATTGGCTATGAATCGAGTGCGAATGAGTTTTACCCCCGATTAAACATTCTACTTGTCACTTCTCGTGTAGACGAACTTAAGTGTATCATTTTTATACTAATTAGTGCCTGTAGATTGAAGATTGTTTTGTTTATTTTTTCAACAAAGAAAATTATCAACAGTCTAAATTCGCTACAAATGGAGAACTCGCTTCCGGATCCTTGGCAATATGAAGACCAAAAGTGCCAAAAAAAAGAAGCTTAGCAATATGTCAAAGAACAATAGAGACCCAAGAATACTGCCCTGAGGTACACCAAATTGATTTTCAATGAAAGATGAACGATGCCACAGAGCATTTATCCGGTCTATGTATATAAGAAAAGGTTGCTTAGGTGCTCACATACCACACCGTCTCCTCCGGAGGAGGCGTGCATGTCCTGATACCTCGACACGTGCCCGACCACATTTTTTCAATCGTTACCGGCACGTATCGGGTATGTTCTCTCCTATCAGACACACCTGACTGAGTTTCTTGGTGGTTCTTCGCAGTCAGACTTAACGTAGTCTAAAGCACTGTAGTACTAGAAATCCGATTGTTCGCTTAACGTCCTAAGTCTGGGGACTCAATAGAAGCGCCCTTAGGCATGTTAAGTTAAAATCCCTTTCCTGAGTGCCCTTCAAGCTGCTCGCTTCTCTCTGGTGAAGCTGTCAGAGTCGTCAGAATCTAACAGCGTAGGTCCATTCCAAAAAATCTGCTGGGCATTAAATCCTTCGAGGTACGCAGGCGGCATAGCGAGCAGACGGTACTACCCTGTAAGGTACTGCGCAGCATTTAATGCACCGAGCTCCATAACGCGCTAAACTGCATCGTCGTGCGGTCGTGCCCCCAAATAAGTCGTGGCGACGTGCGTATCTATATGTTTATGTTATGTTTCCTGGATAAAAAGTAATAATCATAATTAGTCCGTCAGTTAGATTATAAAAAATATTGAACACGTTTTTTTTGCTGTATCAAATCAATCAAAGTTGACATAGTTAACGCGCATCAAAGTTCGGGGGTGGGGTCTCATGACATGACGTCACTTAATGGTAAGAAGGGTGCAAAGTCATGACTTTGCACCTTCTTTCTTCTTTCTTCACGTCATGACGTCACGCGGAACTTCAACGCATTATAATCTTCGTTATTTTTTTGTATAATTGACAAAAGAAAAAAAAAATTGTTTTTGATAATGTAAATGACAGACTAACTAGATTTTTCAGGATACTAGCCTATTGTCAGCTCATCATACTCATACTCACGTCTCGGGCGCGTTATTCCCGCTACACATGTAATGATCGTAGCGATTTATCTGTGCAAATCGATCTGCGCAGATTTATCGATCGTGTGTATGACAAAAATCGCAACGATTTGACATACACATAATCGCTAAATGTGCGCAAATCGGTTTGTAAAGATAAATGGCTACGACATATCGTTACGTGTGTAGCGGGCATTAGGCCCGCCACATACATTCGTTTTCCTGATTCGATTTCCGAATTCGTTTTCCGTATTCGGACACCCCGAACGCAAGCATTTCATATAAATAGTTCAACATGGCACACACATTCGAACAAATTCCGTTCGGAATTCCGTACGGAAAAATTACGAACGCGTGTGTCATGTAGAACTATTTCTATGAAATGCTTGCGTTCGGGTTGTCCGCATACGGAAAACGAATTCGGAAATCGAATCAGGAAAACGAATGTATGTGACGGGCCTTAATGTTTAGTCCAAGGAAAAAGTGACTTTTACGCAAACGCGTTCAAGTCGTTTACTATGACTGAAACTTAGACTAAATGCTCAACCGATATTATTTTTTTTGAATGCTTATAGTTTGGTTGACAGTCTCAATGTAATTTCTTATACTTTGACACGTTTACTTGGAGTAATAAATAAACTAAACGAAAATTCTTTTAAGAATAAGAAAATAGTAGTTTATGCAACGGTTGCATAATGATAGGCCTTAAAACACTAGTGCGGTTTTATGAAACGAGCTTTTAGCGAGTTTCATAATGTTTTAAGGCCAAATTATGCAGAGTTGCATACATAACTTTATCTACACACATATTATAAATCCTCCATGATGGGTTCAGAAACAATATTTTCTGGCAACAAGTTATTTGTTGCAATCGTGGCTGCATATTTCCGATATCCGGCGCATTTTCACATCACACACACTCCGAGAAGACTACTATTCATATTTTCAACTAAAATGTAAATTACAAACAACTTTTATGCAAAGGTTGCATAATGATAAGCCTTAAAACACTAGTGCGATCTTATTATGAAACTCGCTAAAAGCTCGTTTCATAATAAGATCGCACGTGTGTTTTAAGGCCAAATTATGCAGAGTTGCATACATAACTTTATCTACACACATATTATAAATCCTCCATGATGGGTTCAGAAATAATATTTTCTGGCAACAAGTTATTTGTTGCAATCGTGGCTGCATATTTCCGATATCCGGCGCATTTTCACATCACACTAAACTATGCCATTTCAGATATCTGTCAGTCTCTGTAATTCATTTTGGGCAATAAAGGGCCGACTAACATTAAGGAACAATTTCATAACTAAAACAAGATCTTTATACCTTTTGTGAAAAGAAACATCTTATCAAGAAATAACGTCAGTCTCCGTGGAGCAAAACTATTTAATAGTCCTTCATAGCAAAAGGAAATAAAACTGGTGCCTCATTCGGGAACGCTAAGTGATTCTGTAGCGACTCGTAAGCCAGATTTCTCATCTCGCTCTTACGCATTACGCGTCGTGCGGAAGAATGGGATGAGAAATCTGGCTTATGAGTCGCTACAGAATCACTTAGCGTTCCCGAATGAGGCGCCAGTATTACATTTAATACAAGGGTGTGATTCTCTTAAATAACGCTTCGTTGAACTCTCCGGCGAGCGTAACTTGACCCGTCAGGGCGTATAAACTACATGTTTGTGCGTGCCTTCGACCTTGGTCGTATTTCGACGCAAACTACCACAAACGTAAGTACCTCTCTCCGTATAATGTTAACGAGCGCACGGGTCAATTTATATTTGTCGGCGAAGTGAGAGACGAAATGAGCGTCGATATTTGTTACAGAATAACATAGTAGGGGTGTGATTCTCTAACGTTTGCAGCGGCTAATCATCAAATAAACGAAACTATTAATTTAGACTTTAAGGAGAAAGACATTCGGTCTAAATTTGAATGTGTACCTCATGGCTGATCAGCCGCTGCGCACGATAGAGAATCACAAGTCATAGCCAAAGTTGGAAGTTAATTTTATCAGACTTCGATTACGCTTTCGTCGAAACTTTGCATATCTACTATGTCACGGAATTTACGAAATATTTTAAATTTAAGAAAGCGAATGACTGCGGAATGTTATATTAATTATCTATTGAATATTGTGAAAACATAGGTATAATTATCATGATATTAACAATATAAATATCACTCCATGATAAAAATTTACAAGATAAAATTGATAGATAAAACTATATCTAATCAAAAACAGACATATTCAATTTTAAAGTATGATAACTGTGTTCATTGTAATGAAAATGCATTCTGAAGATGCCTGCTTCGACAACAGCTCTTTTTAGCGTAAAATGTTATCCTATTAATTGTTTATTTATATCCAACTTCAAGGTTTTTCACACATCATACTTATTGTATTTAGATTTTCAGTTACCATACAAATCATTGAATGAACATATTAACTCGTCACACAAAGAGATCACGCACATAACTATGTACCATATCCGGTACCAAGATGGCGGAAACTTATAAGGGCTGAGACAGAGGCAGGATATAGCCAACCATTATTGAATCATTTCATTGACGTGGGCAAATTGCGGTCGGCGCTTGGACTATCTTATACCTTCCAATACATAATGATCAGAGTAAAATATGTTGTTGGAAAATTTAGTTAAATATCCATATATTTACATTCAGAAGTGATATCAGAGGTTGATAGTAAAATCAAGTATCATTTCTTTCATATATTTGAACCAGCATCGTGTATTGTTTTCTTAAAAACTAGAAAAATCCACCCTTCAGGACACTTTCAAGGGCGCGAGGGTGACGTTCGCCCGGAGGGAGAGTTGATGGATGGATAAAAATACTCCATATATTTTGCTAAATTTTGAGCTTAAATTACTGAACTAAGCATATGATTTACGTGATAACTTGAAAGAAGATAGCTAAGAGAAAATGAAGACGCCATTAGAAGCGTTCAGTATGGTTCTCTATTTAATATTTTATTAAAAGTAACAAAACGGACAAAATGCTTGATCTAATTCAACATGCTTTAACCCTGAATAACTGTGAAAACATTATATATGCCTGTTTTAATCTGTGCTGAAGACTGATATCGCACTCAAGAAAAAATGGAAGGGCTGGAAATAAACAAATTATTGCTAATATCACCCAAGCGTCTTATTTTGGACAGAGCTTGCAAAGTGGTTTGCTAAAATCAAACAAGTCAAATCAATCACATGACATGTCTATATAAATTTTCAAAGTTGTTATTTATATTCATATAATTCTCGATTGTATTTAGCCGTATAATTTTAGACAAGCCAAATTGGTACTTTGCTGGCACTTCATTTCTTCCGTGTAATGTCCAAAAAACAGGATAGGTATATTGGCATGCACTGCTTTTTACTAAATTTAAGGACATTAAAGAACCAACGCAGGTTTAAGTTATATTTCCCGAATCAAACTCATGTTCTATACCCCTAAAGGCAACGTGTTACGTACTGAACCTATCAAAATTCAATCAGCAAATCCGATTTTACGATCCTACATATTTGGTATTAAGTTTTCTGCATACTTCAGGAAATATATAGGCATTTTACTCCATCCACGGGAAAGTTATTGGTTAGAATTCTGTTTGCTTGAATTTTTATCCGATAACTGATTTAACAGTTTTTGTAGGGTTTCGTACCTCAAAAGGAAAACTGAACCCTTATAGGATCACTAGGGTGTCTGTCCGTCCGTCCGTCACAGCCAATTTGCTCCGAAACTACTGGACCGATTGAGTTGAAAGGTATACATATGTTAATCGGTGACCGCAACACGGTCGTGTAACGTAAATAAATGAAGTTTAAACATGGGGGCCACTTTTAGGGGGTAAATTAGAAAATTAAAAAAAAAAGTTTTGCAACTGTACCGTGTGACACGTCAAATGAAAGTGATTGTTGTGAGAATCTATTCACATCTATTTTTAGTATTTTAAAATGAATAGTTTGGAAGTTATTTAGGAAAATAGGCGAAATTGATCATTCTCTCTCCTTTATCTCCGAAACTACTGGGCCTAAAATTTTGAAAAATTTACAGAAAATTGTTCTTTATCTATAAATTATTTATACGTAAGTATAAGAAGTCTCTGGTATTTAAAGTAACATAGGAAATTTTTTCTCTCGTGGAGCCCTTTCATTTGATATCAATAAATAATGCATGGGTGGAGAAATATCAATAAACAATATGTCGCCTAGCATCCGCCATATTAGATTTGAGGTGACGTCATATGCCCTATATCACCCGGGCATTTTGCCTGAATCGTTTGATACCCCATTTGTTAAAATCGGTTTAGTAGTTTTGGCTCTAGGTGGTAACTAATGGAGCGAACATTCAAACATACATACTCGCGAAAATCATAACCCTCCTTTTTGTAAAAGTACTCCTTTCGAGTAAAAAATCTTACAGTTACAGTTTAACATAAAACACCAAAGTCTGGTAAACATTATTGTATAAACAAACAAAGCCATCCAATATACAAAACAATTTCAATTCTTTTCCTGTCCTCTTGAAAAGATATCATAAATAATTAAATATCATTACACATCTACTTGAAATAACGTATCATTCGAACTAGCTCAATAATTGTCATTTTTCTATGCTCATCTAAAACCACGTCTCATTATAATCGACTGTATCTTTATCATATCAATAGCAAAAGAAAGAGACAGGCAAAATTGTCGTATCAACGTTTTCCTTTGTAACTGTTTGGAAACAGGTGCCTCGAGTATTTTCCGCGTATATACGTCACTCGTTTGAGCGTGGAAGCGAGCGAGACGGACACGGCGGGTGAGTGGGAAAGGGATGGGAGAGAAAGCCTTGACATAGATTAGGAGTCTGTAGATAGTATAGGTGGCTTAACTTAGCGAGGTTTCAGCTGGAAATATGAAAGGGTGTCAGTGTTAGTAGTAAGTGTTCTTTGTGGGCTAAGTTGCATGTTACGAGTGCATCTAATTTGTCATCATGCAACAAAGGTTTAAAATAAATGATTATGAGAATGAAAGATAGACATTTATTAATACCCAATGTAAAGTCTGTTCGCCAAGAGTTGATAAAAACACTCATTACAAATAGCGGCCCGCTAATTATGTTTACCGAGGATAGTAAGAAATGAAATGGATATTTTTTCTATCTATATTTTTTTCATCGAATATTATTATCGAATAGCGTGTATATCCCATTGCTGTCATATCATCGGACGACGACCATGATGAAGTCTCAGAGTCGGAGGAATAATCAGAGTCGGTGACGTTTATTATGAAACGTTCAATTGCTTCATCTTCCCTGTCATCAATTTGTAAAAATCTGCCCTCTTCTTTTACCGTATAGCACCACCCGCTCGGCGCGGCGCCGCGCATGGCAACAACTGCGTGCCTCGTACCACGAAACTCAGTGCGCGCGGCAATAACCGACGCCCGTCATACAGTTTACGATAGTTAAGCGACAGTCGCTATTTCAAGACGATATCATAATATTTATCAACTCTCGGCGAACAGACTTTAATCAAATGTTTAGTATACGCATTATGCTAATTGGTGAGTCGGTGGTCTAGTAGTTTAGGATAACTTCGTGATCCCGAGGTACTCCATATGCGGTTGCGATATAGCAATGAGATTCTCTAAATAATCTACATTACCTACCTGCAAATTGCGGTAACCATGCTCTTGCGGTGAGTGACATTATGAGGAAACCTGCTCATTTAGGATGCTAAATCGGCAACCATGATCCAATTGGTCTGGTTCCCCTGTCAAATGGCACTGCCCTCATGGCAGTCACTTCACTTACGCTTAACCCGACTTGCGAAATATGGGATTATAGTCAAAGTGTCCCCCAAATTAGAAAGCCAGAAAGAGCGCTAGGAAGATGATGATAAACGTTTGCATGGTCTTGACCCTCGTCGAGGACTCTGCTTAAACCATCTGAGCAGTAAATGGAGGCTCAAGAAAAGTCCAACTTCAAATGCTACTAGGGGAAAACCCCCTTCCGACCCGCTCCGCTTCCGTTCCGCGTTTCGGTGTGTTAGCCTAAAGATTTTTCAGTCAGGACTTGCATCACTTCTATTGATAAATGCTCATTATAAACAATAAGGATGTTGACTGGGTAAAAAAACAGTAATTCTAATTAATCCGTCTTTTAGATTATCGAAAAATATTGAACACGTATTTTTTGCTTTATCAAATCAATCAAAATTTACAAAGATAATGCGCATCAAAGTTTGGGAGTGGGGGCTAATGACGTCACTTAATGGTGGAAAGTGTACAAAGTCGTCACGCCACACGGAACTTCAATGCACTATATCTTCGTAATTTTTTGTTTAATTGACAAAAGAAAAAAAATGTGTTCAATATTTTTTTATAATCTAAAAGACGGACTAATTAGATTTTTTTAGGAAACTAGCCTATTCCTGAACTACCTATACTTTTTTTTTTTCGTAAATTATCTGTCAATTTAACGAGCGGCTTTCTTATATATTTTTTGTATGATCGACGATTGGTCCCATAACACGGTACAACCAGTGTTAAACAGACAAACAATCCTATTCATCATATGAGTCAGTGTTGTACTTACGCCTGCCATCTTTTCCCGACTCAAACATACATAATATAAACTGTCGCTTCTCCAAGTTTTCCGACGTTCACACTCTTTGCCAATATGATCGGAGCGGAGCAACCCAGTCTGCCTCGGCCGTCCGTCGGCGCGTATCGTGAAACTGAAACCTAACCATAACCTAACGCGAGTGACTGCGTGACCATAGTGACTTGGATTGTAACGGTTTTAGGTAAGTGGCCAGTATTCGGTGCAGTTTTGAATGAAATGTGTTCTATTTTAGAATATTTAAAAATGCTTTGTGCGTGGTTATGTATGTGTGCGTCTGCTTTTGTGTAAATATAAAGACTCATTAAGTTGGTGTTAAAATTTTCAGATTTGTGTTTCATCTTTACTTACGTATGAATTTTTGTCCCACTGTATGTCCCACTGCTAGGCACAGTCCTCCTCTTATAGTGAGAGAGACTGGGCAGTAGGCCCCACGCAATCCCAGTGCGGATTAGGGACTACAATACTTGTAATATAAGTAGGCTGTATTATATTATAATATGACTTATTTATAATTAATTGATTGGGTTACGTAAGTTTTAGTTAATAATGCATGTTTTCTGCTACGGTGATAATTAACTTGCACTGAACATTTGAATAGGCTATAAATAAAAGGCTCTGATAACTCGATAATTCATTGATCAGATCAATTTTAACTTCGTTTTTTAGGGTCCCGTACCACAAAAGGAAAAAACGGAACCCTTATAGGTCTGTCTGTCTGTCCGTCTGTGACAGCCAATTTGCTCCGAAACTACCTATACTGGACCGATTGAGTTGAAATTTGGTATACATATGTAAGTCGGTGACCGCAACACGGACGCGTGACGTAAACAAATGAATTTTAAACAGGGGGGCCACTTTTGGGGAGTAAGTTAGAAAATTTAAAAAAAAAGTTATGCAGACTATACCGTGTGACATATCAAATGTGAGGATCTTAAATATATTTTGTTAAATTTATTTCCGAAACTACTAGGCCTAAAAATTCGAAAAATATAAAAAAAAATAGTCCTTTACCTATAGATTACAGGAAAACCTATAAGAAGTCGATGGTATTTAAAGTAACATAGGAAATTTCAGATAATCATGTACGGAACAGAACCCTCTCCACGCGAGTTTGACTCGCACTTGTCCGTTTTTAGGGTTCCGTACCTCAAAAGGAAAAAAAGGAACCCTTATAGGATTTAAGTCACCGCAATCAAAAGATATGGCCGTTTATGTGTCCTATTTTGATACTTTCAAGGGAATCAAAACCTATAGGGTACTTCCCGTTGACCTAGAATCATGAAATTTGGCAAGAAGCAGTGTCTTACAGCACAAGTAAAGGAAAACGTCCGAAAACCGTGAATTTGTAATTACCTCACATAAAAAAAAAGTTAAACGGAATAACCTTTGCAAAATCGTATCACACTCTACGATTGAACGGAGATAGGAGCTTGCGAAAGTTATTTTTTGTCTTATTTCGTAGGTAAATGGTTACTCCGTTGTTAAAAGCTATTATTTTTTCTTTTTTAGGGTTCCGTACTTACAAGGTACTATTTCTTTTTCATACGTAATTGCGGAGCCCTCGGCGCGCGAGTCAGATTCGCACTTGACCGGTTTTTTTATATTTACGCACAAACAAACAGGTTATAATGGCTTTCAGGTTGTTCTGAATACCTTTCCCAGTATTAATTACACGCTTCCTTAAAATTTGCGTGCTTCCGATTTATTTATTTGCAAAAATCTCTCATGGTTAACGGAATTATCTTTTAATAATATAATTTTAAAACAGATACACAGCAATTTACAATTTAATGTAATCTTGCATCTGATTTTACATTTTATGGAGGATTTGACGGGTTTTTCTTATTTTATGTTTTATGTTAAAAAGGGATTTATTAACATAAAATCGTGCTGTTTCAAATACCTACAAGGATAATTGAATTCCATCAATTTATCCTCATAACAACTGGACCGGGCCAAATGAGGTGAAATTCATTTCCTTAACAATTTTCCGGTTGAGTGCGCCCTTATTTTCAGCGCCAAGGGACTATAAGAATCCTAAATTTTAGGGTTGAATAAAAACGTCCTTTACCTATTAGGTTAGGGCTTGAATAATATAATATTACCTAGGTACTAGTGGACCCGCCACAGCTTCGCCCGCGTTATTTTCCATACAATCTTTATCACCTCTTTTCACCCCTTTAGGGATGGAATTTGTGCACCTCTAGGGTACTCGAAGAATATCTCCTCCAAAATTCAAATCTCTAGGAGCACCCGTTTAGGCTGTGCGTTGTCTATAATTGAGTCACGGTACTGTTTTATAGATATGTATTGATATATAGGTCCTAAAGGGGCTTGTAAACGGGTTAGTTTATTGGCAAATCATTGCAGCAATTTGTACTATTCCCAAAAAGATTACCTATTACATCATTATTGGAAAAAATTCCAAAATAAAGTACTCATGGAAATAGTAAATGCGCCCTGCCACATAATGAGCAGCGAACTCCACCGGGAGCTCAATATAGAGCTCGCCGATAAAGTTATAGAAATATATGCAGAAGCTCACCACAAAGACTTCACCATCATATAAACATTGAGGGAATTCAGCTCCTTGACAATACAGACATAGTGAGAAGACTCAAAGAACTAAACCTTATAATCTAAGCTAGTGCAGTAAAAATGATAGTTCAATATAATTAGTGTTAGTGCTTCATAAAGAACACAAGAACGTAGTGCCTTTCCCTTAACTAGAGATTGTAAAGATGGTGCTATTGGAATTGGGTAACTTATGTGTTAAAATGTAAACTTAGTAATAAAAAAAGTTTAAGAAGAGTTTGAACCTACGGTTTTTCATATAAAAGGCGATACTTAACGATTTCCACCCCTTAAATGTTAACCGATGTTGAAGAATTTTTGACAGATTGTAATTCAGAACAAAATCGAGGTCTATACGTTTTGGTTTTATCATCAATAAATTCACTTCTATTGTTGTTTTAGTATTTTCATACAAGACTAATTTCGGCGATTATTTGACTTTGTTGATCTTAAATCAATATTTAAAAAAATATAGACCTAGATTTTCTTCTAACTGACAACCTATCAAAACTTGGTCAAAATCGGTTAACATTTAAGGGGTGAAATCGTAATCGCCTTTTGTATGAAAAGGGTGATTTTTTCCGTTGGTTCATTCTTCTCAATATGAGAAGCTGATGTCGCTGTTTATAATATTATTCATTTTTGTTTAAACTTTCACTTCTATGACAAGCTTTCATGGCCATTGTAATTTGATATTGCAAGCAACATTATGCTCTCGGTTGTGTTGTGTGCCTTCGGGTTCGGGTTTTTGTATTGTTTTCTTAATTGGTAATGTTTTTTTTTTCTTCTTCTTCAAATTCATCGGGTACATGTGTACATATAAAACAGTACCGTGACTCACTTATAGACAACGCACAACCTAAATGGGTGGTTCTAGAGGTTTGAAATTTGGAGAAGAAATTTCTCGAATACCCTAGAGGTGCACTAAAGAGGGATTGTTTTAAATTCCATCCCTAAAGGGGTGATAAAGTTTTAATGGAAAATACCGCGGGCGAAGCTTTGGCGGGTCAACTACTTTTTAATATAACTTTTTTACAAGAGATGCGCCGAACATTCGGTAACTATTCGGGCACATTCGGCACAATTTTGACCGAATATTTACCGAACAGTTAGTATCTTGGAAATATCTCTTCTATCTATGATTAAGAAATTTAATTAAATTAAAAAGGAATGTTAAATATAATTGGAATCTGAACTTGACATGTAAAATTACATTTTATTAATATATGAAATAAATAAATAAATAAATAAATGTTTGTGTGTTGTAAAATTAATATACCTCTTGACAAATACTAAAGTAGCGGGGTTGACAACTCGTGTCTGCCGCACTGTGTGGACATATTCAAACCTGCTATGGAAGGGCTGAGGGCATTAAGATGAACCGAAAAATTCGGCTCAGCAAAGAGCCGGACCGAACATTCGGCCGAACGTTCGAATTCGGTGGAATCTATATTCGGCGAATCTTAATTTTTTACAATATCTCCTATAATTTTGAATTTTATTTCGGGAAACAGTACGTGTTAAAACAACTCCAATTATGTTATGTTGTCCGGTTGAGGAGTTCCTATGGCGACGTGCCGGCTGCATTCATCAGCTCAATGATACCATATTATAGCATTGTCACCAAAGTTATATAAGCATGCGAAACTTCAGTTCAATCAGATGCTAGAAAGTGCTTGAAAATTTACTTCCAAGATTTAAACCGGACCGGAGGAGACCAACCTACAGATAGACATACGAACGAAGAAAGTTAAATGAAACCTTGTATAAAATGAAAGTTTATTAAGAGGTAGTCTGGCTGTTATAAAGTGGTGTTATATAAGCCTGAACATTGTAAAACTTCAGAAAAATACTCTCATTTACTAAAGCGGAAACGTACTCAAAGTAAAAACCGAAAGAAATTTCATACATACATACATACACATCACGCCCGAAATCCCTAATGGGGTGGGCAGAGCCACAAGACTACTTGTGGCCACGTTCGATTAATTAGTCCTAAGATGGTATGATGAACCGTATGGTGACAGGTGATCAGCCCGTCGCCCATACAGATAGTCCACCACGTTGGAGAGGACTCGTCCCTTAGTCGACTTTTACGACATGCCAGGATGATAAGCATCTGCACGCATTCTATGCTATTTCTTCACTCCCAGTGCAGTAGAGAAGACATTTCAGTGGGAAGTATTTAACGTGGTGATTTGAGCATGCCGAGTGCTTCAGATCTAGGTGCTCTAGAACCTCACCATTTTCACGGAAGTGAAATAAGAAATATTTCACTTCCGTGAAAATGGTGAGATTCTCAAAAGGGGCTCGTAAATGATCTATTTTTTCGGCAACTTATTGCTGTAATTCGGGCTATCCCCAAAAGATTACATAATCACTAATGGTCATTCGCAATGAAAAATGTTAAGAGAAACCTTGAGATGATTTTCAAATACCTATTCAATGATACCCCACTCAATACGGTTCGACAACTTTCATTTTTTTCTTTTTCACAATGTGGCGTCTGATTGTCATATTGAATTTTGATTACTGTCATGTCTTTAGTGACACTCGCAAGGTTAAGACACATCGATTGACGTAAGAATCATCAAGATCGGCCCACGCTTTTCGTCTCCAGAGTGCTACAAAAGAACAAACATACATAGGCTGATAAACACATTACCCTCTTTTGCGTTGCACAGTCGGGTAAAAAGTTTGAATGTAAATTTTTGAGTATAACCCGAATTGCAGCAATAAATTGCCGAAAAAGTAGCCAATTTGGTGCGGCTGTTATATCATCTGAACTAATAACCTACAGTCTAAAATATTAATTTAGACTAAGGACACACGTTCAGTTTAAATTTCACTGATCAGCTTCTGTACTGTCCTTTGTCCAACGTTTTGCATGTGTTTTCTTCTGTATTTGATTTAAGTACATGAGGGAATTTAAAATATTTGATAGGTATGTGGTCGGTAGGCGGTGTGACCACAGCGTGACTCATTTGTTGTCAGGTATTGGAAGTCGTAACAGACGTCATACTTATCACGTCGCGTTGCGGTCACGCCAAGCCAATCCAAGCGCGGAAATTCTACCTATGTTTAAACAAATAAATTTATTTTTATTTCTATTTCATATTTAGTTGACACGGTTTTATAATTTTGTATTGTAGCTTACGCTAGTCTTAATTATTTAATTTTTTCTTAATTTGCACTATCAGTTACATGAAACTTAATCGTATGACTAGATCTTAAGGTAAGGAATTGATACCCTGGAAGATGGCAAATTGGAGCGTACTATACTTACAATTGAACATTTAGATGATTATCATTATTTCTAACGTGAACTAGAATATTTCCACTGTAAGTAAGTGGTATTGTTCAAGAAGAAAAAATAATAATATCCATTTTTTGTTAAATAATAATAATATATAAATAATATCCATGTAATACGTTTATTCAAATAATGTAATATATTATAAACATGGTGCGACGCGGTGCAGAGGGTCAACGCAGCCATCTTCGGACGGCTAAAATGAGCAAATTGCAGAGGCCTATTTCATGTCTTCATTGTCTTCAAAATCAAAGTTTTTTAATCAAGAAGAAACTTCTCGCTCGTTATACGATATCTCATTAAAATTTTGATGCCGGAACAAAAACTAAGTTAAAACATACTCTTAAAAAAAGTTCCTGTTGTCATAAATATGTTTCTTTTTGGTTTCTACTAGGGCTTCCTAGGGTACCTATGCCAGGTATCCGTGTTCTTGTTTTAACCCGTGCCAGTGTACACGGGTCGACGGTTTTTAAATACCCTTGCGTATTAAGAAGTGTTCACGAATGGATTATACCCGTGGGTATTTAATACCAGTGTACCCGTGTTGCCCGGGTTAAAACACGGAGTAACTTACACGGGTATTAAGAGTCCGTTCCGTGTACCGTATTTCGTAACAGGTGATGCTTGTTTTATTATTTTTTGCAGATTCTTCTTATTTAAATTCAGTCTCAGTGAATAAACATGAGAATGGACGAGGTCGTCTGGTACCCTTGACCTGTCTGTAGTTAGACGTCTATGTCATTAAGAGGCGCATTACAAAGATGAGCTGGCAACGTGGCATTTTCGAGTTTTACTCGATTATTTAAGTGAAATTGAGTGAAATATAAATAAAAAACCAGCCAAGTGCGAGTTACACTCGCGCACGAAGGGTTCCGTACCATTATCTATAAAAATACCAAAACAATCACGTTTGTTGTATGGGAGCTCCCTTAAATATTTATTTTATTCCATTTTTTAGTATTTGTTGTTATAGCGGCAACAAAAATACATTATCTGTGAAAATTTCAGCTGTCTAACTATCACGGTTCATGAGATACAGCCTGGTAACAGACGGACAGACGGACAGCGGAGTCTTAGTAATAGGGTCCCGTTTTTACCCTTTGGGTACGGAACCCTAAAAACAGACAAGTGTAAGTTAAACTCGCGTCTAGAAGATTCCGTGATTATATGAAATTTCCTATGTTACTTTAAATACCATAGACTTCTTATAGGTTTTCCTGTAATCTATTTATTGACAAAGAACTGTTTTTAACCGAGTTCAAAAAAAAGGAGGAGGTTCTCAATTCGGTTGTATTTTTTTTTTTTATGTTTGTTACGTCAGAACTCCGTCATTTATAAACCGATACTGAAAATTCTTTTTTTAATCGGTAAGGCATAGAGGTAGCTCCTCTGCTGCACTGGGAGTGAAGAAATAGCATAGAATGCGTGCAGATGCTTATCATCCTGGCATGTCGTAAAAGTCGACTAAGGGACGGGTCCTCTCCAACATGGTGGCCTATCTGTATGGGCGATGGGCTGATCACCTGTCACCATACGGTTCATCATACCATCTTGAACTTATTAATGGAACGTGGCCACATGTAGTCTTGTGGCTCTGCCCACCCTATTAGGGATTTCAAGCGTGATGCTATGTATGTATGTATGTATAAAAAGTGTGCCGACGTGGCGACATCCAAGCACCCTTTAAAACACCAGGCAATTTGGAAGCCTCTTGCCGCCACAATAACGTAAGCGGGAGGAATAAGTGATTTTAAGATCATTTACATAATGAATCCAGTACTGAGTTTCCTTGGGAGCCATGGATATTGATTTCTTGGTCTGAATGAGATGTTTTATTCAGAAAAAGTTTACCATAAATACCATCATCAGGCATCCCGCTTATAATACATCTGGGTGTCTATTCGGGAACGTCTAAGCGATATTGTTGCGGCTCGCGAGCATGAATCGCATCCCACTCTTACGTATTACGCATCGTGCGGAAGTTAAGAAAACCGGACTAGTGTGAGTTAGACTCGAGAGGGTTCCATTCCGTACATGATTATCTTCAATTGAAAAAGCATAGTCTTGTATCTATGGGTAAAGAACTATTCCCTGTATTTTTTCAAAATTTTAGGCCCAGTACTTTCGGAAATAAGGGGGGAGGGAATGGTCAATTTTCGCCTATTTTCCTAAATAACTTCCAAACTATAAATCTTAAAATTCCAAAAAAAAAATTAAGATCCTGACAATAAGCCCTTTCATTTTAAATGTCACACGATATAGTTTGCATAACTTTTTTTTTAATTTTCTAATTTACCTCCCAAAAGTGGCCTCCATGTTTAAAATTCATTTATTTACGTTATGCGTCTGTGTTGCGATCACCGACTTACATGTATGAATATGAAATTTCAACTCAATCGGTCCAGTAGTTTCGGAGAAAATTGGCTGTGACAGACGGCCAGTCAGACAGACACACGAGTGATTCTATAAGGGTTCCCTTTTTTCGTTTTGAGGTACGGAACCCTCAAAATGACGCACACAAGCAGGTGTCCAGGTAGCTACGTATGTATTGTGTAGGTGAGTTAATTTATTTGTTTGTTTATACAAAGAGTGTTAATTGAACCACTAGTACTTTCAGATATGCTTGAAAAATAATGAAAGAATTGTCAGCTGAAATATTCACTTTACAAGGCGTTTTAAATTTGAAATGACGCAAATTCACACATGTTAGCTCGCTTTTGAATCTCCTGCTTTGAAATCATGCATAATGCAAATCATTACAAAGGGGATATTTACATAGAAAGAAGCGTGAAAGAGTCGTTCCATCACTAACAGCTGTATACACAGCTATAGTAAATCTCAGTTTTAAGAGAACTGTGAACCAACGGCAAAAATCACCCTTTTCATACAAAAGTCGATAACGATTTAACACTCTTTAAATGTTACCGAGTTTCTTGTCGGCTCTTCTCAGTAGAGGATTTTTCCCGAACCGGTGATAGATTCATTCCTTGAGCTTCATAAGAGCTTCGAAAAGCCTAAATTGAATAAAGATAGTTTGACCTTGACTTTGGCTTTGACTTTGTTAACCCAAGATTACGCCAAGATTCGTTTTGTATGAGAATACTGACACAACAATAAAACTGCCATTTTTGATTATAGTGAAAAAACCAAAACGTATAGACCTAGATTTTGTTATGACTGACAACCTGTCAAAAATTGGCGACCATCCGTTAACATTTAAGGGGTGGAAATCGTTATCGCCTTTTGTATGAAAAGATGTAGGTTCACACTCCTCTGCCGTTTATTTTTACAGTTTACTTTACAGTTTATTTTCGAGAAATATAAGCGACTAGCTGGTGCCCGCGACTTCGTCTGCGAAGAATAATAATTTAAGTAACCTATGTACTTTTAAACCTTCCCTAGACCTCCACGAACATTTCAAGACTAAGATAAGATAAATCCGTTCAGCCGTTCTCGAGTTTTAGTGAGACTAACGAACAGCAATTCATTTTTATATATATAGATTACCAATTGTTTGTAGTCGTTTTTTAGCCGTAGTACCCTCGATATAACCACCAGTGGCACCACGATTATTTTTACCAATCCTTAAGTCAAAGTCAGAGTCAAAATATCTTTATTCAATTTAGTATTTTACAAGCTCTTATGAAGGTCAAGGAATGAATCTACCACTGATCCTTAAAAATCCTCTACTGAGAAGAGTCGGCAAGAGACTCGGTGAAGTATAGTCTATTCAAAACAGTATACATAAGATTACAATGATGTCTACAGTTTTATACAAATCTAAGTATATACCACAGTAGGTACACCCAGGGATCGCCAGTACAGGACAATTATTTCCAGTACCGTCACTGGCTACGGTACATACCACGGTTACTTTAACCTATCCTTAGTACCGCCACCGGCTGCTGCGGTAACTCTGTTACTTTGAGATTTTATGATGAGCAATTGAGTGAGTAATATATTTCATATAGACCCAGACTCAAGTGCCCCATTCAGCTGGAATTAGCTTTTATTGAATGCTTTTCCATAAAAATACCTCAATTTACAGACCAGATATCCTAAAGATGCCCTTTAGCCTAACTTTGACTAAAAAAGAAACCTGCCAAACTTGCGGGGCGCGCGGTCTTTTCAGAGCGCTGTGATTAGATAGGCGCTCCCCTCGGTTGCTTGTAGCCCGTCGCTTATGGTTTTTGCCTCTAATGCTGGCAGAGAGCGTCGTCTAGCTATGCGAAGTCTATTGGATATTATGGTCTGTGCCTTAACCGCATTGCTCTTAACCTATCAAGATTATCCACATCGTGTATCGCTGCTCCAAATTAGCAATCAAGCTCAATCCCTAGCGTCTTTGTGATAATTGGAGAGGTGGTTTCCATGAATTAGCTTCCGGTCACGCCAGATACCTATTCGATTTGAATTATGATCAGTCAATTCTAAAGACTGTTTCTATCCAATCTATATTTCTATCAATACATATAAAACAGTACCGTGAATCACTTACAGACAACGCACAGCCTAAACGGATGGTCCTAGAGTTTTAAATTTGGAAGAGATATTTTTCGAGTACCCTAGAGGTGCACTAACAAGGGATTTTTTTAAATTCCATCCCTAAAGGGGTGAAAAGGGGTGATAAAGTTTGTATGGAAAATATCGCGGGCGAAGCTGTGGCGGGTCCACTAGTATAACATAAAAACCGACGACGTGGTAAGCCTATAGTCAAATTAAAACTTTCGTGAGACATTATGAATACTTGAAAAACACACGGCTTTACTCACGATTTATTGTCAGAAATAGTTCCCGCGCGGGTTGATCTGACCGGAACCGCACTCAAACCCTGAGGAAGGACTCCAGTCGAGTTCGAAGCATGTCGGACTATTTCTGACAATAAATCGTGAGTAAAGCCGTGTGTTTTTCAATTAATCGTGGTTAGCCTACTTAGTAATGTTTGTTCCTGAGTCTTGGATGTTTCCTATGTATTTAAGTCTATATTTATATGTATAGGGATATATATCGCCGTCTAGTAAACATATTACAAGCCTTTAGAGCTTATTTTGGGACTAGATTGATTTGTGCTTTTATTGACTGAGCGAGCGAAGCGTGTCCGTTTCAGCTTGGGCAAAAATGCTTTCGTATGTCTGTCCGGAGGATGTCCTGATTTCCCGCTTTTCTCCTGTACGTGTCGCATTACTCAACCGATTCTTGTTAAATTTTGTGGGCAGGTTCAATCATTAAGTATATAGATTTTTTTGTCGATTCTTTTTCGAATTTTTTCAAAATGTTGGAGATATGGGGGTTTTGCGATTACAAACTTATTTGCGACGAGTTATGTAGATGTATATTGTTTCAGTTGGAAATTCTACAATGGCCCTTGGTTGTACTTGGCTGTAGGCCTTACCTCAAAACGATTTTCAAATCTAACCGTTGGCCAACTAACGAGACCCATGTGGCCCAACCACACTAAATGCTATTAGGGTAGGTGCTGGAAAATATATTGACCGTACATTTGTGCGTGCCCGATGAGAGCCATTAAATTTCCACGCAAAGTTGCGGGTAAAAGCTAGTTCAAGAATAAATAAAAGAAAAATATGTTAAGTAAATATTCAAAACTTCAAACGGAAACAAATGCTAAATGAATAATATACTGAAACAAGAGGTAAATAGACATTATCCTCGGCTAGATGCTGCTCTTATTTATAACGTTACGTTCTTGTTTCTTCGCATATTGAATAAGTTCCAAAGACCGGCTAAGCTTTGTCAATCTGCCTTGATTTAATTTACAGGAACTCAGTTCCAGATTAACGTAATCTGCATTTTGTACGTAGCTACATAAAATAATATCTAATTCATTGAGTGCTTCCAATAAAAATAGACGAATCGGATCATGGATCAAATATCCTAAAGACATCGCTTAGCATAACTCTTACCGTGAGCGTCAAGTTTGCGTACTTATCCGGCGACCGCCGAAGATATCCAGGATCTGATGATTCCAAAAATAGTACCTAAATATTACCTAGTGAATAGTGCCTAGTACAATTTTTTTTTCTGTCATTTCGGAGATATGAGACCTGTTTAACGGGTACGCTAAACAGAATGGTGCAACTCCCAACAATGTTGTATATCCCAAAAATTGTATCGAAATAGTACCCCCGGCTCGCGAAGTCTTAACATGGTAGCTCTTATAGAAACTGAGGCTTAGGCTTAGACTTATCGCTGTTATAGAAAGGAGGGAGAGAGGAGGGCACGTCAATTTGACCCTCAACCTTTACCAGTTATTAAAGCTGCCTGTAGTAGTCATTCGGTCTTACATATATATTCATTCTTTCATCTCACTCGCTCTCTTGGTTTAATAAGCATTTGTCACAGCAACTAAATTGTCTGCAAAATAAATACATATAAAATAAATAAGAGTTTACTTAAGTGTTTTGCAAGTGTATCAATTAATTACCTTAATCACAAGTAAATCTCAAGATATAATAATGGCGACGAAGGACAATGGATTAATTGCAATATATTGAGTTTAAAAGTGCGTTGTTTCTAAAATTTACGGCCATTTTGAAATTTAACAAATATCGTGAAGTTAGAAGCAAACAAAAGAGTGACAGGAGTAACTGACGAAAATACTGATGCCACTTCAGTTAATCAAATGAACCAAACCCAAACCCCATGAATGCCAAACTTGCGGGCGCGCGGGGTTTTCAGAGCGCTGTATGTGCTCGCGGAAATGCGCTCTCCGATCCTGCTTGTAGCCCCGCCAGTTATGGCTTATTGCGCGGGGGGAGCGGGGGGGGGGGGCTGTGAGTAGTCTGTTGGATATATGGTCTGTGGCTACAAACAATGCTAACAAGCGCCATGTTCTGTCCCGCTAACGTCTAGCTTGCGAGTATTTCCATATTTTTCTATTTTGTCTGCGAACTTTGGCAGTTAAGAAGTTTATAGCCACTGTTACGGTAAAGTTTAAAAACAAAGTTAGCAAGAAATGGACACTGGCTGGAATTTTTACAAGCTTTTAGTTAACTTTACTTGTTAGTTAATAGTTAGAAGTACCCTAATAGCATTTAGTGTTGGCATTTAGTCGGGCCACATGGATTTGGCCGTCGTTTTGAGGTAAGGCCTACAACCAAGGACCATTGTAGAATTAGTAGAGTAGGGTAGCGGTGACGTTGGTAATTGGTTGAGCGTAATGATAATCTTTTTATTATATTGGTCCAATGTTAGTTTTATGTGGGCAAACTACTATTTTCCTACGGACTTCCTACTATTGGCCAATGGATGCCAACGGAAAATACTAGGGTATGTTTTGGTCAAGTCTTAGTAGTAACTTGTTTGAACTTGTTCCCGAGATCAGAATAGGCTGAGATTTGGTCCACAGCGAATTTCCGCGAACGCACCATTCAGTGCTCTTAAAACCTCTTGCGCCCCGCAAGTTTGGCAGCTTTAGACTTATAACACCTTAGGATATTTGGTCTATATTTGTACCACATTATTCAGAGCTAGTTGTAAGTGTGAAGTACCACTAGATTTGTTTGTCAAAGATAAGATAAGATTAAATAATTAAAGTCGCTGATAAATTCTTCATATCAGCCGCCATAGCATCTTGAAATAGTTTGAGATCAACTTTGGTAGCTCCTTGTTTTGGCACTTGGTTAAAGAAAGTGTCTATTGATTGGTGCCGTAAAAATAATGTGTTTTACTTGTATTTAGTTTTGAAGTACATACTTGTACACAAACAAAAGATTAATTGTTGTACTGACTAACATCATGTAGTTATTTAACCATAATAAATGACTTTATTATGTTATTTATAATTATTAGTAATGGTTGAATTTTAAGGAAAATGGATATAATTTACAGGTACTGCGTTCTTTATAATATATGCAATGATACTATGAGCCTTTTCTCTGTCTAATGTTTTTTTTTATTTTATTAAAATGGTTATTTCGTTCTCGGCGTACCTTTTAATATTAAAAGAAACGGCGTAACTGATTACACCCTTGCTAGCGATTTGTCTAAAATTTACAGCTCTAAATTATCATATTTTCAATAATACCTATGATTAATAATTCTTCGTCTTTCTTTCCAAGTTGTGAACCCCATTGAAATACATAAGCGAACGGTTTTTAGGTCACATTTAATGGAATCAGTTCCAGTTAATTAATTTATGTCAGAATCAGGGACATTTTTGCATGAAGAGTATGTTATTTCGTTATTTATTTTTCGGGACATGTCTGGCATATTACGTACAGAAGGATTTTCTATTAAAGGATTCACGTCCGCACAATAATTTTACTTCATCTTTTCTTGTTCCCATTTAAACACGACAATACTTCAAAAATAGAATACTTACCAACTTATTCAGCGCTGGGCAGCATGCGCATGCATAACTCAACTGATGGAAGTTGGTGGCCTAGTTTTGACAAAAGTACACCTAGACGTACCTGTACTAGTAACGTTCTCAATCCGTTTTGTATTGAGTTTGTTCTGTTATGAAAAAAAAAAGAATATAATTATGGTTGTTTTGTTTTTAAATGAACTATTTGATCATTTAGCTAACTAATAGCTTCCTTTGTCATTAGCTTGGAAATAAGCCGAAGTTGGTAAAATCCGATAAAACTAGATGGCGCTACGACCGTAACCAGCGCAGGGTATTTGACCAAATACATCGAAATAAATTTATTGAGCGAAATGGTGTGGATAGTGCTTTTTTACACGTCATTTGTGAATTCTACCAGATTTTAAAAGGAATCCTTTCTTTGAACGAATTGCAGCAGCAATTTGAGAAATTCACCGATAGATGGCGTTAAAAATTTCGATGGTGGCTTGATTGTTAGGCGACAGTCCTCTTGCTGTATTCGTCAATGTAAGGGTAGGCGAGAAATAAAAGTTCTAAGGGCCTTTAACAATCGCGCCTATAATAAATAATTCATAGGACAATCTTTACACAAATCGATCTAGTCCGAAACAAACTCTAAAGGCTTGTGTTATGGGTATTAGACGACGATATACATACTTATGGATAAAAAAATACTTAAATAAATAAGGACCAAGACTCAAGAACAAACGTGCTCATCACACAAATATTTGCCCTTACCGGGGAGAGAACCCGGGATCGGTAGCTTCGGAGGCCGGGCTACTACCAACTAGGCTAACCGCGTCGTTGAAGTATAATATAATTATAAAATTGTAAGATTATACCCTTTCAGTTCTAACGGTCTTTGAATCAAATTTATTTTGACATATAGACAGGCTGTTGGGCTTGGAGTAACTTTAAGGGTTCCTAATTTGGATACGGACGGAAGCCCTAAATTGGGTCGTTGAATATTATTATTGTTGTTAAATTAGGGTAAAAGTTTTGTTTCAGGCAGTTCACATACAGAGTGTCCTACGAAATAGTGTCAAGTGGAGGTTCAGAGGGAGAGCAAACCAAGGGGTATTAGATTCACCCCCACGTATGTTCCACGATTTTTCGTGTTTCCACGTACGTTAGATACTAATTCCAGATAAAAAAGCGGACAAGTGCGAGTCAAACTCGCGTGGTGAGGGTTCCGTGATTATATGAAATTTCCTGTTACTTTAATTACCATAGACTTTTTATAGGTGTTATTATTAAATAAATATTTTGTGTTTTTTTTTTTAATTTAAGGCCCCGTTGCTTCGGAGATAGGGGGGGGTGGTAAATTTTCGCCTATTTTCCTAAATAACTTCCAAACCATTTATCTTAAAATTATGAAAAAAAAAAAATAAGATTCGCATAGCAAGCCCTTTCATTTGATATGTCATATCCATAGTTTACATATCTTTTCTTTTTAATCTTCTAATTTACCCCTCTAAAGAGTCCCCCCGTGTTTGAAATTCATTTATTTACATTACACGTCCGTGTTGCCGTAACTGATTTACATATGTGTACAAAATTTCAACACAATCAGTCCAGTAGTTTCGGAGAAAATTGGCTGCGACAGACGGACCGATAGTCAGACACACGAGTGATCCTATAAAGGTTCCGTTTTTTCCTTTTAAGGTACGGAACTCTAAAAATGATAAGTTTTTTTTGGAATAATCTGTACCTTATGAGTCATGTTAAATCAGATTTAGAGAATCATTTGGCAATCTATACATATAAAACAGTACCGTGACTCACTTAAAGACAACGCACAGCCTAAACGGGTGGTCCTAGAGGTTTGAAATTAGGAGAAGACATTTCTCAAGTACCCTACAGGTGCACTAAGGAGGGATTTTTTTGAAATTCCATCCTTAAAGGGGTGAAAAGGCATGATACAGTTTGTATGGAAAATACCGCGGGCGAAGCTGTGGCGGGTCCAAACCAATAATTAGTAATTAAACAAACAAATAAGGTACAACCTCGTAAATCATAATGACTCAACTCCCCATTTGAAGTCACTACTTTCCAAATATCCTGTCACTGTTTCACGGTAAACCCGAATCAATATTTGCGATTTATTTTCAAAGCAAACTTTTTACGGAATTGGGTGGAGATGACGTAAATTATTTTGTGGATTCATTCATCGAAGTGTTTATTGGAATTCCTTTTCAGCTTTTTGTTTATTTGGAGTGCTATTAATGATAATTTCAATGGTGCCTGAAAAGAAACAAAGGCTCCATTTACAAGGGGATATTGTTAATGATAAAGGAGACACACTTATAAACGTACGAGAGAGTACGATACTACTACGTTTAATACCTACCCTGTTGAAAGTACCCACACATACACTTCATATTATGTGCAGTTTAAAGGGTGAAACAAAATATCCCATAGGATCGAAGTGGATCCGAACGGACAACACACACTAAGTACCTAAGATACGTAAGATAAGGGGGCAACTTACAATTTGATTTTCATACAAAAGTTTTCTGTATTTTTACTGTTTCATTGGGTCAATCAAGCAATGCTCCGTTCGTCAAATAATGAATTAGTAAGTTGGAACGCAATTGACCAGGAAATACCCGTTTACTCTCCTCTTGAAAGTACCCAGATCATAACTATCCGGAAAAGCCGACGCGTTGAGGTCATTCCATTCCTTAGATGTACGTAACAGGAAAGATAAAGCAAACGCTTCGTACGACAAGGTGGAAAGTCAGTTCTGTAGGATGAGTCTTTAATTCGGGAGCAAAAATACTTATGTATCTCAGGTTACTTAGTAAAAACTACACTCAGGATTCTACGTTAGAATTCCTCGCTTCGCTCATGAGTCTATTCTACATCCTTCATTGTGCTCTGGATTCAATATTTTGGCCTCAACCTAAATAGCACTTTGCTCCCACGTGACACAATCTACTATTATTTCTTACTGTCGGAAATTTTAAGACAATTAAACGAATGACAGCAAGTAGGATGCGTACGATGCTGATCTGGGCCTGTATTGGAAATTGCCTAAACAATATTGCAAATTATTTTGCTACGATATGGTAAGTGTCAAGTTATTTAGAGCTTGCGTATCTTATTAAAATATTTTGCGATATGGTTTAGGCAATGTCGAATACTGGCCCTGGGTTGACATGATTTAATTTAAGGTACTCATAAGCATGGTCTTCAACTACATCATTCCTCGCACCCGCCCGAAGTTTGATTACTTTTCTGTATTTACTTGGGACTGTCAAGGCTCATTGCGGCGTTTATTTAGTTTCAGCCCGAGTTCAGGGCATGTTTGTTCTAGTGTTAAGAGTCGTCTTTTCGATGAAGTATTTGCCACCATTTTCTCTGAATATTTCAAGCTTCAAAGACACATTTTATATTCACTTCATTCAATATAAAATGACAATTCGGTCCTCGATCAATTTGCTTCGTCCAGCGTATCAGTATGGATACAGATCGAATAACGTGGGAATCACAAGAAATTAAGAAACTTACTCGACAAAAGAGACATTTGATGTTTTCGTATTTTCATTGTTTTACGGCCAATCAATCGACACAGCTATTAAACCAGTAACAACTCTCACGATACTTATCTTAAGTGTTATGACGTGTTGTGTCACTCCCTGGTGTTTCTATAGTGTTAGTATTATCATCATTTGTATTAGTTTTATTAAGAAGGATTTTTGCTATCTCTTCTCTAAGGAAATTAATGGTATTTTTTTTATTAACTGTCTTAATTAATAAAACAAGAAAATTTCATAATTTTCTTAGCACATCACAGTTATTTAGTAATCTAAGCTGATGGCTGCTATTCGTTCAAACTTTTAATTTAAACATTTAATTTCTCACTTAACGTAAGATTGTGTTACATGGGCATGGGAGCAAATTGGTATATTAAGGTCGAGGGCAAAGTATTGAATACTGAGTGTAGCGAGGGATTTAAGTTATACAGCCCGGGTTTTTCTCACTATTGACTAAGTCTGGTTTTCACTTCTCTCTTGAGAAAAAAAATGGAACACGCTCAATGACAACATTTGCAATTGCATTGCAACAATATTAATTAATGTAATATATAATAATATAATAAAACCATGCGATTAATATACAATAAAAATGGTTACACAATAAATTTAAATAAACCTCCAAATTAACTTAAGACATGGTTGATAAATAGCTTATTTTATGATGTAAGTTATTATTAATCGTCGTAATTTTAACCGTATTTTAGTACTAATATTTAATGCGTTAATAAATTTAAATTTAATTTGTGAATTTGCTGCCGCTACGCAGGGTAGAAATGGATTTCGTTCTTGTTCGAAAAGTAGATTTTATTCTACCTAGATACTTTTATGTCCATATATTAATCACGATACTATACCAATACTACCATACCAAGAATTCTAGTATCAGAAAATGGTTGCATGAGTGCTCTCAGTCTTTGACAAAGATTATAAATACGGGACTTTTACTGAAGTACCTATCTTCAGCGTAACCGACACCGTATCTACCGCAACTGACATAGCCCAAAGAATTGCTAAACGTAAGTAGCAGTGGGAGGGAAAAAATGCTCGTAGAAACAGTACCATTACCATGAGTTTATAAAAACTGTTCTCGTAATGGAAAACTATCGCCCAGTCCCTTTTGCTTGTATCCGCAAAAAGCAGTATTTCCGATAGAATTCGATAACGAGAAAGGTTTGCATAAACCCATGGTCATGTACAGATGGCCGTTGGGGCCAAAAAGTTCTTGAGACCAACGCAGTGGACTGATGACCTGGTGAAAATTGCGGGTCTACGCTGGATGCGAGCAGCACAGAATCGGTCGTTGTGGCGATCATTGGGGAAGGCCTATGTCCAGTCCAGCAGTGGACGTCTTTCGGTTGAAATAATGATGATGACCTATTTTCATGTTTATTACACATAGTTTATATTTACGGTCGCTCTAGTGTTACAGGCTGACTGTACCTACTGTTTTATGAAAACTGTTCGATAGCTTTCCGAATGTTTGTGTGCACGAATAACTCTCGAGCCAATTTCGGTGGAATTACAAACATTCCCCGCAAATTGTCTTGTTGTTTATCCGTTGGTTTATTTTCATTGGTTTGCTTATTGTATATCTAATTTATTATCTCAGATAAACAAAGCGAGTTATCGTTTTAGTTTCAACAAAGGATATTGTAAATGTTGCAGTACTTCACGGAAAATAATACATACATACATACATACATACATAGCATCACGCCCGAAATCCCTAATGGGGTGGGCGCAGAGCCACAAGACTACTTGTGGCCACGTTTGATTAATTAGTTCTCAGATGGTATGATGAACCGTATGGTGACAGGTGATCAGCCCATCGCCCATACAGATAGTCCACCATGTTGGAGAGGACCCGTCCCTTAGTCGACTTTTACGACATGCCAGGATGATAAGCATCTGCACGCATTCTATGCTATTTCTTCACCCCCAGTGCAGTATATCGTGAAAAAGCTTGCACGACATCGCTTCGGGCCTAACAGGCTTATTACACTTTCCTAAAAGTCACTTACGAGAGGGACGCCGCAATACGTTAGACGTATGGAGATATCTCAGTCACATTTCAACGTATTTTCTTCCCTAAAGAGCTGGGGCCCGTTGTGTCTGAAAAAGAAAACTGCGACTCTATGAGCTTCCGAAAGATCGATATTTTTCCGGTAACTGGCTCTTTGTCTAAATAGTTTGCGGGCCATAGTGAAGACCATTCCCGGATCCTCTAACCCCTTTATATGTCTGTGGGTAATTTATATAAAAATATTTGTAACAACAAGAAATATTTAATCATATACGACTCGCCTTTTCACCACAACACGTTTAATACCTACCGATATAAAACAGTGAGCTGGACGTGTTTTACTATGATTTTCATCCGACTGTGTTTACTTTTATTAAATTTTAGAGATCCGTTAACAACATAAACAAATTATAAATAGTTGCACGTGGTTGAGTTTAATATTCAACACATCTCTTTTTAAAAGTTTAATAAATTCAACATTTTTAGAACAAGCATTTACCCGCAACTTTGTTTAGGAAATAATGACTGGCCATTCGTTATTTACCTAGCAATATATTGGTTAAATTAGTAATAAATTACACATATTTATCGAAGTCGGTGGCCAGTAAATAAGGTTCTTGCACACTGTGTTCATTTACTTCACACCGATTATTTCTTAGTTTTGGAAGGGTTTTTAGAGTCGGTTTTATATTTAGTGAATATGATTGAATAATATATTTTCATTATATCTACTAGTACCAGATGAAGATAGCGTTATGTCAACTGCTCATCAACCTTTGTCAAATATTGCTATCAGAATGCAAGGACTGTTGACCGTTAAGGAGTTCCTTTGAGAACCGCACTATCAGTTCCAATTTACCAGATGCGCTCTATCGAGAAGAAGTTGCTTACCTTAACCAAAGCCATTTCTAATAACTTTTGAAATAAATACAAGTATATATTTATTTACTTCAATCGTCACGTCAAGTATTCTTTATACGACTTTAAAACACTTTAAAGAGAGAAATCATTACAACATAAAAAGAAAAAGTTAAACACTCTAGACCGTAAAAAACGTATAAAGATAAAAACTTATAAAATGCAGGAAAGAACGCAAAAGAGCCGGAAGCTCTTTGAGATTGTAAAAAATGTTGTACTAATTACGTATAAAACGTCCCGTGTTATTTTGAAATACGAGTATAAATGGGAAAAATAGAATCTCGCAATGAAAAGGAAAATAAGAAAATAGCCAGTATCTTTAACAATATTTGAATACGCAGTTTCTTTGAAGTAGGAATTCAAGAGTTGCAATTTAATTGGAAATTCCAAGAAGTTATGTTTCGCGTCAGACATAGACTTAGACACACAAACTCTCTAAAAACAAACGAGTTCCTTGTCTTTTATAAACGGAGTATGCTTTGTCTATGAATCAACTTGAATTTGATTAAAATTAGAAGATTTTATGTACGAAATAATACTTACATACATAACATCACGCCCGAAATCCCTAATGGGATGGGCAGAGCCACAAGACTACTTGTCGCCACGTTCGATTAATTAATTAGTCCTAAGATGATATGATGAACCGTATGTTGACAGGTGATCAGCCCATCGCCCATACAGATATTCCACCATGTTGGAGAGGACACGTCCCTTAGTCGAATTTTACGACATGGCAGGATGATAGGCACATGCACGCATTCTATGCTATTCCTTCACTCCCAGTGCAGCAGAAGAGTAAAAAAAGTAATGTACGAAATAATGGCGTCGTGAAACTCGTGAATGGGTTAACTACGAGTACCTAAGACTCGCAAGACTGAAGTTAAGAGTTCGAGCTTGGACGTCACCGAGTTATAATTTTCGAGTTTCTCTCCTTAAAAAGTGTTCTTAACACGTTGCCTGCCACGAAAATTTTCATAGAAAAACTACGAGTATACTCGTAGTTGGCAGGCAATGTGTTAATCTAGTTTTATTGTCTGTTTCCTGAAGCCGACGTCCTAAGTTAAACTCTTCATAACTAATCTTTTTCTTAGTTAATTTTGTTTACACTTATCAAATTACTTTATTTATTACTTTTGGATGATATCGAAAATAACTTAAATTGGCAAGAATAGGGAAGATGCGTAATTTTTTTCATCTTGTATTGGAAAGTGCTGAGTAATATAAACCGATCTGTGTACGCAAAACATTATTAAGATGTTTATTTTATGAGTTATGAACCTTTGAAAAGTCATTGTTCATACCACTCGCAAAAACACTCCATACCAAATGGACAAAAGCTATGACGTCACAGCTGTGGTTAGACTGTACAGAATGTATGGCGTTTAAACGAAATCGGCAATTATTTCCGGAAATACTGTTTTTAGACCAATGTCGTAGATATAAAACATGACATAAATTTGATGAGGATGTCAAAAAACTAAAATGAGAATTAAAAAGCAATATAATATTTTTGACCCTTAATCAAATAAAAATGAATAGTCAAAGTGATCTGCTTTTTTCTGTAATAAGCTTTTGTTTAGGTACATTTACTTTCATAATATATCATTTAAACCGCATTTTGATTTTCATGTAACTTTCCCATTACGTCATGTCATCATATCGTTTCCCCATACAAACAAGCGAGTAGTATGGGTCGACGTCATAATCACAGATTAAAATTTTCGCACTTTTTTAATAGCTGAAAATTCACTCCTAGAAATTGTGTTTTGCACATGATTCTGGTAGAATTGTAGAAATACATACGAGGCCACGAAAAAGAAGTCTACTCATGTCACTCGTGGAAAAATGTCACTTTAGAATGAAAGACTTAAAACACTTTTACGAAAAAAAAAGCTGTAACAAGATTCACACGTTTTCTTATACAGATGTATCCAACCGGCTTATGTTAAACCTCTTAACATATTTAACCTCGGCATGTACGAGAAGGTTACTTAACGTGCAAGTTTCAGTTATCTTAAGGATTATCGCGAGGAGCAAACTAGAGGGAAACCGTAACGCGGAGCCAACGCAGTTGTAGACTAGGTAGCTGTGTTGGTTTCTGGATTATCTTATGTATGAGATAAAGAATTCTAAACAGAGTCCAATCTAGAGCCAGCTTATCTTTCACTTAATACTTGTAGATCCCCAAAGACTTCCACAACAAACACTCGGACGCCTTCACCAAAATGAGCATTTAAGATAATTCAGAAATTTAAGAGGAAAATGATAACATCGAACAAGGACGATATAAATAGATAGAAGGTAACGCTTCAAAATGCCAGATTAACCATGTCTGAGCATGTCCCGAAAACTTCCTCGGGGACTAGGTGTCCAATTTAACTATGTATTAATACAGCTATTTTCATTCCAAATTTCATCCAAATTTTCGCAGTTATAATACGAATGATTCCCAGTACAGCAGTTTTCACCAATAGTATAAATTTGTTTTCGGGCTACAGGTAAAATAATTGAATCGAGCGAGCACTAAAACAAATGAAAGTTTTACCATAAGTTTACCTTATTTCAACACCTACGTAAAGTGGGTAATCAATAAATAATCCATTTTGTGTTTGGATCCAGGAATAGCCGAGATATGGTTTTCCTCAGCCCGCGCACGATATAGGTACTACGACAGTATGGAATTCACTAATGGATTGGGTGTCCATGTTCGACAATTTATTACTTACGCACACGTGCAGGAATGTTCTGGGTTATATCGGAGATAGATCCAAAGGAGCAATTTTTTTTTACTTACTGGACGAGTAATTTTTTAGCGTATAGGATCGCTGGACGGCTTTAGATGTTTGGAATGGAAATAGCTTATACCTTAGATAAACACATAGGCTACTTTTTATGCGGGAAAATTCAAAACTTTCCGAGGGAATTATGGGGAGAAGCTAGTGTTAAATATAAGTCGTATTGTATACCGTACTTCAATTTTACGTTTCCCTTTTCAACAACACTTAAGACGCTGACGCCAATGACCTTGAGTGATGTCACTGTCTATCTGCACGGGAGTGAACGAGAAGCACTGTGCGGTTATTTGTATGGGGAAAATGAAAAACGGGTGTCTTATTACAAGTAAACACACTAGACGTAAAATATAGATTAGTCAAGTTTTTAGTATGGGCGTGATGTAATAGTATTATTAATTATAGACCCATAAGTTAATAAAATTAAGACATAAAACTGTTTAAAGAGGATTTCGGACGTAACTTCACGATTTTATTCTATCATATCGATTTCATCGTGTTTTTGAAATAGGTTTTCAATAATGTAAAGAATATGAACATATATTTTTTTGCTTTGCCAAATCAAATAGTTTTTGTTAAAAAAACCGTTTAAAGTAAAGCCGATGTAGGTGTTGTCAGCGCCTAAATAATATGTTGAAAACATTAAAATCTCAAACCTTAAAGATTTTAAAGGCGGCCAAAATGCTTTATAAAATGAAATACATACGGATTAAATATTAATTATAAAACAAGGCACCACGGAAAATAAGCTTTGTTCAGAACCCGCCAGGTATATACGTAAATTAATAATTTAAACTGGATACCATCCCATTGAGCGGATTTTTGCTTTCAAATAAAAATAGAAAACAAAGCTTACCTTGCGGAAAATATCGTATCATATAATTGATGTACAATCGGTTTGTTAGGATAACAAACGTTTATTCAAAATAAAATAGAAACTATTCAAATAAATAATTTTTAATCATGGTGCCAACCCTAATACACCCAGGTAGGTATTACTTCGCTGTTGGGTTGAACGGATTTACTTTTTTTTTTAATTAAACTTTAGCAAACTGTAACTTGTAAATGGCCACAAATTGTAACACAGATTTTAGGAGAAAATAATTTCCTGATTTTTGACCAGTTTTGTTCCCGCTGTATTTCTATAACGGCCTAAGTTTCAGCTATCAAATTTGATATTAGTTTATACTTAGTCCTTAGTCTGCCAACAAATATCAATTCAATGGTGTTCTTATTCTTATTATAGAAATGTGAAAAATATATTGAAATCCAACCATAAAGTTACCGCTTTAGCTTAACAATCTGCCAACTTAGTTGCAACTGTCAAGGTTCTATCATTAAAATAAAGTCTATTATTGATTGGTTGAGACCATGCCAAACTAGCGTAGTAAGGAACCCTCGGTGCGCGAGTCCAACTCGCACTTGACCGGTTTAGATATATTTCATACTAGCTGTGCCCACGATGGTGTTCGCAAATTGAGTGGTAAACTAATCCTATGTTTTAGTCCAAGATAATTGGTCTATACGTCTGCAAAATTTCATGCAAAAGTAATATTCCTTTCCATATCATTACTAGAAACAAACCAAACAAGTAAATGAACAAAGTTGTCGCGTTTGCAAAGCCCTTAAGCTGTCGGTAACAGAAGCGTTGGGGTCGTGAGGAAGGGTTCCAATTGACGTCATACTACAGTTGAGTTGAAAATATGGAATATCGCAGGACAGGTACGCGATAAGATAGCTGACAAACTTGTATATTTTCTCTAGGAAAAAAGTCTCCTTAGGTTGCTCTACTTTTGTGCATTTAGACTGACATGTTTCATGGTAGGCGACCAAAAATATTTTGAGTAGGCAGTGAGAAATCTTGTCGATTTTGATATGGATCTAATGACTATGGTATTTCAGAGCGCTCCTAGAATACGGCAATGAAAGTCTGGTAGTCGAAACGATGCGCTTAGGTTGAATGTTACAAGTTAAATTTATATTGCATGGAAAACGTTAAGTTTAGGCCCAGAAAATATATTTCCGGACGCAAATTTGGAATCGCGTCGCATGTTTGCTCCTCGTGCCGATAGATGGTGGCAGCCTGCATGGTTTCGCTTAGATCAGCAGTCCCAGGACTGCTCAAGGCCACAGCAGGAGCGCGCGCGGTGGGGATGAGGATGCCTTACTAACAGTATTTATTCTTATGGTATCCCAGTCGAGCCCACTCATTCACAAATAGTAATCATCTAGTGAGGATTACAGTTCGTCTAACTTAAAATTTTATTAATTTGACAACCTCAGAATATCATCTACGAGTACTGTAGTTGCCTTAGAGGGTTTGCCTATTGAAGACAAATGTGCCATTTCCCATCTTAATGTAGCCCGTCGTCATGATAACAGTCCTATTGTCCCAATTACCTGAACATAACGATTGACGACGGACCACAAACTGCGATACACAGGGTCATTGTGGAAATTAATTACGGTAGTTATGCATGGTGAGTCACAGGATGATTACTATCTGGAAGATAGACCATCCTTTAATATATCTATACATTATAAAAAATGAGCGAGCCTTAGCTAAAGTAGTCGCATATAATGTGTAACAGCCGACATCTCACCTTGGTAATGAGCAACGTTAAATAAATAAATAAATAAATCAGAAGACAATCTTTACACAAATCGATCTAGTCCCAAAGTAAGCTCTAAAGGCTTGTGTTATGGGTACTAGACGACGTAATACATACTTATATAGAGAAATAAATACTTAAATACATAGTAAACATCTAAGGCTCAGGAACAAACATTCGTGCTCGTGACACAAATATTTGCCCTTACCGGGGATCGAACCCGGGACGCTAGCTTCGGAGGCAGGGTCACTACCAACTAAGCTAACCGCGTCGTCAAACATTAGCATTATATCCCGAAACAAGGTAATCTCTCTTTCGTGTTGCTTGATACAGTTAGTAAAAATTCAAAATAACTAGACTGTAAAACAATTCGATTTTGCCTAAGAGCTCATTGGTCAAATTAAATAAGCGCGTGTCGTTAGTCACTTCAAATAAACGCGCGCTACCCCGGCTACAACCCTACCACCGCGCGCGCTCGTTAGTCAAATAAACCGCGCGCGCTCAATAGTCAAATCAAAAAGTGCGCGCTTCCCCGGCTTCCTGTTACACACTTCCGTTCCTTTTCACGACATCATTCCCACAGATTGCAGGAAAGCGAGAGGAAAGATGTCACACATCAAAAAAATCGTTAAGTCGAAAATGTCTGTACGAGTATATTGAAGATAATAGTGTAAAAATGCTATGGCCCCCCATAGCTTTAGAATGAGTAACAACACATCTCGATGGTTGTTGAATTTCATGTGTGTTTGTCTATTTGGCTGATTCTATGTGTACGATAAACTTTAAAGCCTGGCGTCCACTAGACTCGCCGAGGCGAATCGAATCGAATCGCAATAATTCGCCCTATATTTTCTAATGCAACTGCGTCTATTGAAGAAGAGCCGCGGCGCGCCGATTCAATGGACGCAGTTGCATTAGAAAATATAGGGCGAATTATTGCGATTCGATTCGATTCGTCTCGGCGAGTCTAGTGGACGCCAGGCTTAAAACTACTGGACGGATTTCAATGCGGTTTTCAACCAATACATATAAAACAGTATCGTGACTCACTTATAGACAACGCACAACGCACTCGAGTAGGTACCCTAGAAGTGCACTAAGGAGGTATTTTTTGAAATTCCAGCCTTAATGGGTTGAAAAAAGGTGATACATTTTGTATGGAAAATACCGCGGGCGAAGCTGTGGCGGGTAGTATTATATAAATAGCAACTTCAGGCAGGAAATAAGCTAGCGTGAAGTCAGTATAGGAAAGGTAACTTTCCCTAAACCCTTGATATTTATATACTTTATCTACTATATAAATGTTTGTTTGGTTGTCGTTACTTTGTTTGTTGTTTCTTTGTTCCTCCCTATGCGTTCCTATACCATCCATCCGATTACGATGAAATTTAGGTGAGGTGTAGTTGTTCGCGCGCTTGAGAAGGTTTTATGTCCCAAAGAACGCAACGAATGCAAGGCACAGCTCTTTAAGATATTATTATATTGACGATGAGATGAAACGAACACGGGTTAAATAAAAATTGCCAAGTGGCCAAGTGATATAGCAACCGATAGTTACAATGGTAACGAAATATTGCTGTGTTTTGTCACTTTCTGTTGAGTGTGAACTTCCCAAAGTGAGATAAAGACAAATATACCGTATCGTATCACTCAGGCAAAGTGTAACGGCGGTAGTAGAGTTGTAGATTGTCATATTTTTGTCCGGCTTCGGCAATTTTTCTGTAACTTCCAATATACAATATTGTTTTAAATACGGCTTCATAATATTGGTGGAAGCGTTGTCTAACAATGTGTTAGACTAATTTGCATCTCTTAGACATCGTGTGTTGAGATGCTAATGTTATTGGGCACGCTTTCAATAAACCTTGACCGTTACACTCAGTCACATAGAATTCAGTAAAAAATTAGTTTTTAAGCCCTAGTAGTGCCGCACTAAGAATTGCTGGGGCCGAAGGATTCTTGAGTGGCGCCCGCCATAGACGCACAGCGCGTGAGCAGAAACCCACACTGGTGGACTAACGCCATTGTGAAGATTACGGGACTACAATGGATGCTAGCAGCATAGGATCTGTCGCTGCGGCGATCATTGGGGAAGGCCTTTGTCCAGCAGTGGACGTCTTTCGACTGAAATCATGAGCCCCACACGAGCCCTCCTGTTTTTGGGATTCATCTTTGTGAAGTCCATCCCCTGCCAATTAGAAACTACTGTAGGTACAAAAACGCGAAGCTTGCGCAAATTTATAATACAATGTTATACATTTAAAGTTATCAGCTACCTTTGTCTGTCTGTTCGTCTGTAGGATTTATTTCAGTGACTTCTGTGAACCAACGGCAAAAACCATCCTGTTTTTACAAAAGGCGATAACGATTTCCACTCCTTAAATGTAAACCAATTTTGACCAATTTTGGATAGCTTGTCAGAAAAAAAATCTAGGTCCATACGTTTTTTGAATATTGGTTAAATTTCAACAAAGCGAAATATTCGCCGAAATTAGTTTTGTATGAGAATGATAAAATAGCAATAAAAATAAATTGATTGATTATAGTGAAAAAACCAAAACGTATAGACCTAGATTTGGTTTTGATTTACAACTTATCAAAAATTGATCAAAATCGGTTAACATTTAACAGGTGGAAATCGTTATCGCCTTTATGAAAAGCCGCAGGTTCACACTCCTCTTAATACATATTTTGTTTTCGGTTTTTACTGAATCGACAGAATGTTTCGCGATGAAAGTTTATTGCAAAAGAATCTGTGTCGATAAATGACGGTAAAGTTCGGAAAATTCAAACAATTTACGTACGATAGTTTATTTGTTTTGGTCCATAAAAGTGGAGTGGCTCAAGTCGTGACATCAACCGACACTTTCAAGTCAAATTATTATAAAATTAACACCTTTCTACTTCCAACTGTACGTCGCTAGTCCGGTTAGTGTACGAACAGACACTCGTGATGTTGGAATAGTTGTCAAATTAAGACCGCTCGACAGCGTTACAAAGCCATTGCAAACCGAATTAGCATACTTTGAGTTGCTTACAAATCAGTTCAGGCGCTGACAAGACCTAAATCGGCTTTACCTAAACAGTTTTTTAACAAAAACTATTTGATTTGACAAAGTGAACAAAATATAATTTACATATTCATTATATTATTGAACAAATAACTATTTCCAACATGCCTACACTACATGCAACATGACTAAATGCTGATAATTATTTATCTACTACTACTTAGATGGATTGGTTATTTATTTATTTATTTAATTCATACACACATGCAAGTTCAACACTCACACGATAGAAATACATATAAGTACGAGAATAGACATTTACGACAAAGTCAATTAATAATTATGTGATATGTCTGTTTCTAACAATAAATAATCCTCATATAAAAAAAAAAACATATTAGATTTCCCGTGCCCATTTTTCAGCCGCTAGAACGCTCTCAGCTAGATTTGGAGGTACACCCAGTTTGAACGAAGCGTAATTGCCACGGGACTTCAGTTCATCTACCGTACAAATGTTGCTCCCAGTCAGATCCCAGTAAATGAGTGTTATACATAATATAGTTAATATTGTGGTAATTTGTTAAGAATAATTACTACTAAATTACTTGATACAGCAGCATTAAGGGTAAAATGTAAAAAAAGAGAAAAAGATAACTAGTTGTATAACAATATTACATCACGCCCATACTAAAAAAAATACTTATTTATATTTTAAGTTTAGTGTGTTGTGTGTAGAATTCACCCTTTTTTTATTTTCCCCAATACAAAAAACCGCACAGTGCTTCTCGTTCACTCCGGTGCAAACAGAAAGTGACCGATCACTCAAGGTCATTGGCTCTTCGCAGCGTCTTAATTATTTCTTCGGCAATTTGGCTATTTTGGGCATTTTGCTTGATTTCCCCAAAGCGATTGAGGATAGACAAGTAAAAAGACTACTTGTCTATCCTCAATCGCTAATTAGACAATAAACTGAGTACTCGTTTTTTCCATCTTAAGAATTCCTAAGTTTACAGACAGCAGTAGACATTATAGGTATTTCAGCAGTCCTCTTTCCTCACCACAGTCCATTATAATCCTAAAGACACCTCTTAGTCTAACTTTAATAGCCAATAAAGCTGCCAAACTTGCCGGGCGCGCGGGGTTCTTATAAAGCTGTGATTGGGGCGTTCGAGGTTATGCGTTTTCCTAAAATGCCTGTAGCCCCGTCACTTATGGCTTTTTGGATTCTCTATTGGATATTATGGTATGTGGTCCTCACCCAGAGTTTCATTATGGTGGTCCCCAACCGGCGCGTCATAGCGCAAGACGGTGCTGGACTCAGATGAGATGCATTGAGTCATAATATTGCATGCCAGAGATGGGTAGAACATAAGCACAGTGGGGTCCGGACGGTTCATGCTCGCAAGGACCTTTTAATTTATTCGTTTGTGCGTTATCGGATCCTGACTAGAGAGACTTCATAGTGTTCTCTATACTATATTCTATAGTGTTTCATATTCGGTATTTGAATTATTAGGACATGAAATATTTTTATTTCAAATTATTATTATTATTTTGATATTTGGAGACCTTACATCTCCTTTTTTATACTTGACCGTGGAGACTGTCTACATCTCCATTTAACCTAGATTAGGTAGTCAATTTAGATGTTTCATTAATTCTTTATTTTAATTATTATTATTATGACCCTTAGAGGCTTTATACATCTCTATGTCACTTAACTTGTCCAGACGCGGAGACTATACATCTCCCTTATTAGTTATTTATTATAATTAATTTTTACTTATTAGGATTGTTTGCTGCCCTTTTTATGTGTTAGTTTTAGTTAAATGTTAAATAAGTTAATGTAAAAGTTGGAAAAGAAAAGACTTACTGCTGAGTTTCTTGCGGCGTTTCTTCTCAGCAGATGTCACCTTTCGAAGCGCTGGTAGCATCAGACATGTAAAAAAGCCCATGTGGCCTACTTGGCCACTTTTTACATGTCTAAAATAAATATTTTCATTATCATTTTCAATTTCACATTCTGTACCACTACCAGCTGTCCGAATACTGTGTTCTTGCAATAAATGTCTTTGTCTTTGTCTTTGACATAAGTCACGTAACGATTTTACGTTACAATGTTTATGGTGTCTAGTGAATCTTATTTGTAATTCCAAACACAGCTAGCCGATTGACTATATCTACTCACGTTTATTAAAATAATTCGCCGTTATTAAGGTTAACTTCTCAAGTTTTGAAGTTAACTTTTAAAATATGAATGGCCAAATTCACAAAGGCCTCTCAAACTGTTCTTTGATTAAAGTGCTGTTTATATATAGGTTGGCAGCTGCTTGATAGATACTTAACTGTTTAATTTCGCATTAAATATTCAAGTGGCCTTTATGAATTCGGCCACAAGTTTGATATTGCCACTAATCGACCTGCTTTGATGCTATTTATCTCTAAAAAGTTGACTTTACCATTGAACTGTTTACAGAAGTACTCAGTTAACTGCCCTTCGACAGGAACATTACTAAGTCATTATCATTATTTGGCAGATTGTTCACATTTATTTACAGTTATTTCACAGAATTGTCTACTTATCGCCGCGATACGATAATGACAATTGCTCTTGACAGCGATTACTCACTGTCGTGTGTGTTCTTGGTGATACGATGGGCACTTGTAGAACTGACTTTCATACAAAACAGAAACATAATTTAGTACAAAATACCCGTAAATCCATCGGCACATTTCTACACGCACACGGAATAAGCGAAGTTCTCGCAAAGTACCAATTTGGCTTGTCTAAAATTTTACGGCTACTTATAACCGAGACTTATTTGAAAATAAATAACAGTTTTGTAAATTATAGACATGTGATTCTTTGACTTGTTTGTTTTTAGCAAACAGCTTTGCAAGCTGTGTCCGACATAAGTTGCTTGGTTCATATTAGCAGTAATTTGTTTATTTCTAGCCCTTCCATTTTTTCAGTGCATGCTTTATAGCTCCTCTGCTGCACTGGGAGTGAAGAAATAGCATAGAATGCGTGCAGATGCTTATCATCCTGGCATGTCGTAAAAGTCGACTAAGGGACGGGTCCTCTCCAACATGGTGGACTATCTGTATGGGCGATGGGCTGATCACCTGTCACCATACGGTTCATCATACCATCTTAGGACTAATTAATCGAACGTGGCCACAAGTAGTCTTGTGGCTCTGCCCACCCCATTAGGGATTTCGGGCGTGATGCTATGTATGTATGTATGTATGTATGCTTTATTGTTGTTTCGTTTTTTAATTCGCTGTGTATCTTCTATTTCGTGTTTGTTTGTTTATGTAAACTGGGGTATTTGTGCAGTACAAAGATTAGAATTCAAAGACGGACCAATGTCACCGGGTTGTGTAATTCGCTACGATTCGCGATTCGAGTCGTCGTACCTATCCTTTTTAAATTAACTTAGCTGCAGTCGATCCGCGCGACACCCTTATGAATTCCATTAGTGCCAGCGAACGGAATCTATCGATTGGCCCGAAACGATTATTCAATCGATACCATTACATCAACTGTAAGGTTCGTCGGATCTCTCGGACGAACGACGACGTCTAGAGCGAAAGATACGGCTGTCCGCGACGAATAAATCACAGTGCGCGCCTATATACAGAATGACATCGAAGACGTGATCAGAAACCACTTTTTCAGACTCGGTAATTGAGGGCCATTTTCAAGCAATATTAGTTACAAGAAACAATAGTAGTTTATGCAACGATTGCATAATGATAGGCCTTAAAACACTAGTGCGGTTTTCTACACCCATATCATAAAACCTCCATTCGTTAATCAAAAACCGTAGGAAATGACCACCATTTTGACAACCAATTAGGAAAAACCAGTGCTGCGATAAAGAAATAACATGACTTCTTTATCGTTTTTAGTAAAGAAATGAGATTAAATTTGGAACAGCTGTCAAAACTCAAGTGGGTCTCTATTCTAGTATCCATAGATATTAAAACAGTTATTGATACGAAACGTCAATTCAGTATGTTTTTTTAATATAAACTGCACAATATTTGATCTCGAGTGACGTGAGAATAGAGACTTCATCCGTTTGTCTATGATTTAAAAAAAAAATGGTCTTGACGGAGGATCGAATCGGCGCCATGTTGGTGTTTTGCTGAACGAAAGTAGAATTAATTGAATAGAAAAAGTTGTTTGTAATTTACATTTTAGTTGAAAATATGAATAGTAAGTAGTCTTCTCGGAGTGTGTGTGATGTGAAAATGCGCCGGATATCGGAAATATGCAGCCACGATTGCAACAAATAACTTGTTGCCAGAAAATATTGTTTCTGAACCCATCATGGAGGATTTATAATATGTGTGTAGATAAAGTTATGTATGCAACTCTGCATAATTTGGACTTAAAACACACGTGCGATCTTATTATGAAACTCGCCTATCGGCTCGTTTCATGAAAACCGCACTAGTGTTTTAAGGCCTATCATTATGCAACCGTTGCATGAACTACTATTCTGATCACGTCTTCGATGTCACCCTGTTGAAGCATTTGTAACTGTAGTGGTGTTATGTTCGTTTAGTGTTTCATATTTATAACACACATAAATACGCACATATTTATAATTTTCCATATCTACTCAAACATATACAAATCTACCCCACAGTAATGCAGCTTTACCTATCATAGAGATAAACTAAACTGGCTATAGGTCAATTCAATCGATCGATTGCGACCGACTCGTTTCTCAAAACCAATCGCGTGTTGTAATTTCAGTTTAAAGGGCTAACATTTTAAGTTCTTATTAGATGAGTTGACTGTTGAGAAATTGTCTCTTTTTTAATGAATCCTTACTAATATTATAAATGCGAAACTGTTTGTTTTGATCCTCTTTCACGTCAAAATGGTGCAATGGATTGACTAAATTTTTTGCATTTTTTCATAGCGATAGTTGGCGCCTCTATTCGGTAACGCTAAATGATTCTGTAGCGACTCGTGATCGAGATTTCTCATCCCACTCTTCCACAAGATGCGTAATGCGAAAGAGTGGGATGAGAAATCTCGCTCACGAGTCGCTACAGAATCACTTAGCGTTCCCGAATAGAGGCGAGGGAAAGACATTGCACTATTTTTAACTCAGAAAATACACCGTTACTCAGGGAATAGCGTAATGAATTCCACGCGAAGTCGCAGGCAAAAGCTCGTAAGGTTAAGTTTGCATTTAAACGTATTTTGTGCTGCTTATTTGGTAGCGTATCTACTGAAGAGCTACAACCAATAGGAAACTAAGAATCTCAAGTTTCCAGTTTCTTAGGATTTTCCTTTCCACTCAAGCTCTAAGCGTTTGTCATAGAATTACAAACCATAGAAGGATAGTGTACAGGATTAAGCGTCGCAGGTGAAAGAAGAACAACCGTATTCGAACAAAGTTTATATTGAGCAACACACACACGCACAAGAATTAATCATAATTAATTAGCCAAACAGTTGTACGGTGTCGCTCGCGGATGGTATGGATAGACTGACGCACTGACACAGCGCACATTACATTATAGCGAGCCTTGTGACACCGTACGAAATCTACCTTAAAATAAAACATAATATTAACAAATATACCCTATTTAAAAACCTATGAGCGCGTCGCTTACACAGCCCACCCCAGTGCTGACTCAGCACTCAATACCCAGAGGTATTCGCGCGACGCGTGCCGCTGAGCGCCTCAGCGTTCCAGACTTGGTCCTAACTTCGACCATTCTGATCCGCCCGTCTCTTCCTGGGAATACCTGTGTAATCACAGCTTTAGGCCACACGTTCCTCTGTGCTGCCGGATCTACAACGAGCACCAGGTCACCTACTTGCAGCGGTTTCTGTTCCTGGTTCCATTTTCTCCTAGGCAGTAACTCCGGCAAAAACTCCCTTAACCATCGCTTCCAGAACATGTCGGCCAACCTTTGTGACTTTCGCCATTGATTTCGACAGTAAAAATCGGAATCATCAAAACATCCGGCAACGGGTAGGTTGGATGACGCACCAAGAAGAAAATGGTTAGGAGTCAAAGCTTCGTCGCTGCCCGGGTCGACGGACACGTGCGTCAAGGGACGGCTGTTGACAATATTTTCAACTTCTGCCAAGAGTGTAGTTAAGACCTCATCCCTTGGCGCTCGTTCCTTGAGAATTACCTTGAGTGAAGTCTTGACGCTGCGGATTAGACGCTCCCACGCTCCCCCCCAGTGGGGGCTTGCGGGTGGTATAAATGTCCAGCGTACCCCGTTGTTCCCTGCAGCAGTCTGCAGGGTTTCCTGGTCTAGTTCCAGGAATGCCCTCTTCAGCTCCGCGTCGGCACCGCGCAGGTTGGTACCATTGTCTGAATACAGGTGCTGCGGCCACCCTCTGCGTGCAGCCATCCGTCGCAGGGCCATAATTAACGAGTCCGTAGTGAGTGACTGAACGGTTTCCAAATGGACTGCTCTTACCGTTAAACAGGTGAAAAGTACCCCGTACCTGAGCTCGCGGCGTCTGCCCAGCGTCACCTCCATGGGGCCAAACAAGTCCAGTCCGCAAAACGTAAAAGGCCGCTGGTGATGAGCCATGCGCGCCTCAGGTAAGTCACCCATTCTAGGTACTTCCGGCTTTGCTTTTCGCATTCGGCACAGCATGCAGCGCGAAGCAACATACTTCACAGTAGGTCGTATTTTTACTAACCAGTATTTTTGTTTCAGGTTGTTGACCACAGTTTCCTGGTTCCCGTGTGCGGCTTGCTCATGGTAGTGCTTGGCCAGCAGCCGAGCTACCTGGTGCTTGCCGTCGAGGATAACGGGTCTCTTAGTTTCAGGCGCGACGTCGAGCGCGGCGTCGATGCGGCCAGCGCAGCGGAGCACGTCGCGCTCGTCCAGGGTCGGCGACAGGTCAAGTATCCTGCTAGTACGCTCTAAACACTTACCTTTCTTTATTGCAGCGATCTCGTCGCCGAAGGATTCCATTTGTGCCTGCCTTAGCAACAGGCGTTCGGCGCGCTCCATCAAAGTGCAATCTGCTTCTACGGTAAGTTTCCTACATCGGTTTATAAACTTTAGAACAGTCGCGGTGGCCCTTACCAAACGCAACCATGATGAAAACCGAGCAGGATCGGGAACAGGTAAGCTATCCACTGTATTCTGAATTAATGTTACGCATTCTAAGTCTGAATTTTCCATTTCAGGGGCAATTATGTGACGCGGCCATGTGGATTCGTCGCCATACAGAAACGCGGGACCCTTAAACCATTCGTTTTTAAATAAGCTACTATCGTAAACCTCCCGCGTAGCTATATCCGCGACATTTAAATGAGTAGGTACGTAACGCCACTCCTCCGCGCGCGTTAATTCATCTATTTCGCCCAGTCGATTCGCAACGAACGTGTTATAATTACGCGCGTCATTCATAATCCAATGTAGGACAGTGGTCGAATCACACCAAAAATACCTACGCTGCGTGGTAAGCTTATGTTCCTTTAATAGTGATTCGGCTAGTCTAGCGGCAAGCAGGGCGGCCTGAAGCTCCAATTTCGGCACTGTCGTTGGTTTGACAGGCGCAACTCTGCATTTGCTAGCCACGAAGGCCACACAAACATCTCCTGTGTCGTCATACCAACGCCAATAGGCCGCCGCGCAGCTCGCTTTCGTTGAGCTATCGGAGAAGATATGCAATTGTAGGTTATTATAATTGTTAGTACGAATAGCAGCGGCGGCGGCGCCCGCGCTCGTAGCCGATAGCCTTTCGTAGCACCCATCTGACCGCGTAGCAAGAGACGTAGCAGGCAGCGTAGCCGGCGTAGCGCATGAGTCGTCCGCCGGCGCCGCGGCAACCGGTCCTATATCTCTCTCGCTTGCACTCATTGACGCGGTGACCGGGCCTATCTCTGTTTCGCTTGCACCTATTGCCGCGTGTTGATAAAATCTAGGTACGCGTAATTTATTAATCTCCTTTAATAAATTAAGCCATTCGCGCCATTTCACAAATATATCGTCTGGGATGGCGTCATCCCACCCGATTTTTGCCCTCCATGTGTCTTGTAACATAATTTTCCCCTGTATAGTGAAAGGGCCCAAAAACCCAAAAACATCGAAAATTGACATAATTACTTTCAGCATGACCCTTTTAGTGGGTTTTTGTTCACCTTGCACTATGCAAGGGGCTACACGTTTTAACGATACGTCAAAACCCAACTCATCTGTACCCGGGTACCAAATTAATCCGAGCGTTCGCTCGCCCTCGTACTGCTGCCCGATTTTGAATTTTACGGCCGCGTTACCTAGGGTCTCCTTTGGCATGCTGTCCAGTACTGCTACGCTATTGCTGGTCCAGTTGCGGATTTCAAAGCCACCTTCTTTGTGAATATTAATAATATTCCTTACCATATCAATCGTGGTTGGCTCGTCCGGTAGACTATCTATATAGTCATCCATATAGTGCTGGTTACATATAGCAGCGACGGCAGCCGGCTGCGATGACTCGAACCTTAGCGCGTTTTTATTTTTAATAAACTGCGCAATGAAAGGCGAGCAATTGGCGCCAAATATGAGTGACGTCATCGCATAACATTTAACCGGTTCAGTAGATTTATTTCTCCACAGGAAGCGTAAAGCGTTTTGGTCCTCAGGTCTTATTTTGACTCTCAAAAACATATCTTTAATATCCCCAGTTACCGCAATCTTGTTTTCGCGAAAGCGAACCATTATACCAAAAAGTGATGCAAGTAAATCGGGTCCCGTAAGTAAATAGTCATTGAGAGACAAACTTTGAGCCTTCGAGGCAGCGTCAAATACTAGACGCAGCTTACCTTTGTTAGGGTTGTCAACCCCAAAATGTGGTAGGTACCATGTTTTAGACGTGGGCTTGGCGTCGTCCAACTCCCTGGCGAAGTCATTATTAAATAAGTGTAAAACACGTTCTTCATACCTACGCGCAAAATCCTCGTTTGCGAACATTTTCTTTTCCACGCCTTTCAATCGCATGAGCGCGTTAGGGAAGCTGTCCGGCATCCGACAGTTTTCATCCCTCCACGGCAGGCCTACCTGCCACCTACCGTCGACAAGGCGTGCCGTCTGCTCGAGCTGGGCTCGAGCGCGGACGTCGTCGACGTTCTGCCGGGGCTTACCTGTTACTCCCAAGGCGTCGACGGTGAGCGAGCGCCTGACCTCGTCGTGCAGGTCCCGCAGCGCGCGCGCCGCGTCCTCCGCGCCCGACTCCGCCTCCGCCAGCAGCAGCGCCGCGTGCGCCGACTGCTGACCGTGCTGCCCGCGCGGCACGCGCACAACCCCGTGCACGCACCAACCCAAGGGTGTTCGTGTGGCAGACGGCTCATAGGGTTTACCAACACATAGCTCTAACGGCGTTAATAAATGGCAGTTGTCCTGTCCTATTAACAATTCAGGCTTACAATCGACATTACAACACAATAAGTTATCTTTAATTTTGCTAAGATGAGCGTATTTATCACAATTGACAAAAGACACATTTTGCAACGGCAAGTTTAACTCATTAATGCTACGCGTATTCATAGAATACTGCTTGTTATCACTACCACTGATATTTAAAGTCACTACACTAGTTTGACACACCAACTCCGCTCGGTCCCAGGCGCCACGCACGCGCATCGTCTCAGCGCGGCCGCGCAGCCCCGCGCGGGCGGCGAGCGCGCCGCTGATCAGTGACACGGTAGCCCCATCGTCTAACAACGCGTTCACACTAAATGTACCGTTAGGGGCGTGTATGTTTACAGGCACCATCTTTAACAATACTTGATTGCTACTCGTGTTCACGTACGTCACAGTCTCCGTCACAGGCGGAGTGTCCGGCGCCGGCGCCGTCTCTGGCGCGGCGCAGCCGCTCGGTGCGCGCCCGTCGTTACTCGTCACGAAGTGTAGCAGCCGATGATGCGCTTCTCCGCAGCCATCTTTATCACACACCGGCGCAGGGCATGTTTCGCGCTCGTGGCGGGATATTAGGCATTTAAAGCACAAACCGTTCCGCTTAATATATCGCCACCGCTCCTTACGTAATGCCTTCTTGAATTTTGTACAATCGGTCAATTTATGTTGCGAGGTTTTACAAAATTGACATTTATTTTTATTAATTTGCTCCGACTGCATTAGCACGGTATGCGTGCGAGTGGCGTTATAATTATTATTTCGCGGTGTACTTATGAGACTTATGTTAGCCGTGGTTGATATTTTCACCGCTTCATGGCTTAGAAAATCTGCTACTAATTCCAATCTTGATTTTTTGCCTTCATTTATCAGCGGGAAACTATAATCTGACCATTTTGAGATAAGTACAGTTGGGAGTTTAGACAGTATTATTGATGATAAATGCATACCTTGTAGGTACTCTTCCCGGCCGACCGCGCGAACAGCTGCGATGAAGTTCTGCACTTTAACTGAGAATATGACAATATCGTTTTGATACTCCGGCGCTACTGGCGGAAGCTTCTTCATATCCTGCATTATTCTTGAAATGATAGTGTCTGGGTTACCAAATCGTAGCTCTAGTGTTGACATTATTGTCTCAGATGATGTAGCACTAATGAAGAGAGCTGACACGGCCTCTTTAGCAGGTCCGCGAAGACACTTCTTTAGTCGCCACAGATTCTCTCTTGGCCTGAAGCCACATACCTGTGTCGACTCCTCGTACGCCTGCTTGAACTGCAACCATTCCATGGGGTCTCCGGAGAACTCTGGTAAATCTCTCGGCGTGCTGATGCGGCTAAGCAGATTGACATTGGGTCCGTTTGTGGCTGAGGCTGCGGCGAAATCCTTTAGAGCGCTGGCGAGCATCTGCACTGTCTCCTCTGACGTACCGGCGACCGTCGCCGGCGGGTGCAGCTCGTCCAGGTGTTGACCATTGTCGTGGACCGGCTGCTCCTTGTGCAGTTCGGCCCGACTCCTATCCAGCCATTCCTCAACTTGTCTAACGGATGTACTTCGATCATCCTGTGGACTGTAATTTTCTTCTTCTAGTTCGGCTAGGTCCGCCTCCAATTTTTGGTTTATGAGTTCTATTTCGATCCTAGCTCTCTCTTTAGCAGCTTCCAATTCCAATTTTTTCCTTCGAACCAGCAACGATGAAGACGTGGACACGGACTTTGACCTCTTCTGCGAAAATGGCGGAGGTGCGTCGCCCGTCAATGGCGGCGAAGGTGCGTCGGCCATTAATGGCGGCTGCCTTTGTTCCGACTTAATGCTACTAACCGCCTTTTGCGATGTCCGATCTTGTATCTGAAGGTTGCCGATTGATATTGGAGCGTTTTGAGACTGGGATGTACCATCTTCCATTTCGTCTTGTTCGCGTTCTTTGCGAGTAGTACTACGCGTTTTCACCATTTTCGACGGAGGCGGTGTACTAAACATTAATCCTGCTCGAATGACCACTTTGTACAGGATTAAGCGTCGCAGGTGAAAGAAGAACAACCGTATTCGAACAAAGTTTATATTGAGCAACACACACACGCACAAGAATTAATCATAATTAATTAGCCAAACAGTTGTACGGTGTCGCTCGCGGATGGTATGGATAGACTGACGCACTGACACAGCGCACATTACATTATAGCGAGCCTTGTGACACCGTACGAAATCTACCTTAAAATAAAACATAATATTAACAAATATACCCTATTTAAAAACCTATGAGCGCGTCGCTTACAGATAGTACATACATCCGCCCTGACAAAAGTAAAGCAATTAACCGGTGCGCTTTGATATTTGACATTACGGAGCGTCCCGGCGTTTGTATGAATTTGGAGCCGCAAATGGCACCGATTTTGTTGCTTCATATTGTGCGCGCGGACTTGGTTACTATTGCCTTATCATTCTAAGGCGTTTGTCTAAAACTGTTTGTGTTGTTGTTAGTCTAGCCCTAAAGAACGTCTTGATATCGAGTTTTCTAGATCAGGGCTACAAATAGATCTAATAATTTATAAAAACCGGACAAGTGCGAGTTAAACTTGCGTGGAGAGGGTTCCGTTCCGTACTTGATTATCTGAAATTTACTACGTTACTTTAAATACCATAGACTTCTTATAGGTTTTCCTGTAATCTTTAGGTAAAAAACTATTTTCCGTATTTTTTTTTCAAAATTTTAGCTCCAGTTGTTTCGGAAATAAGGGGGGGGAATGGTCAATTTTCGCCTATTTTCCTAAATAGCTTCTAAACTATTTTACTTAAAATTCAAAAAAATATATATTTAAGATCCATACAACAAGCCCTTTCATTTGATATGTCACACAATATAGGATGAAGAACTTTTTTTTTTAATTTTCCAATTTACCCCCAAAAAGTGGCCCCCATGTTTAAAATTCATATATTTACGTCATGCATCCATGCTGCGGTCACCGACTTACATATGTATACCAAATTTCAACTCAATCCATCCAGTAGTTTCGGAGCAAATTGGCTGTGACAGACGGACAGACAGACAGACAGACAAACGAGTGATCCTATAAGGGTTTCGTTTTTTCCTTTTGAGGTACGGAACCCTAAAAACTTTAGGTTTCGAATAATACCAATGAAAATATTAAAATACGAGTAGCAATACGAACACTATTCGTTTCTCAATTAATTTTACAAAGTGCCGATTGCTGTATAATCCCATAAACGGAAAAGTTTGACGGCATTCCAACTTTAGCGAGGCATTTCACTTAAAAGGTTTGAAATGTTGGAAATTTGTTATCAAAATTAGGAAAGAGACTTGCAATAATAATATGTTCAGCGGCCCTAACATGAATGACATAAAGATAAATTAAACCCGTTTATCTCTATGGCTATCTCTTTCGTCGGCACTAGTGTGTGTGAGAGAGACGTAATTAGAGATAAGACGGTCTATCCTATCTTTGTGTCATTCATGTTAGGGCCGCTGAACGCACAAACGTGTCCCGAGGGAAGAGGCCATGGAAAAAACGATGCGAGTCCATTGATTTTTCAGTACAATATAGTACTTTATATTAAGGGATTGAGATTGAAATTTGTTTCAAAATATCAAATCACTCTTACCGCTTATTCCGTGTACCTACTCTGCAATAGTCGATCTTTACAAGGCATCTAGCGAATGACGAACACGAAATGCAAGTAATGACAGCGCATTAATTGTCCAGGGCTGTCACAAAGCGATCTGGGAGCTAAGCATAGCATAAAATTGACCAAAACCAGATGTAATTGCCACCTAGTTAGGTCAACCGCATATAACCGGTTAGATCTTGTTTGGGTCAGGACAAACTGACACAAGTCTTGATATGAGCTAGATTTGTAAGGGTTTATGGGATTATTGTGATGTATTTGATAATGAATTTTGTAAGATGAATGCTACATAGGCATTTAAGCACGTCATCGTTTCGTGCTCACGGTACTTTAGGGAAATAAGTATAGTAGTGCATGCGCTGTCAAATTTGACACTTTAGTTTGAAATTTGCTAAATGACGTTCCGTTTCACTAAAGCGTATGTAAGCACCGTTAGCACGAAAATCAATTCGGAACGCTGGTGAGCATCGTGAGTGTTGTAAGCTTTGTGAGAGTGTTCGAATAATAGCGTTAATTGACTCGATAAGTTAAAAGCTTAAAAAGCGGGGTACCCATGAGACATTAAATATTAAGTTTTAATGAGTCCTTATTTGTGTAGTTTTTATGTGAAATACTTTGTCAATGTTTTTAATTTAACCTTTAGTGGAAAAGAAGGACGTATATAGATAATGACGATGACGGACGCCTCGTCAAATACAAAAGTCACTCACACGCCAGGCATGCCTAACTATACCACAATTTTTTGGGTTATTCCCAGTTGTCCGCACCCAGTAGTTCGCACCCGCGGCAAGTGGTGCGAACTGCGGACAACTGGGAAGAAAAATCCCTTTTTTGACACTGTGTTACATTTAAATTAATATAGATATATCTCTTTACTATTTTTTCAATTTACGTTTAGTAAACTGAAAAGCAAATTTTAAATAAATGTTGTACACCAACATTTATTTAAAATTTGCTTTTCAGTTTACTAAACGTAAATTACTTTTGTATGCTTCTGATCCTTTAATACTTCTGTTTAACAAAGTTGTGTTAAATATAAAAGTGCGATCTACTGAGACTCTTTCTTCCCATTTGTTCGCACTGCGGAAAATAGATTCTCACTAGTCCGCGGTGCGAACTACGGGACAACGGGGTTTGTAGCGGACAACTGGGAATAATCCGAATTTACGTCAGCTTATGTAGGTACTTGATATATCCGTCTTTGGTGGATGACCTGTGGTGCGGATATATATCCGTCAATAGCATTCAAAAGGTTAAGAAAATGTTTTAAAATATGTGATTACAGCCGCAAAGAGAAGCAAGCAAGTAAGTAGGTACTGCTTCCTGGGAAGCAATTTGAAGTCCCCAGGAAATCGAATGAATTTTAATTTGGTATCAATAGGTGTCTCTGACTCAATGGAGTTCCGAGTTTTAAATTACTTGCCCAGGATGGCCCCTTGCTGGTCTCTGCATTAATGTACTATTATATCTTTAACTTATACGGCAGATACTATCAAGGCAATAAAAGATGCCACTAAAAGATTATCTTGATATCCCTTATCATAGTTATAACACCTACTACTGATTATACACAATAATAAACGATGGATTTTACTTCATTCCGACTTAACGAAGCTCTTGTAAGAATTAACCTTTAAATATAAAACCACATTTCTATTAAACGGTGTCATTTGAGACAGGCTACTTACGGACGATTTTTCTTTTTCACAGATTGCCGGTGGAATGTCCTTTGATAAGATAAGAACCGTGCGATAACGTCTAAAATGAATGCGCGAAGAAAACTCAGCTAGCAACCGGAGATACGCCATGTTTGGAAAACTGTCGCAACAATTCAAAATAAAAGGGTGTTAACACGAGCGGTGACAGTTTGTTGTGTTGTGCTGGTGATGTGTTAGTGTAACATGGGTTGTCAGCTGGGCAAGTTGGCGGCGTCGGAGAGGCGCGGGGGGAACGGGGCTGCGCCTGCGCTGGGCGACGGGCCTCCGCCGGCGACCGATCCGCGCCTGCCGCTCACCGCGAAGCAGAAGTACTCGATGCTGGCTTCGTGGAAGGGGATCTCGAGGGCCATGGAGAAAACTGGCATTTGTATGTTTATAAAGTAAGTTCGGCTTTTACGTGACACATTTTACACAGGAAAGTGCATTTTTGATACAGGGCGTTGGTTCCAGTGTACATAGCTGGGCACAAAACCGTTAAACCATTAATCTTTAATTAACGAAGTTTTTGAGTAACGGATTAAATTTTAAGTTAACTTCATAAATTGTTAACGGACTCATTAACTTCCGTTAAAATAATTAAAGTCTGTTAAACTTTAAGTAAGTAACTACTATTTGCCAAAAGGACACCGCGCGGCTTATGTCAGATAGCTTTTAATTTGAATTGGAGTTATATCTTGAGTAAACGTTTAACGATTAACTTTAACTTCAGTTAAATCTTCCGAAATGTAGTGCTTTAAAGTTTAACTGAGTTTACTTTTTTAGTAACGGTTTAGCGATTAACGATGTTAACTGTTTGATTAACGGTGCCAAGCAATGCCAGTATACCGAGCCATGATGCAATACAGGTTTAAAATGTATTCTCAAATTCTTTAAGCCCTCTCAACACGATGGCCCATCTCGTAAAGGGGCCATTGGCGCACTGGCGACCACGATGGCCTGTGATGGAACCATTGATCTCAGTGGTGAAACTCTCCAACGTGTACAACACTGCGTCAGGGACAAAACTCGATGGAGAATCCCACCACAGGCTTGCCATATCCCTATAGTTAGCCCCACGTCGTCATTCGCTCTCGTTGAATCATCATGTGACTTAAACATTGAGACAAATAAAAAGCGAGTTGATTTTGAAATTTAATCATGGCTGAAGCCTTCTAAAACATTTAGCCTCGCTTAGCTTGCTCAATAAAATGTGCTAAAACTATTAACTTCCATTGCAATCTCAGCTATACGAGTGGCAATTTCACCAAGCAATTATCGTTTGAAAGCTCTTCGGATTCTGACTCGAGTACTTTGTCGAGTTTCAATTTAATCGATTAACTTTTTATATATACTTACCGTTAAGCCACACGATTATGGTTCAAAACTTGCAACTGGTCCGAAGTAGGTATTTCTATGATAAGAGTAAAAAGTTATGTTTAAATCTAAAACCCGACTGCCGACGTAAAACCATTTTTGCTACAAGTATGACGCACCCTTTGAATTCTTATATAGCCACTGATACTTGCACGTTCTCCACGAATCATATGATATCCTATTTACTAAAATCGGTCCAGTAGTTCAGGAACTAAAGTGGAACAACCCATTTTTCGTCACATAAACATATACTAATGGCCGAATTCAGACACGCCATTAAGCATTTGATTAGAGATTAAATAGTTAAATATCCGTAAACTAATTGTCATCCTATACAAAAACGTCACTCAAACGTCACTTTAATTAAAGATCAATTTGGCCAATAGACTGTTAAGAGGAGTATGAACCTACGGCTTTTCATACAAAAGGCGATAAAGATTTTCACCCCTTAAATGTTAATCGATGTTCGCCAATTTTTGATAGCTTGTCAGTCAGAACAAAATCTAGGTCTAAGTATACGTTTTGATTTTTTCACTTAATCTTTAAATTCAGTTTTATTGTGGTTTCAGCATTCTCATACAAATCTTATTTCGGCATTATTTGACTTTCTTGATCTTTATTCAAAATTCAAATAACGTATAGACCTAGGTTTTGTTCTGACTGACAACCTATCAAAATTTGGTCAAAATCGGTTAACATTTAAGGGGTGAAGATCGTTATCGCCTTTTGTATGAAAAGGGTGATTTATGCCTTTGATTCACAGTTCTCTTAAACTACACACATTGGGTCCAATTCGACACGGTGTCTTCTTAATTTAAACTGATAAAAAAAACCGACTTCAAAAACCCTTTGAAAAGTAAGAAATAATGCACTTCGTAAGTAAATTACCTAGAAACGTCAGATATATTGTTGATTAAGTGATACATTAAATACATCGAATTTGGTGTTGAATGGAATTTTTGAAGTCGGTTTTTTTATTTGTTAAATTTTAATTTTTAATTCACTTTTTTTTAGTGATTATAACATGTGATTTAACGACACATATCAATAACACCAAGTAACAATAGCATAATGCCAATTGCTCATCACCCTTTACAAAATGTTGCTATCCAAGATGCAAGGACGTCAATCATTGAGGAGTTCTCCTGGTTCTTCATCACCGATTCTATTTTACCACATGAATTTTGAGCATAAGTTGCTTCCCAACCTTATACAGAAATCTAATCGCCACCCGTGAAATACTTTTCATTGAAGAGTTCCGGCGGTCACCTGTGGTCTTCATCATCAGTTCCACTTCACCAAATAATGTTTTTGAATCGTAACTGCTTGAGTCATGAAAGAAAATATCAAAATGTCTATATGCGTGCCTATAATATTTGAGGAGTTACTTGTATTCCTCATAGATCCTGTCATCAGACCTCGACTTTGATTACAACGCGACCAATTTGGAGAAATACCCTATCGTTTAAAAAAAGAATTATGCAAATCGGTTCAGCCATCTCCGAGTAATCGGTGAACATACATATAAAAGAAATAAAAAAAATACGCGTCGAATTGAGAACCTCCTCCTTCGGTTTTTTGGAAGTCGGTTAACAATAAGAAACGTCAAACTCGATTTTGTATAGCACGAAGCTGTCAAAATCAAGTTTGACGTTTCTTATTTTAAATTTAGTGAATACATTTTCGAATTGGGTCTATTGTGCACATTAACACTTTTCCATATAATCACACACATGCAAATTTTAATGCTTCCTCAAAGTACCTATTATTTTTTATTGTACGACGTTTTCATTTGTCTAAGTTTAAATTTGTAAAAAAGTATACATTTTTGGCGATGCTCTCCGTAAAAATATAATAGAACTTTATTTAAAACAGCGAAAAACTATTAACTTCATAGTGTATTTTGCCGGTTCGTGGCCGGGCCGTAAAGACCGCACGTGCTAGGAACGAAGGGCGTTTTACACCCGACCGTAAATAGATTTTTACGTACATCATTTAGTTATCTCTAGATAAACATTTAAAAAAATACTGATTTCATTTAATGAAAATAATTTGCTGAGACATGAGAAGGTTTCCTACACATCTAGATATAAATAAAAAATAAAAATAAAATGATTTCTTTTTATGCGTGCTGTGAAAAGTGCTGCAAATCGGACATATTTGACAGACGCCTTTTGACGGAAAAAAATTGGTCGGCTGCTGGCGTGGGATGTAGACACGCTGGCCCCAACACCATCTCCATGGAAAGACCACAAAAATAATAACAAATATAGGGGTCTCGGTTCTGAATCGTCGGAATCGTCGACGAATTGCCCTTTTCATCGCTAACACAATTTAATGTGAATCCACCTTTAACTTACCTCCTATATTATGGTATGTATTCAGGCATAAAGGTACCTTACACAATACGAAGCAGAACTGTTATTACAACGCAGTCGTCGTTAACCCCCATTCAGTTCAGATTAAGCCGTTATTGGTGCTAAATATCCACGAATGTACTGAACACACGTTCTAGTTCGTTTTCCTTTACAAATGTAAGCCTAGAGTATTTATTAAATAGCTTTATGTGATTTTCATGTTGCACTGAACATATATTTATCTACACCCATATCATAAAACCTCCATTGGTTAATCAAAAACCGAAGGAAATTACCACCATATTGACAACCAATTAGGAAAAACCAGTGCTGCGATAAAGAAATAACATGACTTCTTTATCGTTTTTAGTAAAGAAATGAGATTAAATTTGGAACAGCTGTCAAAACTCAAGTGGGTCTCTATTCTAGTATCCATAGATATTAAAACAGTTATTGATACGAAACGTCAATTCAGTATGTTTTTTTTAATATAAACTGCACAATATTTGATCTCGAGTGACGTGAGAATAGAGACTTCATCCGTTTGTCTATGATTTAAAAAAAAAATGTTTTTGACGGAGGATCGCCATGTTGGTGTTTTACTGAACGAAAGTAGAATTGTTTTGAATTGAATAGAAAAAGTTGTTTGTAATTTACATTTTAGTTGAAAATATGAATAGTAAGTAGTCTTCTCGGAGTGTGTGTGATGTGAAAATGCGCCGGATATCGGAAATATGCAGCCACGATTGCAACAAATAACTTGTTGCCAGAAAATATTGTTTCTGAACCCATCATGGAGGATTTATAATATGTGTGTAGATAAAGTTATGTATGCAACTCTGCATAATTTGGCCTTAAAACACACGTGCGATCTTATTATGAAACTCGCCTATCGGCTCGTTTCATGAAAACCGCACTAGTGTTTTAAGGCCTATCATTATGCAACCGTTGCATAAACTACTATTATCCGTATTTTTCATACTTATTATAAATGCGAAAGGTACTCTGTCTGTTACATTGTGTGTTTTCGTGACTAAACTGCTGCCGAGATCTAGGGAAGGACTTAGAATACTTTTTAATCCGGAACAGCGCACAGTTTCCGAGAAATCAGCGATAAACAAACTTGTGGGAAAAGCGATTTATAACATACATTATTAGAGTTTGTTCTTACTGTTAACCGTTAAGTTAACAGACACAGAAATAAGGCTAAAAATGAAATACAAAAGACACTTCCTCAAAGAATGTATAACATAACCATTACCCCATTACCCAAATAAGGGTTAATAACACGCTTTGTTGAGTTTTGTAATTCTATCTGTTATTGTAAGTAAAAATAATATTGTATTTTTCTATTCCTGCTATTTAGTGTGCTATTTAACCCAACATCAATTGACTACTTTACGTACTGACCTAGAAACCAACCACCATCTCCCCTAAATCCTGGTTTACGCCCCTAGTATCATGCGTCACCGTTAGGGGCTGAACCTGAGCGTTAATCCCTTCCAGTTGCGTGTAACGGTCGGTAAACGTGTACTTTACGTCCTGTTGGGTAAATAGAGATAATTAAAGGCTACGCTAGCTAACTCTTAGTTTATTTACCAAGTGATAAACCAATGAAGACTTTTGCCTTTATCTTCCGTCAGCTCTCAAAAGAATAAAAATATCAGATATTTTAAAGTTTTGACTTCAAAATGATAGTGTGACGCCCGGTAAAGATTTTGGACAAAACCAATTTCCAAATAATAGAAAACCTGAAAAAAATACTGCATTGAGTTGAGACAAAACAAGAAGTATTTTAAACAAGCAAACTAACGAACATACTTTCGCATTTAAAATAATGTTATATTAAAGATATTTTATTATGTACACAAACTTATTTTAACTAAGTAAATAGCAAAATGTATGGGGTAAACTCATATAGGCGTCCTTCCGGCTTCGACTACCCACTTTATCGATATTTCACCTTTTATGAGACCCTTTCGGACCGGACGCGGGGCTCACATCACTTCCGGCAACGGAGATTGGGGCGGAGTCCATTTAGCAGTTGCCAGACAGATAAATCAGATGCGATAGTGGTTTTATGAATTAAGTTCGTCCGTTCTTTTCTAGTTTTAATGAAGAGAAAGAGTATATATCATCAAATTTCCACAACTTCGTCGGCGAGGAAATATATCTATAAAATATAATGAAGTTTCATGTCTCAAATCCCTTGCCATTAGTTCATTTTCCAGACCCTATTTTTCCCTTTTAGGGGTCGGAAGTGTCCAAAAAAGTTGCCTATGTTCTTCCCCAGGGCTCAAACTATCTTCATAGTATTCATCAAATTGGTTGAGCGGTTTAGTAGTAAATCGCAAAGATACATAAAAAGTCTCTTATCGGGCACACACGAACTTCCCGTAAAACAGTTTCGCAGTTCCTATTTTAAGGGGCTCGTAATCGGGCTAGTTTTACGGCAATTTATTGTTGCAACTCGGGCTATCCACGAAAGATTACTTTCAAACTTTATGTCCCCATTAGTGAAGGTTTTTGGGGATAGCCCGAATTGCAGCAATAAATTGTCGGAAAACTAACCCGTTTACGAACCCCTTTAGTGGTCGATTTTCTTTTCAAAATGTGTCTATATCCTTCCTCAGATTATATTTACACCCTGGGGAAGGAAATATACTCCGTTTTTAATACAACCAACCCCTAAAAGGGTGGAACAGGGGTTGGAAAATTAATTAACCGCAATTTCGCGCGTGCCTGATGACAGCCCGTAATTGGTGGGAAAAAAATCGAAATTAAAATGTCACTAACATGAACATTCTTTATATTTTATTTAATGATACACTTCCACGCAGATATAGTTGCGGGTAAAAGCTATTATATTATTTGAAAGAGGAGAGCTCACATACTCTACTATGACAGTGATGAATTAACTGTTCTACTGCTGTAACTACGGGTAGAAGTGCGGACAGGTGATTGATTGTTTGGGTTAAACAAACCAACGTTTAGATCCATCCGTTTAACCTTTAATGCGTAGATCATAATATTTTAACATAACTTTGGTCGAGATAAGAAATCTAAATACCTACATAATTTTTGTTAAAAGCAGTTTTATAACATCCTTTTTAGGGTTCCGTAGCCAAATGGAAAAAAAAACGGAACCCTTATAGATTCGTCATGTCTGTCTGTCTGTTCATCCGTATGTCACAGCCACTTTTTTCCGAAACTATAAGAACTATGCTGTTGAAACTTGGTAAGTAGATGTATTCTGTGAACCGCATTAAGATTTTCACACAAAAATAGAAAAAAAAAAAACAATAAATTTTTGGGGTTCAATTCAACTAAGAACTGAAACTCAATTTTTTTTTCATCAAACCCATACGTGTGGGGTATCTATGGATAGGTCGTTAAAAATGATATTGAGGTTTCTAATATCATTTTGTAAGAAAACTGAATAGTTTGCGCGAGAGACACTTCCAAATTGGTAAAATGTGTGTCCCGCCCTGTAACTTCTAAAATAAGAGAATGATAAAACTAAAGAAAAAATATGATGTACATTACCATGTAAATTTCCACTGAAAATTGGTTTGAACGAGATCTAGTAAGTAGTTTTTTTTTTTCAATATGTCATAAATCACGGAAGCCTTCATGGGCGAGTCCGACTCGCACTTGATCGCATTTTTCTTTAATATTGCAATAAAATGCGTAGGTACACGAAATTTCGTGTCAGTGCTGTTGACCGTTGAGAGTTCCTTTATGTGGAGCTAATCCTGGATGTTGATTCAGGTCATGCTTATCATAATAATGCATTGTCATCGGAACTGAAGCAACATGCACATATTCAACTCCGTAGGATAAGAGGAAGTGGGTCTAATTCAGCTTGCGAGATTTGATTTAAACAAACGAATATAAAAACATTGCAAGTCAATAAAAAGCCAATGTGATATTGTGTGCGTCTGACATTGACGACATTGCAATACAAGTAAAGTCTGATCGCCGAGAGTTGATAAATATTATGATATCGCCTCGAAATAGTGAATGTCGCTTACCTATCGCAAACTGTATGACAGTCGTCGCGTAACGCCGTGCGCATTGAGTTTCGTGGTACGAGGGACGCAGTTGTTGTCAACCGCGCTGGGCGAGCGAGCGCCGTAAATTGCCGTTTCGTTCTGCAATGCGCTTCGAATGTGTCGTTTGGGTGTTCGCGTGTTTTTCTAGACGAAGCAATTGAATGTTTCATAATAAATTCTTCCTCCGACTCTGAGACTTCGTCATGGTCTTCATCCGATGATATGCCAGCAATGGGACATATACAATACAGGCTATTCAAAAATAATATTCAATGAAAAAAATACAGTTTTGCCTTTCATTTTTTATTATCATCGGTAAAAATAATTAGCGGGCCGCTATTTGTAATGAGTATAATTCAACTCTCGGCGAATATACTTTAAGTTGTCAAAAAACGATTGACATAAAAAGCTCTATAAATAATATTGGATTCACTTCATTCAGACATTCCACCATTAGAGAGAAATCTTAACAAGATTGACCTGTAACTCAATTTGTATAAGCAGATACCATTTCCTCAGCAATATTGCCACTTGCGCAATTTAAAAGCTTCCAAGGGTTTTTATAAGGGAAATATTATATTTCATCCGCTCCCGGAGATATTCGATTACGCAAATACGATGAAGGTACGCAAGGACGGGTGTTCTGACATTTCGAATGCCGTCTTGTTTTTTCATTTGGACAGTGATGTTTGCGTGAGCAGCATAGCGTAACAGTCGTAGGTTCAGTTATATTACAGCGCATGTATAGGCATATTCTTTAGGCCGGCCATTCTGTGAGAAAATTTCTGATGCGCACGGAACCGAAGAAATTTGCTCTAGTACAAAAAGTATGGAGGCGTCTTCGAAAATTCTGATAAAATTTTTTGTGATGTCTGGTTGGCGTGCATCCGGTGAGCAATAGAAGCGGACGTACTGTCCGGCAAAATTCTTACAGTCTGCGGGTTCTGGTACAAATAAGTATGCGAGGAGTGCCTTCCGGCGAGCGTCAGAAATTTTCTGACAGATAATTCTTACAATTCTTTCCGAATGGCCGCCCGGCCTACAGAATTCTGTTTTCCAGAATAGATACTATTTTACAGACTAAAATATCTAATCCACTCAAAACCCAATAAGTAAAGGGTCCAAAAGATATTGACGTCTGTGACAAACAAGTTATCCGGAGAATTTTCATTAAACGTAAAATTACGTTAAACGGTTGTTGACCTTAAGCGATTTACGATTACGGTACGATTTACGTAGAATGTGATTTACTTTTTGGCTGTGACTTGACTTGGTTTTGACTGAATCGAAAAAAAAGCAGTACCTTTTATTAGATTTTGGCCACGCGAGCTATAGAATACAAAAGCGAGCAATTTTGAAGTTTATATATATGGGATACATTAATATTTTTTACGTGAAATACAGTAATTAATTTCTTGATGTGCATATCAATATGTGTCACGTTGACAATAAACAATATTTTAGGCCTAGGTTTGCTCTATTTAGGACAAAACAGCGGTTTTACCCAAAAATTGCACATTTTGAGGTTAGAAACTTGTTTACCAAATAAGACAAGTATGGATGAAATCACTGTATATACAGGTTGTCCCTGAAACCAACGATAAAACGAAAGGAGCGGGTAGGTTTGCTCAAAAGCTACTAGATTAAATAATTTTGAACGTAATAAAAATATCGTAGTTTTCGAGATAATGGCAGTTTTATAAAACTCGTGGTTTTGATACCTCGATTCATTATTTTGAGTGCTACGACTGCAAATTTGTTTGAATGTTTGTTTATTTTTATCGCTACTGTATCATGATAAAAAAAAACAAATTTTCAGTTGTAGCACTCAAACTATAATGAATCAGAGTATCAAAAACCACGAGTTTTATTAAAGTGACATTATCTCGAAAACTATGATGTTTTTATTAAGGTCAAAATTACTTAATCTAGCAGCTCTTGAGCTGTCCTACCAGCTCCTTTCGTTTTATCGTTGGTTTTGGGAACATCCTGTATAGCTATTGGATTGTGATTCTCAAATTTGCCGTCGAACGAGTCTCGTACACGCACGAACTGTTTTTCTATTCGAAAGTCGAGTCCTCGTCAAACGTGCTTGCACGTGAATCACATGGGTTGAGTACCAACGTACCTGCCCAGTCAGAAGCGGGTCAAGCGGTGCCTTTGTGGGGTAAAAATAGGAACAGGGTGATATCGATTGGCCCTTAAGGGCACATGTATTGATCCTTCTTGAACATGCCATTCACGCCTTTATGTCTAACGTTGAAACAAGATTACAATCGGCCTATATACGTCCCATAGGCACGACTTCCTCTCGAGAGACTGATTCGTGCGGTAGTGAGATTTTACATACATTTTTGATTTACTTCGCTGATGTAGTTTTCCTCCCGATATCTTCCTTTACCGAAATATAAATTTCAAGTACCTGGATGATGTTTTTTTTTGGTAAATCGTGTTTTTTTTGCAAATTATACGTTGATAAAGGGCTCCCAATAATATTAAAAGGGAAAAAATCATCTGGACTTGAACCGGGGTCTTCTGGTTTCGGGACCGCCCGATTTCCCACCTGAGCTATTATAACCTTGTAGATGGTGGCGAAATTTACCTTCGTATTCTAACTTCTATTAATTTGATTTGAAAATTAAGAGGTGCTGGGATATGAACCCGCGAACCTCTGTACGAGAGACCGCGCCTTAGACCACTAGGCTAAGCACTTAAACTTAGCGGCTTAAATATACGCATAAAAATTGTAGAGCGGGATAAAAGGCTTTCACTATAAAAGGGTTTTAAGTGGCACTTGATGTTATTAAAGTAACCGTCAGGCATTATGTAGTATATATACATGTATATACATCGGCTTTCGATGAAGCTGAAACGCTGTATCTACCCTTTAATAATGTATTGAAAATATAAACCGAAAACAACCGGTTCCGTATAATTAGGTAACATCATTGAAGTAAAATACACTATGAAAGCGCCGAACATATTGCACTAAGAAAAAAATAAACGGATTGGGGAACAAACTTAACTCTGCCGCTGGAAAACTGTTGTCCCCATACATCGAAATAGATCGCAGTCAGTTTACTAATTGCAAATGTTTATAAATAATTGCATAAGAATATTTGGCATACGGCCGTACCTTTTGATTGCGTTGTCTTAGAAGTTTGGTATTTTCACAGCTGTTAGAGATTGAAAACCTGATTATTTATTATGCATTTCAACTTGATACCTCCACGTGTTCCTGAGGAAAAGGGTCTTACCAGACAGACAGACAGACAAACAGAAGGCCAACGTAGTAATCGTATAAGGGTTCCTTTTTTCCAATTGAGGTACGTAACCCTAAAAAGTACCTAGTTGTGCCCTGTTTGAGCTGGGATTTGAATCTGTAACCCTCTGTATAAAAGGCTATTGAAAGGGTGACTAATGAAAAGCGTGATTATAGTTTAATGATTCCATTTATTATATTATCGTAGGACATGTGTACTTGATCTCTACTTAACGTCACGACCGAGACGGGGCAACCAGTTAAAATTAAAGCTATTTGCTTGATATATAAAACAAGGGACTCCCAAGTGTTGGAAAAAGTATGTACGTTTGTGAAAGAGAAAGTCTTTCAAAGAATGAGTTAAAGAGAGATATATTTATTTATGTGAATTCACACGACGCTGCCATTGCCCTTGGGCTCATACGGTCAAATGAAAAGAAAAACGGAATTTACTGTTTAATGTATATATGATTTAAAATCAATATTTGGACTTGAGAGACTTTCTGCTGAGTTTCCTGCGACGCTTCTCAGTAACGATTCCCCTGTCCGAAGCGCTGGTAGATTTAACGCATTTTAATTTATTCATGTGACAAGTAAAAGATCCAACAGATGGCCAATTTGCTGAATAAATGATTTCAATTTGAATTTATTAAATTGTGAAACCTTTTCCATTACTGCCTTACAACTTTTTACCGCGTATCACATTTTGGCCAACGTTGAATCAAATAAATAACTTTTATCTTTTGTTATTCCCTTGCGCCGTCCTTGAGCGCAATTAGTTAATTCATTTACTTAAGCAGAATTAATTATCGTAATCAAGAAATTGCGTTAACTTGAAAACGTCTTCATACGGCCCTCGTCGGTGAATTTATAATGAAACATAAATATTTAATAAATTCTGCCCTTCCTTGTGTAAATTCGTGTCAAAATAACCCTAACTTAGGATGGGATTTATACTTACCCCCTTGTTAGGGTCTTCATGGTTGTCATTTCAAGTTCTGAAAATAAGGTTTGTAATAGGGAATATGCATGAAAATCAAAATCAGGTTTAAATTATATACGAGTATTATCAAAGAAATTTAAGTAAATGCATGTTATAAAAAGATAATTTTGACTGTTCCTTTTTTTTAAAAGGTTTAAAATAAGTGAAACATACATATTGTTTTTTAGTTCTGAATTACTAGTTTTTGACATGCTCATCAAATTTATCATTTTTATTTGTACGGTATTGGCCTACAAACAATAATTTCGGAAATAATTGCAAATTTCGTTTAAACGACGTAAATATTTTGTATACAGCGCCCAATGTTAAAAGAGCGCTGACGGCCATATAAAAGGTACGACCGTCAGCGCTCTTTTTACATTGGTTCAGGTATACACTGACTGCTCTCTGTCGTCATAGTTCAGGTCAATTTTGTATGGAGCGTTTTTGTAAGTGATATGAACTACAACTTTTCAAAGCGTCGTATCTCAAAAAACACAATAATGTTTTGCGAACACAGTTTGGCTTCTATTACTCAGTACTTCCCAATGAAAGTTGAAATAAAAATCATGCAAGTTCCCTATTGCAGTAATAAATTGCCGAAAAACTAGCCCGCTTACGCCTTGAGGGATTCTACGGAACTTCATTATTATGTAGTGGTATTTATGTTTATACACGAATTCCGAATTTGAAACTTAACTTTCCTAGTATCAACAAATTAATAAGGTTTGCAATGTTACAACGAAGTTATAGACGATATGTAGGAATACAAATCTAAAATAAGTTAATAAGTTATCTTATTTAACTAAGTAATATAGAACACTCAGCGTCAAACTTAAGTTTGCTCTGGAAAATACATCGACATAGGTCGCGGTCAGTTAACCAACACCGCAAATAACTTTTTAATCGCAAACCCCCCACATCACCGCCATTTTGAAAAATTTCGAAAAACTGAATCTACAAAAAATAAAAAACCGGACAAGTGCGAGTTAAACTCGCGTGGAGAGGGTTCCGTTCCGTACATGATTATTTGAAATTTCCTATGTAACTTTAAATACCATAGACTTCTTATAGGTTTTCCTGTAATCTATAGGCAAAGAGCTATTTTCTGTATTTTTTTCAAAATTGTATGCCCGGTAGTTTCGGAGATAAGGGGGGGAATGGTCAATTTTCGCCTATTTTCCTAAATAACTTCTAAACTGTTTTACTTAAAATTCGAAAAAATATATATTTAAGATCCTCACAATAAGCCCTTTCATTTGATATGTCACATGATGCAGGTTGCATAACTTTTTTTTTTTAATTTTCTTATTTACCCCCCAAAAGTGGCCCCCATGTTTAAAATTCATATATTTACGTCACGCGTCCGTGTTGCGGTCACCAACTTACATATGTATACCAAATTTCAACTCAATCGGTCTTGTAGTTTCGGAGCAAATTGGCTGTGACAGACGGACAGACAGACAGACAGACGTGTGTCAGTGCGTGTGAGTGATCCTATAACGGTTTCGTTTTTTCCTTTTGTGGAACGGAACCCTAAAAAACATAATTATCGAACCTGCGCCTCTATTCGGGAAGCGATATTGTAGCGCCGCGCTAGCGAGATTCTCATCCCACTCTTCCGCACGATGCGTAATGCGTAAGAGTGGGATGCGAGTCTCGCTCGCAAGCCGGATCAAATATCGCCTGGACGTTCCCGAATAGCGGCACTGCTCACAAAATTTCACGAGAATTGGACATACGAAAGCATTTTTGCCCAAGCTGAAACGGAGAAGCTTCGCTCGCTCGGTCAAGAAGAAGAATATAAGACGTAAATAAGTGTCTAAAAAGCTAATGAAAATTTTATTAACCCCTTTCTAGGTAATTAAACCCAGACACCTCCAAAAAGCTCGAAGCAGTAACTTCTAGATCCAAGGCCGTTCCGAACATTAATGTGTCTTTTACGACCTAATAAAAAACGATCTTTGTATACAATCCGTTATCAGAAACATTAAACTCTATTCACAGTTTTTTCTTCTCAAATGACAAGCAAAACACATTAACGTAAGTCTAGTATTGAATGTGAAATTCAGTTATCAATGAACGTAGATCACAGGGTGTTTATCGCACAATTCTGCCACTTTTATTCACATTATCCAAGTGAAAATAGCCTTTATTTAAACGATGTATAAGGTCATTGATGTGTGAATTATTGTTGTGGTAAATGTGGTAAAAAGGCGGGTGCCGGCGCATGATAACGCTAAGACCCTGAGAAACGACAAGGGTAGGATTTCGAAGGATTAAATTCAATACGCGTTTATTGAATAAATTCAACGAAGGACATCTGGGTATTCTATTGCGTAAAATTGACAGCCAATGATTTAAATTTCAAAAGCAATCGATTCGTTAAACGCAATAAATAAAAAACCGAGGGCCAATTTGGCCATAGTCTCAACCAGTCAATAATAGACTTTATGTTAATCGTATAATATTTAAAAAATAGAGTGGTCGAGAAGTGTGCGCAGATTTAAAATCAGGGCTATCGTACCGCCGCACCGGACCGCGGCGTTCCGGGGTCGTTTCAAGTTTGCGGCGTCCAGGTGCTGGAATGATCTCCCTCCTCCTGTCAAAGGAGCGTCTAGCAGGTTCCAGCACTTTAAGTTTTACAACTTGTTAACTTTTCCTATTTTTTCTATCTGTTTTTTAACATTTTACGCTTAATGCTGCTGTAACAAGTAATTTAGTATTGATTATTCTGAACACATTGCCACAATATTAGCTATATATGTATGTCCGATCCATCTTAGTAGTAGTAGATAAATAATTATTAGCATGTAGTGTATTTGTATAGCGCTCCGTGAGTCACAGACGGTGCTGGCTGAAAATCAGCGCTGCAGGTGTCTTACACCTCAGCATTATGCTGAGCCAGTGTCCCATTCACTGCCGCGAGGACACACACACCACCATTTTGTTTTGTATTGTTTTTAATTTATATTTATGTTACTCTGTGTGTCTTCTATGTTAGTGAATAAATGTTTCTTTCTTTCTTTCTTTCTTTCTTTCTTTCTTTCTTTCTTATAAGAACTTTGACAGTTGCAAATAAGTTGGCAGATTGTTAAGCTGCAGCGGTAATTTTCTTGTTTGATTGCAATGTATTTTTCACATTACTATAACATATCACATTTCTATGACATTTGTTGTTTAACTATGGAGTATAAACTAAAATCTGGTCAAATTCGATTGCTGAGACTTAAGCCGTTTTGCAATTACAGCTGGAACAAAATTGGTCTAAAATCAGCCAACTTTTAGGGTTTCAATGTATGGGGAGCTTCTCAGGCTTAAAACTTTTTGATATTTTTATTATTTGCTAGTATTTTTGCCATAACAACACATATTCTGTACAAATTTCAACCTTTTACCACTTACCGTTGCTGAGCTAGAGGCATCTGAAAGACGGACGGACGGACGTTGTCCTCTCAGTAATAGGGTCCCGTTCGGATACACTGAGAAAAAATTACTGTACCGACATACGTAATTCTGGATGCCACGTACGTAATTCTGGAGAAAAACGTACCTAACGTAAGTAGAGACTCGGCTACATAGATAATGTTGCGGGCTACATAGATAATGTTGCGGACTACAAACGCCACGTAGCAATCAACATTATTTCGGATGCTTCGACATTATTTGCACTTGGCTGCGAATACATTACGGTAATGCAGGTATAGCATCAAAATTTTTCTCAGTGTACGGAACTGTAATCAATGATAAACTATTAATAATGAAATCAAAGATAATAAATTCGGAAATTAGTGTTTGTTTAATCCTTTACATGTTAGACATACATGCATACATAGCATCACGCCCGAAATCCCTAATGGGGTGGGCAGAGCCACAAGACTACTTGTGGCCACGTTCGATTAATTAGTCCTAAGATGGTATGATGAACCGTATGGTGACAGGTGATCAGCCCATCGCCCATACAGATAGTCCACCATGTTGGAGAGGACCCGTCCCTTAGTCGACTTTTACGACATGCCAGGATGATAAGCATCTGCACGCATTCTATGCTATTTCTTCACTCCCAGTGCAGCAGAGGAGAGTGAGCATATTAGAGAGATTACATGTTAGAGCTCCCGTATAAACGTGTACGCCTAAATTACATGGGTATACTTGTAAGCCTGTGCCCAATCTTTACTAGGCTAGGTAGGACTGTCTTGTAGAATGACACTCAATCATTGATTCAATTCATTCTGCCTAATACATATAAAGGGTGATCTCAGGTGTCGTTTCCGCTCCGGCCCGTGCCGGCCCCGGCAAAGACGAGTACCGATTGACGTGAGCTATTTCCGTCGCGAGCCTGAGCTCGTTTTCCTCATTTCCGAATGAGGATAATGAGCTAATTCTATTGATATGCACGCAAAATTGAGTTATTTACCACTCTTAAAAATATTCTGTGTAAATACACACAATACTGGCGTAAATAACTTGCTATTATGTTTCGTGAGTGACGAGATCCGTAGGCCTATCCCCCATCACCTATACCACCACCATCTATCCCCCTGTCCCCTTAGACCGGTGAGTCATAGCCAGCATCTCTGTGGTGTGATTCTATAAAATGTAATTTGCAACACGACCACTAATTCTAACAAAACGCACCCGCTTTCTGAGGGAAAATGCAATTTATATCAAGAGTTAACGAGTTAACTTCCGTTAAATCTTCCGAAATGCAACGCTTTAAAGATTTTAACTTTTTAGTAACGGATTAGCGATATTAACGAAGTTAACAATTTGATTAACGGTGCCCAGCTATGTCTGTATCGAAACCAATATACTTAAATGGGATAAGAATCACAATTACCCATATACTAGCAGACGCCACCATTAACAACCTTACATTAGCAAATCTACAAGTCTCCCTTTATCCTATTACTAGCTGTGCCCGTGACTCCGTTCGCGTAGAATAAGTTTAATTCCCAGGTAAGCTTTTAAATCTTCAAGATTTTAAATGAATGATTTTAAAATAAAAACATTTATATAAATTTTCCTCCATACAAACTTTCATCCCTTCTATATCCACCTTAGGGGATGAATTTCGAAATAAATATCATCCTATATGTGATTCCAGGTCATAAACTATAAACACACCGAATTTCATGAAAATCTGTCTTGTAGTTTTAGCGTGATTGACGTTCAAATTAACCGACAGACAGACAGACAAGAAAAAATTTAAAAGGTGTTTCGGCATCTCTTCAAAATATCATTATTTTTTAAATATCTTTCATGTACAAAGTCGACTTCGTTAGCCTTTTATTATAAGTATAGATAGATAGATAGATAGATAGATATAGATTTCTGTTTAGTATTGAAGATTCAAAAGCTTTTCGAAGAGTTTGATTGCATAGCAAACACTCGGGCAGTGTTATCATGTTAATTTTAAGTCTTTCCTTTTTCTACTGGAATAAGCAACAAAAATCGATGTGAAGTTTTAATTACATAAATAGGGTCTTAAGTACTCTTCAAACTTGGCGTCAATTTAAAGCAATTTCCCAGTTTTCTAAGCTCACATGCTAATAGTTTTAGGAGTTGTTCTAATTTTCACTATGTTTTAGATTTTCGGTTTGCAGAGTTCGTGGACACACACCTAAACTAATACTGGCGCCTCATTCGGGAACGCTAAGTGATTCTGTAGCGACTCGTAAGCCAGATTTCTTATCTCGCTCTTACGCATTACGTGTCGTACGGAAGAGTGGGATGAGAAATCTGGCTTATGAGTCGCTACAGAATCACTTAGCGTTCCCGAATGAGGCGCCTGAAGGTTTGTTTGTATTTGGATACTTTGTCCTTTCCACCACATCGTTTGAAAGTACACTGTTAAACTATTGATTTATTCTGCCAATTCAGTTGATCTTTTTGTGAGAAAGGTACACAATTTACACTAACAAACTGTTATCCCTTAGAACGCTACGGCTAAATCGTAAGCGCGCTACGGACGGCATCAGCCGACGAAAATGTATGGGAAACAGCATATTGTGGCGGCGGTGGCACGAAAACTCTCGTATATAGCCGATTATAGCAATCAAACGGTAGGAAGTTAAAGCAGTACCATTACCATGAGTTTACGCAAACTGGTCTAGTAATAGATAACTATCGCGCGGTCCCTTTTACTTGTATCGGCAGCAAGGAGTGTTTCCGATAGATTACCGACCACGAGAACGGTTTTCATAAACTCAATAACTCATGGTAATGGTAGGTACAGGCGATACAATTAACCACAGACCATAATATCCTAGAGACACCGCTAAGCGTAAGTTTTACTGGCAATCCATGCTAATATTAGTTTCTTCTATCACGGACAAACGGCATAACAGAATTCCATAAAAAATTACGATAAACGTTGCCTGTTAACTATATGGAGATGGACATGGGACATATTTTATCCCGATATCCGGGAAGGATTTTCAGGAATCTTCATAAATACAGGAAATATGAGATGTTACTCCTTGGTAAATGGCGCTGCGCGCGATAAACGAAATAGAAAATTTAGCTGCGCAGGAGTATTTAGAGTGATGTGATAGGTGCGTTCGAGGTTATGCGTTCCCCTTGCCTGCTCGTAGCCCCTGTATAGTCACTGAAATTAACAAATTACCGAATGACGTAAGAAGTTTATACGATGGTTGGCTAGATAAATATGTAAATAGGAATGTTTAATGTATGAAACATGAAAACATTATGTTAATTCCATTTGCATGATTAAATAAATGATAATATTATGAAAAGGTACTTATGCCAATTGGATTGGAATACATAATGTATGTATGTAAATAAATTATTAGTAATGGGCTTTCACTTGACAAGTCTCACGTGAAAATGATGACGTGGTCTAAGGAGGACGCGTTAGAAAATACTTATTTACCCTCCTCTTGAAAATCCGGAAAAACCAACGCAGGAAGGTCATTCTATTACTTGGATGTACGTAACAGGAAAGATGAAGAAAAAGGCTTCGTACGACAAAGCAAGTTAATCCTGTAATGATGAAATGACTCCAAGCGTCTGGTTGTCTGATGATAAAAAGTAGGGGGGCAGCAACTCATGCGACCCCACCGCACACTCCACAGTCATCATCAATACATATAAAACGTACCGTGACTCACTTATAGACAACGCACAGCTTAAACGGGTGGTCCTAGAGGTTCGAAATTGGGAGGAGATATTCCTCGAGTACCCTAGAGGTACAACTAAGGAGGATTTTTTTGAAATTGGTGATAAAGTTTGTATGGAAAATACCGCGGCCGAAGCTGTGGCAAGTCCACTAGTATCTTATAAAATTCGATAGGCAAACTCTACGTCAATGATCTAGACTTTGAAGCTTGGATTGCACTGACGCATCGTCGCCTATCAGCCTTCTAGTCCGACGGTCTACCGAATGTAGAGCACTACTGACTGTTATATTGAGAAATCTCTACTAGTAATTTTTTTAGTAAACTAGCTTTTAAGCTCGACTTCGTCTGTGTTGAAATGTAACTTTATAATATACTTAACGAATTTTCATATCACTGACTTTCAGATTTCTGTTCCCTCAAATTACGTGGGCTTTTGTCGGGTATGCAGGAACTTGCCATTAATTGACATTCTAGCCCTAATTCCCCCTATTAGGGGCCAATTGTTTACGAAAAAGTAGCCAATGTCTCTTTGACTTCAATTATCTCCATACCAAATTCCATCAAAATTAGTTCAGCGATTAAAACAGGACCCTATTACTAAGGCTCCGCTGTCCGTCTGTCCGTCTGTCACCAGGCTGTATCTCATGAACCGTGATAGTTAGACATTTGAAATTTTCACAGATGATGTATTTCTGTTGCCGCTATAACAACAAATACTAAAAAATGGAACAAAATAAATATTTAAGAGGGCTCCCATACAACAAGCGTAATTTTTTTGCTCGTTTTTGGTCGATATTGATAACGGCAACAGGTAGACGCTTAAAATATTCACAGAATATTTAGATATATATTAACTTCATAAATAAATAATTATATTAAAATAAAATCAATATTTAATGGGGGCTCCCATACAACAAACGTGTTTTTTTTTGCTTGATTATAATGGTACGGAGCCCTTCGTGCGCGAGTCCGACTCGCACTTGTTTATTGTAAACCACAATAGCAAATACGCACAAACGTTATAAACCACTACTTAAAAATATCTCACCTCAATATTTACAAACCAGGTTTAGAATGTTAATGTTAATGTTCCTGGCGTATTTATTTACTAGTTAAACTACGTCGGCCACGTTTGTTGGGAACTAACGAACTGAAAACTAAACTCGTCGAGCTTTCAAAGCTGGGATTTCTCAATATCTATTTAACGATCTCATTCACCTGGTTGATACTTAATTTGGCAGGATTCATGATGGTGGTAATGATACTATGTTGTTGGTACTTAGTTCAAGACTTCACAATATATGAGTCAGTATATTAGTAATATTAATCTAACCATTACAGCTATCTATACTAACTAGTGGACCATACAGCCATACCATATTTTGCATACAGTTACAGACTTTATCACCCCTTTTTACCCCTTTAAGGCTGGAATTTCAAAAAATCCCTCCTTAGTGCACCTCTAGGGTACTCGAGGAATGTCTCCTTCAAATTTGAAACCTCCAGGACCACCCGTTCGGGCTGTGCGTTATCTATAAGTGAGTCACGGTACTGTTTTATATGTATAGATACCGTACGCTGCTTATCTTAGCTATCCTAAGACGATCGCCTAATCTATACATTAATGTACAATCTAATTGAATTTTCTTTACTTTCATACAAAAGACACATAATATCACGTATTATGTGGCTACTGTCACACTTAACAATATTGGCAGGCTTATGAGGTGAACCAATTACGAAGCACTTAATGACCAGCTAAAAATCAGTTGAAAGGAATTTTTTGAAGTAGTTTCTAATAGCCAGATAAATGAGATCAACTCAGTACCCAAGAAAATCTATCAATTCATATAAAACAGTACCGTGACTCACTTATAGACATCGCACAGCCTAAACGGGTGGTCCTAGAGGTGTGAAAGGAGGAGACATTCCTTGAGTACCCTAGAGGTGTATTAAGGAGGGATTTTTTGAAATTCCATCCCTAAAGGGGTGATAAAGTTTGTATTGAATATACCGCGGGCGAAGCTGTGGCGGGCCCGCTAGTACCTATACATATTTATAAATTCAAATAAATTGGAATAGTTCCTACATCGTTGAACGAACAACACAGCATAATGGTACACACGTTTCAGGAAAAGTTAATACCTACGCTGATTATGACATTCAAGTGTTCTGGTGACGGCTGTTGGATGAGCACTAATTGCAGCTTTGCTAACATCACGAGTGTAGCATTCTGGCGCGATCAATATGTATAGTGTAGCGTGTCTTATCTAACAATTTAAATCTATGAATCTTAAGAGGAGTGTGAACCTATGGCTTTTCATGCTAAAGGTGATAACGATTTCTACCCTTAAATAATAATCTTTATACATAAAAATTTCGTGTCACGTTGTTTGTCCGCGATGGACTCCTAAACTACTGAACCGATTTTAAATTTGATTTGCACACCGTGTGCAGTTTGATCCCACTTGAAAGATAGGATAGCTTACATCTCAATTTATAGTCGTAATATTATTTTATTACAAATTATTTGTTTATTATTTGACAGTCACAATTATCTGTTAGCTCCAAATGATTCTAACAGATGGCGATATCTGTTGACTGGATTGAGTAAGTATTCAATAGATGCCGCTATGTTAAATTGATCAATCATCAATCAATACATATAAAACAGTACCGTGACACTTATAGACAACGCACAGCATAAACGGGTGGTCCTAGAGGTTAGAAATTTGGAGGCGATATTCCTCGAGTACCCTAGAGATGCACTAAGGAGGGATTTTTCAAAATTTAATTCAATTTCAATTCAATTGTAATTTGTATAGAAAATACCGCGGGCGAAGCTGTGGCAGGTCCACTAGTAATAATAATAAATCAGCGGACAATCTGCTACACAAATCGATCTGGTCCCAAAGAAAGCTCTAAAGGGTTGTGTTATGGGTACTTATATAGAGAAATAAATACTTAAATACATAGAAAACATCCAAGACTCAGGAACAAACAGTCGTGCTTATCACACAAATATTTTGCCCTTACCGGGGATCGAACCCGGGACGCTAGCTTCGGAGGCAGGGTCACTCCCAACTAGGCTAACCGCATCGTTAAATGCTAACCGATTTTGAGCAATTTTTGATAAGTCAGTCAGAACAAAATCTTATACGTTTTGGTTTTTTCACTATAATTAATAAATTCAGTTTTATTACTGTTTTAGCATTCTCATACAAAACTAATTTCAGCGATTATTTGGCTTTGTTGATCTTTAATCAAAATTCATAAACTATTTGAACTATCGGAAATTGGTCTAAATCGATTAACATTTAAGGGGTGGAAATCGTTATCGCCTGTTGTATGAAACGGGTGATTTTTGCCGTTGGTTCACAGTCTTCTTAAGCACAATATAGGTAAACACAAAACGTCCATTCATTATAAAATACATCTACATCTAACAAATTGCTTCGCTTCTGTAATTAATTGAGTAACTTAAAACGTTACAGTGCTCAAGGCTTACGGTTACTTGGAACATTCTTTCAGGCGCTTATTACGACCCCCCAACTTCTGTCACAACAGTAGCTTTTCCAACTTTTTAAGGGTTGTTCGAGATTAGTATTTTATAACTCTGGTTTACGGGTATTTTTAAGTTATTAAAGAAGTTTTATTTTAATGTGTGCCATGCTCGCTTTTTTCAATATAAAACAAACATTACGTGCATTAAAACTTAGGAGTAAATATTGAAGCGTGGGTGATTCTATACTAATTTGCATTTCAAACTAGACGCACAAACCGCACGAGCTTATCAGGTCATAGGTCACTGGTTCATATCCGGTTCGAAGGACCATGTAGGAGATGGTGTGGACTGTAATTACGTCGCGTCGCGGGCGGAAGTTCTTAGAGCAGTGTTGCTCGCATAAAAATAATTGTTACACTGATGTTGTGTTGCCAACACGTTTAACCCTTAGGTCACCTACGCACAGGCAGGTGGCTTGCTTAGCGCCTAGAGCCTTGGCTATAAACAAACGTTCTAGATTTCTCGGCACCGGCCGCACTGCGCGCTTGGCGCCTTCAGTAGTCACCTGACTCGCCAGACTCTAGGCGCGAAGCAAGCCACCTGCCTGAGTGGCGTTAGCCTAATTGTGCCCTTACTATTTTTATTTATTGAGGTTATATATGTGCCGCATTTTAATCAAATTGCACCCAAAGTATCAAAAGATATATTTACCTGCGAATAAATTGAAACATGTGTATGAAGTTCGCAATGCACACTGGGCCTTCGTGGGCAATACTTAGTCTTTCTTATTATGAGGCCCAGTAGTGGGACCTATACATTTAAAACCCACAACTAGGGTTGCCCACCGTACTATAATATATAGTATTCCACTATATTTTGGCTCTTTGTACTATATAGGTACTGTTAAAGAAATACTATATTTTGGTCAGTCCAAATGGACTTTGAGTTGGCAAGTTCAATAGGCATTTTCGCAGCTTGGATAGCCACAAGATGCGCCATCGGATTATTAGTAAGACAACTTGTGTGTATTATATTTAATCGATCATGCCTTACACTCTTTTTAAAAGGTTTTTCTTTAAAGTACGGTATTTTCTTTCAGTGTACTATTTTATTTATGTCTTTGAATAGAAAATACTATATTAGCTTCATAAATAGTTCGCAACCCTACCCACAATGCTTCAGATAAGGTTTGTGAATCCTTAGGGCTTTCAAAAACGGCTATTTGCAGAGATGCAGTCGCCAATAGCCATACGAGCGCGCCGGTCAATTTATTATTGTTGTACGAAATTTGAGACGAATAATATGGCTATGGTGTGATTCTCTAACGCCCCCAGCGGCTGATCAGCGGATAAACGAAATTATTAATTAAGACTGTAAGATCAAAATCATTCGGTCTAAATTCGAACGTGTTCCTCATGGCTGATCAGCCGCTGCGCGTTAGAGAATCACATCACTGAGGTTCTCTTAAATAACACTTCGTTCATGAACTCGCCGGCGAGTGTAACTCGACCCGTCAGTGCGTAGAAAGTACATTATCTTGCGTGTCTTTGACTTTGGTCGTTATCGACGCAGCTGGCCACCGACATAGGTACACAACTCCGTATAATGCCTACCAGGGCGCGGGTCATATTATGATTGTCGATGAATTCAGAGACGAAATGAGCGACGAGATTTGTGTAACATAACAGCGCCTCTATTCGGGAACGCTAAGTGATTCTGTAGCGATTCGTAAGCGAGATTTCTCATCCCACTCTTTCGCACGACGCGTAATGCCTAAGAGCGAGATGAGAAATCTCGCTCACGAATCGCTACAGAATCACTTAGCGTTCAGTCCACCTTGTATACACCTAGTCATCCTCATATTGTAGTCATCTGTACACGGGCCAACAAACTCAATTTCGCGAAGCCCATATTTACAAACAGAGCGTGCCAGTTCTAAATTGATTTAGCGAAGACATTGTAAGGCTCTTGGAAAATTTATGAGGAAATTCCACTGGGGAGTTTTGTTCGCTTGAATGAAGGTTGCATATGTTTTCGCGCCGGAAAGGTTGTGATAAAATTTGTCTCGAGAATCGTGTTGGGAATCCGTGTGTAGCTTATAAAATAGGAATAATTCTACAAAGTGTGCACATTCCCGTACAACCTATACGTATACATATATCGTCGGTGCGAATCTCAAAATCGCTGTTTTTTTGCATTTTTAGGGTTCCGTACCTCAAAAGGAAAAAACGAAACCCTTATAGGGTCACTCGTGTGTCTGTCTGTCTGTCTGTCTGTCTGTCTGTCTGTCTGTCTGTCTGTCTGTCTGTCTGTCTGTCTGTCTGTCTGTCTGTCTGTCTGTCTGTCTGTCTGTCTGTCTGTCTGTCCGTCTGTCACAGCCAATTTGCTCCGAAACTACTGGACCGATTGAGTTGAAATTTGGTATTCATATGTAAGTTGGTGACCGCAACACGGACGCGTGACATAAATATATGAATTTTAAACATATGGGGCCACTTGTTGGGGGTAAATTAGAAAATTAAAAAAAAAGGTTTGCCACCTATATCGTGTGACATATCAAATGAAAGGGCTTATTGTGAGGATCTTAAATATATTGAAATTAGAATTTTTTGTAAAATAGTTTAGAAGTTATTCAGGAAAATAGACGAAAAATGACAATTCCCCCCCTTATTTCCAAAACTACTGGGGCTAAAATTTTGAAAAAAATACCGATAATAGATCTTTATCTATAGATTACAAGAAAACCTATAAGAAGTCCATGGTATTTAAAGAAACCTAGTAAATTTCAGATAATCATGTACGGAACGGAACCCTCTGCACGCGAGTTTAACTCGCACTTTTCGGTTTTTTTTATTTTAACACTAAAGGTTTCGATTTTAATTTCTGCATCAGCCCACAAAAAATTTTTATGTTATCAGTAGTGGTTTACTTAAGTACCTATATAAATCATGAACTCTTGCACATTTTGTATCCTATGCAAGCAACACCGTTGGAAAGTAATAGTTTATTATTTAAATTGAAACCATCTTAGGTGTATAGAAATTATATATATGCGAACAAACATTCAAATCGGTGCAGTAGTTTTCAAAATATTTGCGTTTATATTTATAAATGGGTCAAAAACCCTTTGGGGTCATAGCTCACTTAGCCCGCGGGCTGAGTAGACCCTTAAGCAATAGAGAGTGGTCAACTGAGCCCGCGGGCTGAGTAGTTCCTTAAGCGGTATGGAGTGGTCAACTGAGCCCACGGGCTGAGTAGTTCCTTAATAATGGTAGGGAGTGGTCGCGGGCGAGTTTGCCGATTACTGGGTCAAGTCACCCACAAAAAAAACCGAAATTGGTCAACTGAGCCCGCAAGCTAAGGAGGCTGTGGCCCCAGTTGATTCCGAAGGGATCAAAACCCTTACCCTCATTTTTATTTAAAGTATTTTTGGATCCTAGTTTATTTAATTTGGATCCTAGCGTCCCCATTCTATTTCGATCATTTAGGTGACATTTGTATTTTGCCATATTTTGTATTACATTCGTTCTATCATTCTTGCCATGTGCGCGCATAAACGCATATTTAAACAAAATATATGAAGAACTCAAGTGATGTTCACACATAAAGTTGACTGCGTACGCTTTGTCCGGACCGATCGCAGGAGGCAGCATTCAGTGTGACAAATCTTATAACCACTTCCTTTTGTCAACAGATTGTTCGAAGAAAACCAAGATCTTCTGCACATGTTCGATAAGTTCCGCCAATGCCGGACGAAGGAAGAGCAGATCAACTCCATGGAGCTGGCTGAACACGCCAATAACGTCATGATCACGCTGGACGAGGGCATCAAGGGGCTGGATGACCTGGACAACTTCTTCGAATACATCCACCAGATTGGCGGCAGCCACCGGAGGATACCGGGGTTCAAAGTTGAATATTTTTGGGTGAGTTTAAAATTCCCTACACACACGTTTAGGTTCAGAAATGTCCCCTCCTGTTCCCGAAAGTTAAGGACCCTGGGGCCTGATTTTGTTGCTTGAACTATATCCGCATGTAGGACATTAGGCATATTTTTGGACTGTATGAAGAAAACGTAAAATTAAGCAGTCGTTTTCGTTAACTTTTGGTCACAGGAGGGACAATTTATGTTTCTTGAAGTTTGAATTACCCAAACTTAAAACAAGAGACGTCTAACTCGATTTTGTATAGCACAGAGCTTTCAACATCAAGTTTAACGTTTCTTAAAGTTAACATTACACTGGTAACGAAAGACTTAGTTAACGCTTCGAGGGTTTTAGTTCCAAAACAATTAATGCCTACAAAATATAGTTTATTACTCTGAATACATTCAGAAAATGGTAAAGCCAGTGCTTAAAATAGGAAAAAATATAACGTAACGAATTTCCATTTTACTGACTTTATATCCTTAGATTCTTTCGCACGCACGAAATTACTGTAATGAAATTTTCCAGCCTCTATTTCAGCCTTTTAGGGGTAGGTTGTATTAAAAAACCGGTCAAGTGCGAGTCGGACTCGCGCACCGAGGATGCCGTACTGCGCCAATTTGGCATGCTCTCTACCTATCAATAATAGAATTTTATGTTAATCGTATAAGAACTTTGACGTTTGCAAATAAGTCAGTAGATTGCTAAGCTGTAGCGGTAATTCTCTCATTTGATTTCAATATATGTTTTATATTTCTATTAGAGAACATCATTGAATTAATATTTATTACTTAACTATGGAGTTCAAACTAAAATCAGACCAAACTTGATACCTGAAACTTTAGCCGTTTGAAATTACAGCTGGAATGAAATTGCTCTAAAAATTATATCTTTTACATAAACCTCGAACGAGTAATTTTTAGGGTTCCGTACCTCAAAAACAGAACCCTTATAGGATCACTCGTGTGTCTATCTATCTGTCCGTCTGTCACAGCCAATTTGATCCGAAACTACTGCGCCGATTGAGTTGAAATTTGGTACACATTATGTAAGTCGGTGACCGCAACACGGGCGCGTAACGTAAATAAATGAATATTAAACACGGGGTTCACTTTTGTGGGGTAAGTAAATTAGAAAATTGGTAATAAAGTTTTGCAAACTATATCGTGTGACATATCAAATAAAAAGGCTCGGTGTGAGAATCTTAAATGTATTTTTTTTAGAATTATAAAATAAATAGTTCGGAAGTTATTTAGGAAAATATGCGAAAATTTACCATTCCATTATTTTCGAAACTACTAGGCCTAAATTTTTGAAAAAATACAGATAATAGTTATTTACCTATAAATTACAGGAAAACCTATAAGAAGTCTATGGTATTTAAAGTAACATAGGACATTTCAGATAATCATGTACGGAACGGAACCCTCTCCACGCGAGTTTAACTCGCACTTGTCCAGTTTTTTGAGGTATAATTTTCCGTATTTCTGTAACTTGCCGAGATGATATATCGCTCACTGATTGATCTTTTTCCAGGAAACGTTATGGATGCGGAATACTTGTAAAAACGATAACGTCTTATTGTTACTGTTATTGCTTCGCTTTGTATTTTTCTTTAAGCAGCTTACCTTTTGTACGGAATATTTTATGTCAGACTAGCTGGTGCCCGCCACTTCGTTCGCGTGGGATTGGGACGATTTTTCACACAAACAGCAATATGTCATATATCCGAAATCTTAATTAAAATACCCTCAACTATCCCTGAAAGTTTCATTCAGACAGACAGAAAAACAAAAGAAAAAATCTAAATAAAAGACAATATATTTCCACTTAGATGGAGTTACGGGTAAAAGTACTGTGTAAACCTAACACATGGAGATTTGATTTCTATTATTCCGATTTATTTATTCTTCTAAATAAGTAGAGGCGTAGCAATGATTCGCTTCAGGATGGGTCAAAACCAACATCAATAGTAGATTATTGCACTAAGCAGAAAATGATTCATTATCGCGCCAAGTTTTAGTTTGGTGCCCGAGCGTAACCGAGGTCTTTAAAACACAAGCGCGAGGTACATAATCTGCCTTTCTCTCAAATACTCCAAAAATTTGGTAAAAAAAAGTAAAATTAAAGTTAAAAATTTAAATCTGACTAGCGACGTAAGGAGCATTTTTGCCCCTGGTATGACACACCCTTAGAATTTTTATATAACCTATGGCGCTCGCATTTTCTCCCAGAATCATATTATACCCTATTTATTAAAATCAGTCCAGTGGTTCACGAGCTAAAGGGGAATATTCGTGAATTTTCATCAAAAACTTGTATCTGTTCGATTCGTTTTCTTTTTGAATATAAACACCTTCTTATTCTAGATTCATGGGGAGGGTAACTGGATCCTTACCCATCTTGACTACGGCCATGCAAATAAGATGAACGACCCCAACTTAATCAAAAATACTTCTTTTCACACAACATGCCTACTATTTGTAATCTTCAACTCGGGAGCGTAATATAAATATTTCTGTTAGATGTAACGGTCTCTTTGATATCCGGAAATGAGTTCCTTCCTTGAAAATGGAAACTGAGTTTTCCGTTACAAGGGGTAACGAGCTTAAGCTATTTCGGTTTTTAACGACGATTTTTGTATTGACAGTTTGCTGTGTTTATTTTTCAAAGGTTTCTTATTGCACCTGTACGTCAAAATAGCAGTTCGAATACCTCTTTTCCCAACTTTTTTATTTATTCACGGCCCATTTACTATCCCATAGGGATAGAAGCTTTCCGTCCACACCTCGATATGACTAGGTAGCTGATATGACCAGATCGCTTTGTGACTACATCTCCATGTGACTACATCGCTTTTTAGTAGGTTTTTTTGAACACGGTTTTTTTTTGAAGTCGGTTAAAAATAGAGTAACATAGTTGTTAGATAAAACAATGCCACTTTTAGATACCATTGTACAGTCAAACGTTGTAGTTGTATGTTTTAGTACTATGTCGCAGTTAAGTAATATATAAGTTGTAAGACTAAGTGTCTGTATTTTTAATATAGTATGCTACGCGTGAGTTCGTCTGTACGTCTTACCTATATTTAATATATCTGATAACAAGTCGTAAAGCGATCTGATCCTATCGCGATCTAGGCACAAAGCGATGTAGTCACATGGAGATGTAGTCACAAAGCGATCTGGTCGTATCAGCTACCTAGTCATATCGAGATGTGGGCGGAAAGCTTCTACCCCTCCCATAGTACTTACCCTAACCAAATAGTTACATTTTTCTTTTTTTTTCAGAAAATCGAAGCGCCGTTTCTTGGGGCTGTGGAGGCCACGTTAGGTGATCGCTACACGCCTAATGTAGAAAACATCTATAAAATAACAATTAAGTTCATCCTGCAAACCTTAGTCGATGGGTTTGAGAAGGCTGGAAACACGTGAGCTACCATAGACTAATAAAAAAAAACTCGAGGCAACCGAATAAAGTTTAAACGCAGAACGCTAACCCAGTTCAAACTTTGTAAATCGAACGGACGATACCAAAGTTTGCCCATTTTTTTATAAAGGCGCTGTCCACGAGACTTGAGTGTTCTAACATTCCAACATTTGGAATTGTGTTTTACATAAAATTTTAGAGTGAAGTCAATTCATGAACGGTAGACGTGACTAATATAAATAATAATTTATATAAATGTGTATATTGTGAATATTTTAATGCGTTTATAAAGTAAGTTGTGTCAACTGTTGAATATGAAAGAAATTGAGCCGAGTTGGGTTTCAGAGGCGTGAGTGTTTGAAGGAGGAAAGTTTCATTTTGTAAGCAGGGAACATTGTACTAGAAAGCTTTTCAAAAGTATTTATTTTTAAAAATAGAATGAAATGTAGATACATTATATATTCGATATGTGAGTGTGTTATGTAAGTGAAATAAAATGAATTAGTTATTTAATTGTAATTGTCACAAATGCTTATTACTAATTAATTGTAATTTACTAAGGTAATTGTTATCTTCATAGTTATGGCTGGACCATGAATTTTATGTTTAAGTTAAATCTTATTGGCGCTTAATAAATGTTTTACCGTTATAAATTTCGTCTTCCGTGTATAAATGTGAATGATTTACTTAATAAACTAATTTAAAAATCTTTGTGTCAATAAACAAGTCTACCTTGTCAATGTTTTTGTCATTTAAAAATAGGTTAATATTAAATTTCGTTCTCTTCATTTTAAAAAGCAACACGCACATTACTGGCACAATGTACTAAAAATTACAAAAAAGCACTTAGTATAAAATATTGGCATTTTGTTGTTGGTTGGTGACATAATCAAATGTTTTTCTTTGTACGAACCTATAAAAATACTAAGTGAAAATCGCCAATTTAACTGAAACATAGAGAAATGTTAATTATACTTTATAAACATTTACATTCTACCAGACAATTTAATGTTTCTGAAACTTTTAAATAAAAAAGTATCTGTATATTTCAAATAATATTTATATATGTATATATTTTAATAGGTAGTAGAAAAAAATGTATTTTAAGAACATTTGGAATTGCATTTTTTTAGAACTATGCTTTTAATATTGTTTGTATCTCTTTATTTCCAGAAATGGTATTAACTTCTTTATCAATTATCCTTTCTAAGGCGCTTCGATCGTGAGTTAGGGGGGCAATTGCCCCCATTTCCCCCCACCACCCTGTATCCGCGTCTGGTCAAGTAACTTGCCTTTTTTATTACCTTGTGTAAATCCATATCGAGAATGATTCAGAAACCGCAAGCAAGTTACATGAAGATACTTTCTGCAAATTATCTCTAGGGCCAACATGGCTTTACAATACGTTGTTATGTTGCTGAGTGGACAGCATTCTTTATAACAAATTAAATTATTGCAACAAATTACACTTTGGCGATATAATTATTTTAAATATCGCTGTAGGCATTGTACAAACGAATTCTCTTTGAAAATCTTTCCTCGGACTTACTTTAAATATCCTTTTGACGGAAAATAACATCGAAAACCTCTTAAGATTGCTCGTATTATAAATAAATTTAATCTTTCCTCGTAGACCGGAGGTTTAGTCTGTAGGTACATCACTTAAGACGGCCTTAATCCGGTTTGCAGCCTCAAAGACCTTTATTGGGCCACGGCCGTCCGTCCGGGCTAAGCGCCGGGTCAGACCGTAAACGGAATGAAAATTGGTGAGACTTACCAGACCACTTTTATACCTAAAATGAAGCCTTAAATAAAAGGCACCAAGCTCCAAATTGCTTTGGTTAAGTAAGACCGAAAGAGGTATAACTAGTTGTTAATCCGGCTGGCAAGAAATGTGAGCTCTATTTGTTGCAATTTGTGCTAATGTGTGTGGGCCACACCAATGTTGTATTCCAAAGATACTGACTAAAGCCGATGGTAGCGGAATTAAGGAATAAAGATTACCAGAACTTTTGTATGGAAAGTACATTTTCATACATACAAAAAGAGAAAACAATTTTACCGTCCTAAACGGTAAGTAATAATTTTGAATACGTTATCAATCTGAAATATATCGTGGATCCGTTGCTCCGTCCATATTGGTACGTGAAAGAAGGACAAACCAACACGCTATTTATGTATAATATTAGTAGGGACAAATTATACAATACAATATATTATTATACGAACAGTAATCCTCACTATATGATTACTGTTCGAATGGGCCGGCTCGACCGGGGTAGTACCACACTCTCACAGAATATCGGCGTAAAGTAAGCTTGCTATTGCGTTTCGTACGGTGAGTGACGAGATCCGAAGGCCTATTCCCTAATCCCTATCCCATCCCCATTCCCCATTCTCCCTAGACTGGCAACGCATTGGCAGCACCTCTGGTGTTGCAGATGTCCATGGGCGGCGGTGACCACTTTCCATCAGGTGGGCCGTCAGAACGTATGCCAGTCAATTGAAAAAAAAAAACTACTTGACCTTTTGAACGCCGCAGTCGGCTATAGCCGACAGCAGATTTTTTGTGACCCTGACGCCACGTCATGCCGTTTACCGTGCTTTTTGTCGGCTACAGCCGTCACTCGGCATCTGTGGCACGCTTTCTTGCATACAGACGTGGCGTTCAAAAGGTTAAAGTAAAGGATTATAATGCACTCTCTCTGCTTTCTCTTTCTTTTTTTATAGTGAATAATGGTGTGATTTTAAACACAAAGTTTAAACAGATACCGAGAATTTTGCTCTCTAATTTTACTTTCCCGCTAAAATATATTTACTTACGGATTTAAGCTCGGTTGATGGTTTTACCAGGAATTAAATGACACTATAATTACGTAGAACAGGAAAACCCATGTGAGGAAAATCAAATTGTTATCTTAAATGAAAGTGTTTCTCGGTACCGTTACATAAACAACCATAAGTACCCTTTCTTCATTACTCCGCTCTGCGAGGAATGTGAAAACGCCTGATGTATTTCTTAGAGCAATTATAGCTTTGTGGATATTGTTGCTATTTCGAACGAGGAGGCGAGTATTTTGCGCGGTGCTTGTACTTTAGAAGTTTATGTACTTAATTAACTAATACATCTTCTGCTTTAGTTACAAGTAATCTTGTGTCCTCATTTAGTTTGTTAACCTTTAATTTACTTTATTCAACTGATATCTTAGACGTTAATTTACAAGAAACGCACCTGCGTCTATAATCAAAGTTTAACGTAATTATAAATATGCATATTTTAAGGTCTCTTTTTGTATTTATAAATAGATAATTTTGAATCCTAGATAATATATGTAACGAACAAACAGACTCAAATTATACACGCTATTTATTGACATCTTACCATCGAACCCATCATCAAAATCTAGCTAATTTTAGCGTGAAATAGTAATCATCAGAAGCAAGCTTGAAAAGAACAGAGCAAGAGAATTCAATAGAAACGGGGACAGTGGGATTGCAAAGATTTAATGACTGGGTACATAAAGAAGTAATGAACGGGCTGTCGTAAAGTCCGTAGCGATAAATAATTAATTTAAGGCTCGATCTCTATAAAGAAGTCTTCTAAAACTTTATAGGTACTAAAGACTGTACGACTATTGCTAACGATCGATTAACACATAATGTGTCTGGTAGTCAGGGTCTGAAATTTCGAATGTTATATTTTTAGGGTATTGGCAATCTAGAAACTTATCTCCCTGTACTGCACACACATGCTGTACAGTTTGCTATATATCAATAAGGAAACGCTTAAGGTTATTATTTTGAAAATGACTAATCTGATCGCCGAGAGTTGATAAATATTATGATATTGTTGTCTCGAAATAGCGCAAACAGTATGACGGGCGTCGCTTATCGCCACGCGCACTGAGTTTCGTGGTACGAGACACGCAGTTGTTGTCATGCGCGGCACCGCGCCGGGGGGGCGAGCGCCATATATTGTCATTCCGTTCTGGAATACGCTTCGAGTGTGTCGTTTGGGTGATCGTGTGTTGATTTAGACGAAGCAATTGAACGTTTCATAATAAACGTTACCGACTCTGACTCTTCCTCCGACTCAGAGACTTCGTCGTGGTAGTCGTCCGATGATATGCCAGCAATGGGACACATACAGGCTATTCAATAATAATATTCTATGACAAAAAAAAAATTTTCACTTTAATTTTTTATTATCATCGTTAAAAATAATTACCGGGCCGCTATTTGTAAATAGAGTATGTATTTGTACGAATTAAGAAGCCCTTTTTTATCAACTCTCGGCGAACAGAATTTACATTTGTATTTTTAGTTCAGCGTACTTCAGTTTTCGATTAATAAAGGGGATTGTTTTTTTTACATATTGAACTCTCTTTTGTGGATAACTGTACGCTTGAGGGTCCTTATTTTATTTATCAATTAGTATTAGCAAATTAAGTCCAGTCATTTTTGTCATGTCATGTGATCTCTTAACGCAAGCCCTACAGTATATTTTCTTTTCATTCTTCGACTATCCATTATCCATTATTATTATGGGTCCAGTTACATATCAATAATGTCATATTTAAGCTCACTCGACAGTAATGTGCCTCATTCTTGGCTCAGAGCCAAATCAAAATCTACAATTTCCCGTACCGTGGACCGGTCAAGCAGATGTCCGGATATTTCAGACCTCGGTTGACCGGTAAACTCTGACTAATGCATTTAAACGGAAACTTAAGAGACACTTACATTGGTATTTGAATTGATACATTTTGTAAATTTGTAATCCTTGTCTTTCTTTTCTGTTTTAAGACATACCTCTCCATTGTTAGGTGTAGGTCTCGCATCATTTCGAATATCGTCTGACCATCTTTCTGTCTCAAATGCAACAAATAAATCTTTTTAAAAACTGCCTAAAATCTGCAGTTTTCAAAAGAAACTTCTCCAGCCCTTAAATTTTTGCTTCAAAGTCAAAGTAAAACTATCTTTATTCCATTTAGGCTTTTACAAGCTATTACGTAGGTCAAGTATTGAGTCTACCACCGGTTCCGAAAAAAATCCTCTACTGAGAAGAGCCGGCAAGAAACTCGGTGAGGTATAAATTTTCAAAACAGTACATATATAAGTTAACAATGATGTCTACAGTTTTTATACAAATCTAAGTATAGTATAGTATATATAAGCCTTGTAAGCCATTTCGCGTCTTGTTAAAGCATTTTAAAAGGAAGAACAGTCAAAAATCAATCTGCGAAAATAATATAATGTTACATTTTTGGTTTTAACTATCATCATATGACCAACATTGTAATACATAAAAGTTCGATCGACTATAAATTTACAAGTGTATTGCGTTGCATTACATTAATATACTATTTATAATGCTTTCAATCTGGCACACTGAAATTGTTTGTACAACCGGTGTTTCAACCGGTATTTTCCTGATAAAGTCAGTAGTGATGAGCCGTTCCCGGAAATATTGCCCGAAATGGTAAAATTGCCGGCATTCTAAATTAATTTAAAAAACAATTGCGAGGTCACCTATAAAGGTTACAATGTTGCCGGGAATATTAAAAACTTCCCGGAATAATTGGGAATATGGTAACGGCACTATATCTTTATTCAAAATCATACTTTGATAGATTCATGTCAAATGTATGTGATATCAAAAAATGGCGGGTTTTCAGTGACTTCCATTGTGTCCATTTGTTGTATATTTCAGAATATACGCTGATGCAAATATGAAAAGTGTAGGTACAAAAAGGCATTTAGGGATACGTTTCTAGGTTTTTTAAAAATATATGTCAATAAGTCGTTTAAAAATATGCGTAACGTTAGTATGCGATCTCTATAATATGCATTTCCAATTAGTTATTGGTAGGACTTATATTCGTGATAGAGATACTGATCGTTGCAAAGGATCAGTGGCATAGCTACCAAAGGGCTAGACGGTGCTGTGCATGGGGGCCCCCAAGCACGGGGGGCCCTCAGAACATGACCAGCAAACTAGCTAAAAATTCTCCCACCTCCGAAATGTAAATAATATAGGTTGGTTTTTTATGCACCAAGGCCTTTGGTTACCTAGCTACGCTTCTGGATGGATCCGACGGAACCCTTTTCAATCACAATTGACTGTGACTTGACTGATCTTTTTGCTTTGCGATGCAATTCCGGCGATTTTTAACAGACTGCAAAAGGCGATTCTCAAACCGTATGATTCTCAATTTGTATTTTTTTTAATGTTTGTTACCTCAGAACTGCATCATTTTCGCTCGGCATTTTTACTGCGCGATGTCGTAAAAAATCTACAGGCATTTTGAATTTTGCAACAGCATCCGAAATTGGACTATCGGAATTCGGAACTCAGTATCAAAAAGTCCTATATTATTCGTTCCTATTGTAATCGAAATTTTATTCTTTTACTGTTAGTGCAAGGTTCACTTTTGAATATACTAACACATCCAGAGGTTTATAGGCTGTTATTTTCTGTTGTATTTCTTTATTAGGTTTGACAGGCTGTTTGCCAATTTCGCACTTTTTTCTGTTTCTAAACTGATTGAGTTTGTAAAATTTCCACACATTAATGCTGTATTATCAAAAAAAGGATAATTGATAAAATAGAAATAATAATATCATTTTGATTGTTAATTTACGTTATCTATTAAATAAGCAAAATGTTAGCATTTTTAAGCAATTTAATTTCGAATTTTACTTAAAATAAAATAACATCACTAGTCACAGAATATAATTGTTTAATAATTATTCCAAGATACCCCATTTAGTAATTCTAGTTGTGGTTATATTAAAAGTACCGTTGTTAATGGAAACTCAAATATGAAATGAGTTACTTCGGTTACTTAAGCGTGCTATCAACTGGGAATGTTTATGAAAAACTTATAGTTAGGGAGCTGGGTGCCATTTTTGTATATGATTTGTTCGTCTTTCATATTGATAGGGATGAAAGTTTATGTCAATACAAATTGATTTGGTCCAGTAAATGAAAGTCGTATGTCCCTGCGTTTTTGAGTTACAACTTTAAAAAATCGTACATAAAAAAATCAGCGACCTAGACGTCTGCCAACTTTTTTTTCTATTCTAGGAGACCTAATGAATCGAATGGACGCAACGAGAACGACGAACAAATGATTTAGTATAGCTTTTTCATTTACATTTTTGCAACTTCGTCCCGTTATAAAACAGAGCCCTGCACATCATATTCGATGATCATCGTTTTGCGGATGATTCTGACCATCAGTCCAAGAGGCAGAAACGATTTAGGCACGAGAGACAATGATTTAGGACACCGTTTTTTTCTAAATTGTTGAAACGCTGTCAATTGAAAACGCAGCGCTACCATGGTGGCAGACTATTTTTCTGTGGTTCTTTGCATTGTCGTTAATCGAACAATTCAGGTCTGCTAAGCGAACAAATCATATAGAAATTTTGGCACTCAGCTCCCTAGCTATTATATCTAGCGAACCGGCTTCACACGGTAACAGAAACCTTCCTAAATGAATTTTCTAAATATTGGTGAAGATCCTTGTCTTACCTGTGTTCAAAGTACGGTATAGCGGCCGGTGATATTCATTACTATGCGTGGGCGCATTCTGAATTGCTAATGTGTGCGGAAAATCATTGGGTACGACTTTAAGTCAAAGTCTTTAAAGGCCGGTATCGTATGGCTTGGTTTTAAATGTGATGCCAAAATGAATTTCAGACGACATAGTTACTGATTTGCTTTGTACTAAAATTTTATATAATATTCGTTTCCTTGAACTACAATTAAAAGATCACAATAAAATCCGTTTCGTAAAACGCTAAAGGGTTACCTCAAAAATTAAACTCTATTTAAACGTAGTTAGAAGTTGTTCAGATTGGCATCTCTATTTTCACATCTCCCTAGAAAGAGAAACGAAATTCACGGTCGTGTGGGTGTTGGGAATATAAGGCCTGTGCACACACGTGAGCGATTCTAATGCGTTGCTACATTGTGTACAGACGCTTAGTTACGGTTACGTCTTGAATTAAGTACGATGAATGTGATGTTACAAACGTGTCGTATAATGATCGATGTAAAGTGTTACTTTGGTTTTGAAAATAAATCGATATTATGTAAATTTAACCTGGTTTTTCTTTCAATCCCTTCATCATCATGGACATAGGCCTCCCACAATGATCTCCACAACGACCGATTCTGTGCAGCTCGCATCCAGCGGAGACCCGCAATTTTCACCAGGCCGTCAGTCCACCGTGTGGGTGGTCTGCCCACGCTGCGCCTACTGGTACGTGGTCGCCCTTCCCTCCCTTAATCCTTAAGATAAATGTTTTACTTCGTACCGATAAAAAGACTTTGGAAGTGTTCAAAAACTATCTAGACAAACGGCTGTGTGTCAGCCAAGTTCACAAAGCAAAAGGTTACACGAACCATTTCGTGCCATTTTCGATCCCCCCATAACTTAAAATGTAATTGACCGAAACACTTGCAATTTTAGGTGTATAGTAAAACCGTCTTCTAATTGCTAAATCCCAAATTGCAATAAAAAATCTCTTACCATTTACGAGATAATGACGTCGGAAAATCACTATTTTTATCACTGACTGACTGACTGACATATAGATCGAAATGTCAGACTACTTCCAGGTGACCTAGGAAGTTAAAACTAGGCGTGGAGGTTGGTTATTGGACGTAAGCAAAGTAATAAATTAGAAATAATCATATTAACTAAGGATTGGTATAAAAGACAAAGTTATTAATGCGGCTGGTTTCCAACATTATATATGGAACTGGTGAATTAAATAACTATGTTTTGTTATTGTTGAACAATTTTACTTGAAATTAAATTAGGTTGGGTAATTAGAGTAATTTAGTGACGTTTTATTTAAATAAACAGAAGATACAACTACAACTTAACAAAAAATTGTTATATCAGATCAAAAAACATAAATGTGAAAAATGGGCGAACTTCGGTATAAAAACGTCACTGGTTGACGGTATCGCAAATAAAACTAACTTTGGCAGGTGGTGCAAAATTGGAGTTAAAACATTTCCTAAATACAACCGAGACTTATTTGAAAATAAATTAGAACTTTGTAAATTATAGATATTTGATTTGTTTGATGTGGCAAGCAGCTTTGCAAGCTCTGTCCAAAATAAGTAGCTTGGTTGATGTTAGCAATAATTTGTTCATTTCTAGCCCTCCCATTTTTTCATAAAATATTATCGCTTCGCTCCGCAATCTAGCTGTTATTAGCTTTAGTAACATTTACGCTCCACTTCGGGACGACCTAATAAAAATATTTTCGCTTCGATAGAGTGGAATTCGTAGAGCAGGCCCAGTAAATCTAATGGTAAAATAAATAACCGTTTATTTTAAGATATCGGCGTTTCATTAACGCTTTCACTGCCAACGACGCATATATGCGTTTTACGTACTTTTGCTCAGTGCCGTGGACGCGTCTGGACAAGTGCGGCAGTGAACACTTTAACACCTGAGTTACCTTGCTTTTATAACTGGTGTGTAGTTTTGTCTCTTTCTCTCTAGAGTTGTTAAAAAAAATCCTGTCTATGTTAGATGTTAATTTATTTCACGCATAATATAACGTACCTACTTTTGAGTTTTATACTCGAATTAAGAACCCAACTTATTATATAGTTTTACTATTTCACAGACGCCAAGGAGAGTATCTATCTGTTCGTCTGTCCGTCTGTCTGTTCATTTGTAACACTCCTTTCTCTTACAGATTTTATAGAAGCTCTACAGCTGAAATTTTGGAGAACTATAAATATTGGGTTCAGTTTTTTTTTAAATATAATGTTTGAATTTATTGGATGCATTATTTCATTATCCATTACATACAATAAGAATGAGCTGTCATAATAGAACAATAAAGAAATATCACAATACTAAAACCTAACCTAACAACCTTATCGTGATCAGGACGGACCTACGGCCCAAACAAGGAACTGGCATGACTAACGCAATTGTTACGGATCCCGACTATTAATGTGTTTGTATTACAACTGGATAAGGTCGAGATTCCTATCGAAAATGCGAACAGGAACCCAATGACGTATGATGACCATAATATCAAAATATTATCATACAATCACCGTCGAACGTCATAAAACTGCGAACTAGTGATGGGAAATTATTATGCAGTATTTTTAGAACATCGCGGGCTTTATGCTTAAGAGTAAAGGTGGTAACTGCACCAAGCACTTACGACCTTTTATCATGAAGTAATATAGAAGATATGCGCTTATTTATCAAGAGGCTCGCGATACCTTTTTTAAAAAAAATAACAAGATTTTATTTAATCTTACTAACACAGAAAATAGTACATACTTAATAATGTGCCGTATCTGGCCAATGCCAAAATGGTTATATAATGGTAAATATAATAAAGGTTATAATTTTGCCGGCATTTAGAAACTTTCCGGCAAAATTGAGAATAATGGGAATATGGCATATCTTACATTATTTATTAGTTATCTCTCTGTTATAGTACATATATGAATGGACGCCTGGTGCCATGACATATTTAATTTGGTCAGTTAATACTTTTATAAAGAAAAAAATACGCCGTTTGTTTCAGACACATTAATAGAGACAACAACAACAATATCAAACTAATTTAGCAACAACAAGCAGTTGGTCATCTGATATTGTATTAATTTAATACTCGACTGCTCAGGGTTTCCCGACGGGGGCCATACGCGAAGTTGGGAACTCACAATAACCAATTTACCCCCCTAGGGTGTTAGACAATTATCTCCATTTACTATGGCGGGGCATTAGCCTCTTATAGCTTATCTTGTGTATAAGTGAGCCATTTGGGTTATATCACTAGCAGTGAAGATGGGTTTCACTGATAATTTCACTTACACGCCCAAATAAACAAAGCAAAATGTAACGGTGTTCCAATATGTGAATAATTATCAGGACTGCATTGAAATATATAATGAGGAACTGCTCTAAGCCATTCTCGCGATGCTTACTTTTGAGGTGTCAGAACGCGAATCTGACCTCGGTCCTTAACACCCGTTTAAGTGACACTATTATAATTAAGTATCTAGTACAATTCCACAACCTGAGAGACAGCACCACCGACCCCACCGTCCACAATGATATGATAGCATGTGAATCAAGCAATATTAGACTTTTGTATGTATGTCGTAAGAAGAAAGACATCAGCAATAGGGTGTGGTTAAGCCATGGCACTGGCGTTTGACACCCTTCTATGAGACTTGTTACACGAAATTGTACTGATAGGCATATCCTCCTTTTGAGATCTTTGCACGACTGTAATAATCGTAAATTAACAAAAGCATTAACTAATCACTCAGCTTGTTATCGATAGTATCTTTCCCGTCCCTAAAATATCTAAGTGCATCACTAGTCTCAGTCCGAAAAAGAACTCGCTCCACGCACAACGCTTGTATTTCAAATATTTTAATTGAAAACCAGTGGAAATTTACTAGACGTCATTATAACTCAATAATGTGTTATAGTATAAAATTAATCGAGTCTTAATAGTGATTCACATTCCGCGCAATCGTTGATCTAAATAACTTCTGTGTTTGACAGCTCTTGATAGTGAGGTGAAAAATCAGTGCGTTAAATTGCTTTTTAGGGGTAACATGGGTCAGGGATATTGACAGGATCATATTTATTTCAAAATTGTAGCTGAAATGTTCGGATATTGTCGCTTCTGAGGATAAAGACTATAAAAACAGCTGTAGAGGATCTCAATTTTGATGTGACCATGGGCTGCAAACTGACGAAGTTGGCAGCATCTGAATTGAACGAGGATGCCTTCCACCGCCCGCCGCCACCTTCCGATCCTCGGTGCCCGTTGACGACCAAGCAGCAGTACTGCATGCTGGCTTCCTGGAAGGGGATTTACCGGCAAATTGAAAAGACTGGCATCATATTGTTTGTTAAGTAAGTGACCACCACACGAATAAGATACGAATGTTATTTTCAATCAGTACGAGTACTTCGATTTAAAAAATCGATCGCGAAAAGGAATATTAAACAAAACGATTGTATAATCATTTATTCTTTTCATTTTCCTGATGCAAATTCCAATATAATTTATATAAGTATTACCAGTATAATTTCAAAATAATTGTACTTCACATCTCGGAGTTTTTTTAACACGCTTTGATTAGATTCACTTCTAACTAACTAACTAACAAAGAAACCATGTAATAAAATTCGAAGTCAATTTTAACCTACTTCTAACTAATAGTCGTATCGAAATGACACTTTCGGAGAACAATACAATAATTGATCTGAGGATGGAACCAGGAGATGGACAGTGGAAATCTTCAATGGCCACTTAAACTCCTAAAGTCAGTCAAATACATTACTTTGGTGATGAGGGTCTTTTGTACTTTTTAGTATATTAGTGACTAAAGCGTGTTTTTTTATTTTATGTAAACTATAATTTCAATTATATAACTGACCAGCGATTGACCCCGGTTTCACCTGATGGTAAGTGATGACGATACCGAAGATGTAGCTCGCTGGTTCAGTAATAGCCTATTCACTCTTGTTTTGAAGAGACCTAAATTATAATTACAGGAAATAATAATAATATTTAGCTATAGCTAAAGCAGATCTCAGACGTGTCTGGACACAGGCCTCTGAGAGGGTCTGGGCTGCCCATCAGTTGCGTAGCGTCTAGTATTTCGATAGGAAAGCCGGAAGAAAAAAAACACCGCACAATTTCGAGTCTGACCTTTAGTTACATTGACTTCACTGACAGCTACCTGTAAGCTTTCTAGCTTGGTAAAACCCTTATGAATAGGTTTGTAGGCAGGCTACACTACTGCCGCCCATTGTAATTCTACAAAATAGCCCCGAAATCTTTATCAAGTCAGAGTAATAAATAATAATAGTAGATTGTTAACCGAGGGATGAAATAGGGCACTTTCACCCGAGTTACAGACTCTGCTTTTCATTGCGAGAACGAGGAAAGTAAAAAAAAGTCATATATACTACTTTTCTCAGCGCGCCACTCCATGAAATCGTTGAAACTTTACAGATATCTTTCCATTTTTGTGGTGCATTACATCAATTTCCGAATCCGATGAACTCATTTTAATAATAACTTATGAAAGATTAGCGAACACAGAAATACAGAATAGACATAATCTTGCTTTCCCGCCTTTTTATCCTTCAATTTTTTTTTCCCCGCCTTTGCTACTTTTTTAGGCCGGTTTGGAGGCGGTTTGTAAACAACCGCCTCAAATCCACGTGCAAACAAAGGCTTAATTTTAACGAAAGTGACAAATAAAAAGAATGTTCATGCAATCATATGGCTAAAATGTTGATAAAAACACTTATTTTAACGGTAAGAAATTACATAATGTCAGACTCAAAAGGACTAGATTCCAGCGCCATAAAAAACGTAAAATAGGAAGAAATTACATAGTATAAATAAATAGTGGCTGTATAGAGTTTTGCTTGGGTTTTGTAGGGAAGACATGTATCACTCTCATCCCGCTTCATAGATAAACTATGACCTACTTTCAGACTACGAGATTGTTGCACCAAGCAGAAAGTGATTTATTAGTGCGCGGAGTGTTAGATTGGAGCCCGAACACAAGTGAGGGCTTTAAAAACACGAGCGTAATAATACATCACTTGATGCGAGATGCATAATCGGCTTTTCTTTCAACTACTGCAAAAAGTTGGTAATAGAAAGTAAAAGTATAGTTAAAAACTAAATCCCGACTAGGGACGTAAAAAGCATTTCTACTCCTGGTTTGATTGACCCTTAGAATTTTTGTATAGCCTATGACAATCGCACGTTCTCCCCGAATATTAAGATATAGATACCCTCTTTATTAAAATCGGTCCAGCGGTTTAGAAGCTAAAGTAGAACACCGAAAATTTTCACAGAAAACTTGTATCTGTTCAATTCATTTACATATAACGTCAATTTTTGTTTTTCTTTTAGTAACCTATATGTACTGTTTTTTCAGCCAGTACTTTGAGCATAACATTTTAGACGGGGCAATCACAGTTCGTTATGGCCGCCGACATGTGGACTGTCGTGCATTTTGACAGTCTACAGAAAAGTGGTCAGATGTCCCATTAGACTGTGGCGGATTGGGTGGATGGTCGTGTAAACTTCTTGATCAACTAACCAAATAAAAAAAATACAACGCAGTGCAATAATGAATTTTGTATGCAACTTTATTGCTCTAGAGCAAATAAGGGCTGCTTTGTGCTGAGTATTTAAGGACATAATGATGAAATTAAAGCGTAGTTGGAATAAAAGGTATTTTACTTCAGGCATTGTTCCATTTGGGTATTCACATTAACTTACAAACTTAATTACCCATTTATTCCTACATACTTGCGAAGTGAAGATATATGCAACAGACTTCGTGACTACAGTGACACAAAGAAGCCAGGATCAGTGTTTTGAATCTATTATATGCGCAGTGGCTGGTCAGTGGATAAACGAAACCATCATTTTAAACCGTAAGAGCAAAGTTATTCGGTCTAAAATTGAATGTGTCGCTAATCAGCCGCCGCGCAAGTTAGATAATCACACAGCTGGTTTCATCAAAAAGCTTAGTCTTAGATAAAATGTCATATCTTCGACAAGCTTTTGTAGTGGTAGAGCCAAACAGTAATCCTCACTAGATGATTACTGTTCGAATGGGCCGGCTCGACCGGGGTAGTACCACACTCTCACAGAATATCGGCGTAAAATAATAGCTTGCTATTGCGTTTCGTACGGTGAGTGACGAGATCCGGAGGCCTATTCCCTCATCCCTATCCCATCCCCAATCCCCATCCTCCCTAGACTTGCAACGCATTGGCAGCACCTGTGGTGTTGCAGATGTTCATAGGCGGCGGTGACCACTTTCCATCAGGTGGGCCGTCTGCTTGTTTGTCAGCCTACTCCTTTCTCAAAGGGCCGGCAACGCATCCGTGATTCCCCTGGTGTTGCGGGTGTCCATGGGCGGCGGTGATTGCTTACCATCAGGTAACCCGCCTGCTCGTCTGCCCCCCTCTTTATATAAAAAAAAGCTTCGTGGGTGAATAAAGACAAACGTCATCATCATCGTTGCCATCATCATCACAATCCTCCTCTGTTAGTGATAGGGAATGGGCAGTTGTTCCCACGCAGGCCCAGGTGACTTGGAGTCATATCCTCGAAGGAAAGACAAACGTAGGCGTTTTAAAATAATACGAATTCCAATTGCGTAAGTAAAGTATTTTGAAGACGGGTTATTATATATTTTTAAGGTTCCGTACCTCAAAAGGAAAAAACGGAACCCTTGTAGGATCACACGTGTGTTTGTCTGTCCGTCTGTCACAGCCAATTTGCTCCGAAACTACTAAACCGATTGAGTTGAAATTTGGTACACATATGGAAATCGGTGACCGCAATACGGATGCGTAACGTAAATAAATGAATTTCAAACATGGGGGCCACTTTTGGGGAGTAACTTAGGTAATTAAAAAAGAAAGTTTTGCAAACTATATTGTGTGACACATCAAAATGAAAAGGCTTAAATAGTTTGGAAGTTATTTTGAAAAATTGCCGATAATTGACCATTCCCATTCCGAAACTACTGGGCCTAAAATTACGGAACGGAACCCTCTCCTCGCGAGTTTAACTCGCACTTGTCCGGTTTTTTTGTGATAGTAGACGTCTCAGGGACCAAGCATCTAAAGGTAATTTATTTTTATTTAATATCGTTTCTTCAGGAGATTAAAATAAAACTGCGATGACATTTCAGCCGTTTGCTCGGCTCTTTGATTATTTCTTCGCCATAAGCTAAAAAAAGAACAAGAAAGTGACAGAGTAGTATAATAGAGGTATTATGTACTTTGTGGTTGAGTTGACTGACGGCTCATTGTTGCCAAACATGTGACAACATACTTTACCTACCCAATTTATATCTGTGGAGAGAGATTCTCTTTAAACCTCTATATTTCTAAGAGAATTAAAATCGCGTTTTGCTAAGATATTCGGAAACACTACCACGCATTGACTTAACCGATGTACTATGTATGTATTTTATACGGAATGAATAGCTACCCGACATTTATTAGTAAAACAAGCAGATCGAAAGATATACTCATCTACTGAAGTGGGTGTTTTGAATCGGAGCGTGGGTGGTTACACTTAGTGCAAATCAAAATCTAAAGGGGCTGCTAAATGGGCTAGTTGTTTGGCAATTTACTGTCGCAATTCGGGTTATCCTCAAAAGTTTATATTCTAACTTTTTGACCCCATTAGTGATATAATATGAAATCTTTTTGGGATTAGCCCTAATTGCAATTCAATTCAATTCATTTATTCATAAACAATATAATATTATGATTGTAATACCTATATTCTACTTAAATCTAACATGGCCAAACCACAATAAAATAAAATAAACTATGTCAATAAAATAAGAATAGAAACTCACACGAAAAGGTCAACGTACATTAAAAGTAATAATAATAATAATAATAATTAGGTATAGTGTCAATTAGAGAAACATTAATAATAAAAAATAAAATAAATAAATCAGTGGACAATCTTTACACAAATCGATCTAGTCCCAAAGTAAGCTCTAAAGGCTTGTGTTATGAGTACTAGACGACGATACAAATACTTATATAGAGAAATAAATACTTAACATCCAAGACTCGGGAACAAACATTCGTGCTCATCACACAAATATTTGCCCTTACCGGGGATCGAACCCGGGACGCTTGTGTCGGAGGCAGGATCACTACCAACTAGGCTATCCGCGTCGACATAGGTGTCATATCATCAATAGAATTCTAAATAAGCAATCCTAATCAAATCGATCGATAAAATTCATCAACATTATATTATAGACACTCTTTTATTAAGAAATTCCTGACATGAGTTTTGAATTCGTTACCGTTTTTAATAGTTTTAAATGACAGTGGTAATTGGTTTTAATCCTTTATAGCTTGCAAACGTGCACAATGTTCAACAACTTTAAGTTTCGGGAAAAAGGGAAATTTCAAAGTTTTTGTGCGCGTTGTGCAGCAATACGTCCCCGAAAAATTTGCCCGTTTATGAGCCCCTTAAGGGTTACTCTGGTTTAAGTCTGCACGGTTTAGTTGTGTCAACATTGTATGGAGCTGTCAGAGTTAAAATAGATTGATTGAGCGAAGCGAAATCTCCGTAGCGTCGCACGACATTTGGTGAAGTAAATAAAAATATTTACTTACAAAAAGTGATTATTAGGTGTTCACGTAGACAATTACCTACTATGACCACTTTCACGAAAAAGCGTTTACTTATTTTTATTCACTTCACCTATTACGCCTGGAGGACTTAATATAGGTATACCTCGAACTTTATTATGCGATAGCTATGATATTTGATGAGAATCCGTTGAAATCGACGCAACGTTTAATGAACCACGTCTTTAACCATATAACTATACGCTTAATTGCGTTACTATTTGCTTATAACTGTGTCAATACTCGAAGCGACATTAATCTCGTATCACAGACCATATACCTATCCAATAGACTCCGCATAGCCGGGCGACCCCCGCTGCCAATATTAGAGAAAAAAAAAATGGCGGAGCTATAGAGGGGAGCGCATAACATTGAATGCACCAATCACAGTGGCCCTAGCAAGGTTGACACAGGGATAACTTAACCTCGTCTTATCTCTCTGTCTATCTCTTTTGTCGGCACTATAGTGGCCGCTTACCAAAGTGACGACAGCGGCCCTAGCATGCCAGAAATGGGGATAAGTTATACACGTTCATCTCTCTGATCTCTTTCTTTGGCACTTGTGTGAGAGAGATGCACTTAGAGGTTAGACGGCGTAACTTATCTAGGTAACACACTTCAAGAAACAAAAATCCTCCTGTGACCAAAAGTTAACTAAAACGACTGCTTAATTTTACGTTTTCTTCATGCAGACCAAAACTATGCCTGATGTGCTACGTGCGGATACAGTCCAAGGAAAACAGGATGGGACAGTTCTGAACCTAAACGTATGACCCATCTTTGCTAGGACCGCTAGGGGCATAAAATATTCCATTATGCAACCCTGCAGATGTGAGTCACACTCCGTAAGACCATGTAAGTGCGAAAGAGATAGCGTGATTCTAATGGTTTTATGGCCCTTCGTCACTTTGGTTAAAGACACTGACGCCGGCCAATAACCTTGAGCGATCGGTCTCTGTCTGTTTGCACCGGAGTGAACGAGAAGCACTGTGCGGTTATTTGTATGGGGAAAATCAAAAACGGATGAATTATATAAGTAAACACACTACACGTAAAATATAAATTAGTCAAGTTTTGAGTACGGGCGTGATGTAATAGCATTATTAATAATAGATCCATAAGTTAAAAAAATTAAGACATAGAACTGTTTAAAAATAATTTCAGACGTAATTTCAAGATTTTTTTCTATCGTATCGATTTCATGAAATCTTGTTTTGGAATTAGTTAAGTTTTCAATTATTGAAGGAATATGAACATATATTTTTTGCGCTTTTTCAAATCCAATAGGTTTTGTTAAAAAACAGTTAAAGTGTAGCCGATTTAAGTGTTGTCAGCGCCTTAACGGCCTCTATAGTGTGAGAGAGACGCACTTAGAGATAAGACGGTGTTAACATAGCCTCGTGTCGACATTGCGCGCCCGCTTTGGCAGCTTTATTTGCTAGTAGAAATTAGGGTAAGCGTGTCTTTACGATATTATATGGTCTGTGTCTCGTATCAATCAAGCCTTAATGGCGGTGTGACGTGATATTAATGTGTACTATAACACGGTTTCACACAATGTGTTTTTAATCGAATGGAAGTGCTACTACGGTTCGGCGTTGAATTGATGAAAACGTGATTTAAATGGTACTGCTAATATTTTTTTATCAAAGCTTGTATGTAATATTTAAATTGAATCAGTATTTTGTCCATCAACGGCGATTGCATTTAGTATATGTAGATATAATTGAATAAATGTCCATTTAGCTAACTTCTCGAACACACCTGATTGGTGTGATGTTATGCGTCATGATTATTGTTTTAAGTCACGTGACATAGAAGTAAAAAATTAAGTTTTTAAATTATTAAAATATAAATAATCTTGATTTATTTTTACATGACTCCTGTTCTGTATGTATTGTTTTTGACGACGCGGGTAGCCTAGTTGGTAGTGCCCCTGCCTCCGAAGCTAGCGTCCCGGGTTCGATCCCAGGTAAGGGCAAATATTTGTGTGATGAGCACGAATGTTTGTTCCTGAGTCTTGGATGTTTCTTATGTATTTAAGTATTTATTTCTCTATATAAGTATTTATATCGTCGTCTAGTACTCATAACACAAGCCTTTAGAGCTTACTTTGGGACTAGATCGATTTGTGTAAAGATTGTCCCCTGATTTATTATTATTATTTATTGCTGAGGGTTAAGCTATCATTCCACAGAAATATTTTAATACTTGTTACTATAGTCAACTACCCAATTGGTTAGTAAATGTATACCTAAAGGTTCCACGATGTTTTTCACCATCAAAAGCTCGTGGTAAATAAAAATTTAGATTTGAAAATCTCAGTCTGGATATGAAGGCCTTACTCTCTGTACGAGAGTCCGCGCGTCAAACCACTCCGTTACCGCTGCACTAATAAACTTCGCGTGACCTTAAACCGTTTTATAATACCGGGCTATTTTAGTTCAGACTATTTGCTTTCCAAACCGTTTGTGAGTGACTCATTATTCGAGAGTGGTCACGAACGGCTACCGAGGAATCCGAGAAGTTGCTTTAAATATCAATTTTTACTTAGGACGGCTCTTACGGCTTACAAAGTAAGGGATTTGTTTGTTATTTAGTTAGGGCGTTGCAGAAAAATATTGGTACATCCAACTCAAATATAAGTAGTATTTTTGCGTAGGTACTGTATATTTTTTAAACAGTATACAATACTGTACATAATAATGTTATAATATTGGTCTATAATATTATTATAGTACGGTTGGCAACCCTACCTCGAGTCACGTAAAAAAGCTCTTCCAGGGGGCTAGCACAACATGCCAACGAGAACGAGTAGTTTGTTGTTCAGTGCGTCCCTGTCAAACGGCACATAGATGAAAGGGACACATTGAGCGACAAACAAGTCGCGGGAAGGTTTTGATGATTTGTTGTCTTTGGATGATCTTACGAAAATACAAACAGGTTGGCAATGAATATTGCATTTAAAAATCATTATTGTTGATTAAAATTGTGACGGCATTGCTGGCAAAAATACACACACACAGGCAGGGCACAGTGAGAACTATGTTGAGTTATGATAGACTAGCTTATAAGTATCTTTAGAAATTTATCTTTTAAATTATTGAACGATATGGCCATAGTGGGGCACCGTCAATCAAATAGTTAACTTCGTTAATCGCTAATCCGTTACTAAAGAAGTTCGTTAAACGTTAAAGCGTTACATTTCGGAAGATGTAACGGAAGTTAACGTTAATCGTTAACTTATGATTTATTATTTTATTATTTATTTATTTATTTATTTCCACCATGATAGAAATTGAGCACATCAAAAATTAATAAAAGAAGGGTCTGCGCGCGATGACCGCCGACAACATACTTGCCAGAACGTGTTTTTCGCGGCGCAGTTTGGTCCGTTAACGATTAACGGACATTAATTGTTTTAACGGAAGTTAATGATTCCGTTTTTTTTTTAATGTGAACTTAAAATTTAATACGTTACTCGCAATATTAAATTCGTTAATTAACGATTAACTGATTAACGGTCTTCTGCCCAGCTATGGATATGGCTTACAAACACATCTCGATCGTTCGTAAAAAGTTCTTATCTCAAATCAACCTTTCGTAAACCTCATACAAACATGTTAAGGCGCTGACAACACGTAAATCGGCTTTACTCAAACAGGTTTTTAACAAAACCTATTTCTATTTGATTTGGCAAAGCGCACAAAATATATGTTAATATTCTTTATATTATTGAAAATTTAACTATTTACAAAACACGATTTGATGAAATCGAAACGATGATAGAATAAAATCGTGAAGTTACGTCTGAAATCCCCTTTAAACAGTTTTATGTCTTAATGTTTTTAACTTATGGGTCTATAATTAATAACACTATTACATCACGCCCATACTAAAAACTTGACAAATTTATATTTTACGTGTAGTGTTACTATATAATTCAGTTACTTATATAATTCATCGGTTTTTGATTTCCCCCATACAAATAACCGCACAGTGTTTCTCGTTCACTCCGGTGCAAACAGATAGAGACCGATCGCTCAAGGTCATTGGCTGTTGTCAGCGTCTTAAAGTTTATTTTTTCACTCACCAGAAACGAGAACCAACAGTTACCCTTCCTTCTTAATCAATATTCAAATCTGGCTCATTTATAATTGGATACGTCCGAAGCTTATTCGACTTCCGCTTGCCCCCAGTTCCCCAGTTTCCAATTCGAAGTTCAAAGTTGTCCCGGGACAAAAAAGACCCTAATTATTCAGATATCATCAGACTGTCAAGGATAATTAAGTATAATACAATACAAAGAAACATTATTAAGAAGGACTAACGAAAATATTTCAAAACAGGCGCTTGTCCATTTTCACTCGTATTAGAGAAAATTGCTGTTTCGAACTTGATTTTAGGTCTTTGATTTAGAGTCTTAATTTGAGCGCGTACTTCAGGTATAGTAAGACCGTTATAGTTTAAAGACAGTTTTGTTAAAGGTAGACAATGGCCGCTGTAATGATGGTTGATGGTGAGCTTTAATCAGCTGATTACGTTGTGAATGGCAGCCTTACTAATTAGTAGAGCTTATGGAAGATAAATATGAGAAACCAGCTTTTGTCCGTGGCTTCGTTTGTGTGTATTTAAAATACAACGAACGTTCATATTACTGGAGCAGTGGACGTAACGTCCTTCCCCTAAAAAGATTACAATTATGAATAAGAAGACGATTTGATTTAATAACCAACATATGTAAAGTCTAATGCGTTGTCTACTGTATGGCTGCCAAACTTAGATATACACGACAAAAGCAACACAAAGAATCACAACAACACAAAGAGCTATGGAAAAAAATACCCTAAACATAAGAAAAATACAAAAAGTCAGGAGCAAAGTAATCAGACAGAAAACAAAGATAACAGATACCCTCACATATGCTTTAAAATTGAAATGTCAGTGGGCAGGTCACGTATCGAGATACACAAACACCCGATGGACAATAAACATTACAAGGTGGAAAGGGCCAATCGGCAAAAGAAGGATAGGGAGACCGAAAAGACGATGGGCTGACGATATAACCGAATGTATAGGGAAGGACCAGCAAACTATTGGCAAGGACAGAGACGAGTGGAAAGGACTGGAAGAGGCCTTCACCCGAGGAGAGGTCTATATCCATTAGCAAAAACTAACTGTTACTAACAATGAGACAATATGCTAATAACTAACTAAACCTAACAAACAAATACCACATTTAATATGGAAATTAAGGATAAGGAATAAAGGCTTTTTTTTTTTTTTATTTATTTATATGTAAAGTCAAAATTCGCAATAGTAGTTTATGCAACGGTTGCATAATGATAGGCCTTAAAACACTAGTGCGGTTTTCATGAAACGAGCCGATAGGCGAGTTTCATAATAAGATCGCACGTGTGTTTTAAGGCCAAATTATGCAGAGTTGCATACATAACTTTATCTACACACACACACAATCCTCCATGATGGGTTCAGAAACAATATTTTCTGGCAACAAGTTATTTGTTGCAATCGTGGCTGCATATTTCCGATATCCGGCGCATTTTCACATCACACACACACCGAGAAGACTACTTACTATTCATATTTTCAACTAAAATGTAAATTACAAACAACTTTTTCTATTCAATTCAACAACAATTCTACTTTCGTTCAGCAAAACGTCAACATGGCGGTAATTCAATCCTCCGTCAAGACCATTTTTTTTTAATCATAGACAAACGGATGAAGTCTTTATTCTCACGTCACTCGAGATCGAATATTGTGCAGTTTATATTAAAAAAACATACTGAATTGACGTTTCGTATCAATAACTGTTTTAATATCTATGGATACTAGAATAGAGACCCACTTGAGTTTTGACAGCTGTTCCAAATTTAATCTCATTTCTTTACTAAAAACGATAAAGAAGTCACGTTATTTCTTTATCGCAGCACTGGTTTTTCCTAATTGGTTGTCAAAATGGTGGTCATTTCATACGGTTTTTGATTAACCAATGGAGGTTTTATGATATGGGTGTAGATAAAATCTTTTCTGATTTTAAAATCAGTTATCATAAAATTACTTGAAGGAATTTAAGGGAGAGTTTTTTTGCGCAATTGGGTCTCGATAATTCGAACATCGGTATCTTTCAATCGATTTTAGCAGAGCCCGTGTCTAATGCAGCGAAGGTGGTATTTGGTTTTTTGCGCAAGTGAGCTCCTAGTGCCTCTTGCAACCGTCTATGTTAGTTTAGAGTTGTTCTGTTGACGGGGCTGACATGTTCAGCAGTGATCAAAGGCCCTCTAAATAAATAAAGAAAAAAAAGACGGTAAGTGCGTGTTACATTCGCGTGGAGAGGGTTCCGTTCCGTACATGATTATCTGAAATTTCCTATGTTACTTTAAATACCATAGACTTCTTTTCTGTTTCTATTTCAAAATTGTAGGCCTAGACGTCTCGGATATAAGGGGGGAGATGGTCAATTTTTGCCTATTTTCCTAAATAACTTCCAAAGTTAAATACTTTGGAAGAATAGCCCTTTCATTTGATATGTCACACAATACAGTTTGCATAACTTTTTTTTTTTTTCCTAATTTACCCCCAAAAGTGGCCCCCGTGTTAAAAAATTCTTTATTTACGTTACGCGTCCGTGTTGCGGTCACTGACTTACATATGTGTACAAAATTTCAATTCGATCGGTCCAGTAGTTTCGGAGCAAAACGGCTGTGACAGACGGACATACGATTGATCAAGGGTACCGTTTTTTCCTTTTGAGGCACGGAACCCTAAAAAATACTTAATTCATGCCTGGTAAATATAACTATTGTTCTGAAAACAGATGAGATGTCGCCAATCCCAAAACCGCTAATTTTGTTGTTGAGGTAAATCCACCAATTTCCTATATTAGCATACGCTGGTTACCCTCGTCACAGTTAATGGTGTGGTAGCGCGGTACCAGGGTGACATCTGTGCTTAATAGCTTAAGGGTTAAAGTTGATTGTTAGTTTTAAAGGTTAAAAATCCTATAATACCTATTTGAAGTCATCGACTGCTATTTCCATATCGGCCCCACAAGCCTGGCGGAATAAATTTCTTGTTTCTTTCTTTTTCAGGTTATGCAGTCGGGTTCTTTGTTTTTTTAGTTCTTATTTTTTATTTTCAGCTTTTTAGTTGTCTTATGCTTTATTTTTCACGTTAGTAAAACCTATTCTGCGATCATAAAAGAACATTATCACAGGTTTATTATAAGTATTGAAATTTTAAGTGAGAATGGTTGCTAACCAGCTTTAACTTGTTATGGATCCTAAATGGGCATTCGAAATGAAAAATGATAAGAGTAACCTAGAGATTATTTTCAAATGCCTATTCAATGAGACATAGTTCGTCGACTTTTATTTTGTTCTTTTTCACAATATGGTGTCTGATTGTCGCCATATTGGATTTTGATTACTATCATGTCTTTAGTGATGACACTAGCAAAATTAAGACAAATCGATTGACGTAAGAAACATCACAATCGGCCCACGCGTTTGATCTTTAGAGCGCCACAAAGGAACAACCATACATACATACATACATACATACATACATACATACATACATACATACATACATACATACACATACATACATACAGCATACATAGGCTGATAAACACATTACCCTCTTTTGCGTTATGCAGTCGGGTAAAAATAGCATATTGCATGCCTTGCATAGCATTAAACATAACGTGTCAGAAGTCGCGGGTGCTAGGAGCAAACTTTCTTTGATGAGGAGGAATGTATATATATACCCGATAGTTGGATCTTCAATATTTATAAATGTATGTATTTATCTTTATAAAGTATTAGCTTCAGCCCGCGATTTCCTTCGCGTGGACATCGGTATAGTTAGGTACCTCTCAGGGAACTTTTAAATTTTCCAGGATACATAAGCTATCAACGATCCAAAGTCAATCCAAATCCCTCCAGCCGATGAAGCGTGAAGGAGTCACAAACATACTAAATCACACACACACAAACTTTTCCATTTATAATGTTAGTGTGATTTGTATCGTTCCCTAGTACACATATCACAGAGAATCTTAGTTTGGGCCGGAATAATCTGTAGTGTCCAGAATATAAGAATTAAATTTAAAATCTGAATCCTATTTGAATTAATAAATTCTTATCTTTCATCTTATCTTGTGTTCGTGAATAAAATTAGTTACACACAAAAACGCTCTGATGTTTTTTTTTAAATAGCATTTTTAACGAGCTTTTTTGCCCATTGCAATAAAATGCGTACACAAAATTTCGTGTCTGTGCTGTTGACCGTTGAAGAGTTCCTTTATCTGGAGCTAACCCTGGACGTCGATTCAGGTCATGCTTACCATAAAAATGCATTGTCATCGAAACTGAACCAACATGTAAGAACTCAGCTTCGTATAATAAGAGGAAGTGGTTCTAATTCAGCTTGCGAGATATGACCCGAATATTACATAGTTACAAACATACAACCATTACCTATAGTGAGTAAATGCAAAGCTTTTAATAAAAGTATGTTAGGAATTGAACCTGCGCTCTCCAGTTTCGGAGAGTTCAATATTGGATGCGATCCACAAAGCCCAACAGTCAATCAATGAAGTCTGTTCGTCTGTCGGTATATCACAACCGTAACGAATAATAAGGCTGCACAACTATTTTAGCTTTTAATCTCCACTTATATTATAAAAATGTGATTAGTGTGTCTGTTGGTTTATTCTTCTTTCACACAGCAGCGGAGCAACCGACGTGAATTATTTTGCACAAAAATAGTTTATAAGCCGGAGAGTGACATAGACTAAGTTTTTAACACATTTTATAGCTTCACTTGTAACTAAAAAGCTTTATTAGCTTCATTTGTAACTAACATGATTTTATTAGCTTCACTTGTAACTAGCACGCTTTTATTAGCTTCACTTTTAACTAAAACGCTTTATTAGCTTCACTTGTAACTAACACGCTTTTATTAGCGTCACTTGTAACTAACTAACGAACAATGTAGTAAAATCTTAGAAGTAAATTTTAACCTACTTCTAACTGTCGTAACGATTTGAAACTTTGCAAGTGTTTGCAATTCGGATGACAATACAATAATTTAGTACCATCGAGCTGATCTGACCATGGAGCCAGGAGGTGGATAGTGGAACTGTTCAATTACTACTAATAAACCCCTCGAGTTTGGCCTCATTTGGTTTGTTGTGACGAGTCCAATATATAACCTTGGTGATGAGGGTCTTTTGTAGTTTTTAGTGCGTTACTGACAAAAGCGTGTTTTTTAAAGTTCTTGTGCACTATAATTGTATATCTCAGAGAAAAGCACGAGGACGAAGTCACGGGCAAAAGCTAATATTAACTATATCCGTGATTATGACCTGAAACGTCCGTCTGTAATGAATTTGCAATTGTTTGCAGCATTCTTTGGATAAATCAAACAGAATTTATGCCCAAAATAAAATGCAAATAAATTAAAATTTTAATTCAAAATGGACGATGCATACTTTTGAATATATTTATTACGCTTTCAAATTAACAGTTGAATAACTTTATAGCGTCGTCAAAAGGCAAAATGTGACAAGTACATTTTAATGAAGAGGGCGCCGACCGTCCAGTGGCGCCCTCATCACTGTTATTGTGTTTTCTATTAAAAAAAAGTATTTTATTAAAATTGAAGACTATTTTCTATTAAATTGATTAGATGAATGGTTATACTTTGCAAAGCTATATTACATAGCATTTACGTTGTGTATTAAGTTGCGTAACAACTTATACGGCTTCAATTTTAATAAAATACTTTTTTTTAATAGAAAACACAATAACAGTGATGAGGGCGCCACTGGACGGTCGGCGCCCTCTTAAACATAAAGTGAAACATTTTGTTTAATTACAAGGAAATAAATAAAATATGAATATGTAACCACACGGAAAACGACTGAAGAAACACAGTGTTTAACTTAACGTTATAAGAACATTGACGTGTAGCTTATTTTAGTGGCTTCGCAAACTTTATCACCCGTTTTCATCCCTTTAGGGATGGAATCTCAAAAAATCCCTCCTTAGTGCACCTCTAGGGTACTCGAAGAATGTCGCCTCCAAATTTCAAACTTCTAGGACCATCCGTTTAGGCTGTGCGTCTATAAGTGAGTCACGGTACTGTTTTATATGTATAGATAAGAGAGTATGTGTTGGTTTGTTGGTGGGTGACAGATGACAGAGCAACTGATCGACATGGTTTTTTGCATAGAGATAGTTTTTGGGGTGAAGAACATCGACTTCTTTTTATCCCTGAATGTACGATATCTGAGAAGACAACGATAACTTAATCCCACGCAGATAAAGTCGCGGGCAAAACCTGTATTAAATAAATAAATAAATTGAATGTACCATGATTAGTATCATACCCTGATTTTGGCGTTTACAGCCTCATAAGACAGATTGATGTGAAGTAATGAATGAATGAATGTTATTCTCTAACTAATTTCGTCTCTCATTACATCTTACATCCCGTATGACGATCATAAATGCGTGGCCGGTTGCGTCAATATATGACCAGGGTCGAAGACATTCACGGACATGTCGTTTATACACGCTGACGGGTCAAGTTAGGCTCGCCAACGAGTTCATGAACGAAGTTTTATTTTAGAGAATCACACCCCAGCTATCTGAACTAAATTACGCTTCGTGTCTATTAATCAGGACCAGGTGAAGTCCTTCTAACACGCGAACCCATCTTCACATTTTGGTCACTAATTTGAAAGCTCGTGTCTAGAAATCAGTAGCAAACTAAACCTTGTTACAAGCGTGTAAGTTTCTTTTTCATTAACCGATTTTGAGTTACTTTTTCGAGAGACGGCGTTTTTATTTATTCAGTTACCGCTTTTTGGCTTCCCGCTTCAAATCGGGCCAATGATCTGAACTGAAATGTGAATAATGAGTCGCAGGCGAATGTGCACCGATTGCTGTTTTTGGGGTTTATTGCGATAAGTTCACCGTGAGAATATTAAACATTGTTAAACGTATGAGAAGACTATGAACCAACGGCAAATGTTACCCTTTTCATACAAAAGGCGATAACGATTTCCAACCCTTAAATATTAACCGATTTTGATCCATTTTTGATAGATTGTCAGTCAGAACAAAATCTAGGTTTTCGAAAAATCAATTCAAAAATTGGCGAACATCGGTTAACATTTAAGGGGTGAAATTCGTTATCGCCTTTTGTATGAAAAGCCGTAGGTTCACACTCCTCTTAATTAGACAGGTGCTACTCACAGGCAGTTAATAAACTGTAGGTAAACATGTTCTTTAGTGAAGATAATTTAACTTACAGAGGAATGTCTAACAAAACCGGTGTTTAAGCACGATAATATGCCTAATCATGCCTTCTCTCTCCATCGCATAAAACATGCTCTTTCGTGTTCGCTAGGGTTGTCAGTTTTTATCTGCGTCACCTAACAACACCAGACATGTAGGCTACTTGATGACGCGATGAGCGGAACCTGCGATTTACAGCTCCGAGCTGTCCGACGGGCTGCGTACCTAAAGTGCCGAGTGAGACCCCCTGGTATAGTTCATTAACTGACTACGAGTACGACTACCTGCGGCCTAACGCATTCTGTTACGCAGCTCGCTACTGAGCAGACCTAACGTTAAACGTAATTTGGTGCACTACGTGTTTGAACTACAACCCACGTACTCTTTTACCCCTGCACTGACCCTGTGACAATTTAGCCATCACAACACAAAACATCTTAATCGGTTGAAGCTTCTAGAATATTTGGCTTTGACTATTATATTTTGGGCAGATACTTATACTTACTGTACACAACACTGTAACAAATTATTCGTGCGTCTCGGTTGTTATTTCAAACTGACACTTCAACAATAAACAAAACAAAATATTACGCCATCGACATGCGGCTTATTTTGAAAACACGTTACTCATTTTTATCAGCCCCGTCGATAAATTTATGTGTTTTTATTTCATAAAGTGTTTACGTCAACATACATCACGATAGACTTGTTTTAACAGAATAAAATACTGTGATGCATTTCAGAATGTAATTTATGTAATGTTTCTATTTAAATTTATTTAAGTAATTTTTTTATATATGATGTAAAATTAATGTATGATTTAAAACATGATTTTCTTGCGGCGCTTCTTCTCAGTAATGACAGTCCTGAGAAACATCTAATCAACCCCACAAGATCATCATGTCGTCGATATAATGAACCCATCGAAAAAACAACACGTCGACATGCTTAGCGCTCCCGGCGGGTGCAAACTACTCCCCCGGGGTAGTCGAACTAACGAGTACGTGTACTGATAAGGAAAAAAGAGATAGAGACAATTAGTTTGTGCGACCTGACTTTTTTTTCAAAAGAAGATTTTTGGCGACTCCTGGAATTAATCTTTGTTACAAAAAGTCAAGCAGCGCCGAAATTACATTTCATTGCTAGGTACAAGGCAAGGGTACCTTCCACGATATCGATATACAAATAATAGTTACGTCTTAAAATAATCTGAGTCACTATTTAATTCTAATGGCGCTGCATAGATTCAATTAATGAACGATTAACATGTTTCTTCTTCGTCTAAAGTCTTCTTGAGTTATAAAGATTCTTGAGTGAAGATTTCGTATGAACTGTATTTAATTATGATGATTTACTATGAGTGAGTGTGAGTATGAGTATATTTCATAAGGCACTGTATCATTTTAGCTTTCCTTATACTACTATATACTTAATCTGCTCTGAAAAGGAATAGGTTTTATTGTACTATTTAGTCCTGCCGACCTCTTGTTACGGTAAGAATGCATGGCTGACAAGCCCTTGGTAAACAGTGGCGTAGCTACCGAAATGCTAGACGGTGCCATGCACCGGGGCCCTCAAGCTCACGGGGCCCTCGGAACCTGACTAGCAAACCTCGTATTGAACTAGCTAAAAAATCTCCCACCTTAAACAGTTTAGTTAGAACCCGTTTCTTTTGCACCAAGTCCTTTGGTTACCTTGCTACGCCTCTGATTAAATTAAACAAAAATACTGCTGTCAATAGCTTTTGAACCATATAATGAGTTAGTTACCCCGTTTGTTACCATATTCACTCAGACTCTGGATTATATAACAGGAAAACCTCTTATAAAAAAAAAGTCTTGGCGGTTTTTGCGGGTTCATAGGGGCCGCTATCCCCGAGTTAGAGGCGAATGCATTCCTCTCCTAATTATTGGCTTACCAAATTTTTAGTTTTCCACCTATCTGATCACCCGTCTTGGTCAGATTACGAATTTACGGCACTTGCTTTCGAAGTTTTGGGTCCGTGAGTCCGTGGTTCAAAACCAAAAATTTATCAAAGAAGTGTCTGCCAAACTTATCAGTATCCCAGGTGACGCCAGGGCTGGTTCCTTCTTTGCACAACGGCTCAGCCTGGCTGTGCAGTGTGTGACAATGCCATAAAATGGATAGCAGGCGTTTTTTTTGTCGATGCAAATTTTAATAAGTGATCCCCCATATTCCAGACTGTTCGAAGAAAACAAAGACCTCATGGCGCTCTTTACCAAGTTCAGCGAGCTCCACACCGCAGAGCACCAGCTGAGTTCCACTGAGCTGGCTGAGCACGCCAGCAAGGTGATGCATACGTTGGATGAGGGCGTAAAGGCTCTACGTGACACGGACGCGTTTCTGCTGCACGTGCGACATGTTGGTGCCACGCATCATCAGGTTGACGGGTTTGAAGCCAGCAACTTCTGGGTAAGGAATGATTTGGCTAGTAATTTTTTTTTGATGCCACGCGACTGTTATAAGGGTTCCATACGAAACGGATCGGCTTCCATACGAAAATAATACCTTGACCACTGCATTTTTGACAAATAACTGTAGCAGCGACTTTTTTTCATTTTTTTTTTGTTGGACCTTTGCTTGTAGTCTCAGATGACTCTCGCAGCATCCCCAAGATTCATGCGAATGCCGGAAAGGCCTTCGGCTGTTGCAGCAACTGTGTCTTATTAAATGTTTAGTTGATTGAATGTTACATCTTCGTTTTTGGCTAAATAAGCCAATGGCAGCACCATATGTCTTGACATATGTGTCAGATAAATATTGGAGATCAGGAAGTAAGACACTATTAGGGATTGAAAGACTAATACCTATTATTAATCTTATTTCCCTCAATCACGCATGTTATATTGGCAAAATTATTACTAAGGTAGTTTTGTTAAAAATGATTACCATATTTTTGCAATATTCGTTATACATGAAAAAAACTGCTAATGATGACAATATCATTTCGCGACAGTGGTATTTTGTGATTGACCAATTTAAATCCTAAAATACAAAAATCTAAAGAGACTTTACACATCTCAATTCGTTCTACTTTAAGGCATCTACTGCTGCTGAATCATATCATATGTTTTGCCGCATGCTTTAGGTAGAAGCATTTGTATTTTTAGCAAATATGGCGAGTCCCGCTCAATACTTTGATACAGCACCCAGGAAAGTGACGGGGCACAGAGTGGCAGCGCATGTGTTAATCGGCTTGAAACATCGGTTGTAGTTTGGTCCGGGTTTTACCACATAATCAGTACCGCACGCAATAAGCGAGACCTCTATTTCAATGACTTGAATGTTTTTGCAGATGATAAATATATTATACGTAATAACTTTTGCGCGTGACTCTTTTTCTTTCCAAACTACGCATTCCGATATTGAAACCACCAAAACTGTAGTTGACGCGAGTAACCAAGCCAAGTAAGTTGGTTGAATTTGGGAACGCGGACACTTAACACAGACTTTTAAGAAGACTAGTCCGTAGCTAGATCTAGGCCAAACCGAGCTGAAATCAATCCCTTTACGAGTCTCCAATTCGTAATTGGGCCCTTGTGGAGAATTTTCTGTCCACCTCTCTGCGCGGTAACCTTTGCCAAATATTTTCTTCGTGAAAGTAGTCTTTATAAGTTTGAAAGTTTATAAAATAACTCCGAAATTGCCGAAATTTAAACGTTTTTGGTTAGATGACAAGGATTTTACAAGCAGTTTAACGAATACTATTATTACTAATTGAACGCTGATTCCTTGCAAAAGGGCAATCAGCACTGCCAATTACTGAACAAAAACTACGGGCAATGGCCGCTAATTAACTTCACCCCTTCCCACTCACCATTCTTCTCAGCACCGTATTTATAGTGAACCGCTCACGGAGCACGATGACCTCAGAAATCAGTGAGGACTCATTCGATGTTTTTCCTCTGGTCTTTCGTTTACTATGTAAATAGAAGAGGATTAGGAAGAAAATTTAGACTAACAGAAGTCAAACAAACAAAGCTTGTACAAATAGATAAATGATCTCATAACCCTCGGCGTAGGCTTCAAGAAAGAGTGCAAGTTACTATTATATTAAAATAAACACTCTTTATTAGGGATAACCGAATATTGGGCATTGTCGAATAAAACTAAATAGTCAAGGCTCTTAATGAGCACATAATTCCACAACAGTTACGAAATAAATTAATTTAAAATGAGTATGTATAGGACCTCATTTTAAAAAACCGGACAAGTGCGTGTTAAACTCGCGTGGAGAGGGTTCCGTTCCGTACATGATTATCTGAAATTTACTACGTTACTTTAAATACCATAGACTTCTTATAGATTTTCCTGTAATTTATAGGTAAAGAAATATTTTCTGTATTTTTTTCAAAATTTTAGCCCCAGTAGTTTCGGAAATAAAGGGGGGTGGGGGGAATGGTCAATTTTCGCCTTTTTTCCTAAATAACTTCTAAACTAATTTACTTAAAATTCAAAAGAAAATATATTTAAGATTTCATTTGATATGTCACAAGATATATGTTTCATAACTTTTTTTAAATTTTCTAATTTGCCCCCCAGAAGTGACCCCCATGTTTAAAATCCACATTGTTTATTGCGGTCACCGACTTACATATGTATACCAAATTTCAACTCAATCGGTCCAGTAGTTTCGGAGCAAATTGGCTGTGACAGATGAACAGACAGGTAGGCAGAGAGACAGACAGACACACGAGTGATCCTATAAGGGTTTCGTTTTTTCCTTTTGAGGTACGGAACCCTAAATGTCTTGCTTCGTTTAGGGTAAATTCGGTAAAATTCGGAGCATAGGTACGCCTCGTATGACACAACATATCACACTGTACATCTTACTTACTCCTTAAGTACCCCATTGTCATCATTTAGTCTCACTCGCCTGATTCAATCATTTTTCAATTACAATTGGTGATATAAATATTGAGGTACGACATTTTTATAAAGTGGATAGTCACTATCTAGCCAAGTCATTGCCTTAATCTGAAATAGATCCATAATTAAAGTGGCGTTTATGTAAAGGTTGACAGCTTGATGTCGGAGACTTGACTATTTGATCTGGGATCAAATGCTTAATGCGGTTTGTTTGTGAACTGAGCCACGAGGTTGAGAAATACGGTGCTTCATGTATAATTACTTCAACACTAGCTAGTACAACACGTTTGCAGAAAATACTCGTTACAAAGATGAAACAATTACGTACGTGTGAGTCGTGATGATGATATCATAATTCTAAAATCAAATGATAATTCAAATAAAGACATATAGTATCTTTAATACAAGGTACCCTAACCGGCTCGTGATTTCGTACGGCAAATTGTACGGCAATCGAGATCCCAAATTCGAGACTACGATATACGCCCGGCAAGAACACATACTGTATGTCGATTGGCATTTACATCATTTGCAAGATTGCCAATCAACTTATTTAAAACCAAACTTAAAAATTGCTTAGTACAAGAATTTTTTTACTCTATTCATGAATATTTTGAAGTTATAAATAGGTATCGACTGTGACTAGTATTGTAATGCATTGTAATAACTTTTAATAATAAATTGAATTTTTGATAAGATGAAAATGAAAATGAAAATATTTATTTTGCAAGTAGGCCACATGGGCTCTTTTACATGTCTGAAGCTACCAGCGCTCGAATATTTTATGGTATTTTTTTTTGACATTGCAATTAAGCATATTATTTTTTTCTACCCATATTATTTTTTCTTGTTAGTTGCTGGTAAAATGTCTGCATCTCTTTAATATGTTGAATCATCTTCTGTACCACATTTTAGGCAAAATAAAGACAGTTAGTAGGAACGTTCCTATACATACTATGAATGAGGCTCATTCAAGCAATCTCAAATCGAAAGGCGCTGAGTGACCGGACGAGCAATCGTATCCACCAGAGAACGAATAGATAATTCAATCACGTTGTTTCCGTCCTAGGGGAAGGCTTTTAAAGGCTCTTGTACAACATTTTATTTTACGCCTTCGATTTCAAAATGGATGCCAGTGGAAACTGATAAACTATTAGACTATAGACTATAGAAAATCTTGTTTGATAGATTTGAAGTGCTTTGACCGATCTGTGACCTGGGGGGCTAGCACGACATGCCCCCGAGTCGTTTGTCGCTCAGTGCGTCTCTGTCGAACTAGTCAAGTATGTAAGGGATGCACTGAGCGACAAACGACTCGCGGGCAGGTCGTGCTAGACGTGCTGGTCGTCTATTCGGGAACGTCCATCCGTCCTCCGACCGTCTGACTCCATCTCGCTCTTACGCATTACGCGTCGAGCGGAAGAGTGGGATGTGAAATCTCGCTCGCGATTCGCTAAAACATCACTTAGCGTTCCCAAATAGAGGCGTTGCGTATGGAATGGGATATTTCTCATTAGATTTGCAATAATTTTCAGAATAATATGCTACTTACTAGTTTTTGACACTTACGAACTAATCTTAAATACTGAAAATCCTCAAACAAATACCTTTAAAATTTGCTTGAGCGGTGTCAGCTGTTCGTTTGAAAATAAAAATGAAAATGAAAATATTTATTTTGCAAGTAGGCCACACGGGCTCTTTCACATGTCTGAATCTACCAGCGCTTCGAAAGGTGACATCTGCTCAGAAGAAACGCCGCAAGAAACTCAGCAGTAAGTTCTTTTTCAACTTTGACTTTGTTTGAGTCTTATCTAAAAACTAACACAAAAATGCAACAAACAAACCTAATGGGTACAAATTAATTATTATTTAAGTTAATTAGATTACTTATTAGTGAGAGTGACGCGGTTTCTTTATTTTATCTAAAGAATCGGCCCAATTTGAATCAATGGCCTCAATTTAAACTGCCTAAACTTAAAATAAGAAACATCAAATTAGTTTTAGTATGGCACCAAGCGGTCAAAATCGAATCTGACGTTTTTTATTTCAAATTTAGCGACTTTTAAATTTAGCTAACACAGTTTCCAGTTGGCCCCTGTATTGTCTTTCATACTTTCGACCTTGACATACTTAATAATATTCATTGAAAGCTGAAGGAATTCATAAAATATTACACTTCTTAGAAAACAAATTTTTACTTTATTTATTTCCAGAAAATCGAGCAACCTTTCTTGGAAGCGGCGAAGACAACTCTAGGCGAACGCTACACGCCTAATATAGAGAATATATACAAACTGACGATCAGATTTATATTAGAGAACTTAGTCAAGGGCTATGAAGATGCCAGACCGAGTAACAGCAATAACGGGACCAGTCAGACTTGAAGTTTTTTTTAACTGTAGCGTTATTTTAAGCGGACTGTGAACCAAAAATCACCCTTTTCATACAAAAGGCGATATCGATTTCCACTCCTTAAATGTTAACCGATTTTGACCAATTTTTGATAGGTTGTCAGGCAGAACAATATCTGGGTTTATACGTTTTTTGAATTGTGATTAAAGTTTAAAGTTTCAGTATTCTCATTTAAATTTGTTTTAAATGAGAATACTGAAAAACTAAATTTATTGATTACTTATAGTGAAAAAATCAAAACGTATAGACCCAGATTTTGTTCTGACTGACAACCTATCAAAAATTGGTGAACATCGGTTAAAATTTAAGGGGTGGAAATCGTTATCGCCTTTTGTATGAAAAGCCGTAGGTTCACACTCCTTTTAAGGTTTGCGCGATTGATAATTGGAACTTTTTTCCAGTTAACTCATCTGTAATATTTAGAATATTATGTTGTTGCTTCTACTGAGGTCATTCGGTAAAAATTGTTCCATTGCAATGGTATTTTCTACTCACTTAGTTCCCGGGACAAGTCCGATTAAATAATTTGATTTTGTTACCCTTTCGTCATCTCATGTAAGATTAATTATGGTTATGTAACGTTTTTTACATTTTTAACATTATTATAGTTTTTTAGTAAATTAAACCCCTTTATCGTCGCCTTAGAGTGAAAACCTCGAGAATGCAATTTTGGTGTCTATTTTTTATTACGTATCTGGAAAGAAAAAAATTATAGTACGCAGTTTTTTTTTCTCCTGAAAAGTTACCTCTTTGCACTAACGAGGTTTTCACTCTAAGGCGACGTTATATTTTTTTTGTGTGTTTGTATGTGTGTGTGATTTGTGTGCATAACAACCAAGTGTGATGATGACCTTGTTTTATTTATTAACTTACTAGCTTCTTCCTGCGACTTCGTCCGCGTGGAATTCGGTATTAGTTATTCCCTCAGACAAAAAAAAAATCTGATGAAAAAACCTCTATCTGTTGGCGTTATCAATAACGAACAAAAACGAGTAAAAAATTCACGTTTGTTGTATGGGAGCCCCCTTAAATATTTATTTTATTAAGTATTTTAAGTACTGAACACCGACTCCTTATTTCTTTAAACTTAAACAAAGCAACTTTTTACCCCCGTTCTAAGTTTTAGGACAATCACAATTTGAATCAACCCCAAACATTCATCGCAATCAAAATAATCAAGCGAAACCTTTCCCACGGTAAACTCAATTAAACCCGTATTTTGACCGACCCTACACTGTACGTATGTATGTTCAGACGCGTATAACTCCTAACCGACCCCGAGGGATAAACCGGGCAGCGTCAGCGGTCTCCGGAACTTTTTGTTGAAAAAAAAGTTACAATGTGTTGAAAGGAAAGGATTAAAATGGGTGACTGAATTCATGATAAAAAGAACATCCTTGCTATTGTGCAAATCAACCTGGGGTCCTTTTCATTATCCAAAGCATACTTGTAAAATTATTAAAAACGTTTCACGAAAAGGTTTGTGGCATCTGATATGTAAACAGAGGATGTTCTACTTTTATTTGAAATTTTAACGTTTTTATCTTAGAGACGATCTACTATTTAAAGTTAGTTACAAAATTGTTATCAGGGCGAGCGAATCCCACAACCTGTGCATTTTTGTGGTACACTTTTCGGGAAAACTATCACACCTTTAGGTATGGTTTTTCAAAAGCGTGTTATCTATTGAGATTAAATCATTTTGCAAGCAAATATTTTAAAACAGCAGCTATGATGTTATTATACTACTAACGCCATCTGTCGGAATGTACAGAACTAATAAAGCATGTAATGCTTTATCAACTAGAACAGTGTTTTTAACCTGGTGGTCGCGACCCCCGATGGTTCATAGACACTTCTAGAACCTCTACCGAACCTTCTAGAAACCTCATAGAGCCCAAAACGTCATAGAAAATTCAAATAAAATCATAGATTTTCTAGAAATTTTCGGGCTCAGGTTGCTGTTAAAGTAATTTGATTATATTTTGAGACATATTTTTTTCTACTTTTGGCAACACTAAGTGGCCAAATCATACAATTTAAAAACACAAATTCACTATCAAAGTTGATGCTCGAAAACGGCGGATTTTTGATTGAATTAAAGTTGATTGATTGAATTAATTAAGTGAACTTTGCCACTGTAAGTGTTCATCAACCTTTCGGATATCGTTTATATACTTACTAGGCTTATTGGAAATAAAAAACATAAGTTATATTTTCTGTATTTGTAATGGTTTTAACATAGAAAACGATTCAACCGCATTTGAGGATTTTTTATGGGGTGAGTAGGGATGTATTGATGGGTGAGTTGGGACGACAACGGGGGCAGTTGGGTCATGAATGGGGAGAGTTTGTGTTACGAACGGGGTGTACCGGGATGATAGAGGGGGAAGTTGGTGTTCGTAGTTCATGGTTATCAACTTACATGAGTAGTCATAAGTGTCTTACATTATGATAAAATGGTAAATATTTTTTAATAATTTAAATTAAATAAACATGTTAAGTATATCAAAATAAAGGTCACAACTTACAGGAAACATTAAATCAGTTTATGTAGGAGTATAAATAACACATAATTTTGCAACATAAATAAAATATTCTCTTGAAAAGTCAATTTTCCCATCTCACCCTATTACTATCCCTTGTAACCCCAAATACGAGGTGAGCTGGGATTGCCTACTATTATGTGTTTTTCGTTGAAACTATGAAATGAAACAACAAATAATCATTGACAAACAAAAATTCTTACCACCCACCACCACCACTTTTTTTGTATATAAATCAATGTACCATCAATTCCTGCTCAGTTTCTTTTGGCGCTTCTTTTCAGTAATGCCATTCCTGTCCGAAGCGCTGGTAGATTCAACCCAATTTAACGTATTCATGTGACAAGTAAAAGAGTCCACAGCGGCCCTAACATGAATGACACAACGATAAGACCGTCTTGTCTCTAAGTGCGTCTCTCTCACACTATAGTCATAGAGATAAACGTGCTTAATTTATCTTTGTGTCATTCATGTTAGGGCCGCAGGTGGCCAATTTATGGATAATTTGAATTTGAATTTTAGAAGCTGCAATATAGTTTAATTTTAATTTAATTTAATATTATATTTCATTGCTTCGTTTCTTCAGCGTTTCCTTAGGTAAATACTCGTGAGTATTATAAATCGGCTAAAATGTTCCTACAAAATTAATTACACCACACGAATATTTACATGCCATAATTGAAACGTAATACGCTTATTTAGAATTGCAAATTGTAATTTGAATAGCAACTCATCGGAAGAGAGAACTCATACATACTTCTTGAAGTTGGTTTCGCTGCGCGATGGCGGATAACTTGATATCCCGTGAAAACTTTTAATTGTAATAGCAAGTTGAGAAAATAAAAGATTAACAACAAATTTTACGTAAATTAAGTTAAGATCTTAAGTTATATAACGTGTTAAGGCCCAACTCCATTTGGTCTCATAACTTGTTGGTTTGTCCTATTTTATCCTTGAAAACTTCACAGTTCCCGAGGAGAAAGCGATGAACGAATTCAACGCGGACGAAGTCGCCAGCAAAAACTAGTATAGAAATAATGCGGTAACCTCGATTTTTTAAACACCGACTCAAACATGGTGTTATAAGTTTGACGTCTGTTTCTGTGTATTTGTGTCTGTCTGTGGCATCGTAGCTTCCAACGGATGAACCGAGTTTAACTTAGTTTTTTTTTTAATCCAGAGTGTTTTTAGCTATGATTTAAGAAAATTTGTTTTTCCGTTTGACGATCACCAGCTCTTTTTTAGTTGATGAAGGGTTATGAGCAACTTCCACTAGTCTGATAAATTCGAAATTTGGTATCCTGTTACTTCAATAATATTGCTAACACATGGTAACCTTGCCCTGATGCTGCAGCATTACCTGGAGACTGCAGGCTACCTAATACCACACCAGTCGGGGGGTGTATAATTTTGTTTAACTTTTGTTATAAAAAATAAAATCCTCCTCTGCTGCACTGGGAGTGAAGAAATAGCATAGAATGCGTGCAGATGCTTATCATCCTGGCATGTAGTAAAAGTCGACTAAGGGACGGGTCCTCTCCAACATGGTGGACTATCTGTATGGGCGATGGGCTGATCACCTGTCACCATACGATTCATCATACCATCATAGGACTAATTAATCGAAAGTGGCCTAAAGTAGTCTTGTGGCTCTGCCCACCCCATTAGGGATTTCGGGCATGATGCTATGTATGTATGTATGTGTATAAAAAATAGTAGAATAAACTCTACAGATCACGGCCGGTTGAGTTCTTTTTTTTATAAAGGACTGGTCATGCGTTTGACCCTTGTCTCACCTGATAGAAAACGAAGACAGGGTCTAGTGTAGAACACACTTGCCCAGAAAATGCCTATTCACTCTTACCTCGAAGACATCAAGATTGTATTCACAATTTGTATCTAAGTTATGTTATCTATAACAATTACAAAGCCAAACGTTACCTTTTTTACCGAAGTTTCGGCTATCTGTAACTTAAAAAAAAGTTACTACATAACTACGGCAATACCTCACGTTCAGTTTTGTTCTTTATAGATAAATCAGTTTGTTAAATCTAATTAACTTTAATAACGCCTTATCAAATTATGTTTAATGCTGAAATACCCGAAGTAGTTTGGTTAAATATATTTTTCAGTGTGGAAACCTCCTGGGCGAGTTCTATAGAGGTAAGTGAGACAATTTATGCCCGTATCTCCTGGTAAAAGTTATTACGTCTCGTTTATTTATTGCAAAAGTAAACCTTTTGAACGCGACGGCCAAATGCGAAAAAGTGTGCCACGGACGCCGATGAAAATGTATGGAAAACGGCATAATCAGCATCAGGGGCACGAAAATCCGCTGTCGTGTACCTATAGCCGACTGTGGCCTTCAAAAGGTTTAAAACAGTGTATATTTAAAGCAATAAAATATCGATCGGGTAGAGTATAATCTTGTTGTGCAGAAATAATGCATTCCAACCGCTCAGCCGAAATCATTGGCAATAGATTACCGAAAGGATGTTACTTACTTCCAAAGAGCCAATTTTTGTCTCTGAGAAGTCTACGCTGATTGTCATTTGCTTTCTCCGATACATGAGAAGAGTGGGTGTCCGAGGACCAGCGGCAAATGTTTGACGACATTAATCATTTTACAAATTTTCATTTCGTAGGTTTCTTATTTTCAACTGAAAAAAAAGTAAAAGGTAGGTTAGGTTAGATTTATGACAATCCGGAAAAGTTAGGCTTGAGCAGGAAATAAGAAGTTCGCCAAATGAAAAACGCGAAACATTAGTGAATCATGAGAATAAGATTTGAGACCAATTTAAACACTTTGTACATCACACTGGTGCATGTGTTAGCATGTGGATCTGAATTTGAAGGGAGCTTCTTTCTTAATCAATCATCCATTTAACCTACATCGCTTTGGGGAGAGTGAAAGAAACGCCCTGAAATACGGCGTCCCTCTCACTCTCTCCTGATTTGCGTAATTTTTCTAGGTAATGCGAATACCCGGGCGTAAGTTCAAAATTAAAATTACGTTGTAAACTAAACATCCACCATTACGCTGCTAAACAAAGCGACTTGAACTGTTCAGACTAGCTGCTCGTATTTGCTTGTGAGTGTAAGCCAAAACACATACATACATACATACTAACATATATCACGCCTGTTTCCCAAAGGGGTAGCCAGAGACAATGGATTTCCACTTGCTCCGATGCTGACAACCTTTTGCTTCGTCTACTCTCATTAAATTCTTCATCCACTCGCCGACTTAGGGTACTCTTGACCTGGCTTTTCGTAAGAACTTTGAAGCAACTGAATTCCGCTTTCGTGTAGACTAGTTTGGATGCCTTTATTTATTTTAAACGCGAACATTTTTGATTTTTGAAGTTGATAGCTGAATGTAAACAAATATCGACACACCTTGTTTCGTTCCTTCAGTGTATTGTAGTATTTAGGATTAGATAACGCTTAAAGAATTCTCCACACGTTCCTTTAATCACTCGAGAATCGAGATCGAGTTTCGTCGACGATAGCACTTATTTCGACGGTAGCGACAGCGATACTAGAAAAGAAAGAAAAGAAAAAAACAACCTTAAGCAGAGAGAAATACGTTTTTGTTAAATGCTTTTTTCTAACAATGTCATCTATAATATTTACAATGTCATCAGGATTACATAATGTATAACTTTCAGCCTATTCCAAGTACGAGAAATACTTAGTCCAAATTGACTTCCAAGACGTATACTACCTAAATAAAAGCTTGTTAAAACATGAAAATATATTAAAAAGATAAAAAAGTAACAGAAAAATCCGACTGCATTCGGTTTTTTTTATCCTTCAAGCCGTTTGGGCTACTGAGCGTGCCAAATAAACAGACATACACTCCAAAAATATTACCATTCTTCTTTTGCAGTCGGGTAAAAAGTTACTAAAAGGGCAGTCAGCTCAATTTGCTGTGATTTTTTTGCCAGAGCGCAGATTTTTAGCTGTATCCGTAATGTCCGGTACCGACCAATTAATTTTGGACATAAATGGTTTTGAATTGTCATATTTTGTAGATGGTAAATGACAAATTCTTCTTGTTCTTCGTCGAATCCTCATGGCTCTGGGTTGTGATTGCCTTGGTTCATCAGAGTTCACCTTACGTACAAGAGCTCTCCAAGCCACCCTATCTTCGGATAAATTAATTAATTTATTTATTTGTTAAGAAAGGTTATATTATATACTACACAGATGTACTATAAACTATAGCTAGTTTTTCTACAAACCTAGATCGTCGGTAGGCGACGATATTCTTAAAAACAAAACAAAACAAAAATTATACACCCTCGTACAATACAGGTTGAGAAGGAATCGCTACCATTACACCAATTTCTTATCTCTCGTGGCGACAGGCATGCTCGGACGGAATGCACTGCACTAGGGAATGCAATCCCCACTCGAGATCGTAAAGTCGAGATCCCTCGGGATTAGAAATGTCAATCCCGCGGGAACCCGAAATTTGTGGGATCTCGTCTAGTTAAAAAAAAAAACACACATTACTGAATACGATGAAAACTGCTTGTTTGCGATAGTGAGGTTAATTAATACAAAATATTATTTAAAGAAAACAAAAGCCTTTATCCTTTAATATTACTAACTAAATAATTAACAGTTTTACTAACATGAACACAATCAAAACAAAAGGTATAGTATAACTCAAGGAGATTATAAATCAGTTACGGGTGATTTTGAAAGTAACTTCTTAAAAAACAAAGTGTATCAAGAGTACTCTCTGCTAACCGGCATCTAATATCCGTTGCAATGTAGCCAGCTGCTGAGAATGCCCTCTCCGACTCAACACTGGTTGGCAACAGCGTGACTAAGCAATTATATGCAAACTGCAAAAATCTCCCCCTTGTTCCTCCACACTCAAATAGACATAGACATCATTTATTGGTAATTGCATTTCTTTTTTTATTACTGACTAATTTTTCTAAGCTTGTGGATCTGGATAGTCTGGATACACGTGTAAAAGGACTATTAGACGCTCGCAGAGTATTTCCTAATTCCTCTTGAAGTGAAGTATTAGTTTTTGTAGGAGTAGCACTTAAATTTAAATCCTCTGCAATCATAGAAAGTGGGAAGTCATCTTCGTTTAATACTGTCGTATTAATCTCTACTTCGCTGACCATTGCCGCCCAATCCCGTCAAACTCGAACGGGATCTCGTCATATTATGCTTCGGGATTGATCCCGAAAAATTACACGGGATCTCGCGGGATTCCGATCTCGCGAGATCCCGTGTAATTTTTACCCTACACTGCACGCATTCTTGTCGCATGCACAGGATGTTCCAATAGTTTTTATTTTTTTATTATTATATTATATTATATTAATAATGCGTTTAATGTTTCTATAATTTTATATTTTGTATCTTTGGGCAAGGTTGATTAAGGAAGGTATTAATGGATGAAGCCTGCATATTACTATGGCAGATTTCTTTTACGGCGTCGGTTGGACCGACGTCCGGTTGATCTTCCGCGACTTCTTTTGCCTTCCACGTGACCTATTACCATGAGTGTTTCCAAACTATCAGGCTCTCATCTTGCCACATGTCCGAAGTACTTAATAAGCCCAGAAAACGTGGTAAGTTGTGTAATTAGGTCATACACACGTTTAGGTACAGAACTGTCCCCTCCTGTTCCCGAAAGTTAAGGAACCTGAGGCCTGATTTTGTTGCTTGGACTGTATCTAAATTAGGCATAGTTTGGGCCTGCATGAAGAAAACGTAAAATTAAGCAGTCGTTTTTGTTAACTTTTGGTCACAGGTGGGACAGTTTTTGTTTCTTTAAGTGTGTATTCTCTCATTTTGGAGCAATTCCTATGCAAAATTCAACCAACATCAAGACCTCGATAAATTTTTTACCAACAAAAAAGCCGTTCTTTATTGGGTCAACTACAACTCGGGTCCCAACTTAATGTTCCTTTTACGGTTTGGGCAAGGACGCTATGATTATGAATGATGGACGTTTTATTGAATTTCCAGCAGTTACTGCTTCGAACGAGTATGGAATAATATTCGAGAAAAACTTTAAGGTCTGACGTGAATGATGCTTCCAAGTTTTTTGGGTAGGAAAATGTCAGTGGCGAAATAGGAGAATTTGAGGTTAGCTGCATAGAACTTATCGGATCGTATATCCTGCGGCCCTAACATGAATGACACAACGATAAATTAAACCCGTTTATCTCTATGACTATCTCTTTCGTCGGCACTAGTGTGAGAGAGACGCACTTAGAGATAAGACGGTCTATCTTATCTTTGTGTCAATCATGTTAGGGCCGCTGAAGGGGTTCCGTTACGTGCCATAAAAGTTATTACCGTAACGGAATTTTCAGGTTTTTTTAAATACCTAATAGATATAAAGTTAGGTTACGTTAGGTTTATTTTATAATAATCCCTAAAACCAAACGGTTTAAGCGCAATTTGCGTTAATTTCATGGCCGTATTCACAAACGCTACTTTACAATTTGATTAGAGATTAAATAGTTAAATCTCACTCAACTAGTTTTCAATCAATAAGTACATAAACGTCGCTTTATTTAAAGATCGAGCCTTTCTGAATTTGGCCATCATTATCAGTCTCTCTAACAGATCACTCGGACGAATGTTCACTCGAATGAACGTTTGTAGGGTTCTGTAACTCAAAAGGAAAAAGGGGACGCTTATAGGATCACTCGGTTGTCCGTTTGTCTGTCTGTCTGTCTGTCAAGACCTTTTTCTCAGGAACGCGTAGAGGTATCAAGTTGAAATAAATATCAAATACTCAGGTCTGCAATCTCTTGAAGCTATGAAAAAATCAACCTAAGTCACCGCAATCAAAAGATATGGCCGTTTATGTCTCATATTTTGATACTTTCAAGGGAATCTAAAGGGAATCAAAACCTATAGGGTACTTCCCGTTGACCTACAATCATGAAATTTGGCAAGAAGCAGTGTCTTACAGCACAAGTAAAGGAAAAAGTCCAAAAACCGTGAATTTGTAATTAAATTACATTAAAAAAAAAGTTAAACGGAATAACCTTTGCAAAGTCCTATCACACTCTACGATTGAACGGAGATAGGAGCTTGTGAAAGTAATTTTTTGTCTTATTTCATAGGTAGGTTGTAAATGGTTACCCCGTTGTTAAAAGCTATTTTTTTTTCTTTTTTAGGGTTTCGTACTTACAAGGTACTGTTTCTTTTTCATACGTAATTGCGGAATCCTCGGCGCGCGAGTCAGGCTCGCACTTGACCGGTTTTTTCTTTGTAACTAACATAGAAGAGGACGTTAGCCCGATCTTTTTCTTGAATATGTCGTCGAAGTTGTACGTTGGAATTCGTTTGATTTGTGATAATTTGATTGAAGAATTGACAAAAAGGAAACAATGAAAACGTCAACGTTGGTAGGTGCGACCATGGATTGCACTAATTAGTAAGTTAGAGATTTGATAGAATTTCTCCTTATTGTTCTGTCCTTGTATCGTCGAATTTGTGGTTCCAAAGTTATTGTTTTGTTACTTAATATGTTTGAAATTCACGTAATACCCGAACGTGTTTCGATTGGTCCACTTGAATACGATTTTGTCGCACACAGAATATATCGGTGTCGTCCTCTGTCGTGCTTTTAGTGTTCAGACGTTTCATTTTTCGTACATTCAGAGCGCGAGTGAATGATGCTGAATGCAGAAATCCATCGTTGGATTCGTTCAGTAATGAATACATTTGTCACTTTTGATTAATTTTGTGTTCAGAAGTTGATACAAAAAGATGCTGAATGAAAGATGAACACCAGCCAAGTGCGAGTCGGACTCGCACACGAAAGGTTTCATATCATTATCTAAGTATAAAAACGGCAAAAAAATCAATTTTGTTGTAAGGGTATAAATATTTAGTTTAATCTGTTTTTTAGTATTTGTTGTTATAGCGGCAACAGAAATACATCATCTGTGAAATGTTCAACTGTCTAACTATCACGGTACATTAAATACAGCCTGGTCACAGACGGACAGACAGACGGATAAACGGACAGCAGAGTCTTAGTAATAGGGTCCCGTTTTACCCTTTGGGTACGGAACCCTAAAAATTAATTAAAATTGAACAAATAGAAAAGTTTAATGTTTTTTTTTCTCGTTTTAGTGATTATCATTATGTGACTTATCGACACACATTTACTACATCAAGCAACAATAGGCGATTGCTCATCGCCCTGTGGTGCTATCTAAGGAACAAGGACGTCAATCGTTAAGGAGTTCTCTTGATTCTTAGATCCTCTCATCAGACCTTGGAGGTATACACTATCGATAAAAAAAATAACCATCCAAATCGGTCCAGCCATCTCCGATTAATCGGTGAACATACTCATACATATGCAAAAAAAAAATATGCATCGAATAATAATTGAGAACCTTCTCCATCGGTTTTTTGTGAAGTCTGTTAAAAAGCCAAAAAAACCCGTGTGAAAAAAAGACTCATAATATAATTGAGAACCTGTGGTTTTAAGTGTTTTAGAAATAATAAACTGAAAAAAGAACAAGCTTGCCGTAAATTTAATAAAAAGACGTGTGTTGCGTTCTCGCTTTTATTACGTTTACTCAGAATCGTATTTGCGCTGTAAGATACATAGAAAGATATGGACCTAACTTCGGAGACAAAATACCGATAAGTACACCTCATCATTTTGGACTTTATTGGCAAGATAATAATGACTGCATAATTAATTTTCGACTGCATAATTAACTTCTTCATCTCCATAACTAATTTTCGTACGTTGCGGCGTCGCCGCCCGGTCTAGCGCCGAAAAGACCATATTTTTATGCAAATTTTATGTTAGAATGGCCACTCTGTGCATCCCGAGGCGAGGTACAGACGCGACGACAACCAAATTGTATACACTTTTGCAACTTTATTAACGGAATATAAGATTCTATACAGGTTTGTGTTCGTGACTGTACCAAGTGATTCTTCTTTAAAGTATCATGTATGGAAATTACAGCGCCTCTATGGAACGCTAAGTGATGTGTTGTTTCGTGAGCGAGATTTCTCATCCCACTCTTTCGCACGACGCGTAATGCGTAAGAGCGAGATGCGAGTCTCGCTCACGGCAGTATCACTTAGACGTTCCAGAATAGATGCCTGTCTTTGATCCATTCGAGAATTAATATACTATAGGTTTTTCTTTCAGCGCCCAATTAAAAAAAGCATGCGCTCTATGATCAACTTCCAAATAAGACCATCCAGAAGTATATTGTATAATGAATACCTACCATTAAGGGCTGGCATTATCTGTGCACCGGAAGCACGCAGCAGACCGGAAGTAGGCTTTATCGCGGTCGGCTGTGCGTGCGCTTGCCAGAGTGATTTTAAAAAATTCATTACAATGTTCGCTCCAGCGCTGAGCTATTTAAGAAATAGTAGTTTATGCAACGGTTGCATACTGATAGGCCTTAAAACACTAGTGCGGTTTTCATGAAACGAGCCGATAGGCGAGTTTCATAATAAGATCGCACGTGTGTTTTAAGGCCAAATTATGCAGAGTCGCATACATAACTTTATCTACACACATATTATAAATCCTCCATGATGGGTTCAGAAACAATATTTTCTGGCAACAAGTTATTTGTTGCAATCGTGGCTGCATATTTCCGATATCCGGCGCATTTTCACATCACACACACTCCGAGAAGACTACTTACTATTCATATTTTCAACTAAAATGTAAATTACAAACAACTTTTTCTATTCAATTCAACAACAATTCTACTTTCGTTCAGCAAAACACCAACATGGCGCCGACTCCGTCAAGACCATTTTTTTTTTAAATCATAGACAAACGGATGAAGTCTCTATTCTCACGTTACTCGAGATCAAATATTGTGCAGTTTATATTAAAAAAACATACTGAATTGACGTTTCGTATCAATAACTGTTTTGATATCTATGGATACTAGAATAGAGACCCACTTGAGTTTTGACAGCTGTTCCAAATTTAATCTCATTTCTTTACTAAAAACGATAAAGAAGTCATGTTATTTCTTTATCGCAGCACTGGTTTTTTCTAATTGGTTGTCAAAATGGTGGTCATTTCCTACGGTTTTTGATTAACCAATGGAGGTTTTATGATATGGGTGTAGATAAAAAATCTTTTTTTATTATTCTCAATACTGACACATATTGTATGTTTGTGTGTATTGGTGTAGTGGTCTAACGCATGACCTCTCGTGCTGGTTCGCGCCTCCCAGATTTTTGGGTGTTTATCCCGTTTATTACTTAGAGTTAAATAATAAAATTAAGGAAAAGTGTGCTTTAATATCAGTGCCGCAGAAAAGAAGTTATAAGTATGAAAGCAGTAATAGTACATTGTGCATCTAGGGCCGTAAGAAGGGGATAACTAATGAGAGTCTGTTAGAAGCCCGACGCCGATAGGCGAGGGCTTTTATGACTCGAGTTGTTATCCCGTTACTGCCCGTGATACACACAATGTTTTTCATCACATTTGCGAGGAAATGAAATAAAAATTAGACAAAAAAAGTATATATGTTAATTTTATTTCCATTTTACATCGTGAATTACCATCAGGTGGGTGTTCATAAACTGAGCGTACGTTGCGATCAGCGCGGGGCAGCTCCGCCGGCTTGCGGTCGCGCGCCCCGCCGGCTGCGGCTGCCGAGCAGCTCCGCCGACCTGGCGCACTTAACTGCCCGCGGGAGTTCGAAACCATACAAAATCCATAACACTGGTTTATAACTCCCGCTGACGGCGGGGCCCATAGAGGAGTTAAATCGGCTATAGTTGCTCTATACGCTTGCGTATAATAACACCCTTTCCGAGCAAGTGTGATGAAAATAAAGTTTCTGACTCATACGCATTATTGAGTTGTATCGCCATCTATTGTTTAACCTTTTGGCCGCCAAGCATGTCTGAGAAGTAACATGAATTTCAACTTTAAGTCAAGGTAATGAAGGACTTTTTCACGCTGTATACGCTGTCACGCATAGACGACAGCGGCGGCCAAAAGGTTAAACATTCAAATTCAGATAGCGTTTATATATTCTGGAATATTCTTGCTCCACACCATCTTTTAAATATCTATATTCATTATTCTTAAAAGTATACGTAAAGTAAGTATATTCCACTATAAACGTATCCTCCGACGTATCAAGTTTTTACTTCAACAAAGTCATATCTCGTTCAAACGGAAACTTGAAAAAGCAACCTTGATTAACCTTACATAAAGTACACATTTTGAGGTACTGTATTAGCAGCATGCGATTATGAGGAAGTTTGCGATTGCGAGCAGATTACTCGACGACCCGGCGCGGGCCGAATTTTGTCTAATCACTTAACGTCGCTCGGTTTAATTAATTTTCACTGTGGGATTGAGTGTCGTCGCAAAAATGTAAAAAGTAAGAACGAAACCGCAAAACATGTTACAGTTTAGTGCCGTAACAAATTTACTAATTTTTTATCCATTGAAATATTGACGTTTAACTTTTTAGGAACACTTTTTAGGGTTCTGTACCTCAAAAGAAGAAAACGAACCCTTATAGGATCACTCATGTGTCTGTCTGTCGGTCTGTCCGTCTGTCACAGCCAATTTGCTCAGAAACTACTGGACCGATTGATTAGAAATTTGGTACACATTTACGTAATTAGGTGACTGCAAATACGTAACGTAAATAAATAAATTTGCAAATTGACCATTTCCCCCCCTTATATCCGTTACTAAAATAGTTATTTACCAATAGATTACAGAAAAGCCTATAAGAAGTCTATGGTATTTAAAGTAACATGAAATTTCATATAATCACGGAACCCTCTCAACGTGAGCTTAACTCGCACTTGTCAGGTTTGCTCTTGTTCTTCTAGTACCGTATAACATTAACGCCTAAATGAGAGTAAATTCAACAAAATCAAAAATAATAACAAAGACCGGACTGTCACCACACCACTCAATATATCCAGAAAAGTAACCAAAAGAAGTATGAAGACATTTAATTATACCACTATTATAATAATATTTACTTTACTCTATTCGGTAACGTATTTAGTTATACCTAAATGTAACCATAGTTACTCGCGTGTCTCGGCTAATCAGCCAATCAAGGCATACCACAGATTAAAAAGATTGACTGGATTAAAAGAGTCACGTTCATTTACATTTAGTTAAGTAGATGATGCTGATGGTTTTGTAAAGGGTGGGCCATACATTTTGACAAAACGACAAAAATAAATTATTTTAATTTAAGTATTTATTTTAAAAAATTGTGTAATATTTTTTTTTATTTTAAAAACACCGTCGTCTAAATGAGCTCCGTTTTGTTCCTGGCACTCCTGGAACCGACTACGCAATTGTTGGGAAAGATGCTGACAATCATCACTTCTGGTATGTACCTTGTTTCCTTAATATTCGTTGTTGAACCACTTTCTTTAAACTTTTGGACCCAAACTTTGATTAAATTGACGCTGGAACTCACTTAAACGGCGCAATCCGTATTCAATCCTAAAAAGCTATCTCATAGTTAACATAATGGATAAATAAAAAAATAAAAAAAATTGTTAAACACAAAAACCACGTTGCTTTTCCGTGAAACGCTCGATCCTGTTCAAAAATTTACAAAATGACGTTGAATTTCCCACCATCCGTTGTACCGGACAATTAATAGCCTACAAGAAAAATCTGCGTTGCTATGTGTAAGAATTTATGGCCCACCCTATACTAAACTAACTAATTAATGAACAATTCCCCGCAATAGATTTGAGGAGTATAGCAAAATTAGCAAACCATCGTATGAAAATTGTGACGAAAAAATGCTTACGTATAAACATCATATTTATGAGCTCTTGAGTGTAACTTTGCAGGTAACTTACTTTGAATATGAGATGAAACCGGTATGTTCGCGTGCAATAAATCTTTTTAGCTAGGAAATTAATTTCCCCCGCGTGACATAGCTCGCGACGCTTCTCTAAAATGACTTTCGCAATTCTATACAAGGAGCTATTGTTTAAAACTGCAGCATTATGCATTGGTAAACAGGGAAACATTGTAGCATAATATTATATAGGGGAGCCGGAGCCCAATAGGAGATTTTGGGATTTACTCAAATGCGGCAGATTAACATAAGAGGGATACCTTGCACCTAGTTGTAGCACCCCTTTATTTAGATCGGCAGACGATCAGAAAAGATTTTTTTTCAAACAATCAAATTCATCCAAAGATGTCAAGACAAGGATATGCCTATCAGTTCAATTTCGTGTAACAAGTCTCATAGAAGAAGTGTCAAACGCCAGCGCCATAGCTTACCCACACCCTATTGCTGATGTCTTAGTTCTTACGACATACGTACAAAAGTCTAATAAGTATTGCTTGATGAACCTGCGATGGTGTCAGATTCGAGTTCTGACATCTGAAAAGTAAGCATCTCCAAAATTGCTTTGATCATTTCCTTGCTATATTATTTCAATGGATTCATCAGAGAGAGTATGATAGCATGAAGTACCTCTTAAAGTACCTTAAAACTTGACGTGCATCTACTTAATGGTATGAATCGTATTATATACATTAAGTAAAAAAGGCCTCAAAAAAATCTCTACATTATGGTGAAACCTTATGAGAATTCGTTAAGTAGTTTAAAAGTTTTATAAGCGAATCCACTGACAAACAGAGTAATGGCCGAATTCATAAACACCATTTAAGCATTTGACTAGATATTTAGTATTTAAATATCCCTCAACTAGTTGTCAACCTATAAACGTCAATTAAAGCTCAATTTGAGTGGTTTTTCTGAATTCTTCTTCAGTCAGTCTTCGTCAGTCTTCATTGATATTTATAATTTTAAAATATGTATGTATAAAATTATTATAGATTGAATGAAATTCAAAGTACAGTATGCAACGCACGTTGCATGATCTGACGTCACAATAATAATTTCCATCAAAAAAAGCGATCTTCAAAACATTCTTTAATTTCGTTGCTGTCAGTTCTGGCTCGGAACAATAACATTTTCGTCAGGAAAAATAACCTGTCTGCGCTACAGCGGTATTTATTTCAATAGGAATTGTTTTTCAAACGTTTGGAAACAAAATTGGTAAGCGACAGGTAAAAATAGAATAGAAAATATTTTATTCGTTTCTGCTTATATAATAATAAATTATTTGCCGAGATCTCCTTTTCAGTACATATATACCTTTGCCAGGACACCCCGCTCGTTTTCATATCACATATGGTACAGAGCATTATCAAAAAAATCGGACAAGTACGAGGTCGGTTCGCGATGAGAGGGTTCCGTTCCGGACATGATTATCTGAAATTTCCTATGTTAATTTAAATACCAAATAATCCAAAATACCTAGAAGGAACCATGACAAGCCATATTTTGACACACTAATTTTTAGTAAGTACCTACTTACTGTGAATTTCTAGCTCGCATTCGTTTGGCGTACCTATAACTCGTATAGAAATAGGGAATAGTTAGGGAATGATTCCTGGATAAAAAAAATAAAAATCCAATTAGACCGTCAGTTAGATTATTAAAAAATATTTTACTATTTTGCTTTATCGAATCAAAGTTTACAAAAATAACGCGCATCAAAGTTCGGGAGTGGAGACACTGGGGTGGGGTCATGACGTCACTTGGTAAAAAGTGTACCGAGGTGTAACGTCACGCGGAACTTCAACGCACTAGGTATATCTTCGTCATTTTCTGTTTAATTGACACAAGAAAAAATATGAGTTCAATATTTTTTGATGTTGTAAATGACGGACTAAATAGTTTTTTTCAGGAATCTAACCTAGTTAAACGCGTTTGTTATGACTAAACTTACACTAAGCGTACATGAGCAGCCTGTACGTTGTCGGTTATCCCCTTTTGGTATTTTACTGGTGAAATGTAACTGTCTGTGCTGGTCGGCGGGTGATAAATATTATATTTCACCTGCAAACAGGTGGAAATACAATAAACAATATCCTATTACTCCCACAAACGTGTTCTGGGGTGTGATTCTCTAAAATAACACTTCGTTCATGAACTCATTGGCGAGCGTAACTTGACCCGTCAGTACGTATAAACTACATGTTTGTGCGTGTCTTCAACGTTGGTCGTATTTCGACGCAGCCGGCCACAGACGTAGATACCTAACTCCGCATAATGCCTAGAGGCGCGCGGGTCAAGTTATAATTTTCGGATGAAATGAGAGACGAGCCAACTCTTGAAATCGAAAGAAGTTGTTTGTTGACTCTAGAGCCCTAATATACGTGAGAGGGATCTCTAGAGAGTAAATGAAATACTAGCGGACTGTAAAATATATAAATATATTGTAAGTTCAACCGTTAAAAAGTTAATCTTTATCGCGGCGCGTACAGATCGTGAACGTAGCGAGCGGCGGGCGATCGTAAGCGAAGTCCGTGTCGAGCAGGCAGCGGCGAGCCGGGTCTGAGCCGCGCTCCCCGCGCCCCGGCTTCACGTAGGCGAACCGGCAGTGTCGTCGTTAACATTGTTAGGTGTACTTATAGAAGATGCCAAAATGTTGCTAAATATTTTTTTACGATGCTTATAAAGGGTGCTAAAAATACTAAAAGCTACAAAGTTGCTAAATTAGCAACACTGTTGATAGCAACCAGTTTTCGGGAAAAAAGTCTAGTTAAACAATATTAAAGTAATATTTATAACCAATCCATCTAAATAGAAGTAAAAAAGTAATTATTCGTATGTACTATATTTGTATAGCGCTTCGTGAGTCACATACAGTGCTGGCTGTAAATGAGAGCTGCGGCCCTAACATGTCAGACACGGGTATCAGTTAAACCCGTCCATCTCTAAGTGCGTCTCTCGCACACTAGTGCCGACGAAAGAGATAGTCAGCGTGATAAACGGGTTTAACTTATCCCTGTGTCTGGAATTCTAGGTCCGCTGCAGGTGTGTGTGCAGAACCAAATTCTACGCGGACGGAGTCGTGGGACAAAGCTAGTTTCTTAATTTTGAAATTGATTACTGCGTGACGCGCATAAAAATGGAGGTATTGTTTTCATAATTCTTTTCCTCGTAACGTTGAAAATTCGCTTAATAATAAAATGGCGGCGCGCCTTTTAGAAAAATGATAAATTGTTGTTGCAAATATCGCCACGTCATTTTAAATTAAGGTTTATTTTTGATTTTGTTGTTAAAATTTACATGTATGTAATATTCCCACACATGATAACACATGTACACATAAATATTAGCAAAAGGCATAATCATACTCTGTAAAGTTTTACTATGACTTCGCAGGATTATCCGTCGCTACAAAACTCCCGGGATCGAAAGGGAGACTTAAGGTCACAGCTCATTACGATGTGTTATATGGGTTCCGCAAATGCATTGTTTACGTGTAGCTTTTTTCCGAGTCGCATTTTTCCGCCAACGATTAATTTCTTCATCGGAATTTTACTCGTAGCTTTTTTCTATGTCTTATTTTTCCGCGATTGATTAGTTTATGCATCAGCATTCTACTCGTGGAAAGAAAAAAAACGGTGGTTACTTTATCAAAAGTCAAAGACAACATTCTGGACATGTTGACAAAAATTACATTCGTAAATAATTTCCATTTTTAACGCTATTTGCGTATAAACATTTTGAAAGTGAAAGTAAATCAGTCATTACAAAAGCTATGAGTAGGTAGAATACCCATGAATAAATTTTTCGTACGCAAAAAATGCGATTTGAAAGAAAGCTACTAGAGCTAGAAGAACTTAATCGGTCGCGGAAAAATGTGACTCGTAAAAACGCTACACGATAATCTATAATTTATAAAATAAAAAAACCGACTTCAAATAGCCTTTGAAAAGTACCTAAGCTTTTTGTTCACATTTTGTTTATTATCCTGTGATTTAACGACACACATTTACTACATAAGTAACAATAGCATTATGCCAATTGCTCATCACCATTTACAAACTGTTGCTATCCCCGATGCAAAGATGTCAATCGTTCAGGAGTTCTTCTGGTTCTTCAATTTTACTACATGAATTTTCATGGACATAGGTAAGTTGCTTCAGAACTTTATACAGCAAAAATCGCCAACCGTGAAATACTCAACATTTAGGAGTTCCGGTGGTCATCTATGGAATTCATCAACAGTTCCACTTCACCAAATAATGCTTTTGGAACGTAACTGCTTGAGTTATTACAGAAAATACTAAAATTGCTCTATGCTTGCCTATAATATTTGAAGAGTTCCATCGATTCCTCATAGATCCTCTGATCATAACTCGACTTTGACGACAACGGAACCAAACTGGAGGTATACCCTACCGATTAAAAAAAGAATTTTCCAAATCGGTTTATAAATGACGGAGTTCTGAAGTAACTAACATAAAAAGAAAATACAACCGAATTAAGAACCTCCTCCTTTTTTTTGAAGTCGGTTAAAAGCAATGCGTTTTCAAAACCCAGTATCTAACTAATCCTCATTAGAGCCACCTGGCACCCGACCCGCACCGCCTCGCTTTCTTATATGGACTTGTATGGATATGCGCTCACTACATAAACTCCGTAGCGTCACGGATCGCCTCGGTCGTAAGCCGCCCACGCGCGGACGGCGAGTGGACCACTCGGTGACAACTCGTTGTTGCATGCGTGCCTTGCGTTGTTGGGCATTGCCAATGCACGAGCCCCGAGAGGACCGCGCGCGGCGCGTGAGTGATTCGCGTGAGGTCAATCGCTGACAGACTACTCGGAAATTCGTGAACCACGCAATGTCCACTCGTTAACCACGCGAGGTCCACTGGTTGACCACGCGAGGTCCACTGGTTGACTACGCGAGGTCCACTGGTTGACCACGCGAGGTCCACTGGTTGACCACGCGAGGTCTACTGGTTGACCACGCGAGGTCCACTAGTTGACCATGCGAGGTCCACTGGTTGACCACGCGAGGACCACTAGTTGACCATGCGAGGTCCACTGGTAGACCACGCGAGGTCCACTAGTTGACCACGCGACGTTTACTGGTGACAACGTGGCGTCCACCCGTGGACCACCGGTCGACAACGAGTGGACGCCGAGCGACGGGGCGGTGCTGGTCGGGTGCCGGGTGGCTCTAATGAGCTGTGACCTTTATAATGAGCGCAGGGTAAGTACTCGTAAGTACTCGTACGTGCTCGTACTATAAGATTATTTTTCTTATTAACATTAATAATAATACCATTATTATTATGCTCCTCTGCTGCACTGGGAGTGAAGAAATAGCATAGAATGCGTGCAGATGCTTATCATCCTGGCATGTCGTAAAAGTCGACTAAGGGACGGGTCCTCTCCAACATGGTGGACTATCTGTATGGGCGATGGGCTGATCACCTGTCACCATACGGTTCATCATACCATCTTAGGACTAATTAATGAACGTGGCCACAAGTAGTCTTGTGGCTCTGCCCACCCCATTAGGGATTTCGAGTGTGATGTGTATGTATGTATGTATTTGTATGTATTATTATGAAGGTACATTCATCAAAGTTGATTTGTAGCATTTTTTGCTGCATTCGCTCTGTGGCTTTATTTTTTTTTACCCAACTGCGCAAGCAAATAGTGGTGTGTGTTGCACGCGTATGTATGTAACTCTGTTTTTTTATGCCCCTAAAATCAATTGGGCCGCGTGGATTTCAATAAATATCGGGAATGTATCCTCGCCAGCTGTAAAACTAACAATAATATTTTTTCTAATGGCTATGTATTGTTGACTGTGTCTATGGAAAGTCAGCGACTACCATTAAATCTATATCGATTCTACGAGCATGACAGTCGATTTCTTGTTTCTTTCTTTTTGAGGATTAAGGCGGGTTTTTTGTTTTTTATAATTAATTAGAAAGAATTAGTCAACAGTTGATCTAAAACATTATCAATTTAGCTAAATCCACTCGAGGATATCCAGAGAAAAAAAAGCTTACGTAACAATGTCACGTTAAAAAAAGTTCTATCTTCAAAGAGACATGATTAAAGAGAACATTCACAATCCAACAAGACATTTCGCTACACCAATGAGGAGTTAATTACTAAACAATGAAATTTCCCATCCTTTGTGGGGTTTTGTCTTTTTTACTGATTACTTACCCACAATGTTTTTTGTTATTTCTCCTTCTGATAAAAAAGGAATATCGTTGGGATACCTACATCATTTTCGTTTCCATTTCCGTTAAAGCTTGGGCAAAAATGCTTTTGTATGTCCAGAATTCCCGATGTCCGGCGGATGTCCGGCTGATCCCCACTACAGGTCGCATTTCTCAACCGATTCTCTTGAAATTTTGTGAACAGGTAAATTCCGTTTTTCGAAATTTTTCAATAGGGCGTTGATATCGGGGTTGAAGTCTACAGCTCACAGAGCCACTACTTAATAACTAACTGTCTGTCTCTCTGTATGTCTGTCCGTCTGTCCGTCTGTCCGTCTGTCCGTCTGTCCGTCTGTCCGTCTGTCCGTCTGTCCGTCTGTCCGTCTGTCCGTCTGTCCGTCTGTCCGTCTGTCCGTCTGTCCGTCTGTCCGTCTGTCCGTCTGTCCGTTTGTCCGTCTGTCCGTCTGTCACAAGGCTGTATCTCATGAACCGTGATGGTTAGACAGTTGAAATGTTCACAGATGATGTAGGTATTTCTGTTGCCGCTATAACAACAAATTTTTGCTCTTTTGCTCGAGATTGATAACGGCAACAGGTAACGCTTGAAATATTCACAGAATATTTAGTTATATATTCACTTTAAAAATAATTAAATTAAAATAAAACAAATATTTAAGGGGGCTCTCACACAACAGACATGATTTTTTTGCCGTTTTTATAGATTGCATCGCTACAGGGGGGCTAGCACGACGCGCCCGCGAGTCGTTTGTCGCGCAGTGCGTCTCTGTCAAATTAGTCAAATATGTAAGGGATGCACTGAGCGAGAAACGACTCGCGGGCAGGTCGTGCTAGACGTGCAGACTCACGTTTGTATCGATACAGTAGCGATGCTGAATCGCTTTTGTCGCGCGTTGGAAATGCGACAAGCTGCCACTTGTCGCGAAGCAGTGACGCGTTTCGTGAACGCGTAGTGTATCACATCAAAAAGTCATCGTGGACGTGTCAAATAACTCTTCAATCACAGATTAGAAGTATGTTGTATTTATTGTTCTCGTATAAGACAAGATTTTAAAACTCTATTCTGAAGTTAAGCAGCAAAGGAAAATGGTTTATTTAACATTACATTAAAACCACTCAGTAAAGTTTTGCTCTTTGGCAAATTAAATAGTAACTACTTCAAGTTTTCTTTGTGCAGGTGGGGGTGTTAAGACGTAGCTGTGGTTTTTCATTTGTTTCAAGTGTGTGCCCTCTCACTTGGACATTGTTTGCAAGAAAGTGACGTACGAAAAAGCAGTTCTCATCACCTGGAACAATGGTAGGAAAGTTTGTATAGGGATGTATAAATTCGCATGGATATCTTGGGAATAGAAAAGAATTTGATAACGAGAAAGATGTCGAACATACGAGTCAATGACAGAGAATATTTTTTAGGTATATGTACTCAATATTTGCAGGCTAATATTGGCAAGATATGTGAATCCAATCTTTAAAATGAATACCTTTATTTTTAACCAAGTCTTATGTGAATAAATATAGTTGATTTGATTTGATAGTCTTTTACCCGGCTACGCGAAGGGTAGGGTAGATTGGCACCCCGGGCCGTTTTGTATTGAGCACCCCTACTTAAAATAAAACACCAAATACTAAACATGACTATAGTGTCTGCGGCCCTAATATGCAAGACACAAAGATAAGTTAAACCTGTTTATATCTATGACTATCGCACGAGACGCACTTAGAGATAAGACGGTTTAACTAATCCTTGTCTTGCATGTTAGGGCGCCTGGTGTAATGTCTTGTTGGTAAGTAGTTATTTATTGATGTGTCTTTAAAGAGGGAGATTTTGTGCGCCTTTGCATGTACGAGTGAGTTGTCGTTGTCACCCATTGGTGCCTGGCACCCGGGGCGCCGGGGTTTAGTTCGATTCGATTGCATTTCGCTACTTCTTTTTTGGTATAAGTACTTATTAATCCCACCTAACCTTAGGATTACAGATATCAGATATCATAAAATGTTTACGGTTTCAGTAGGAAACAGCTTTCGACCTAAAACTGCAAATAACTTCTGGGCCTCTGTTCGGTACTGCCTAACCTAACCTAACCTAACTTAACCTAACCTAACCTAACCTAACCTAACCTTAGGATTACAGATATGAGATATCATAAAATGTTTACGGTTTCAGTAGGAAACAGCTTTCGACCTAAAACTGCAAACAACTTCTGGGCCTCTGTTCGGTACTGCTAATTGATTTACTATCATCGTCATTCGAATGCGAAAACCGCGAATAAGAACGTCGAGCACGTACGAAACAACGAAACATTTGCGGTTTTAGGATGTGAGTGACGATATAATTAATCAATTAGCAGTAATTACTGAATAGGATTTGACAAACTTAGGGATCATAATCCCGAGTTCGCAAGCTTCATGCTCGAACAGTGGATCCATGATCCAATTATTATGCTTGGTCTCTCATTGATATTTTGTACCGTTCTTAGACTGAATATAAAGTTATTATTGTTACACTTTTAATTACTAAAGATAAGTAAGTAAAGTAGTAACTTTCTTACCTCATTAATGACTTTCTGCCCGTAAAAACAAATCAGCCCAAGCTGTAATACGATGCAAACCACTAGGACAGCCAAAGCAATTGTCACCGTCAGTTCTCCCGGTCCCGCCTTAAATTGATACAATCCTCATCATGATCGTAATCTTTATCATCAACATTATCATTATCGTCGTCGTCATTGTACTTATTATTATCATCATCATCTTCGTTTTTGTCGTCAATATTATCATCATCATCATCGCCGTCATCGTCATCACCATTATTATTATCGTCTACAAACAAAGCAACACAAAGCAAAGCGATATGATATATCGCTTTGCTTTGTCTTTATCTAACTTTATGGAGTTTTCTAATCTCCTATGAATGTCCCACTGCAGGCCACAGATCTCCTCTGTTAATGAGAGGAACTGGGCAGTAGCCTCCACGCGGGCCCAGAATGGATTGGGGACTTGTACAGGCTTCCTTACGATGTTTTTCTTAACTGAAATCCTCATGGTAAATATCAATTTCAATTCCGCATATGAGATCTGAAAATCTCAGATTTGAAGCCAGGATCCTCGAGAGGCCGCGCATTAGACCACCAGGCTACCACGACACTCTGTTACTAAATACTAACACTTACACAAGCCTGAACATGCAAACACTCAAGGCAATTGCGGCCAAAAAGACGATCGTGAAAATCTTGCTGCTCTCCACTGACTTCACCATTTTAATCAGCTCCAGCGCTTCCTGGTGACTCTCCAGAGCCACCTTCAGGAGAATCTTACCGTCCTCTATCAAAAAATACACTGTCAAAGATTTTATATAGCTTCGCCTGTATGATTAAAGTTTTATGTGAGTCAGTTTTAATCTATGTAGTAGATTTGTACTGCCATGTTAAAGTGAGGATACATTATCCTTTTTCTGTATTTTATATACCTTCTGTTATATAAATACCTTCAGAGCATTCCTCAGGAATCTCCCGGAAGCGCTCCTGCGCAATCTGCAGATGCGACACGATGGCCATGCAGAAGAATGTGGTCGCAGATACGTTGATGGTCACCATGGGCATAACCCACAAGAGACAAATTTGCAGCGCGAAGGAGAAGAAAAACAAAATGCCTTTAGGTTCCCATGGGTAGCTAAAAATTGTGATATTGTTAAGAATAATAATAGATTTAATGAGAGCGCTCGTATGTTCTCTGAAAAGTGAACTCGTGAGTACTCAGCTGGTAACAAGGAGTTCGAAATTTTCGGGGTGGAAATTGACCAACGATACGGATTTATATTTAGGCTTGCTAAGGTAATTACTGCCAACGACAAAGTATAAGTAGGGATTGAGATTAGACAGGAGCATTAGGGCTTCTATTCGGGATTGCTTAGTGATTTACTATGTCACTAAAATACCAAAATCGCGAATGTAATCGTGAAACGTACAAAACAACGACACATTCCGGTTTTGGCATTTTAGTGACGATACAGTGAATCGTTAAGCAGTCCCGAATGAGCCTAGTTCAAGCGTTATTAATTTTTTGGTATAATTTCATTCTGCATAATTGGTTAGTTTGGAGTGCAATTTTCACTGAAATCGTATTGATTTTCAGGAATCTTACAAATGAACGATTGTGACTCATGAAATACCAAACAAAGTGCTCCGGGGTCTACTACACTTTAGAAACCTTATTTACTGAACAGTGCGCCTATGCTTTTGCAACTCACGTTTCCTTCTTATTTTTTTTTTGGTTTTGATGTAATTGTATAACAACTTAACACATAACCTAAAATACATACTAGCTAATAAACGCCGCAAGTAACTTACGCAGCCGGAAACGGTAACATCAGCTCGGCCACCTCTCCACTCAGGTACTTATAGATGAAGAACATGCTGCAGCTGGGTGCTGTAGTTGATAACACAGATGACGATGACGGTGCTATAAACCTTCAGCATGCGGTAGCCTTCGTTGTGACACGCCGTGATGATGGCAAGGTCCTTGGGATTATTCTTATCTACAAATAGAGGCTTCAACGTATGGTATAGCTGAATTACTTTGGAGATGTATTTGCACATGGGTGAGTAAATTATTGAAAAGTATAAAATGTGTGCGTGATTTGTGTTAGTTTTTTAAATATGGAAGACTAAACACCACTACAGTGACAAATGCATCATTCATCTTATATACCTATGTATGTATATACGTAATTGTCTCTACTTAATTCAAAAGCAATTGAAGACTAATTCAGAAACTGGATGTTTTTAAAAACTTACGCTTCTCATAATGTTGCTGCAGAATCGAAATAATTTTAAATATATTCTTATAACGGAGGAAAGCCATCGAATAATTAAATACTCCTCCAGCCAGACAGAGCGCGGGAGCGAAAATCTCGGTCTTCTGTTTCATACTATCAACGAACAGCATAGCCCGAAAAACAAAAGAAACATTAATCGTTTGAAGCAAGTACACTATCCAATATGTCCGTCCGGACTCCATATCTTCCCTCATGAACAAATAGTTTCAGAATTTTCGGTGGCTCTCCATGACCTTGTAATTTGCTTTCATTCTGTTTGTTTACAGTTTGAAATTGTGATGCAAAATGTTTAGAAAACACAATGTCACAGACACTGAAACTTGTCTACAGGGGAATGTAAATAATAAAAGTAAAATAAGAGTAAAATAATAAAACATATTATTTATGAAACATAATACTATATAAATGTACTTAAGAAGGTTAAGACGGTATATTATGTCTGATACTTGGAAAGATCCCCAAAGTTACCCAAGGCCAGAACTTAAGTGCATTTGATTATGTAATATTCCAAAAAGCTTAAGTCAAAGCATTACCATTATTAAGCGACAACATACAATATGGTAATTTATGAGGTTATTTAGGCTATTGATCCATTGATCTAAAAAGCGATAGCTGTAATGTAGCTGAGGCATTTTTATAGGCCACAGAGCATATAGCCAATAGACTGCGCATAGGCGGTTGATCCCCGCTGCCAGCATTAGAGGCAAAAAGCCATAAGCGACGGGGCTAAAGGCAAGCGCAAGCGCATTTCGAAGAGCGCACAAATCACAGTGAAAAACCTCGCGCGCCCCGCAAGTTTGGCAGCTCTATTTGCTGGTAAAAGTTAGGCTAAGCGGGATCTATAGGATATGTAATCGGTGACAGGTTTATCATTTAAAATCTGAGACTCCATTCGGTTATGGTAAGTTTAATATTAATACCGAGGAGTTGAACGAATCAACGGTCATTAAAAGAAATCTTATTTTTTTTTATTTATTCACTATCAATTTTCCACAAAATGAAAACTGTAGGAACCTATATACCGTATGTCACCGGAAAAGTGTGTTATTCGGGCAAAATATTGTTCTCAAGCTTGCTATTACAGTAACTTCTTGGCTGTCGTGAATTGTGGGACATTATGGAAAGGGATTTAATAAACGTTGTGTGGCTTTGTACAAGTTTTGTCGGGTCCACGACGTCTCAATCGTCCATACTGTCGTTCCTTTCTCATCCTTTTGAGAAGAAAAAAGTTAAACTTGGTTGTGCCTTTTTACTAACTGATTAAATGAGAATATTGCGACTATGTTGTAAAGAATTTATAAAATAAAGACATACGCCAAGTCATGTTTCATGTATGATGTCGTTTCAAAGTTTAGCCTCGTGCTATTTTGCTCTATTTTCATGTAGTTTAGTTTTAATATCAAATTGGGAATGGGTTTGTAACTTCAGTTGGCGACTTTTAGCTGAAATTATGATGATTTCTAAACAACAAATCCAAAAATGCCTTATACATAGTTTAATTATAATATAAAATGAACTTCGACAACATCCTGTTATTCCGGATGGTTAAAACAGTTTGCAAATTCTTTAATAGGCCAGCAATTTCGCTTAACAATCCAGTAATGGTTTATTTAATAGCCTTCCAATACTTTGCTGTAACGAACGGTTTGGCTAATACCTTTATTAATAGGGTGGTAAGGAAATTCCAAGGGTCTTTACCATCAATATTTCCTATATTAATTCTGCTAAATGGAGAACCATATTAGGATAATCGCCTTATTATCCTAATATCTTACTAGGTACTTTCTAATTCTTAATCTACTCTCTTAAAAACGAGATTAACAAAATTATAAGAATAATTTTGTTAATGCGCCTTTTGAGCATAAATGTTGGTTCAAATCCCGTTTTGCAGCTTTGACTGAGTCTTGCGAAACTTATGTGCTGAATTCAATTTGATATTTTCAGGACCATTTCCGTGTAGGGAAACCTTGAAGGAAACCTGTGTACATATCAGTGAAGTCATTCGAAGACCCCGACTCGCACCCTGCCTGCATGGGGAGGGGACTACTGCCGCAAAATACATAATTGTACTAACGTACGGAAGAATCACTGTCTAAAAAACCTTCTGTCTAACAAAATATGTCTTCTCTCTCCGTCGCATAAAACGCTCTTTGATGTACACTAGGGTTGTTAGATTTTTATCCACGTCACCCAACAACACCAAACATCTAGGCAGCGGCAACCTACTACGATTTGTAGCTCCGAGCTGTCCGATAGCCCAGCGTACCTAAACTGCGGAGCGAGACCCCCTGCTACTCTGTCCAGTTCCTCTCATTATTAAAAGAGGCCTGTACAGAGTAGTGGGACATTTATAGGAGATTAGAATTTGAAACTGAGTACAGCGCAGCACAGGCGCTGTTTAATTCAAAATATTTGTTTACTGCATGGAAGTTAGTTTAACGGAATAACCTTTGCAAAGTCGTATCACATTCAGCGGTTGCAAGGAGATAGGAGCTTGCGAAAGTAATTTTTTGTCTTATTTCATAGGTAGGTTGTAAATGGTTACCCGGTTGTTAAAAGATTTGTTTTAATTTCTAGGCTTCCGTACCTACAAGGTATTGTCTGTTTTTCATAGGTAAGTACGGGACCCTCGGCGCGCAAGTCAGACTCGCATTTGACCGGTTGTTTTTTATCTTGTTTATCAAGTTAGCAACTTTGTTGGAACTTTGTCTTCATGATGGAAAATAAATACGGCCGGATTACAATAAACATTAGGCTGTTTGAATTTGGATCAAAACTTCATTTCCCTCATGTGATTGAAACGTTAACTTATTAACACTTTTGAGGGTTCAGCAGTCGAAGTAACGAACCTTATTATCAACATTATCATTACAGCCGGAAAATGTCACAATGACCGATCCTTTGCGACCTTTCCTACAGCCTGTTCGTTCTATAGTCCGCTTATCTGTCTCTACGTCTGATCGTCCGTTCGTTTCAAAACTAGTAAAAACATGATGAGCCTTATTAAGATGCATCAATAAAACATTTTCTGTAACATTCTACGCAAAGGAAATGGCATAAAGTTTAATTGGTGCCCAAGGGCCACGGTTACACGCAAATTGCTAAAGTTTGCGGCTCGCTACCTGCTGCTGGGGGATTAAAAACAGTAGGAATCAGATTAGCTTAGCCGCTTTTGACACTAAGCCTATATTCGACATTTAGTCTAAATAAAACCTTTGTTTAATGTGTTTTCTATTTCTCATGGCTTTCACCTTCCGTGGTCTTCCCCGAGCGATCCCCGCGGAAGACCAGCGTTGGCTATGAAAGGTGCGGACATTTTGCAACAATTATTATTTGATTGTTATTGTTGTGAATACATTTCTTTCTTTCTTTCGAAAGAAATGTCGCTGTGTGTAATCCATTTCTTTGTTTTCTTTTTTTTTCAATATAAACGTCTTAAAGTAACTATTCACATATAGGCTTAACGCCATGTCTCAAGTCTTTAGTTAGCTGGAGTAAACTGGCGGTTTTAACTTACGAATCAAAATACGCAGAAAGTCATATTTTGCTAATCAACGGTCTTATTTTTGATGCTAATCCAAAAGAAACGGAGATTTTTAACTCAAAAACTAGCAGATTACTCCAGCTAACTAAAATTCTGACTTAAGTCACGTGCGCTTTCTCGACTTCGCTTCTCTTACTCGCGAATAAAGGAAGAGGCAAGTTGAAGGCAAAAGCGCGCAAGTGTAATCATACCTACCTTCTACAATTAAAGTACCTATTCAGAGGCAGTATAACAATAACTCTTTAATATAAAAAATGCATATAGCGTTCATCGAATTTTCGCTTAATATTTTCGTCAGCTGAGTCTTAAATAATAGTTTTTCTTCACAAATACCTACTGTAGAAGTCGTCGCACCTGTGATCGAATTCTAACATGGCAAACAGAGTTATAGACAGGTGGAATGTGCACTTAATACCCAATGTTTAGTTGCAAATAGTTTGTGATTTGCGGAGCTAACTGGACTTTGACAAGTTATCATCAATATATATAAAACAGTACCGTGACTCACTTATAGACAACGCACAGCCTAAACAGGTGGTCCTAGAAGTTTGAAATTTGGAGGAGACATTCCTCGAGTACCCTAGAGGTGCACTAAGGAGGGATTTTTTGAAATTCCATCCCTAACGTGGTGAGAAGGGGTGATAAAGTTTGTATGGAAAATACCGCGGGTCCGCTAGTACTCTATATCAAGGGTCGCCAAATCGCGGATCTTAAGTAAACATTACAATAGATAACAGACATGAAATTTTCTTAGAGTAGATTAAGTTTCTATTACAAATTAACTAATATTATTGAGTAGGTAATTTAATGGCCGAGTGTTAGTGTGTACAGATTGTTCTGATTTTGTCTCGGTCTTTCTGGTCTCGTCTCGCCGTGTCCCGGTCACGGTCGATTTTTTGCGGTCGAGTGAAAGGGTCTCGATGCTCTTGCTACGAAAGTTCGGAAAAAGCCTCTTCTGAGAAGAACCGGCAAGAAACACGGAAAAAATATGTCTTCAATCAAGACAATATCGCCTTAGTCAAGACAATCCGCTATTTCCATGTAACGGAACATATATTTTCTTGAACCAAGAATATATATATTCTTGTTTGAAGTAATTCTATTGGCTCAAGATATTATTCTCAGGTTATGTAAATATATTATTAATATTTCCAAGAATAACCAATGATTTATAAGTAAAGATACGTTATATGCTCACAAAACAACCGAAAAAAATGTTCCGAACGCAGCGGGAGCACACATACACATTTTTTACTTCACTGACATTTCACCACATTGCCAAACGGTGTAAAAAGGATAGCGTAATTAAATCAATAAGAATAAAGAAGACCGCTAGTGTTTGTCATTTGCGCGTAATGGTGGGCAAACGTGACTTTAGGCACCAATCATGGCACGTTAGCCATAGACTAACAAAAACAACGAGACACGAACAGAAGGTACAAAGGCTTTGGATTTAAGGTTATACGCTGCTTTTATACAAACGTAACTACGTTTTTATTTGGAAACTATTTTAATAAACAATTAGACAATAAACAAATGATATATTACTTTAACAGTGACATGCTAAATATCTATTTTTGATAATAAATATGCTTTTTATGTGCTTGTTGTGTGTTGTTATGTTTTCATTGTACATGGATATGTAATTATTAATGAAGATTAATTCGAGATAAACCATTTAAATTTTCAATAAGTAAATCTATGCATGCATTAGATATGATTATTCAGTTTTTGAACTGGCCCCCAATTCTCGCTACATTCGAGATAATGTCGATTTCGAGATTAAACGTCAGATTCATACAGTTGTGTCAAACGACTGTATGCACTGACGTTTAATCTCGATTGTGAGATTATCTCGACTCCACCGAGAATTGGGGGCCTGAACTAATCACTAGCCATAATCTAAATTATTATGAAACTAGATTTAAAATAAAAGCATCTTTCGGAATAAAATTTCATCTTTTATTATTAAGTGCATTCACAAATATAAACATATAGTTGTACAGGTAGCGGCACGTAAGTCTAGCGGTAAACGAAATGTGCTGCGGATACCACGCATAGATACGACTGCTCTCACTCCCGTTGTGGTGTGTGGACTGTATGATAGGATGGATTTTTAGGTCGACTGGGGCACTAGGGGATACTGGGATGATAAGTTAAAACACGCGGTTATAGGCAAACAAAACTAGTGAATTTATTGCATAAATGTCTCTCCTTATATACAGTTCTTAATCTCTAGGGTGGGGGCAAAGCCCCGTTATGACATAAACCGGTCAACTTTGGGGTAGATCGGCAAACATGTTTTGCCGATTACCCTCAAAGTAGCGGAGATTTGACGCTACGGCCTCACACCACGCGCAGGTGGGCGCAACTAGTGGGTGTAGCGTCCAGTAAGCAAAATGGCCAGAGCCAATGGGTGCAGCAACCTCGTACGGCTCACACCACACGCAGGTGGGCTGAGCTAGTGGGGTTACTGCCCAGTAACAAGAAGGCTGCTCGACCTATAGTGAACAAAATAGTTACTTGATACAAAATGTCTTCCTACGTGGGATGAATCTAAGTATACAAGCATTTAAAGTTATTAAGTACATAAAAAGGGTGCCTTATATCTACACATAGAGTTCGGCTCTCTAAAGCTACATGCGACATTCCCCCCCACGTGCGTTAGCACTATCGTTGGAGGAGCATATGATTGCCAGACGTGAGGCGGGGCGACGGATTATCCCAGCTCGCGTGCGGAGGTCTACGACTCTAACGTGGCCATCAGGGCCGGGATAGGTCTTTACTATTTGGCCTTTGGGCCATATTCCTCTGGGCATGGTGTGGTCTGCGACGCACACCACGTCGCCCACGGCTAATTTCCTATGTCTACCTTTTCCGTGTATACTAAGGCGCGGTGACAGCGTATGGCGGTATTCTCTAATCCACCTCTTCGAAAATACGTCAGCCAGTATCTGAGCCTTTTCCCAGGACTGGGCGGAAGGTTTGCTACTGGAACTTTGAGTGGGGGGCCTTTGTACGCGCGACACCATTGACATTTACTTGTATGCCTTATGCTGGTTCTCAGCCCGACCACGTAATATCTCTGTTTAATTTCATTTATCACGGTGGCATGGTTTCCGTGATTAAACATGACGTGAAAGTGGTGGATAAGCAGTTTCGCGTATTCTTCTTTAGCGTACAATATCGGTACGTTGTTGACGTTGCGATCTATGCGGGCGTCCAACACGAGAATTCCATTTTTGTCCAATTTTACCGCTATTCTGTACAGCGGCGACTTCTTTTGGAGTGGTCGCCCAGCCTCTAACAGTCTGATCTCGTCTCCGAATGCTAAATGCTGGCTACGCTTCATCAACAGCGTTTCCGCGATCCGTAAATGATCGTTGTTTATTTCTATTTTATGTTTTCTAAATAGCAAGTTGGCTTTGAATACCTCGACAGCGACAATAACACAAGCGGACGCGCGCAATAATCTTTTAAACACCGAGAATCGATCCACCGCAGGTAGGAAATCGAACTTAGCGACGGACGATCTACTTATTGTACACACGGGTTTAACTACGCGCTCCTTTCCCGTTAGCGCGATCAACGTTGCCGCGGCTTTTTCTTTGGGCCAATGCTCCTGGCTCTGCGTAATAAAATCAGGGCCGTGGAACCATCGATGTTCGCTATTGAAGTGAGCCGGGACGCCTTTGGTTGCGTCGTCGGCTACGTTGAGCGCGCTAGGGACCCAGCGCCAGTCGACTGGCGTGGTTGTGTCCTCTATTTCGGCTAGCCTATGCGCTACGAAGCTCTTAAAGGTTCGCGGGTCGGACTTAATCCACGCCAACGTTGTGCGGGAGTCCGACCAGAAATACTTATTTTCAATTGTATAATCGCTCTCTTTGATTACGGCGTTAGCTAAACGTGTCCCTAATACGCAGCTTTGTAACTCGAGCCGTGGTATGGATATCGTTTTTAACGGCGCGACGCGTGCCTTAGCGGCTACCAATGCCGAAGACTTGCGGCCGTTGCCGTTATCGCTGACGAAATACACCGCGGAAGCGTATATTTTCTCACCCGCGGCTACAGGAAATTCTTCCTTGTGGATAATTGCGTTTTTGTTTTTCACGTATAACGCGGTGGTAGGTGAACAGGCCGCACCGAAGATTAACCGCTTCATTCGGTATTCTTGCGGTGGGTTGACCCGGTCTTCCCCCCTCCACAAAAAACGTAAACTATCCCGATCGCATTCTTTCACGTCTACTTGGAGAAACATTTCTCGTACGTCCGCGACTATTGCTATTTTGCCCTCTCTAAAACGTATTAATACGCCAAATAACGACTCTAACAGGTCCGGGCCGGTCAGCAATGCGTCGTTCAAGCTTTTTCCGTAAGCTTTTGCTTTAGCATCGAATACTAGACGCATTTTATTTTTCTGCGGATGCGTCGTAGGAAAGTGTGGTAAATACCACACTCTAGGAGCATCCGCCGGCGGGCGCGAACTGGCTATCTCCGCGTAACCTTTTGCTAATAGGTTTTGTACGTGCGCGGTATATTCAGTTTTTAAAACGGCGTCCCTATCCAGCTTGTTTTCCAAGCTGTACAGCCTACGTAATGCGTGCTCTTTGTTTTTAGGCAAAGTTTCACCGTCGGTGCGCCAAAGCAACCCTGACTGATACCGGTTCTCTTCGGGTATTTTTACGCACGTTGCGCTTAACACGTCCAACGCGCGCTGGTCTGGGTCTGCTTTCGGAACGCGCGACTCGACGCCTAACGATTCGATACTAAAATGTTGCTTCATGAGCGTCAATATCTCGTCTTCCTTAGTGACGGGTTTGACGTGATTGATTATACCTGCCTGGCTACACGATGCGTGGTACTGCCCGTGCAGTACCCAGCCTAGGTTCGTGAGCGACGCGACGGGAAGCGAACGATGTCCGCTCAATATTTGACGCGACACTATGAGATGCCAATTATCCTGCCCGATCAATACAGTCGGCGTCGCCTGATCGTAGCACAGCTCGTCCGATATGCTTTTAAGATGGTCGCAGCGCTCTATTAAATCGCGTCGTACTTTCTGCGATGCCAAATTCAGACTCGCTATGGTGTAGGCGTGTATCGTTTCGACGTTTCGACTACACTGACCGCGAATGGCTAGTTTAATTTTACACGAATCGACGTCGTTGACTATGTGCCCGCCGACACCCTCAATAGTCAACGGTTTACTCATTTCTCGAGGGGCCAGTAGATCGGCCGTCTCTCTCTCGATCAAGGTCATCGTAGACCCGCCATCCAATAAGGCGTGAGTATTAACCGTGCCTAGGGGGCCCGTTATTTCGACCGGCACTATTTTCAAATACGCTTTCGACTTTGATACGTGATTAATATTGCCTACGTTTGCCCGCGTCGGTTCCGATGTTGTGACGGCACTCAAACCATGCAGTAACTTATGGTGACCCGCCTCGCATTGATTTACTCCGCAGGGTACGTATTTGCACTTAACTGGGCGCTGGTGCGTCACGTCTAAACATCGGAAACATATTTTCGCGTTTCTAACTATTTCCCAACGATCGCTAATCGGAGACTTAATAAACTCCTGACACGCTTTTAACTTATGTCCTCCTTTGCACAGAACGCATTTTGCTTGCGCGATAATTTGCGCGACTGGCATTATTCTTGGTTTGTGCGGGGACGGTTTTTTCGTGTGGTGCGAACTGGGTTTAACTTGCGCGACCGTACGCGGCTTTCGACTATCTATCTCGCGCTCGGAATCGCTGCTACTGTCTTCTCGTCTACGCGTCGAATTGCGCGCTCGGGAGGACGCGGCTCTATACGAGGGAGATTTATTTCGCGGCCCATCGTAGGCGCAACCGTATTCGTACTTCAACGCGTGTACGTTTGCTCGCGGCCGCGGGTGCCTAGCGTGCGTCCTTTTTGCCGCGCTACTCACTTCGCTTAAAAAGCTAGCCATGGCAACGAGATCGGGTGCTCCCGGATGCGAGGCCCTGTACTTAGACCACTCGTAACGGAGTATCAAATTGAGTTTATCCGTGATTTTGTTAACGAGCTCCGGAGCTTGCAAATATTTTTCTTGGCGCAACGCCTTAATGGTTGCTACTACGTTGGCCACGTGGCCCGCGAATGACACGATATTGCTACTATCTTCTGCCAAGCGGGGCATTTTTTTTACGTTATATATTTCTGAAAGGATTATTTCCTCCGGATCGCCGAAGTGCCTTTCCAAGGCTTCCATAATTTCGTACGGATCCGTTACGGTATACATAATAGCTTTTACTGCTACCCGTGCTTCTCCTCGCAGCGCCCTACGAATGCGGCTGACGTTATTCACGCCGGAAAACGCGGCGGCGCTATCTTCAAATTCGGCTCTAAACGCGATCCACTCGGATATATTACCGTCGAAGGGTGGTAATTCCGGCACCGGCCTGTACATCATAGGCGCGTTCGGTGCTCGGCTCATTAATTCGTTCGCGTTTTGATAATCGCGGCGGTTTTCTAACCTATCCTGCGGGGGATCGAGATGCGGCGCTCTGTTATTTTCTATTGCTGGCCGTTGAGTCTGTTGTGCTACCCAGCCTAGAACTCTCGTATTGCTCGATACTTCGGGGGCGGGCGCGCTATTGGAGGATAGCGTGGCTTCAAAACGCGCTACCTCCCATTCCATTTTAGCGGCGACCGCCGCCCGTTGAGCGAGCTCTAGCTCGGCTTTATGCATTTTCAGTTCGGCCATCAAAACAGAGAGCTGACTTGTGCTTCCGACGGGCACGTCTACAACGGTGCCCGGTACACTTCTATCCCTAACCATTGCGTTATCGTTCTCCTCGCGTTCTGGCACGGGAGGAGTCGCGAATTTACTACCACTATCACTTTTTTCGACGTTTCCGCTTGTGTTTGTGTCGCCGCTGGTGCCTTTGCTCCACGTATTGGATTCGGCCGACGTTGTCGCGCCTGATTCCGGGGTACTCTCGGGGGCAACCGAGCCCTTCGACCTAAGCGCCATATCCGAAGGCATCCTAACTACACACGTGGGGGACCTAACGTTTCACTTGCTACACTAACACTAACTTGTGGCTCTTCTTTTGCCGTCGATCTTCTTTACCTTTGACGCTGCTTGGCCACGAAAGTGGCCTTTTTGAGAAACTGTTGTGGAAGCCGAGAACTTACTCTCGAGGCGACCGTCGGGAGCCGAGAAGTTAATCTCAAGGCAACCGACCCAGAAGCCGAGAACTTAATCTCAAGGCAACTGATACAGCGAAAGCTGCCTGGCCATAAAAATGGCCTTTTAAATGAAGTTTGTGGAAGTCGAGAACTGAATCTCAAGACAACCAATACAGCGAAAGCTGCCTGGCCATGAAAATGGCCTTTTGATTGACGTCAGGAGGTCGAGAAATTAATCTCAAGACCACCGTGGTGAAGTTTGTAGCGGTCGAGAACTTACTCTCGGGCCGCTGGTGGCCACCGAAGACACGCTGCAGAAGCCGGGACTCTTCTCAAGAAACGACCGTCGCGTACGCTGAGAATAATCTCAAAGCGAAACGTTACGAAAGTTTTCAATAATTTCTTGAGCGCCTGGCTGCTGGTGGCCACCGAAGACACGCTGCAGAAGCCGGGACTCTTCTCAAGAAACGACCGTCGCGTACGCTGAGAATAATCTCGGAGCGAAACGTTACGGAAGTTTTCAATAATTTCTTGAGCGCCTGGCTTCCAATTCTTGAGCTCCGTGTCTTCTTCTTGACTAGCTTGCTTGAGCGCCTTGTATCCCCTAGGCTGATCCGGTTCCGATTGACCAACTGTGGTGTGTGGACTGTATGATAGGATGGATTTTTAGGTCGACTGGGGCACTAGGGGATACTGGGATGATAAGTTAAAACACGCGGTTATAGGCAAACAAAACTAGTGAATTTATTGCATAAATGTCTCTCCTTATATACAGTTCTTAATCTCTAGGGTGGGGGCAAAGCCCCGTTATGACATAAACCGGTCAACTTTGGGGTAGATCGGCAAACATGTTTTGCCGATTACCCTCAAAGTAGCGGAGATTTGACGCTACGGCCTCACACCACGCGCAGGTGGGCGCAACTAGTGGGTGTAGCGTCCAGTAAGCAAAATGGCCAGAGCCAATGGGTGCAGCAACCTCGTACGGCTCACACCACACGCAGGTGGGCTGAGCTAGTGGGGTTACTGCCCAGTAACAAGAAGGCTGCTCGACCTATAGTGAACAAAATAGTTACTTGATACAAAATGTCTTCCTACGTGGGATGAATCTAAGTATACAAGCATTTAAAGTTATTAAGTACATAAAAAGGGTGCCTTATATCTACACATAGAGTTCGGCTCTCTAAAGCTACATGCGACACCCGTCATGTTTATAAAATTGTAAAAACCGAAGCGAGCTCAAAATAGGAGATAGAGTGAGGTTGTTCATTAATTTTTCAGTAATCTTACTTATCAAAACCATTGTTGTAGGTAAATTTAATTATTACTCATCAAAAACTATGTTTTCAATCAACTACATAACACCATCAGCGTCAATCAAATGTCGCTTCTGTTAAAATGTTGATCTATATCCTGTCCTTGTCGTTCGAGTTGTGAAAGGAATAAAGTTGTCTTTTTCTTTGAGGTTACGTAATTATTGCGTAATATTTGTCATAACAAAGTATTAAACCAAATAAAATATAATAATTTCGGCTTATTTACTTGTGATATGTGACTCCGTGAACTTTATTTGTTTTACTTGCGTAATTAGTGCATTTACGCATCACACACGAAGGCATTTTGTAGCTATAAAACGAAATCTAAGCACTGTAGTCGGAACTCTGAAGCACATACGCATCGTCCACTTGTTCGAGAGCGACTGAGACCAGAGGCTACAATTGTAGTCTTTTGTACGCTTCATTTTCGGTGCGCATGTAACCTATCTACCTCTTTTTATACAAGATCATTGAGAATAACCATATTCTTGAATGAAAATACCTTTTTTTCCCGTGAACTCTGCGAGGTAGAATTTATTTAAAACAGTACACATACAAGTTAAAATTGATGTCTATAGTTTTATACAAATCTAACTACCTATACAGGTACCATAGGAGGTAGACCCACCGAGCCCCAGGGATCGCCGTTGCTGGTGAGATCTATCTTTTATCATTGCACAAGGAACAAATAACTCTTGTATTTTTGCTGAAATGTCAGTAGAGTAATCAACGACGTTCCCATTTAAGCGCAGACTACGAAGCATAAAATTCGAACTCTGGATTCTCCGTCTCCATCTCGCGAATGGGTCGCGTTTGGAGAGCAAGAGGGGTAGCAATACACGAAATTCGATGTACGGCAGAGTTAAACAGAGTACAGATTGCGCCTGAATGGATTTAACAGATGGAGCGAGGGAGGCCTGACGGTGACACACGAAGATTGGATCCCGAGTTCAACTGCCTTGACCATTTAGTGAATCATTGTATTGAAATAGATGAAGATCAAATACCTACTGTAAGTCCAAATCAAATCGTTTATGCAGTAAGTCGGCCATCTGTGGGCTCTTTTACTCATCACATAATAGAATAAAATAAAATGAATCTACCAGTGCTTCGGACAGGACCCTCATTACTGAGAAGCTCCGCAAGAAACTCACCAGAAAATCATCTTCTCAAATCATACAGAAAGCTTACAGAATATTATAACTTAAATATTATTATACGAAAACATTACAAAGTAATATAAAAGGTCGTTGAACAATCAACAAAAACAAGAAAACGGCAAAAATATACTATAGAGTAGAGAACATTATGAAGTCTCTCATGTCAGTTTTGGATAGGTATCACACATAAACTGGCCGGAATAGTTTGTCCATGGAAATAAAAAACCCGGGCAAGTGTCAGTCAGACTCGCGTGGAGAGGGTTCCGTACTATAAATGATCGACAGCCTATTTTCGCCAAATCTACCGAATGAAATTTAGGTGACCAACGACCACGGACGTATAGTTTTAACCTTTTCAACCTCAACGACGGATATATCTGCCAGGGTATACACTATACAGGGTAAAAAAAAGCCCTCCATTCGTTTGACGTAATGTTGAAATTCGTGTTACTTCTCAGAAATACTTGGCGTGGAAGAGGTTAAACGAATTCTTATTTTGGGGGGTTAGTTTTAAGGAGTAAAAAAGAAAATTAAAAAAACTATTGTTTTATTGCGTCCAGTAGTTTTGGAGGAAATAGATTGTGACAGACAGACAAGAGAGTAATCCTATAAGGCTTCCATTTTCATCAGATGTCCGGCTAAGAACTGTAGTAAGTAAGTAAGCATCTGAAATCGAACACAGCATAGGCTTATCCATCTTATCTCTAAGTACGTCTCTCTCACACTAGTGCCGAACTGCCGACGAAAGAGATAGTTAGACAGATAAGACCGGGTTAAGTTATCCCCGTGTCTCGTTGCTAGGGCCGTAGGAGTGATGCACTAGAGCCACATATTTCAAATATCAATTTCTTACAGGCGAGTGCTTCCTGGCAAGCACTTGGAATAGGAAGGGAATAGGGGTCCTGAATATCACTCAATTAGTTCAGTAGTTCAGTTTAGTTCAGTAGCTCAATCGATGTATTTGGATCTGTAGTTTGCATTTCTTTTACTCATTCATTGAACTATTGAGTGAATTGATATAATATCTGTAGGTATTTAAACAGTCCATTAGTATAAAGTTGATATAACATTAAATGCAGATACAAAAATATGGGTTCCCCTTGTTTACGCATATTTTTAATGTCATAATTCTATATTGCATAATCAATATAAGCATAATTGTATATGCGCAGAAATATATTTCGCATATTTCTGTCACGCATATATCCAACCTAACCCGAATGTTTTTTACGCATAATTTGCGAAGTCCGAATAGTGCTTAGGTAGAAAATGACTTACGCATACATTAGTTACGCCAAAAGTTACTTTCGCATAATTCAGTTTCACCGAGATGGATTATAAAACAAATAAATGATTATAATTTTTTTTTTGTTGTTTAAACTAACCTAACCAAACCTAACCCAATCTATTTTTATTAAAGAAACTATTAACTAGAGATTGGTTTGGTATAAGGGACACAAGTTAACCCTAACCTAATCTACCAATAGTACAATTATTACGGTTTTTCATTTTACATTGCGGGGGGCTTCGCCCCCGAGCCCCCCTCGTGGATAGTTCCCCCCCCCCCCTTCCCCATTTTTTGCATGTTATGCAACTAGATTCGGACATAGATTCGGACAGGATTTCGGGCTATCAAAATTCTGCGAAATTATATATATGCTAAACAACATTATGCAAAATAAAATTCGGCCATATCAATATTACGCTAATATAATATTCGGGAAAACAACCATTCGGCTAATAACGAATTATGCCGAATAAAATTTCGGCAAGTTTAAGATTCGGCGAAAATAAAATATGCGAAACTTGTTATGCCTAATAAGTTTCAGACATTAAAAATTATGCCAAATAGATGGATAGAAAAATATGTAAGCGAGGTGATTCGCGCCTTGATACGTAAAATGGAAATTTTAAATATATATATAAATTAGATGCACTAGTCGAACAGAAGGGATAAATTGACGCAAAGACGCGAACGACGTGGTTAACTAAAAGATATATTGAAGCATACGGAACGCAACTGAACTGCAGATTGAAAGAGTGAAACGCACTGAACTACCTAGTTCATTTGCCTCAGTCATTCGTGAACTACACATGTCTACGATTCTCACTTGACCACTTTTGCCAATATTTTTAGAACATAATTAACAAGCAAGGTAAGTTTCGAGTGCCTACCCCGCTTACAGAGCGTTGTTCGTGGCACTTCCAAACAGGGTTAGTATGTCAGTGGATCGATGGTCTGTGATTCGTTGTCATGTTTGTTAGCTTATTTATTACACGTAAAATACCACGGTTTTGTTTGGTAAGTTAGTTAGCTGCGTAGGTTATGGTCACAGAACTAATATCGTTAAAAACACTGCTTAGCCTGACATTTACTAGCAAATAAAGCTGCCAAACTTACGGGTAGTGTTGAGCTGCTACTCATGAGGCACCTCAAATGTCACACTCACTTTGTTAGATTGTCACAACACTTCATTTCGTAAAAATGTCCCACTAAATGTTCATGTCTCACTGATAGCGACGAACCGAGCGAAACATGCGAGGTGAAATTGATGATAGCGTAGCGTAGACAACGTAGCGAGTAAGGGTTAATCTCAGGTTGTCCTGGCGCCTCATTCGGGAACGCTAAGTGATTCTGTAGCGACTCGTAAGCCAGATCCCTCATCTCGCTCTTACGCATTTCGCGTCGTGCGGAAGAGTGGAATGAGAAATCTGGCTTACGAGTCGCTACAGAATCACTTAGCGTTCCCGAATGAGGCGCCAGGTCGCAAAATGACTAGATAGATTGACTCACTACATCGCACAATGTCTAGGTCGCAAAATGTCCAGATTTTTATTTGACTACATCGCACAATGACTAGGTCGCAAAATGTCCAGATTTTTCAATCTATTTATGTATTATGTATTTTGCATAATTTATTAAACCTCGCATAGAAAAGGCGTCTCAAACTCTTATACTCGTTTCACTACAGGGCCGATTTACGCTGAATTAAAAAAAACAATAGGAACACCTGAAATGTTACAGACAGGATAATTAGTATTTTACACTTGACTGGACTGGTGTTATGCGATGTGGTCAAGTAAAGATCTGAGCCTTTTGTGACCTAGTTATTGTGCGATGAGGTCAAATAAAGATCTGGGCATTTTGCGACCTAGTCATTATACGATATGGTCAAATAAAAATCTGGGCATTTTGCGACCTAGTCATTATACGATGTGGTCAACCTGAGATCAACCCGCGAGTAACACAGAATGTGAGTGAGACAAACGAACGCCGTCCGTTCCGTACAGTGTGATACGCTAACAGCAGAGCGAGGCGTAAGTTCCGCGTAGTACCTCGCCTCATTTGTGGTAGGACATTTTACCACCTCGTTTTTAAAAGGAGTTACTCCCTCAAACTCGTTTTTATTTCATGCCCTGCCCAACACTACTTACGGGGCGCACGGGGTTTTTATAGCGCTGTGATTGGTGCGTCCGAGATTATGCGCTTCCCGCGGCTGTCTGTAGCCCTTCTATTTATGGTTTTTTGCCCCTAATGATGGCAGCGGGGACCACCCGGCTATACGGAGTCTATTGGATATATGTTCTGTGGTATTTCGGTGAAAAAATCGTGAGGGAACCTGCATACTTACATCTGCAAAGTGAATTCAAAATGCGTGTTAAGTTCGCAATCCGCACTGAGTCCTCGTGGGGGCTACTGGCCACTGACCTGTTACTATAAGAAGAGGTCTGTGCCCAATAGTGGACGGCAGTAACTGGCAACACTGCAAAGCAGATGTATGCCATCTGTCATCGGTTTTGCCAATTTTTGTACGTAGATTGAAACTTGTAGCTTTGTGACACGGGCAATTGGTAGCCAAACTTCTAATTGTCTACCTCCGTCGCCGCAAACACCCGACGACGCCCCTAAATTTCAAGGGCCCTTTCCAAAGGGACAAAAACAAAGCCACACGTAGTTTGTTCAAGAAGAAACATGGGCCCCGTTCTTTGTTTGCACGCGAAAGTAAATACGAAGTGCCAATTGAATTCAATAGTCGACGGAAAATGTTGATGGTTTCTTGGACTGTAAATTGCAGTTGCACATTTAGCAACTTTGAAGCAAAATTTTGCATCTTTTTAGCCGATTTACGAACTTAACTTTCCATTTAGCGTCTAGCACATTTTCTAGCAACCTTTGCTATTCGGGCTTTTTCTTAAAGTATATTTTGTATAATATAGAAGTCGCATATTATATTTCACGCATATCAATTTTGATATTTAAGACACTGAAATAAGCGTATCGTGTGTCATCAATGCTTTCCCGGAAATTGTCTTCATATAAATATACTTAATTACAATAACAGTTGATTATTTTTAAAGATACTTAACTGATTATGAAAGCAACTTAAAAACAATTATATTACCGTTTTGATGCTCATTAATTTTTCATTATTTTAAGCACGTTTTGTTAGCAATGTTCAAAAATATTTAGCAATCTTTTGGCATCCTCTAGACGTACACCTAGCAAATTTTTAATTGAAGTATTGGCAACACTGTAAGTATAAGCAAATTATGATTATTTAATGGTGACTTCGAATAGCTATTATAGGAGTTAATGATAATGAGTCACTGACGGCTATTTCCATATCGACCCCAATGGATACGGCAAAATCAATTTCATGTTTCTGACTTTTTAAAAGTTATGCAGGTGAATTCTTTGATTTTTAGAAGTAATTTATATTTTCAACTTCATCTTTTTAGTTAAATAATATACAACCAACAACACCTCATACGTGAAAATCCAGCAGGGCCTTTAGGCTGCAAAGCGCGCCAAAGAAATAGACATTCACACATACATACAAAAACTCGATAAACATTACCCTCCTTCGGCAAAAAAGCTGTGCTATAGTCCGGGTACCAGGCCCCCAATTCTCGCTACATTCGAGATAATGTCGATTTCGAGATTAAACGTCAGATTCATACAGTTCTGTCAAACGACTGTATGAACTGACGTTTAATCTCGATTGTGAGATTATCTCGAATGCAGCGAGAATTGGGGGCCAGGGCCGATAAGGGCCGTTCTGGAAATCAGCGCCGCCGCTTGCCGCAGCCATTGTCTTGATTAGGGTCCTTACCTGTACGTATATGTGTATATCTACACTAACTTCGGCATGGAATGGAAGTGGAATTAGGTTAGGTTAGTATAGGTATAGTAATTCCCTCGGAAACTTTCAGCGGTTCTGGCGTGATTGAGTAATAAACATACACCCATCCAAAATTTTGCATTCATAATATTAAGTAGGATTAGCACTTTTCGGTACACATTAAATGTTATTCGTTTCTTTTTCGGTTACATAATTTTTGAAATCATTTGTATCATAGTGTCTCAGTGTCAATAGCTGTATCCATTTGTTAATTGTTTTCTTTGTGCCTACTTTACCAAAGAAACTGATTCAAAGTTTATTCAATTTAGGCTTTTACAAGCTCTTATGAAGGTCAAGGAATTATTCTACCGCCGGTTCGGAAAATCCTCTACTGAGAAGAGCCGGCAAGAGATTCTGAGGGTTATTTTGTCTTTTAAAGTACACATATGAGTTAACAATAATTTCTACAGTTATATACATACTAAGTCCATCAAGACCCAGTTTTCGCGGGTATGAAATGGCCCTGATGGCCCTTTTTTATAAAATCAAAATAGACTTAGTCAGACTGTATATACATAGCATATACATAGGCTCACGCTCGAAATCCCTAATGGGGTTGGCAGAGCCACAAGACTACTTGTGGCCACGTTCGATTAATTAGTCCTAAGATGGTATGATGAACCACATAGTGACAGGGGATCAGCCCATCGCCCATACAGATAGTCCACCATGTTGGAGGAGACCCGTCCCTTAGTCGACTTTTACGACATGCCAGGATGATAAGCATCTGCACGCATTCTATGCTATTTCTTCAATCCCAGTGTAGCAGAGGAGACCTCCCAGTGCAGGAGAGGAGACCAGATTGTATAATGCACCTATATTTAAAAACAGTTGAAGTGCAAAATGAACTCACGCTCAAAGGCACCCGTACTATTGCACTTTCTGACTACTTGTTAGGTTGATTTTACTTACTTGTTGGTTACCACCCTCGGGCACTAAAAATTCATGTCAAATAATTACACAGATCACATAAGAATCCACCTGTCCGTCAGTGTTCCCCGCACTCTATTATTTATTTACAGCTTTCGAAATGTGCTTGCGCCGGGATTTTTCTTCGACCTTCGTAAATACGTAATGTGTTTATCTTACATAATCGCTGGGCAGTACCGAGAGAAGAGGTTATGTGAGTTGAGTGTTATTTGGGAGGACTAAAAGCGTAGAGATCTTGTAAGTACATTAACCCTAACTTAACTATAATCCCGGGCACATAAGTTGACCCAAAATGGTGGTCGTCCGCGCAGGTAAAACTATGGTTACGGGCGGCCTCTCGCGTCGCACCTCATCCCGCACTTTGATTGAGAACCGAAAATGTGTTCTGCGCTTTCAAAGTCATATTTCAACTTACGTGCCGCGACGTAACCATAGTTGTACGTGCGCGAAGGTGCGCGGACGACCGCCATTTTGGGTCAACTTATGTGCAGGGGATAGGATCATGGGGTCTTACTAACACCTCGTATATATCGCAACTTTCCTATGTCGCATTTGGTCTAAATATCGGCTGGTCTAAAAAGCAACTGGTTTACAATTTTTTTTGAGTAGCAACTGGCCGTCCGTCTGTAACAGGCTGTATCTCATGAACTGTAATAGTTAAACAGTTGACATTTTCACAGATGATGTATTTCTGTTGCCGCTATAACAACAAATATTAGAAAACACAATAAAATAGATATTTAAAGGGGCTCCCATACAACAAACGTGTCGTACCTAGTCAAGTTGCTACTTAGGCCAGCTGCTAAACAAAAAAATTGTAGACCAGCAGATATTTAGACCAAATGCGACATAGGAAAGTTGCGATATATACGAGGTGTTAGTAAGACCCCATGATCCTATCCCGATATAAGTATCATTTGAAAATGAAAATGAAAATATTTATAATGCAAGTAGGCCACACGGCGCCAGCGCTTCGAAAGGTGACATTTGCTGAGAAAAAACGCCGCAAGAAACTCAGCAGTAAGTCATTTAATTTCATTTCGTTTTCAGTCATTTCATTTCCGCCCTTTTGAATAATAATAATAAGAAGACCACCACTAATCTCTGGGCAAAAGATTTAAATCAGTAGATGAGACTGCTAAAAATGGCGGATGCGTGAAAGGAAAAGTGATGACGAGGCCGGAGGTGCCCAGGGAATGCCTATTTATCCTTAGAGTAAATAGGCAGCTCCTGGGTGCGTTCAACCTTCGGCCGCGTCATCGGTTTCTATCAGGTGAGACCGTGGAAAGGAAGGAAGTCAAAAATCGTTCGCTTGTTCGCTGGAACTGTCCTGATCCAACCTCTCCGAATGGCTACTTGGCTAAATGTCGGAGTCGCTTGGTGGCATGGCTTTGCCAAGGGGGGATTTAGATACGATTAAGACTGCGTTTCCACCAGAGCTGTGCGAGGCAGCTAAGCAGTGAGCGAAGCAAAATCCACTAATGGGGATTGCACTCATTTCAAAATGAGTTAATAAATATTACGTTTCAACATCATGTAGGCATAGTGTAGCTAGATTAAATTTATGCAAGGCCCGAAACCAAACACCACTCTAAATGCCTATAGATAGGGTACCTCTTAAGATTTTCCAATCTATAGAGTAAAAGAACCCAGATATAGCTAACTTGCTAAATAAACATTTTGAATTTGATTTAAGTACTTTTAATTTCTCGATTATAATAGGTAAACATGCTTAAAACTGGATAGCTCAGGCCAATAGAATATCTCCTCGATAGTCTGACAGGTCCACTAGTTCTCAAATTGTTCTGCGATATCATCACAACAGTCAGTGTCACAGCACATATGGCATATCGCAACCCAACACGCAATGCACAACACATATTTTAAAACGCAGCGGCAACAACTGCAACAGCAATCGGACAAACAACAACAACACATGGTCACAATATCCTTTGAACAACAATCTTTAGACAACTATTAAAGAAAGTTCGGACGTTTCTTGGTTCACAGTGGTTCACTTAGTTAATTTGAAGTAATTATATATAGCAAAATTGTGTATATACTTATCTTTAAAGAAATCTTTGAAACTGTCAGTTGACTAAAAGTCAGCAGCATGTCAGAAGTGCCCCAGGATCGACATTTGGTAATATTACTATACTCTTTGATCGACATTACTGATTATAGAGAATAAAATATTGACGCATGACGGTGGATATATGATAGTTTCAGCAGAAAAAAGGATTTGGTAGAAATTTGACGTGACGAGATAAGTACTCGGCCTAAAACAGCCGAACAACAATTATCTCGTACACTCGCACGTACGAAGCGCGCGGCGCAAACAGTTACCATGAATACACGTGTGCAACATGCGTGCTGCGCGACCGGCAGGCGAGCAGCGCATTCGCGGCGCGTTCGTCAGATGTGGACGCACCTTTACATTTGATTATTGAGTTCTAACTCCGTTAGAATAGCTGCAGCATTGAGGTTTGGTTGTGAGGTGTATGAGGCGCATCGCTGTGGGTGTGGGGTCATGGTTTAGGAGAATAGTCACCACGGCCTCAGTGTTCAGAGGTGTGCGGGATTTTTTCCGAGGCACCATTCCTTGAATGAGTTTATTCGCCGGGCAATGGTAACAGTCGGTGTGCCGTGTGTCCTGGAGCCACCTCGTACCGATGGCAAAATACCGGATGGGCTTACACTGGTTCCATGGCGAAGGGGACGGAGACTTTTGTGGGATGCAACATGTGTTAGCACATTTGCTGCGTCCCACTTGAGACAAACCGTGAGGCTGGCTGGTTTTTCAGCGGAAAGTGCCGCTAGATCAAAACATTCCAGGTACTCTGCCCTGGAGCCAGTGTATGATTTCGTCCCGGTCGCGGTTGAAACGGCGGGACCATGGGGCGTTGAGGCCCAACGGTTTATCAAGGAGTTGGGGCGCCGGCTAAAGGAGAGGGGCGGTGACCCTCGCTCTGGATCGTGGCTGGTTCAGCAGATGTCAATTGCTATCCAGCGCGGTAATGTGGCCGGCATAATGGGGACATTCGGACCAGGCACGATGCAGGGTGGGGTTTTATAGGTTAGTGAATTTAAATTCTGTTTTGTATTCTTTTTTTGTTATTTTCGGCCTTGTGATGTTGACTTTATAAATAGAAAAATCATGATCAGTAAATTTGATTATTGAGAAAACACATTATTATTTTTATGTTTTTGTGTTTGAAGGAAGTACTTACAACTTTAAAGTTTATTATTAGTCCCATTAACACAGTAAGTTAAAGAGTAATACCATACAAACAATTTTAAACTTATTTCCATACACATACACTTTGAAAATAAGCGTCCATGAAAAGGGTTATCGAGCTCATTTAACTAAGTTGCCAGATTGGGAAACAAAACAAAACAAACTTCAAATGAGAAACCTATTAAATGCAATAATTGGGTGTTTACGATTAAACAACGTTGCTGTAGAAGTTCTTAATTGGGTTTACATCAAATTTTGAAGGAAAAACAAGGTTGGCTTAAAAGACTTGGCACTATTGGAACACACCTGGAATTCACTCGACCCAACTCGGTCCGTCAATGGTTCTATTGTGACAACTACTTAACTTATCTTGGTTGAAACAGGTTAAATTTAAAGCAGTTTAAAAAAAATAGCTATTAATTACCTAGTATGTTCTTGATGGAAGGAATTACATTTCGGTCAATTCGTTTCACGCAACGTAGGAATCCACTAGTGTCAGAGCCATGGGTCATTCTTTTTCATCACACTTGCTCGGAAAGGCTGTTATTATACGCAAGCGTATAGAGCAACTATAGCCGATTTAACTCCTCTATGGGCCCCGCCGTCAGCGGTTCGGCAGCGGCAGCGTTTCGAACTCCCGCGGGTAGTTAAGTGCGCCAGGTCAGCGGAGCTGCTCAGGAGCCGCAGCCGGCGGGGCGCGCGACCGCAAGCCGGCGGAGCTGCCCCGCGCTGATCGCAACGTACGCTCAGTTTATGTACACCCACCTGATGGTAATTCACGATGTAAAATGGAAATAAAATTAATATATATACTTTTTTTTGTCTAATTTTTATTTCATTTCCTCGCAAATGTGATGAAAAACATTGTGTGTATCACGGGCAGTAAGGGGATAACAAATTCGAGTCATAAAAGCCCTCACCTATCGGCGTCGGGCTTCTAACAGACTCTCGATAGTTATCCCCTTCTTACGGCCCTAGATGCACAATGTACTATAAAGTACGCAGCTGCTGATCAGCGGATAAACGTAACTATTAATATAGACTGTAAGGATAACGGCATTCGGTTCGATTTTGAATGTGTCCCTCATCACTGATTAGTCGCTGTGCACGTTAGAGAATGACATAGCTCAACTCGGGAACCAGTTAATTTTTCAAGCCGGTTTCGGTGTTGATCCCGAACCGAAATTAAATCAGATGTGGTTTCGCTTACCATTTTTTAGGGTTTACCTCAAAAGGAAAAAACGGATCCCTTATAGGATCACACGTGTGTCTGTCTCTCTGTCTGTCTGTCCGTCTGTCACTGTCAATTTGCTCCGAGACTACTGGACCGATTGAGTTGAAATTTGGTACACATTATGTAAGTCGATGACCGCAACACGGACGTGTAATGTAAATAAATGAATTTTAAACAAGGGGCCCATTTTGGGGAGGCTAACTAAAAAATTAAAAGAAAGAAGTTTTGCAAACTATGGCACGTATGGTGGTAATGAAAGGGATCGCTGTGAGAATCTTAAATATATTTGTTTCATAATTTTAAGATAAATGGTTTTGTAAGTTATTTAGGAAAATAGGCATCATTGACCATTCTCCTCCCTTTATCTTCGAAACAACTGGGCCTAAAATTTTGAAAAACATACAGAAAATGGTTCTTTACCTATAGATTGTAGGAAGCCCTATGAGAAGTCTATGGTATTTAAAATAACATAGAACATTTCATATAAGCACGGAACGCTCTCCACGCGAGTTTTTTTTACCGGATTATTGAAAAAGCAGGTTTTATACTTACAAATTTCATTTCTGATGAACTGCTTCGGTAAATTAGAGCGAGTCATATCATATGTCATCTTAACCACCTAAAAGATAGGTATTAACCGGAATATCGGTTACTGCGAATCTTTAAATCTCCTTCTACATACTTTCAAAGCTATAACTCTGGGTATGTGTATCAACTTTATCACGAGGGTCCTGTCGTCGTGAAGATAAAGCGGTTATAAAAATAGCAGTACTTATCTTCTAATAAAGCACACAAATAAAAACGTAGAATTTCTAACACAAATTCGGTTTTCCGAATTCGTGTTTCAAACAAATTAAGTTTAAATAAACGTCAATCTCTCCACGTAATGAGATTAATTTAACATTCAAAAGAAACGCCGACGTCACCTTTAGGGATTTCACTTGAGCAAATGGATACAAGAGAATTCTGGACTTGGCCGGCACACTTTCGTCCCTATTGTGAATTAGTCACCGGATATTTTCGACGAATTTCATTTTCATTTTAAACTTAACGAGAAAACTTCCTGACAAATCAGATTAAACTTGTGTAAAAAATAATACAACCTTTTGTTAAGCAATTCTATAACATAAGTAGAGAAATGTGTTCTTATTCAAAAACCATGTCCTCGAACTTAGAGATAAAAAAACTACGTTCATAGATTTAAAAAAAAAACTTTATTAAGTCCGTGAGGCGCAGGGAAAGGGAAGGATGGACAATTGTACCATTACCATGAGTTTATGCAAACGGTTCTCGCTATCGAAATCTATCGGAAATAATGCTTGTTGCAATACAAGTAAAATGAACCGAGCGATAGTTTTCTATGGACTCTATGGCAGTGGCGAAGCCTGCTTACAAGCCGATTCCTGACGGCTTTACCAAGCTAGATGCTACGGCTAGCTGTCAGTAAATCCATGTTACTCTGACTAAATATCAAACTCGCACGTACGGTTCTAATTCTTCCGGCTTCCCTTAGGAAATATTTGACGCTTCGCCACTGCTCTATGGTAATGTTTGTTTGTCCGAGGCGTAGCTAGGTAAACAAAGGCCCTTTCCATTCTAAGGGTGGGAGAAGTTTTCGCTAGTTCAATATGAGGTTTGCTGGTTAGGGTCCGAGGGCCCCCTGAGAATGACCTTTAGCCCCTTGATAGCTACGCCACTGCTGATTTTTATTTATTTATTTATTCCATTTTTTTCACAGTATTACAGTAAAATACTAAGGCACTGTGAAATTCAAAACATTACAATAAACATTACAAAAAGATAATACGCAATAGAAAATACAAAAATACAAGAAGTAACATAAATAAAGTGGATTTACACAGATGAAAACCTTACATCCATCACCTCGCAGAACCTCAGACACTCACAGTACACCACCATCCATCAATCAGCAAAGAGATCACAGTCCGGTGCCGATGCGAGAAGCCTGTTAAGCAACTGGAGAGCGCGAACAAGAGGCGACTTGCTGCGGGCCACAGTGCGCGCCGCCGGCACTGCCAGTAGATGGTGACTACGGGGACGGCAATTAAATTTCGTCAGAGAGGGGACGAACAGGCGCACCAGTTGTGTTACCAATTCGGGGCAGTCCGACTCTCCTCGCAAGATGCTGCCAGCACTAGTCAGTAACCTGATTTCTGCCTGTTAGAAACTTATACAGTACTATTCAAATAAGTTCACCGTTCGGCCATTTTCGGTTATTGTCGGTATCCCTCGTTTTCACATAGAGTATATCAAATTACAGATAAGACCTTTAAATATATTATGCTTGTACTTCATTTGGGCTGTATCTGGCAAATATTCGTGTCGCAACTCTTTTCATCTAATGTCAAACGAAAGAGATGCAACACAAATGTTTGTCAAATACAGCCAAGTGAAGTGCCACTCTTACTCGTTATCTTATTAAACACAATACAACAGAAGGCTATGAGCAAAAAACCTACTAATAGCTCTAAAGTAAGACAACCTTTATATTGAAATAAGAAAAAATAATTAGTGACTATTTTTTGACAGTATGACACGCATGACAAATATCGTACTGTTGTTACCTTAAGTAAAATAGTAGGTAACTATTTCTTTTTTATATTATAGGTACATTTATATACATCAATAAATAATGCATGTCCATCGCCTCTATTCGGGTTTTCTCATCGATTTCTCATCCCACTCTTCCGCACGACGCGTAATGCCTAAGAGTGGGATGAGAAATCTCGCTCACGAGTCGCTACAGAATCACTTAGCGTTCCCGAATAGAAGCGCATATCGCTTCTGTAAACTTCTTAGGTCTACTGGTAAGTAATGTCATCATGGCAGACGATATACATTGCGTTTACGATACTTTAAGTTGAATGCTACCTAAAACAAGTCGCAGCAATGTAACTTGTGTCATTTTCGTCTCCGGCTTCAGCCGATAGAAGCCGAGAAAAGTCGAATCGTTAACTGATTTTAATCGTACGTAACTACTGTAGCATAGTTTTCGTGAGTCTGGCAGTTTGCATGTCACGGACCTATGTTAGTGTGGGCCGTTATAATTTATTATTTTTTCTATTTATTACAGTTTATATTGTGTACTCTTCTGCTGCACTGGGAGTGAAGAAATAGCATAGAATGCGTGCAGATGCTAATCATCCTGGCATGTCGTAAAAGACGACTAAGGGACGGGTCCTCTCCAACATGGTGGACTATCTGTATGGGCGATGGGCTGATCACCTGTCACCATACGGTTCATCATACCATCTGAGGACTAATTAATCGAACGTGGCCACAAGTAGTCTTGTGGCTCTGCCCACCCCATTAGGGATTTCGGGCGTGATGCTATGTATGTATGTATATTGTGTATCAAGAGCGCTCTGCGGACAACAAGACGGACTAATACGCGCTATAGAAATACCTATGTACAAGTCGATCCCGAACACTAATCGGTTTGAAACTTCTAATTGGGTTAGTTAAAGCTCAGCGCTGATAACCAACACTGTTTGTGTGGAAATATTAATCTCACTAATGTGATTTTAATGCGAAAGTTCGGTTGTTTTGATGTGCGTCATGACACTCGAAAGCATTTGTAAGTATTTCGGTTAATACAATAAGGCAGCTACTTAAAGTGTGCACTCCACGAAAATACTGGAGATACTATAATGGAAAAAAAAACTAAAGGGGTGAGTTAACTAAGTACTGGACCCAATTCGAAACGGTGTCTTCTAAATTTAAAATACGCTAAACTTAAAATAAGAAACGTAAAACTCGATTATGTATGGCGCCAAGCTGTCAATACCGCGTTTGACGTTTTATTTCAAGTGTAGTGAGTTATAAATTTAACGAACACACTTTCAAATTGGTCCTACTGTAGTCGTATTTTTAATTAGACGATATCAACTGACGTTTACTGTGTTCCCAGTTGACGTTTACTGTCTTGTTAGCTACTGTCAGGGGGGCTAGCACGACATGCCCGCGAGTCGTTTGTCGCTCAGTGCGTCTCTGTCAAACTAGTCAAGTATGTAAGGGATGCACTGAGCAACAAACGACTCGCGGGCAGGTCGTGCTAGACGTGCAGTTGGCTTCTTCTAATTGAAAATACGACTGTTTAAGCTTACCTAAAGAGGAAAATAAAATCTATCTAAAATTTAAAAAGATGTAATGAGTTATTTTTTACTTTATGTTGGAAAATTTAGATTCTAAATAAGTATTTCAACATAGACAATAGTATATGTTTAGTAAATTCCAATAAGTAGCTACTTATAGCATTTTGGTGACTCTATCCGTGAACGATCGAGTCACCGTACATTCAAAATCTACCATAATCATCCATTTTTTTAGCCTTTGGAACGGAACCCTCAAATCTAAATGTTCAGTAATAGTAGTTTATGCAACGGTTGCATAATGATAGGCCTTAAAACACTAGTGCGGTTTTCATGAAACGAGCCTTAGCGAGTTTCATAATAAGATCGCACGTGTGTTTTAAGGCCAAATTATGCAGAGTTGCATACATAACTTTATCTACACACATATTATAAATCCTCCATGATGTGTTCAGAAACAATATTTTCTGGCAACAAGTTATTTGTTGCAATCGTGGCTGCATATTTCCGATATCCGGCGCATTTTCACATCACACAGTCACTCCGAGAAGACAACTATTCATATTTTCAACTAAAATGTAAATTACAAACAACTTTTTCTATTCAATTCAACAACAATTCTACTTTCGTTCAGCAAAAAACCAACATAATGGCGGCAATTCGATCCTCCGTCAAGACCATTTTTTTTTTAAATCATAGACAAACGATTGAAGTCTTTATTCTCACGTCACTCGAGATCAAATATCGTTCGGTTTATATTTAAAAAATCATACTGAATTGATGTTTCGTATCAATAACTGTTTAATATCTATGGATACTAGAATAGAGACCCACTTGAGTTTTGACAGCTGTTCCAAATTTAACCTCATTTCGATACTAAAATCGATACTGTAATAACATTGCAGCACTGGTTTTACATAATTGGTTGTCACAATGGTGGTCATTTCCTACGGTTTTTGATTACACTATGGAGGTTTTGTGATATGGGTGTAGATAAATACGTTATCGTAGTTATCCTCACCATTACCACGAGTTTATGCAAACCGTTCTCGTTAACGAAATCTATCGGAAATACTGCTCGTTGCTGATACAAATAAAAGGGACGGAATGTTTTATATTAAGAGAACGGTTTGCATAAACTCATGGTAATGGTACTCGTGTTCTGGTACCTACTCGTGTTTACTTTATTTAGGGCCCATTCCCTCTTCGCAGCAGCCGCCACACTCATAAACTGAGCCCCTAAAAGGGCCGGCTACAGTCGGATAGGTAGTATAAGGTACTCGAAATTAAAGTCGCCAGACCATGTAATCACTTTATTTGCGCTCTATACAGTAATTGCGAGAGTATCCTTCCGATGCCGATGTTAACCAAAGATTGACTTGGGTGCGTGCTGTTTCCCCCTAGCCCTGATCTGACGTCATTCAGCCAGATCGTGGAAACCGCCCGCTTTACCAAAACAACTTCCGTTTCCGGATTAACATTAATTAAATAATTGGTGAAACAATACCTATACTGTTTAGCAAAACTCATAAATAATAGCTATAATTATCAGTACATATATAGAAACATATTTCATAAATACTAACACTACAATTATCAAAATATAAGTAGGTATACAGTTACAGTAACAGATTCCATAATCGCTAACAGTCGGCCTTTCCTGCGTTTCTTTATCGTCTCGATAGAACAGAGTTATACAGGAGAGAAAACAATATGCCAGTCACTTACGTAATAACCTATACGCATTATTATTGAAATCACCATTATATACGTAATAATCAAAATGTTTAACTAAACATGTTTCTGAAATACACAAAAAATTCTCTTACTATGTACTTAGCATTGTTATGACCTAGCAAGATACAAAATGTAATTGATTTAACACTACTTATTTTTAATGTTTAATAAATTCATTTTTGATTACACGGGCCTTTATATATCCCATTAATCCGAAAAGGTTACACTAGAACCACTACATGTCTCCAATGCAATACCTATGATATAGAATCTGCTCTTAATATATGGATTAATAAAGTAGGTATGCGATTACGGTGGCCTCTACATATCCACAATAATCTTAAATGTACATGGGAGCCCCTACATGTCTCCAATGCAATTATAATAAAGTACTAGAGCCCCTTCATGTCTCTAATACGTAGTCATTGCGATACTGGAGCCCCTTCATGTCTCCAATTCACTTACAATTAACTACTAGAGCCCCTTCATGTCTCTTATACGTAGTCATTGTGGTACTGGAGCCCCTACATGTCTCCAATACACACAAAATTGAGTAATACAGCGTGATAAGTAAATAATGGTCAATGAATTAACTAGAATTTGTAATGAAAACATAGCAACAATATAATATTACTATAGATAATTTATGTTTACATGCAGTTTCAATTTAATCAAAAGGTGGACTCACTTCATTTTCGCTACTGGAAGATGTATTACTAGTTCTATTGAAAACTAACCAGCGGTGGATTTTATCGACCGAAAATATCCCTTTGAATGATTTAGTCCCTTTTCGGGATAACGGTGTATCCTCAACAACATACCTATCATTGTCTAGTACTTCCGTGATACGATAAGGACCGCGAAGCTTTGGTATCAGCTTCCTACTTTGTCCGCAAGAAGGTATTTCTCTTTCAACTCTAACCAGTTCACCGATCTGAAAAGTTAGCTTTTTCCTATTTCTGTCGAAAACTTCTTTTTGCTTCTGCTGATTAATTTGTATTTGCTCACATATTTCATTTCTAATTGTTCCTAGCGACTTATCTACCCCTAAGTCTTCTGACTCGTCATTGTCAATGTATGATCGTAATACCGAGTCATAAGTGCCTGTTAGTTGAAGACCAAAAAGGGCTTGAGCTGGAGTTTTGCCAGTCCCTTTATTAATGGTGTTATTTAAACCCCATTGTATTTCCGAGACACACTCGTCCCATAACCGTTCTTGTTTACCATGCAAGGCAGCAGTAAGAGCAGACAAAACCGTTCTATTATAGCGCTCCACTTGCCCGTTGGCACGTGGTGTCGCAGTTGCATTCAGAATATGTTTAATACCGAGAGAATGCAAATACTGTTTAAATCTATTAGCTGTAAACGAGGTTGCCCTATCTGAAATAAGCCGTTTAGGTACACCGAAAGTGTGAAAATAGTTTTTAATGGCCCGCACGGAATGGGCGGCTTTTGTGCTTCTTACTGGTACCAACATAATATATTTGGTGAAGGCGTCAATTATCAAAAGCAAATAAGAGTTCCTTTTTTTGCTTCTGACAAATGGCCCCAAGTGATCAATATGGATTGTATGGAAAGGACAATCAACCTTCTGTATCGGGTGTAGTTCACCGGCCTTTTTGCCAGCGGGAACCTTGGCATGAGCGCATTCTAAACACGAATCAACGTATTTCTTAATAAATCGCCTCATTTTGGCGAACCAAAAGTTACTTTTAATTTTCTCAAAGGTTTTGTCAAATCCAAAATGACCTATATCATCATGGTTAGCTTTTAATACCTGCCACCTAACCCCTTTGGGTACAACCCAGCGATCTCCATCCTGCGTTTTTCTAAATAGCAATCCTCTCTTGACTAAAAAGTTATTTTTGATGTCTACTATATTATTGCTTTCCTTGTCATCAAGAACGGATATAATTCTTTGTAACTCGGGATCGCTGCGTTGTACCGTTGTTATCCAACTAGCATCAACATTTCTAACCTGAAGACAGGGGCTAGAGTCTGCTTCTGATGGGTTGCGACTTAGTGCGTCTACGTGTGTCATGGTCAGACCAGGTTTGTAAATTATATTGAAGTCGTATTCCTGTAACACGCTCCACCAACGAGCCACACGAGGTAACATGTCCCTTTTATCGAAGGTCGCTCTGAGTGAGTTACAATCGGTAACTATAGTGAAGGGGATACCAAGCAGATAAATTCGAAAACGCTGAACAGATGTTACAACAGCCAATGTTTCTAAATCATAGGAACTAAATCTTGCCTCTTCAGGTGAAGTTTGCCTGCTATAATACGCGACTGCAGTGAAAGGGGAGTTTTTGTCACGCCTTTGAAGAAGAATTCCAGCCACCCCCATTTTAGAAGCGTCGGTATGCAACTGGGTCTCGTATGAGGGATTATAGAAGGAAAGTATTGGTCGTTTGACCAATTCTTTCTTAAGAACAGCGAAAGCATTTTCTTCAGAATCACCCCATGTCCATTTAGTATCCTTTTTCAGGAGTTGGGTCAATGGCTTTGCAATAGTGGAAAAGCCCCTGATGAAACGTCGGAAAAAGCTTGCAAGCCCTATGAATTGCCTAACTTTGTGCTGGTCGGTGGGTGTAGGAAACCTTTCTACTGCCTCTATTTTATTTTGACCAGGGCGAATACCGTCTTCACTGACCTCAAAACCTAGGTAATTAATCGATTGCAACAAGAAGTGACATTTCTTTATATTTAAGGTTAGCCCCGAGGCACGAAACAAGTTCAATACGTCGCGTAGTTTTTGTAAACCTTCCTCAACAGTCTTTGAAGGAATATTCACGTCATCCATATATGCCAGTGCGTCTTTAAACCGTGCGTTACCTAAAATATTATTGATTGTCTTTTGAAAGGTTGACGGTGCATTGACCAACCCAAAGGGCATTCTAGTAAACTCATAATGCCCGTCGGGCGTAATGAAAGCAGTGAGGTGCTTTGAGGTATCAGCCATGGGTATCTGGTAATACCCCGATGCCAAGTCTAATGTGGTATAAAATTTATTACCGGACAGACTATCCAACTGGTCATCTATCCTCGGAAGAGGATAATGTTCCTTTAGCGTACGTTTGTTCAAAGCCCTAAAGTCTATACAAAGGCGATAGTCGCCAGTTTTCTTTTTAACTAGCAAAATTGGAGACGCATATTCCGATGAAGACTGTTGGACTATACCTGATTCTTCCAACTCTTGAACTATACCTCTTACTACCTCTCGCTCTGAATGGGGAAGCCGATATGGCCTATACACGACTGGAGTGGAGTCATTTAGTTTGATCTCCATTTCAGTGCTAGTTACGCATCCCAATTCTTTGACTGAAAAGGCGAAGCAATCTCTGTATTCATTTAATAACTCAATTAATTGTATTTTATCTTCTGTTTTCATGTCTTTGTTTATATTTATCATCGCCTCGTCAATCAAAGATTTTTCTGCGCCTAAGTTTGTTTCAACTCTATTTACATTAACAGACTGATCGAGCAAATGACACACCTTCAAAGGCATAGCACGCGCCAGCAGAGTGTCTTTTTCTAGCTGAAATCCTTTTGAAGCTAAACCCTTTACTACGATTTGACCATAGCCTTCTGTCATACTAATGACGCATTGAATTATTTCATATTCGCGTTTCAATTGAAGGCACAAACTTGGCTAAATGAAAAGATCGCCGTTATATAAAGGTGTTGAACGTACAGTTACAGTAGTAAATCCCTGGACATCTACAGAGTCATGAACATGTAGGAATACATTGTCTTTATGTTGTATCATCTTAGTTGTTATATTCAATTTATCATTTGTCTTGTAAACTACTACATGATCCTGCTCGGTAAATGTTTGACCCAGCAATAATGGCACTTTCAATAAATGATCAGGAACTACGAGAGCCTCTAAAGTGGCCTTCGCAGAATCAACTTCAATCGTCACATTCAATTTACCTATACATTTAACAACAGAGTCTCCAAACCCTCTGAGTACCGGTAAGTCATTCAAAAGCCAGTCATCCGACAAGGTACGAGCAACGGACTCCTTAAGCATGGTACACTGGCTACCGAAATCTACAAAACAATCTAAATCTCTGTCGTTAACTTTGGCAGTTTTAAAATATTTGATATCGTTGTCCTGTTCTTGAGATATTCGTAATACGGTCTTATTGTCAGAATTCTCTTTTTTTGAGGGACAATTGCTAATGAGATGACCTACTTTATGACATGAGTCGCACCTTTTAATTGGCTGCTTACATTTATAGTATGGGTGCCCTTCTTCCAAACAATTATAACACTTAGCAGTGATTTTCGCTTCATTATTATTAACTGATTTGGAAAACTTATTACGTCTGTTGTCGGAAACGCTAGGCTGCATATACGTACTTGCTTTTTCACTTCGTTTAGTTACTTTAACGCTCCTCAAAAATACTAAAAGCCTATCAGGCTCTATAAACTGGGCTGCTTCAGCACTGGTCCTTACTGACCTATCCTCTATGCCAAACAATATACAGTCTATAGCGTTTTTGCCCGTTATGTTGCAGCGATTTAAGAAGACCATTTTTTCATAAAAGTATTCTTCTAAGGATTCACCAAAACGTGCTTTACAGGCGAGCATTTCCGTCAACAGCTGACCATAATTTTCATCACATGGAAAAGCTAGCCTCAACTTATTTTGCCATTCAGACCATGTAAACAAAAGACTTGGTAGTCCTTGGTACCATTTCTGCGCGAAACCTACTAACTTGGGCAGAGCGTAATGGATTATTTGTCGCTCTGTCCAGCTATAAATTTGCGCGCATTCATTAACCTTCAGTATCCACATATCAACAGTTTGATTTCGTTTAGTAGGGTCGAATTCGGGTACTACATTAATAGATGGAAATCTTTCGTTACTATTATTTGTTTTCAACGTCTGAATGAACTCCTTAAACTGCATGGCAAAGCCAATAAAATCATTAGTAGAATTACTCGTAAGAGACGGTGGTTCGCTTACTACTTCTGCAACAGGCGGGAGCTGGCTGCGGTCAGGCGCACACGGAGCAGGCGAGTCTCCATCTTGTTGCCGTCGCTCGTCACTCAGATGCCGACGTTGCGACGCGCTGGCTGACCGCTGCTGGCGCCTCGATCGCTGCTTGCGTCTCGCCTCACGACTGTGTGTGCTGTGGTGACTCGACCTCTTACTTCGATGGTTGACCGAAGGGCCTGACTCATCAGAAGAAGTACTATCCCTTCTTCGCTTGCGAGAAGGTCTCTCTTTTCCCATTATAACGGCTGAAAGAACAAAGACAAAAAGTGAACGTTCTAAGGTAAATATTAACTTACCTACATTTAGTAAAAAAAAATGTGAGATTGTTATTTATTGTTTTAAATAGTAATTTAAATATATATTATTATGTTCTGTACATTAATGGAATACATAATTATATGCAGCTATCAATGACTTTTATTAATTATATTAACATGTCACGTGTATCTATTCATTCAACCACCGGGTTACGGGTGATGTTAATTTATCATCTGATAACATTAACGTATGCTTGCAATCCCGTATTTAAGTATTCGATTTTATCATATCAGGAGGGTAGCCTAGATACGTAGTAGTTGGTGTTATTATCCTCGTAAAAGGCATCCATATAGTACCCACCAATTAATTCAAATATCATAACGTCTTTCTATGTTAGCCGATGATCATAATTACATAATTCCAATAGTAATTATAAGCACTAAGGTAATAATAATGTGAATAAACAGTTAAATATTTAAATGTTTACAAGTGCTTCTAAGTCTAAAATAATATGTGGGTACTTAATTAGTAAGATTTTTATTTTCTGGTTAATGTGATTTAATATTATTTAAAGTGGTCTCAATAAAACATCCGTTTTTTTTTTTAAACTGGTTTAAAAAAAAAATATAATAAATTACTACGTACCTTTTATGGGCGTCAAGTTCTTTTCACTTGGGTTTTACACTGTAACCTCAGCTTATCCCGCTCTTCTGAACTATAAGGTACTCGAAATTAAAGTCGCCAGACCATGTAATCACTTTATTTGCGCTCTATACAGTAATTGCGAGAGTATCCTTCCGATGCCGATGTTAACCAAAGATTGACTTGGGTGCGTGCTGTTTCCCCCTAGCCCTGATCTGACGTCATTCAGCCAGATCGTGGAAACCGCCCGCTTTACCAAAACAACTTCCGTTTCCGGATTAACATTAATTAAATAATTGGTGAAACAATACCTATACTGTTTAGCAAAACTCATAAATAATAGCTATAATTATCAGTACATATATAGAAACATATTTCATAAATACTAACACTACAATTATCAAAATATAAGTAGGTATACAGTTACAGTAACAGATTCCATAATCGCTAACAGTAGACTACCCGCGAAAATTGTGTCGACACATCGGCTAACTTTATCTCCCCCAATTTAGAGTTGAGTATAAAACATACATGTATTTAACTTGGGGTTTGGTTGTTTGTGCGTCTGTTCACGGTACCAAAGTACCTACAGAGCCCTTACCATGAGTTTGCGCAAACCGTTCTCGCTATCGAAATCTATCGGAAATGCTGCTCGTTGCCGATACAAGTAAAAGGGACCGAGCGATAGTTTACGCTAGCGAGAGCGGTTTGCGCAACCCATGGTAATGGTACAGGTATCTACGCCTACAGACGTTGAGTAAGACGTTATATACATTACAATGTGTAAAAAGAACTGTGTAAAAATCCAAAACCCACTTATAATATACTCATGACACTGAACAACTTTCCCCAAGGAATAGTGGTAGAGCCAAACAGTAATCCTCATTAGATGATTACTGTTCGAATGGGCCGGCTCGACCGGGGTAGTACCACACTCTCACAGAATATCGGCGTAAAGTAATAGCTTGCTATTGCGTTTCGTACGGTGAGTGACGAGATCCGGAGGCCTATTCCCTCATCCCCATCCCATCCCCATTCCCCATCCCATCCCTATTCCCCATCCTCCCTAGACTGGCAAAGCATTGGCAGCACCTCTGGTGTTGCAGATGTCCATGGGTGGCGGTGACCACTTTCCATCAGGTGGGCCGTCAGCTCGTTTGTCAGTCAATTGACATTAAAAAAAATGGGTTGAAATTGGTTATTGGGTTGAAATTAGAACGCCAATATGCCAGTCAGGAAAAAATCAATAAATCGGTTGAAAGTTGTAAACCGAATAGGTAGCATCGTGGGTAGGGACCTAACAAAAAGTATTAGATTCCGCCTGCCCTGAATCTGACTTTCATTACTTAGTGCTTCGGACTCTTAAACACAGCTACGATGCCGGTCTAAGGTTTTTTGGACGATTTGCAGGAAGCTCTGTTGCAGTGTTAGTGTTGCCATGGGGTCCCAACTCGAACAAATTATCTTTTGTACAGTAAACGTATCTATCATCTTATTTGTATTAACTTCGCAAATACGGCATATTAAATAGAATTCTGGTAATTAAAAATTAAAACTAATATATTTAAAGAAAATAAATGAATGTTAAAGCTAATTCAACACGTATTTAAAAATAACGAATGTTACATTTTGATTTTTTGTTTCGACGCGTCACACTAGATAGCGCTTATATATAAAAAGTACCTGGATGACGGATTTGTTAGTAAATCGTGTTTTTTTGCGTTGATAAAGGGCTCCCAATAATAGGGATAACTTGAAAAAAAAGAGGGGAAAAACAATAATCGTCTGGACTCGAAGTCGAAACGGGGTCTTCTGGTTTCGGGGCCGCCCGATCCTACCTATCCGAGTCGGTTCTCCGAAGGCCTTGCTAGCTCACTGCTGCGTTAAACAATTTTCAATTACATTATAAATTTTATTATTAATTTTATACCTACATATATCAGATTCGGCGATACAGTGTTCTGCTATTTATTTATTTGCGGCGTTTCTTGCGGCGTTTCTTCTCAGCAAATGTCACCTTTCGAAGCGCTGGTAGATTCAGACATGTAAAAGAGCCCGTGAGGCCTACTTGCAAAATAAATATTTTCATTTTCATTTTCATATTATTCTGAGAAATGACTATTATACCTACTAATAATTATGCAAAGTACATTATGAGTTATGCAAAAGGATCATTCGGCTAAAAATGTTTCTGTGATACCTACCTACCGAAGTATGCGAAGTGTATTTCGGAGAATCGATATTATGCAAGATAAAGGGAACCCCTTTTTCGCATTTGGTCGTGGCAAGTTCATCCGTGCCTGAAGAGAGCCCGTATTTTGGGCGGGAAAAAACTAAATTTATAAAGTCAGTAAGTGACTTTATTTATATTTTTTAAACATACATTTCCATGCAGAGCAAGTTGCGGGTAAACGCTAGTTATGAATAATTAAGCATTTGCAAATCCATGCTGCGCCTCTATTCGGGAAACGCTTAGTGATGTTGTAGCGACTCGTGAGCGAGATTTCTCATCCCACTCTTCCGCACGACGCGTAATGCGTAAGAGCGAGATGCGAGTCTCGTTCGCGGGTCGCTGCAGTATCACCTAGACGTTCCTGAATAGACGCCCTGAATTGCTTCGAATCTTAGGTACTTCAGTAAGATTTGCGCCTCAGCTTGATTAAGCCGTGAGGGTTATCCTTGAATTTGGATTCAGACTCAAGCTTACCTACACAACAATATTTCAAACAGAAAAGTTAGAGATAGAAGAAAGTGGCTTATGTATCGGGGATTATGCTGCAACTGATTAGCGGATGTCAAATATACTGGTAAAGTCTGGTAAATAATTATGTTGGTGAAATCCAGCTTTGAAGGCCTAGTCCCATGGCGAGCGTGGCAGTGGCGCGGCGCGACGCCATCTGTTGAATTGTTTTAAAAGTTGTGACAGACACGCCGCGCTGCGATTGCGCCCAGTGGCCCAGCCAAGCTGATCGCGGCGTGCACTGCACATGGTACCTATGTGTGACGCCAGCGGCCCTAACATTAATGACACAAATATAAGATAGATCGTCTTATCTCTAAGCATCTCTAAGTGCGTCTCTCTCACACTAGTGCCGACGAAAGAGATAAACGGGTTTAATTTATTTTTATGTCATTTACCTTACGGCCGCTATTACGTAGGTACGACGTGTTTACTTTTTATCACGGAAAATGCACAGTTCTCAAGGAATAGCTAAAAGCGAAGTCGTGGGCAAAAAAGCTAGTAAATGATGAATGTGACCGTATCTTAGAATAGGCCCCATCATCAAAAGACCCAATCAGATCAGCATTTGTAATATCGGATAATATAATTACGTGAAATGAAAAGGAATTCATTCTGTATCTATTTGCGCACCTTTTGCTTAATTAGCGCCATCTATTTGTTATAAGAATACTTTTATGAGGACTCTGTGTAAACATAGCACCCACAAATTATAAGACGCCTCTGTAGGCGCGGAATTGGCGCGGCGTGACACGTAATAGTTCCAAAATATACCGCTAGGTGCTATTTCTTCAAAAATGTTATGGCTTGTATTCTTTTTTCCCGTTCGTCTATTAAATTATGTGTGTTTAATAGCCATAATTTTTATAAATCCCGTAAATACTTGGTTGACTGTATACCGCTCAGTAAAACAAACGAAAACTTTCTATTTTGGGATGAGATCAATCTCTAACCTCAAGTTTAAAGCCATTTTTTTTAGATTATCTAGAGTTGGACATTATTTCGATTTAAGGATGTATGCCACGTTAAATCCGCAGTACATGTATTTTTTTTTTTCAAGTTTTGTTTCATTTGCACCAAATAACGGCAATGAGTAATTTTGTACGAATAATGATTTAAAATTTACAAATTGTGTGATTATTAATAATTATTCAGTATGTGAAATAAAATCAGAACCTGATTTGACTACTCGAGTCATAACCAATCAATATGCAGTTTTTGAAACGATCCGGACACATGGAAATTCAATCAAGAATATTTCCGTGGGAACAACGGTAGCGACATTTTTTTTTTGTCATCGGAAAATCAAAGAGAGTAGAAGGTTATAGAAAATACATTTTCTGATTATAAAAGTACTATGAGACAGAAACATTTTTCGCTTTTTCTTGTAATTTAATCAACTTCCGGTACAAATAACATAGGCACAGCACCAGGGGGAAGACACCGTTATACAAAATGACGTTTAGAACGATAGAAGCTCCATCTGTTTTCTGTATCGCAAAAACATTTTTTTTAAGCTGGTAACACTTGTGAATTGACACTCACACATATAACGGCGAAGAACTAAATTCAAAGTTTCGGTTTAGTGCATTGTTGGTTGTTGCAAAGGTATATTGGAACATTGTATGGCATATCGTGAAAACCTCCAGAAAGTGCGTCGAGTCGAGTCCTGTGCTCCTCCGCCTTGCTGTTGAGAATTCGCTTCTGAAACCCTACATTTTCCGTGTTCTTTGTATTGTGCGATCTGGACGCTTATTTGTGTTTTAGTTCCGTCATTTATAAGTTTTACAGTCATCACTTACTTTGGTAAAATGCCGAAACTATGCGCATTTGGCTGTAAACCTAACGGTAAGTACAAAATAATTTATTATGAGCTATATTTAGTGATCCACTGTTTAGCGTGGTATTTAAAGTGCAATACGTACTTCCACTTTTTAGCCAATTTGATAAATACCTTTGGGTCGAATTGAAACTTCACAAGTACTAATATATCATATAGTTATCAAAGATTTATATTGTTAATTTCTTAGAAAAACTGTATACAAAGTACGGTTTTCTAAGTATCTTAGTCTAACAGGCAACAAATATCTACGTCTCACTTGTAGTTTGAGCTGCATAGCATGGAATTTATAAACTCCTAGGTGAGCTCCTTCACCAAAAAGACCATGTGTATCTTTGAATCACCATTATATGCAATACTTAGAAGAAGTATGTATCCCATATTTTTCACATATCTGGCTTGTTTTTATTCCGATTCCGATCCGCACAAAATCATTATTAAAACAAACTTACAAAATAAAACAATTACAACTAAAAAAATATGAATACATAAATAAATATGGATAAACAATAACTGTTCTTGTTTCTATTAACAGACGTTTCTATTCATCGGTTTCCAAATCCAGAAAAATTTCCCGAGCAATTTAAAGCTTGGGTTAGTCTCGTTGGAGGAAAACTGGAAACAGCATCTGATACTGAATATTACAAAAGGAAGATTATTTGCGATATACACTTTGTGGAGTCTGACAGAAACCGTCATAACAGATTGAATAGATTAGCTGTGCCTTCGCTTTATTTGCCTGGTAAGTTATTGATTTCTAATTATTGTTTACTAAAATGCTTTATGATTTTACTAATGCTGGCTGCCATGTGCATCACCAGTGGGATCACGTTTTTTTCTCTGTGTGGTCATGAGCATCACCAGTGGGATCACGTTTTTTCTCTGTGTGGCCATGAGCATCACCGGTGGGATCAAAAGCTAATGTGTCACCGCTGATGCTCATGGCACCTCAGTAACATAGCGATGCTTTGAACATCACCGGTGGGATCAGTAAAATTATATGGGGCGTGGGATCAATACTGTAGGTGTAGTATGGTGGGCAGCCAACGTGCTAATGTATGTGTATATGTTTGAACCAGGATAGGTTCTAGAAATGCAAATCTAAATTAATAAATCATAAATAAACTTAAAATATATACAAAAATAATCTTAAACTAGTATCCAAAATTGAAATAGATTTCTGGAATATTAAACTATTTTATCCTATCCTACTAGGAAAAAATTGGAGTGGCCCAATTGCAAAATAAGTTGAGTTTTCTTTTGCAGACCAATTGGCGAATCTGAGTTCTGGGCAATTAATCTTGGAACAAGATTCAACTGTACCGCAACTGCATAATACATCACCACCAGCTAACCCAGGTAAAATGTGTGAGTTTATTAAGATAGATAGCCACCATATTAACAAACTCAATAGGCTCAATAGCGGAAGTATTTTGCCACAGGTTTGCCCGTACTGCAGTATTATGAAATATCGTTACAAACTTTGAATGATTGAATGCTTATCTCATCTTACCCCTATAACGGTGGTATTTATAATACTCTATCCAACTTAAGACTTCCGTTCAAACAACTACCATTAATGCATTTTACAAGCTATTGTTTAACTTGCAATGTTTGTATGTATGTAACTATGTATGTATGTTCGGGTCAAATCTTGCAAGCTGAATTAGAACCACTTCCTCTTATCCTACGGATCTGATTTTTTACATATTGGTTCAGTTCTGATGATAATGCATTTTTATGATAAGCATCACCTGAATCGACATCCACGGTTAGCTTCAGATAAAGGAACTCTTGAACGGTCAACAGCACAGACACGAAATTTTGTACGCATGTTATTGCAATATTAAGGTACAATAGGCAAAAAAGCTTGTTATAAAAATATAATTTAAGAAAATATTTTTTTTATTAATTTTCAGACTACCGTGAGAATGCCGTAATCTTGGATCAAGCCCCAACCTCGACACAAAATACAACGTCACAAACTGACGATACAGGTAAAATTTACATGTCTACATGCTACTTTTATATTCATTATATGCATGGTATTTATTAATAGTATTTACATTTTCTTTCATAACATATTATTTCAACCTACCTATATAATATAAAAAATAAATTAAAGAGTTACAAGTTCAAAGCTCAAAATTGTTACTCCTATTAGTGGCAACCAGACTAAGAGTTCATTGTTGTTGCTTTACTCTGCTGCTGCCACGTTTAATTGCTTAGTTTATGGGGCCCATATTAGTCTACGGTTAAGACTATTATGACTGTTATTATTATTAATCTAAATCTAAATCATTACTCATGTACGCATACGCAATACACATTGTGAAAACTTTACTTGAATATTATACGATGCGTATTAAGGCATAGAAAAGGCACAGTGACTGCTAGTTTAGAGCTGTATATTAAGACACGGAAGTAACAATGATCTATATCGTATTTTTACCCGACTTCAACGAATAAAAAGGAGGGTGATGTTTTCTTGTTTCTCCTTTTTTAGAGGCTAGTTGGGTTTTGGTTTTTAAATGGTTTTCTACTACGCTCACTGGTTGCCTTGCTTGTCGTTTTTATTATCATCATCATCAACAACCTACGTGTACGCACTGTTGGGAACAGGCGTTCTCATAGTAAGAGGCTGCTCAGTGGTCACTACGCGGGCCCAGTGCGGATTAGGGGCTACGTTTTTACTATGAATCATGTCCTTTTAAAGGATAAGACTAATATTGAATAAATAATACCTTTAACAAGCATCTTCATAGCTTCACATTAAGTGTATTTCTATATTCAAAGTATGTTAATGTTTTTTTCTACTTTTAAGGTATATCTCAAGATGTCGCTGGTGTGTCCCATGTTACCATGGAGCACAATTATGCCGTGATAAGCAGACCTAAAACATCACTTGAAAAAGGTAACGAAGGCAAGGATTATCACTATTGTTTATACAAGAGTGCCTTTAGGCAGGCCAGGTCAATTTCGAATGAAACTAGTTTAGCTTTAGGTCTAACTCTGATTGCGCCTGACTCTGAGGTTACCAGTTTCTTTTTATTTCGGTTTCTAAGTGGGTACGATTCTTAATAGTTCAGTTTTTGAGTTAGGTTCCTAAAATGTTAGATTATTTTTAACTCAAATTCTGAGCACTTTAGATTTTTGAATGATTGAATGCTTCTCTCATCTCACCCCTATTACGGTGGCATTTATAATACTCTTTCCAACTAAAGACTTCAGTTCAAATAACTACCATTAATGCATTTTCCAAGCTATTATTTAACTTGCAACGTTTGTATGTATGTAACTATGTATGTATGTTCGGGTGCAATCTTGCATGCTGAATTAGAACCACTTCCTCTCATCCTACGGACCTGAATTTTTACATATTGGTTTAGTTCCGATGACAACATATTTTCATGTTAAGAGGTCTGTGAACCAACATCAAAAATTTACATTTTCATACAAAAGGCGATAACGATTTCCACCCCTTAAATGTTAACCGATGTTTTGCCAGGATTTAGAAATAACTGTTTCTATGTTAAGGTAACTCTTTTATTCCAACTTTTCTATTAAAACACTTTTCTTTTTCTTCCAGTCCGACATCTTTTTCTTTCCTCCACAAAAACAGTGTTGCCACTCCACCGAAAAATAATTAAAAAAACTAAACTCGTGTATCTCTCTGTACGCGCCTCTTCGCACCTCTCCTCTCAACAGTTACACCGATTTTGACCAATTTTTAATAGGTTATCAGTCAGTACAAAATCTAGGTCTGTACGTTTTTTGAACATTGATTAAAGATCAAAAAAGTCAAATAATCGCCGAAATTTGTTTTGTATGAGAATACTATAACAACATTAAAACGGAATTTATTGATTTTAGTGAAAAAACCAAAACGTATAGACCTATATTTTGTTCTGACTGACAATCTATCAAAAATTGGTTAAATCGGTTAACATTTATGGGGTGGAAATCGTTATCGCCTTTTGAATGAAAAGCCGTAGTTTCACAATCCTCTTAAGTATCACCTGAATCGCCATCCAGGGTTAGCTCCAGATAAACGAACATTTCAACAGTCACGAAAATGACACAGACACAAAATTTTGTACGCATGTTAATGCAGTATTAAAGTACAATGGGCAAAAAGCTTGTTATAAAAAAGCAATTTGAAAAATATATTTTAAATAATTTTCAGGCCACCGTGAGAATGCCGTTATCTTGGAACAAGCCCCAACCTCGACACAAAATATAAAGTCACAAACTGACGATACAGGTAAAAATAACATGTCTACAATCTAGTTTTATATTCATTATATGCATATTTAATCGTTAGTAGAATTACTTTCTATCAATTATTTTACCTGATAGCAAATCAATGTCGAAGCAGCACGATTACAAGATCAAAGCTCAAAATTGTTACTCCTATTAGTGGCAACCAGACAGAAAGTTCATTGTTTTTGCTTTACTCTGCTGCTGCCACGTTTAATTGCTTAGTTTATGGGGCCCATATTAGTGTAAGTTTAGGACTATTATGACTTATTATTATTATGTTTCAACATTACTCATTTACGCATACACAATACGCATTGTGAAAACTTTATTTGAATATTATACGATGCGTATTAAGGCATAGAAAAGGCACAGTGACTGCTAGTTTAGAGCTGTCTTTTAAGACACGGAAGTAACAATAATCTATATCATATTTTTACCCGACTGCAGCGAATCAAAAAGGAGGGGGATGTTTAGTTTAGTTTATTTATTACTCAATATAATATACAGTTTAAATTACATGTCATGTCAAATTAAAAGAAATTACATTAGATCGTCAAAAAAGTAAATATAAGCATTCAAAATAATTAAATTGTTAACAGTTGAAGAAATAATAATTTAAATAGGATGTCATATTCGGTCTCCTCAAGAGATCGTCATTTCGTAAAACAACAAAAACAAATAGGTAACAAAGTAATAGTACATAGTACATGTTTTCTTGTTTCTCCTTTTTTAGAGGTTAGTTGGGTTTTTGGTTTTTAAATGGTTTTCTACTACGCTCACTGGTTGCCTTGCTTGTCGTTTTTATTATCATCATCATCAACAACCTACGTGTACGCACTGCTGGGATCAGGCGTTCTCATAGTAAGAGGCTGCTCAGTGGTCACCACGCGGGCCCAGTGCGGATTAGGGGCTACGTTTTTACTATGAATCATGTCCTTTTAAAGGATAAGACTAATATTGAATAAAAAATACTTTTAACAAGCATCCTCATAGCTTCACATTAAGTGTATTTCTATATTCAAAGTATGTTAATGTTTTTTTCTACTTTTAAGGTATATCTCAAGATGTCGCTGGTGTGTCCAATGTTACCATGGAGCACAATTATGCCGTGATAAGCAGACCTAAAACATCACTTAAAAAAGGTAACGAAGGCAAGGATTATCACTATTGTTTATACAAGAGTTCTTACCGTGGTAGTGCCTTTAGGAGGGCCAGGTCAATTTCGAATGAAGCTAGTTTAGCTTTAGGTCAAAATTCCATATAGGTTATGTTTTAGTAGGACAGATAATGAGTCAATCAATTTCTGGGTAAATTGGTTGAGTGTACAGTCAAAAGGAAAACGGAAACAACATTCAAACAGAGATTCTCGTCCCACTCTTCCGCACGATGGATAATGCGAAAGATCAGGATGCGAATCTCTCTCGCGAGTCACTACAATACTTATCTTACACAACACTTATCTTAGACGTCCCGAATAGGCGCCCTGATCTGTTTTTGAGGTGTTAGCAATATTTATAGTCGTTTAAAATTATGCTAGGTCGTCTTTAGCCGCTTTAATTAATTTAAAGCTTTCCGATTTAGAAACTTCTCTTGATCAGAGAGACTTTAATATGACATTGTCATTAAGAATATTAACTATTCATTGTTTTATCGTGTTTGTATTCAAGTGGCCATTATCTTCGATAATTATTTCGATTTATAATGAGTCAATGGTGCATAATATTTTTATCTTAGCCGATTATATCTGGCTTTTTCAGAATATAACGTATATAGAAACTGACCTGCAAAGAAATAGTATTTTTCAGAACTACTTTTATAAAAATTCGACATATATTTAAATCGACTCGATACAAATCTGGTGTGATAAGAAACTGCAATTTTTGGAATTTAACTTATTACTAATTTGTCAAATTAGTATGAGCTTACTATGACTGTGACCTACTAAGAATCTGACCTACTCAGAAATTGACTTAAATAGAAAGTGACTTCACTTCATGATATATTCCGAAACTGTCTGATTCAGAAACAGACTTATGACAAATCTGACCTGACGCGAATCATACTTACCCAGATATAGACCTAACGCTCAACTGGCCTAATTTGAATCTAACATGGCCCACCTAATGGTGGTCGTGATATGACAATCCCTACGTTAGAGCGAGTCTCCTGTCGTTATTTTTAAGATACAAAAAATTGTATCCGCCGCTTAGTTGAATAATATAAATCAGTCATCAACAATATTAACAATATCATCCTTCAATCAATCAATTTCTATTACAGATGTGCTGAAAAGAAATCCGGTTCACAATGGTGTAGTCCACCCACTGCGCACCAAAATTAAGCGCCTTCGGACGGAAATTACACGCTTGCGCAAGAAAGGGCGGTCATTCGCAGCACGACTAACAAATGCAAACAATTTGTCAGACAATGCTGCCTTTCAACAAGTCGTCAATAGTATGACAACCCCGGCTCGATTATTCTTACAAATGCAACGGCAAGCACCAAAGAAAGCGAAAGGACGACGATTTCGTATTGAAGAAAAAGTACTCTCACTATCACTCTACAAAAAGAGTCCCAAGTGCTATGCACTTCTGTGCAAATATTTTACCTTGCCATCAGTAAAGGCGATGAAGAGACTTTTAAGTCAAATAAAACTATGCCCTGGAATAAACCCAATAATATTTAAGAAAATAAAGGAAACCTTGTGCAAGAGTAATATTCAGGATCGGTTATGCAGTTTAATATTCGACGAAATGTCTTTGACACCGCAAATTTTTTACAATGCGCAAAAAGATGGTTTGGAAGGATTTTCAACAATCCAAGACAAGAAGTTTGCGGACCATGCACTGGTTTTTATGGTCAAGGGCATTAAAAACAACTTCAAGCAACCCATTGCGTATTATTTTACGACTGGATTAAAAAAAGTGGAATTGAAAAAACTGATTTCAACAGTCGTGAATTACGCGCAAAAGTCTGGCCTTATTATTTTAAATACTGTGTGCGATCAAAGCACTGTAAATGTAGGTGCTATAAAAGAGCTCGTTGACGAAGCAAAAGCGGAGTATTTGCGGCTCGAGAAGCAGTGGCACCATGACGTGATTACAGTTAATGGTAAAAGTATAATACCAATTTATGACGCGCCCCATTTGATTAAAGGAATTCGCAACAACCTTCTGACAAAAGATATGGCATATACAACAAATAACGAAGAAAAGCTTGTTAAATGGGAATACTTCGAAATGTTGTATGCCGCCGATAAATCATATGCTGAGCTGCGACTGGTCGATAAACTGACAGAAGAGCACGTAAATCGACAAAAAATTAACAAAATGAGAGTAAAATCAGCGACCCAACTCTTTAGTCATAGTGTTGCAGTAGCCACTGAACACTTGTCGGCGAGGGGCGATCTCCCTAGTGAATGTCGACAACTTATCGATATCACCTTAATATTAGATAACTTATTCGATAGTTTAAATGTTAACAGCTTCAATTCACATGGAAAAAAATATAAAGGAGCAATCAAACGAAACTCTCCTCATCATCAATTGTGGAAAGAGAGTCAAGTAGTTTTAAGAACTATCAAGTTCAGAAAGCAGAAAATTAGTGGAAACAAAGTTCGGATTATCGAAACGATCGTCCCATCTGTGGTCAATCTAATTAAAACGATAGAAGGCATGGAAGCAATTTGGAAAGTTTTGTCTGGTAGGTACGGGTTTGATGCTCTTTTTACCAGAAATCTCAATCAGGACCCAGCCGAGAACTTCTTTGGGAACATTAGAAGCTATGGGGCGAGGAATATTTCCCCAAATACTGTGGCTTTCGAAGGTGCATTTAAAGCTTTATTATTAAATAATTATAACTCGCCCCATTCCACGAAAGCCAATTGTGAAGAGGACCCAAACAAGTGCCTCCAAACGTTAGATTTCTTTTTAACAGAGAAATATGATGCTTCTGATGTTCCCAGTGAAGATACTTATGAATGTAACGCTGAAGTTTTCAATTATAATAATTTACGGGAAACTGACGCGGGTCAGAGAAATTATGTGTGTGGTTGGGTCTTGACAAAATGTCTTAAAAATGTTGTAAAAGGTTGTAAAACTTGCAGACAAAACCTCATTGACACAGACGATAAAAATAGTAATAATGCTTTTATTAAATCCAAAGAGTATAACAAAAAGAAATGGCTTTGTTATCCGAGCGAGGAATTTACAAATTGCTTTCATGACCTGCAAAATGTAACGGCATCATTTTTGAAAAGCAATGTCCCGAAAAGTAATATTAAAAAACATATAATTTCAGTCACAGATGTGTTGGTCGATTACCCGTTTAATTGTTCTGTACATACAGAAGCTTTAAAAACCTATTTTACAAATACAACAATTAATGTTCTGATGTACAGTTGGTGTAGATCGATAAATCGAATTTTCGCTGGGAAACTGACTTACGAAGGTGATGAAGATGAGTATAAACTGGCTGCTCAGCTTTATTATAATAAACATAGGCATTATAAAAATAAAAAGTAATAAAACCTGGCTGTTTTTTTACTGTTAAGCACTAAGTTTTCCTTTTTATATATATTTTGCTCTTATGTTCCGTCCTGTTTTTTGTGACCTTGTGTTGTGATGTTTTTAAATTTATTTTTTTCCTTTATTTTGAAAATGTCACGAAAAATAGGACGGACCAAAACGGTGCAGTTTCACATTTAAATTAACCATACCTATATTATTTCAGAAAAAGTGTACCTTTTACTTTTTTGTTCTGAATTTGATTTTGTGTTATTCCTACCCAGAATCAATTATTCTTAGTAGAAATAACATAAATCTCCAAATTCAGAACAAAAAGTAAAAGGTACACTTTTTACTGAAAACTCCTACATATATAAGAGCGCATGTATAGCACTTCTAGTAACGGATACAAAAACCAGATGGCGCTGTCAAATGAGTTTCCATGAAAGGCTGCAAGAGGGCTCTCTTTACCTATATACTTACTTTACTCTTTGCACAGCACATAACATATGTAATCTTAAATGTCATTTATCTCCTTTAAAAGAACGGTAAAGTGGTTTTTTTTTTTTTACACTTATGCGAAACGACTAATACTACCATACTATTCAATTTCAGCGAAAAATATACAAGTCGGTATATTGGGTATACATCCTTAAAAATATTCCTTACCTCTAGGTCTTAGAGGCAAACAAATCCAGAATCATAATTTTCACAATTTCACAGGTAAACAATGAAATTAAAAAATTGTGAACGCATCTTTTATGCATAGACAAACGTTTCTTCGATTTGTATATAATGCCATTCATTCTTTCGTTTACGTATCATTCACTCAATTTCCTTATGACGTCCGTAGTCTTTCTCAGTGTGGCCAACGTAGGCGATTTGTCGCCATTTAGGCTACTCAGAATGAGAATCGGCGATGAAAAAATCTGAAAGGCGACTGGTCGCCTATTAGGCTACTTCAGAGACAAGCATTTAAATTAGCCGAATCACAAATGAAAACTACGTTTTATTTTATTTAAGCGAAAATTTGGCGTTTGGTTTGGGCTACTTTTTTGGGCTACAGAACGGAAGTTGAAATTCGGCTACATTAGGCTACTTAAGATGTAAAAAATGGCGACATCAGGCCCTAAGCGGTTGGCAACACTGGTCTTTCTTTCAGTGACGTATTGACGTAAATTGCATTTTCCTTGGGTTTTAGTTTCAGCACTTAAAAACCTTGGCCTTAATTTATCTACTTTTCAAATGTGACTAACTTATATTCAGATCAAAAATGTATCTCTACTTCGATACTTTAGTTTTATGATTATATCTAAAAATCGAGCATAAAAACTAGCAATGGATGCAAGCGATAGCCCGAGCGATTACGATGAGGGAGGCGAGATTCCTATCTGGCAAGAGCCTCGGCGGGAGCCCCTGGGAGCTCCTAAAGAGACTCTTTGCGACGAGGATCCGGAACAAACCTCTGGCGACCGATTACACGCGTTGGAAGAGGAGCAGGAGATTCTATCTTCGTCCGTGTTTTCGTTGTCATCGCACCTCGCTCAAGTGGAGTTTCGTTTGCGGCAGATACTAAAAGCGGCACCGGAGGAAAAGGATGCTATGTTGAAGGAGCTGGAGGAGTTTACGTCGCGGGGAGTGCCAGATGCGAGAGCGTCGCCACAGGGTAGCGCGGGCGAGGCTAGCTGTGCTGAATGTGGAGAGCTTGAGAGGAAGATTCGCCGTCAGCGCTCCAGACAGTCGCATTTCATCGAGAGGTTGAAAACACAGCTTAAGGAACTAGAAAGGTAAACATTCTAGAAATGTTTTACCTAACTGTAATATATACAAATACAAATAATTTGCAGTGTCTGACAGTGATTTCAACATGAATACAAATATCTAAGTTGAGAATGCTATTTACATTATGCCTATAAGCCTAAATTACGGTTTTTAGAAATTTTGTCTGTCTGTTTGTCTGAATGCTTCTTCCGAATAGGTTCCGGGACTGCTGAATGGATTTAAATGAAACTTTCAGGGATAGTTATGGATATTTTAATTTAGATAATGGCATTTATTTTCAAAGGGTTTTGAAGATATGACATACTGCTATTTGTATGAAAAATCTTCCTGATTCTACATGAACAAAGTGTCAAATATAGCCGTTAAAGTCAAGAAGGAACACCTTTATATAACTTGTTAGAATGGTAATCGAAAGCATATTTCATTTGTGTTTCTCTCTCCATACTGTACTACCTGCAACATTGCCATTCAAACATATATACTAACAGCTGTCTATCTACATTTTACAGGTTTGCCACAGACCCCGAAGCAAGTGACAAACAACACAGGACTTTAATTGAGCATTTGAGATCAGAAATAGATAATAGCCTCGAAGAAGGATGTCATCAACCACTCAGTGCAGAAGAACTAAGGCATCAGATCAACTGTGCAGTCCGGCAATATGCCGACAAACAACTATCAAAAGATGAGATAATTGGTAAACTACAAACACACATTGATGACATGCAAAAGTTCATAAAACTAATGAAAACGGAAGATCTAACAGGAAACTCAAAATCTCAAACACAAGATACAAAAAGTACAAAGTCACCAAACTCTTTTGACAAAACATTCAGTAAAAACAAACCGGGTGATGATCTTAGAACAGAGACCATTAATTTAATGAGGAAAGCCAGTACATTAATACAAATATTTACAGTGTCCCAGTTTGGTTGCTCACCAAACACAAGTCGTAGAGCTGAGAAACAATCCTCAACCATCGTAACTCACTGGGGCAATCTCCGAGCTAAGCTAGAGATGTCTGTTGATGCTGTACTACATCTAGTCTCTCGTAACCGACCAACCCATGCCATAATTGATACATACGACAGTGAATCTGAAGAGGGAGGATTTGTCATCAATGATATACCACTGACAACTGCGGTTAGGAGGCACCTAGCTGTTAATATCCGTGATTTGCTCCAGCATGGATTGACGGGACCGGAATCTGCCTCCCTCGTTCCCATCATAGGTTGTTTCCCTGTACGCCGATCATTTGCTAACGCTACACATATCTGGGAGCTGATTTTACGTTATTATGACATCAATGATGGTGATAGATTTAATTCAACACCGGCAAGGAAGCTGAGTCAAAGTTTCAACTTGGATATTGTGGGTGGGAATGCTATATCTAATAAGCAAAGTTTACTGAGTGCTATTGGCAGTATCATTGCCTCACACACTCCATACAAGAGGAGCTACGATGCACATTTTAAAGCGTTTGTTTGTGCTGCGTTGAATTCTCACAAACTTGTCCTTTGGTTGAACATAATACTAAAGTGCCGGTCGCTGGTCGACACCTACTATTCGTCGACGAGCTACGTTGTCAACACTGGTTTCCAAGACGCCTTGCAGAGTCTGGACCGTCTGACCCCATATAACTTTGACTTGCCAGTCGATCTCGCCGTGAAACAGTTTCAAAATATCAAAGATGTGTTTATGTAATTCATTTATTTCTAAGAGTAATTTTATACATAATCAATGAATAAGGCCTTCAATGCATTTATTGTGTACTTAGTCTAATTGTAAAATTATTTCTAGTCTCATTATAGTCCTTTTAAATTGAGCGAGCAAGTTGTTATTAGATTTAGGAATTTGTTCTTGGCAGACTCTTATATACTTAAAACATAAAATGTATAATTCCTTAGTAATAGGCCTGATAAACGCTGATCTGAAACGCTCTGTATTATAAAACTGCAGTATTTATCATTTACAAATAATAAAAACAACAACTATTAGTCCTGAAATCAGTACATTCCAGTATTGTGATATAAGAAGTATTTTACTTTATCTATAGTTTACAGAAACGTACCAAAGATTTATTAAAATGTTAGTTAAATATGCGTGAAATGTTAAAGACACTGAATATATCGCTAAATATAATGGTAGCTGAAGCATCAAGTGACTTTTTTATTTTAATCCTATCTTGGTATCGTGTACCTATCATACACAGAGCTTTCACATTGCCAAAGTGATTATAAGTTATAACATATCGCGCTCAAATTCAAAGTGGTCACAAGTGGGAATTTTTATTCTCAGTAATTACCAGTGCCGGATTAAACCAGCGCAGGGCCCGTAGAAAATTCTATCAAGAAAGCAAACCAAGGGCCCTTGGTTTGCTTTAGTAATTTAAAATTATCTTTGTATATTTTGATACCGACATCTTTCTACTAGCCTCTTGTAACTTAAATAAAAACCGGACAAGTGTGAGTTAAACTCGCGTGGAGAGGGTTCCGTTCCGTACATGATTATCTGAAATTTACTAGGTTACTTTAAATACCATAGACTTCTTATAGGTTTTCATGTAATCTATAGGTAAAGAACTATTTTCTGTATTTTTTTCAAATTTTTATAGTAGTTTCGGATATAAGGGGGGGGGGTGGTAAATTTTCGCCTAGTTTCCTAAATAACTTCCAAACTATTTCACTTGAAATTAAGAAAAATATTTATTTATTTAAGATCCTCACACTAAGCCCTTTTATTTGATATGTCACGCGATATAGGTTGCATAACTTTTTTTTCCTAATTTACCCCCCAAAAGTGGCCCCCATGTTTAAAATTCATATATTTACGTCACGCGTCCGTGTTGCGGTCACCGACTTACATAATGTATACCAAGTTTCAACTAGTTTCGGAGCAAATAGGCTGTGACAGACGGACAGACAGACACACGAGCGATCCTGTAAGGGTTTTGTTTTTTCATTTTGAGGTACGGAAACCTAAAAGGTATATTTTTACGCTCCAAAAAAATACGCTTAGGCAAGCGTGTGTACGCGGGGCCCGTATCATTTGCTACGTACTCTAGCTACGTGGCTAATCCGGTAGGTACTGGTAGTTAGCAGTGGTATCAAAGTGATTACAGCGGGAATTAATTTGCCCTGCCTCGTCCTGTTAAACAACCCTGAAGGCGTCTCCACGAGCGAGGTATCTCTACGATAAAATCACCGCGAGACGCTGGCAAACGCGTTTGGTTTGCCCGGGCCTTAAGTACTTGATGCGTACCGTCGGAATCCGTGGGCGGTGAATGTCAGGGTTCATGTCAAAGCGTGGGATGGCGTGGGTGTAACGATGTAGTCTCAAGTGTAGCCAATAAAGCTATATATACGTATCCGTATCTATGCTAATTAAGGGCCTAAGAGGACTGTGAACCAACGGCAAAATCACCCTTCTCATACAAAAGGCGATAACGATTTCGACCCCTTAAATGTTAACCGATTTGCACCAATTTTTGATAGGTCAGAACATAATCTCGGTTTATCAAATGTTTTTCGAATATTATTTTAATATCAACAAAGTCAAATAATCGCCAAAAATTGTTTTGTATGAGAATACTAAAATAACTAAAAAAAGTAATTAATTGATTATAGTAAAAAAAATCAAACCGTATGACCTAGATTATGTTCTAACTGCCAACCTATCAAAAATTGGTGAATATCAGTTAACATTTAAGGGGTGGAAATCGTTATCGCCTATGTATGAAAAGCCGTTTGTTCACACTTCTCTTAAGACTAAAGACCTGCTCATATTGGGAGCGTGGTAGCAGCACATTCGATTTATACTACTCACACAAATGCGACAACATGATGGCGTCGCACAGCACTTTTTTTATTTATATTATCCACACAGAAAAGGTTGAACGTATCCAGCGAATTTTTGTTCGTCATCTTAACTCTAGGTTGGGAGTATCAAATGCTACGTACGAGAGTGCTTGCCAACGACATGGCTTGCTCTGCCTGCATGGACGCCGGCAAGTGCTGGACATGAGTCTGCTGCATGATATTGCCAACGCTCGGCTGGAGAGCCCTACAGCGCACCAGCCTACATCACTCGTCATGCTCAGTGTGTGTTGTTTCATGTCTCTTTCGTCCACACCAAATATGCTCGGAATTCTCCACTGTTGCGTCTGGCAAATCTGTACAATAAGAAATTTAGCCATTTGGATCAATTTTCCATGTCCAAAGCATCTTTCAAATCAGCAGTAATTAAAAGTCTCGGCCCATAATCAATCTTTTTACACTATACCTATTCTACGATACACAAAGACACAACACACACACGCACTCACACGTGCACATACACACACAAACACACACCCACACACGTGCGCCCATTTCTACTCGTTATATGATTTTGTTTTTATTTTATTTTATGTGTAAAAGTTAGATTTCATTATCACCAGTTGACTTGTGATTTTCATGTTCACAGTCAGTTTACTCTTTCTTTCGTCGTGTCGTTAGTAAACTTCATTTTTGGGTATTCGGTGGATATTTATATTAAATTTATATTAACTAAAAATCTGTACTGTTTATATACATTGTAATGTGCTGTTGATGTCCTTATACAATAAATAAATAAACACTTTCAGTGCCAGCCCAAAAATCGAGTCACATCCCAGGCGCCGCAGAACTGCCTCCATACAAAATTGCTATAGCAAGAACCCAACCAACGAGTCGTTCGGCGTGGCGACAATGGATATCGGGTTTTCGGCACTGAATGTTCTAAAGATCTAAAGGCCGGGGCAAACCAAACGCGGTTGCGGCGCGTTTGCGGCGCGAACGCGGGTCCGCACCGTTGTCGAACGGCGCGGGCGGATATACCATGCCACACCGCGGCGGCGCGGGACCGCCGCGGTCCCGCGGCTACTTTGGTGTGCCATAGTAAATCCGCCGGACCCGCGTTCGCGCCGCAAACGCGCCGCAACCGCGTTTGGTATGCCCGGACCTTTAGCCTTCATTTTACTAGCAAAGAAAGCTGCCTAAACTTGCGGGGCGCTCGGGGTTTTTAGAGCGCTGTGATTGGTGCGTTTCCTGAGCTCCCTTTAGCCCTCCGGTTAGGTTGGGGTTTTAGGGGGCGGTATTTTGGGAAAGGTGGATGCCGATTTCTGATTATCAATACTACTACTATTATAAACTATGTATTTCTATGGGCACCAGCCTGAAATAAACATTTTTATTATTATTATTATTATTATTATAAATGTAGAAGTAGGTGCGTCGGTACGTCAAAGTGTTTGGATGTTTGTTCGTCAATCCCGCGCGTAAACGGCTGGACGGATTTAGATGAAAGGCAGAGAGATGGACCTATCACTCTATATCTTGAAATAAAACAATGGATACATAGCGAGCAAAGTATTCAAAGCTATAGGTAGGTAGAATTTGAGCAACTTTTCCTCGTTATTATTAATACAAGGTATTATTTTCCTTATTCTGTTAACTTATTTGGTTCGACTGTTCACTGTATTGGTTTATTGTGTCTATGTAGGACTTGTGTAAGCTATTTTAAATGCAAGTTTTAGTGTAAAAATAAAGGTAAGCTTTAAATTAAAAATGTTTTGTATTTTATGCGAGTAAAGTGTTTTGTTTTAGCCTAAGTTGATGGTTGTTTTGTTGGTCATTAGGGTTTGTAAAAATTAGAAAATTATTACGTACGTGGCATTTGGAATTACGTAGGTAATGCAAGTTCGTCGCATTTTGAAAATCAAGCAATTCCTAGATTCAAAAGGGCTTCTCCTGGACCTCGGGCTCCCGTGGTGCGTTGCCTGGTAGTTGGCCACGCCGGGACATTCCAGGAGGACGTGGGTGGCTGTCTCTTCTGCCTCCATGCAGGCTCTGCACTAAGGGCTGTCTGTAACATCTAGATTACATAGGTGTTTGTTTAAAAGAGTATGTCCAGTTATTGTCTCAGTGGGCTATGTTGGGAGTTTCTCTGAAGGATCGTATCCGCAATGAGGTGATCCGACAGAAAACCAAAGTTACCGACATAGCTCAACGAATCAGTGAACTGAAGTGGCAGTGGGCCGGCCATATTAGCCGCAGAAACGATGGCCGCTGGCGTAAACGTGTTCTGGAGTGGAGACCGCGAATCGGCAAACGTAGTGTAGGACGCCCTCAGGTCCAGTTACAAGTCCTGACAAAACACGGAGCCTCTTCAGCTTAATTAGCTTAGCGATAATCCGGGGTTGATTACCGGAAGGGCCTGTCTGGCTTGTCTGTATCTCGGTTAGTCCAGTATTGTGTAGGGTGTTCTTCAGCCAGCTGAAAGGCAGGGGCAGGATAGGCTGAATGATGAGGCTCTTGCAAGGTCGTTAAAAAGATAAGAGTTTGCGAAAGTTATAACTCGATTAATATCACAGGTAAATACGGGACTCTAGTCAGACTCGCACATGTCTGAGTATAAATATAAAGATAAATGAATAAAGAATTTTTTTTCAGGAAACATGCAGCTGTTAGTGTGGGTGCTGTTATCAGTACATTTGGCTGCGTCTGTGTTCTTCCACGAGAACTCTTCCATCGTCATAGCTCCCAGTGCAAATTACTCGGACTTTGGATTCAGTATGGGCTATCAAAATGGAGAAAAGGGAAACCTTTGTACGTAACATACTAGCATTGTACTCAATCTATCAAAATACCTATAGCTTGGCACCGTTAACCAAAACGTTAACTTCGTTAAACGTTAAAGCGTTACATTTCGGAAGCGTTAGCGGAAGTTAACTTTAATCGTTAACTCGTGACAGAAATTGCATTTTATATGTCGTTGCATTAGTGATTTACTTAAGTGAAGTGAATTTTAGGCAGGACATGGAAAATTAACATAACCAGGTGTAACATTAGATTTGGTAATAATATTATAGTACCTACATTGTGCATCTAGGGCCGTAAGAAAGGGATAACTAACGAGAGTCTGTTAGAAGCCCGACGCCGATAGGCGAGGGCTTTTATGACTCGAGTTTGTTATCCCCTTACTGCCCGTGATACACACAATGTTTTTCATCACATTTGCGAGGAAATGAAATAAAAATTAGACAAGAAAAGTATACATATTAATTTTCTTCCTACTACGCTTTAATTTCATCATAATGGCCTTAAATACTCAGCACAAAGCAGCCCTTATTTGCTCTAGAGCAAATAAAGTTGCATACAAATTTCATTATAGCACTGTTTTGTATTTTTTTTTAATTTGGTTGGTTGATCAAGAAGTTTACACCAACAGCTACCCAATCCGCCCATTCACAGTCCGACGAGACAGCCGACCACTCTTCTGTGGACTTACAGTTAGCAAAAAAAAAAAACAGGCCACATATCGGCGGCCATATCGAACTGTGATTGTCTCGTCTAAAATGTTATGCTCAAAGTACTGGCTGATAAGATAGCATGGGTTACAAAAAGATTTAAAAAAAAAATTGGCATAATATGACAATTAATAGACTAGATACAAGATTTCTGTGAAAATTTTCGGATTTTCGACTTTAGCTTCAGAACCAATAGACTGATTTTAATAAATAGGGTATCTTAAGATTCGGGGAGAACGTGCGAGTGTCATAGGCTATATAAAAATTCTAAGGGTGCGTCATAACAGGTGCCAATATCCTTTTTACTTCGCTAGTTGGGTTTAACTGTACCTTTACGTTTTTTACCAACTTTTAGCAGTAGTAGAAAGAAAAGCAGATTATGCACCTCGCATCAAGTGATTTGTTATTGCGCTCGTGTTTTTAGAGCCCTCACTAACGTTCGGGCTCCAAATCAATACTCGGCGCAATAATGAATCACTTTCTGCTTGGTGCAACAATCTACTATTTATTTCCATTTTACATCGTGAATTACCATCAGGTGAGTGTTCATAAACTGAGCGTACGTTGCGATCAGCGCGGGGCAGCTCCGCCGGCTTGCGGTCGCGCGCCCCGCCGGCTGCGGCTCCCGAGCAGCTCCGCCGACCTGGCGCACTTAACTCCCACTGATGGCGGGGCCCATAGAGGAGTTAAATCGGCTATAGTTGCTCTATACGCTTGCGTATAATAACACCCTTTCCGAGCAAGTGTGATGAAAAAGTATTATTACCATGACATGTTTTTCGCGACGCGATCCGCGAGGTTCGTCATCCGTTACCCGACATGTTAACTTCGTTAATTAACAATTAACGGATTAATGGTCTTGTGCCCAGCTATGCTTATCTATAGATACTATAATAAAATAGTTTTTTTTTTATTTTTCTAATTTATGTACCAAAATCAAAACTGGCCCCCATATGTAAAATTCATTTATTTACGTTACACGTCCGCGTTGCAGTCACCGACTTACATATGTGAACCAATTTCAACTCAATCGGTTCAGTAGTTTCGGAGCGACGGACAGACAGACATACAGACTGACAGACAGATCACACGAGTGATCCTATAAGGGTTCCGTTTTTTCCTTTTGAGGTACGAAACCCTAAAAATATATAATAAAAAACCTTTGATGGAAATAAGTTGGTTATATGAAAATAGAACATTTCTCTAGTGCGAAAACCCAGGTAGAAAAATGTGCACAAAATCTGTATGGAATCTGTGTGTCTGTCCACGCACAAGATGCGCACTCGACCCGTCAATCACTTTATGATTGTCGAATGAAATAGACAAAATGAGCAGCAGTGATAATTTTAATTTTAATTTATTCCATAGTGGTTGGCGCTCCCCTCTACGATTTGAACGGACGAGTGTATGAATGCCCCGTGGATGAAATCCGCAAAGAAAACAAAAATACTTGCAAGCCCCTTGACATTGACTTAGACAAAATGGGAGTTTTTTATAATCGCTGTAAGTATTTCGAGACAAAACCTCGCTGGCTTCAGCAAGCCTGCACAGAGGCGTAGCTAGGTAACCAAAGGCACTGAGTCCTTAAGTACCATGAGTTTGCGCAAACCGTTCTCGCTATCGAAATCTATCGGAAATGCTGCTCGTTGCCGATACAAGTAAAAGTGACCGAGCGATAGTTTACGCTAGCGAGAGCGGTTTGCGCAACTCATGGTAACGGGACTGGTGCAAGAAAAAACTGGGTTCCTAACTAAACTGTTTAAGGTGGGAGAATTTTTAGCTAGTTAATACGAGGTTTGCTGGTCAGGGTGCCACTGGGCCTGCATTTTAATCACTTTCAACCTAACTTTCACAAAATTCGTTCTATATATAAAAAAAAAACAATGGCAAAGAAATGGCATATACAGGAACGCCCTCCCTGCAGCCCTAAAGTGTTTAGTGTTTTATCTATAATTCGTAAAAACGTAACAGACAGACAGACAGTTACTTTTGCATTTAGAATAGTCCCATACAATTACAAACCATACAAGGATAGTTTACATACAACCGCCCTGACAAAAGTGAAGCAATAAACCGGTGCGCTTTGACATTTGACACTATCGGAGCGTCCCGTCGTTTGTATGAATTTCGAGCCATAAATGGCTCCAATTTTGTTGATTCAAATTGTACGCGCGGACTTGGTTTCTATTGCGTTATTATTCTAGAATAATACCTGTGTATGTTTTTCAGCTTTAAGCAAACAGCAGCATTTTTACTTGGGCGCTTCAATAGCAGCAACGGAGAAGTTTTTTGTCGTAAGTATATTTCTCAAATATTTAACTTTAAGAAAGAAAGAAAGAACGAAAAAACATTTATTCGTAACAGAGCACAAAATACATCACAAGACGAAAACTAGAAAAAGCAGAAAATAGTGCCAACTGTTACGAAAAGGTCCCAACTCAGCATAATGCTGGCTCGGGGGCCAGCGCTGGTATTCCGTTGGAACCATCTGGTAAAGTCACGGCAGACACACAGAAGAATAACATAAAAACAGGACAAAAGATCGAAATGACATATAAGCAAAAAAACGGAACGCAATAATATGGCGTAAACTGGAACAGAGAGTTTTTTTTTAAACTTTACTTTTAGACTTTAGGAAAAGATTCATGCGGAATGGGGACTTCATACATCTCATTAAGTATATTAAACTTCCATTATTCAATAGGACATTCTTATTATTTTTTATTACCAGTCAATAATTTTCCAGCAGTGGACGTCTTTCGGCTGAAATGACGATGATGATAAATAAATTATTTTTTAAAATGTAATAATTAATAATAAAACTTATCTTATTATTTTAAATGCATTTTCCTAATGATGGAGGGAAAAGCAGTACTTATGTCTCTCGGTTCGTCAATGTATTAACATATTTTAATAACGAAAATGATAAGACCTAACGTAAATGTAGGTAATCGTTTTTGAGGTAACTTTTCCAGGAGAAACATTACAGGAAATAATTGGGTTACTAATTCTTGATGGTATTTCTAAAAGTAATTAAAGTATTTGTAATTTATTTTATTAATATTAGGTATTTCATATGTTTTTTTCCATTTATTTGCATACTCTACCATTGACAATGTCATTTCATGTATTTGCTCTCTGTTGTTTTATAATATTAACAGCGTAGTTTTTATTTAATTACTTACATTTTAAATTACTAAAATAAATAAGTATTCAAATGTTGTTTTTAAGCGTGTGTCATTTGTTTCAATTGACTATTTTTAAGGGGCTCGTAAACAGGCTAGTTTCTCGGCAATTGATTGCTGCAATTCAGGCTATCCCCAAAAAGATAACATATTACATCACTATAGGGACAAAAAGTTTGAATGTAAACTTTTGAGGATAGCCAGAATTGCAGCAATAAATTGCCGAAAAACTAGCCCTTTTACAAACCCCCTTAAGATAAGTTACTTACTTTAGTTTTATAGTTTTTATTTTCCTCGACAGACGTGTGCTCCATTGCGGACTGCAAATAACTTTATTTTGGGTAACATAACCAAAACAATTTATGGAGCTTTTGGAATATGCTTTAACCACGACCGGGCCGGGGTTGTTAAGACCTGTGACGGCTATGGACTAGAAGAGGATTTGAAAAAAAATATAAGCGCTCGAAGTAATTATGAGTCTGTTTTTATAAGCCGAGATACTACAGTGAATTCCTCCATACTTGTTTTATTTGGTAAACAAGTTTCTAACCTCAAAATGTGCTATTTTTGGGTGAAACAGCAATTTTATCCTAAATAAAGCAAACCTAGGCTAATTGGCAAAGTGACGTGTTTAATATTGACTCCGGTTCGTTTATTTGTAAGGAAATAGCTGTTTAAGCCAAGGGTGCATTTTGAGGTTAGAAACTTGTTTACCAAATAAGACACGTATGGATGAATTCACTTTAATGTTATTGGTTCGCCCCGAACTAAGATTTCGCGAAGTAGATAGTGCCTACGCAATAAGTTAAGTTTGGTTTTGAAAACTAAAGGTGCTAATTTAATAATTCAAAACATATCTACATGGGTAGGTATCATGACTCCTTAAAGGACGATTTCCCAACCAGTCAGGCGCACCCGACTGAAAGAACGTTGGAAAACCCTGCCCTAAAGCATTCACCATAGACGAAAATAAAAAAAAATCTGTTATCTATAGATGGCGAAAGATATAAATGTATAACAAAGTTTTTTGTGGCACTGCGGCTGAAGGTTTGGTTTACTTTTCAGATGCGATTTACGGCGGAACTGGATGGACCACATTAGTAGACGGGACGCACGACAGGATCCTCATAGCAAAATCCTTCGCATCCGGTGATATTATTAAGGGCAGAATTTCAAAACCTACAAGCGGGTATAGTTCATTTATGAGCCAGACTTGGGACATACAATTTGGAATAACAAACTATGGTAAGAATATTATTAATGCACTCTTAGTTAATGAACCCTTAGTTCCCTTAACATGAATCCTTAGTAAAGATTTTGTATGGAAAATTTAAATAAAACCGGCCAACTGCGAGTCGGACTCGTGCGCGAAGGGTTCCGTACCATTACGATCTATAAAAACGGGAAAAAGTCACGTTTGTTGTATGGGAGCCCCCTTAAATATTTATGTTATTCTGTTTTTTTAGTATTTGTTGTTATAGCGGCAACAGAAATACGAGTACGTCATCTGTGAAAATTTCAACTGTCTTACTAACGCGGTTCATGAGATACAGCCTGGTGACAGACGGACAGACAGACAGACGGACAGCGCAGCGGAGTTTTAGTAATAGGGTCCCGTTTTACACTTTGGGTACGAACCTTTTCATTTACATTATTTTATAATGGAGGTGAACAGATGTTGCGTTATAGAAAGTAATTAATTGTCACATTAACAAAATTTGTTAGTACCTAGCAATGATACTCGTAACGCCATCTGTGATTGAACTTTTGCAATTGTGAAAGGTAAAAGCTTAACGGAGACTGTCATGCTGCAGGCACTTTTTATAATGCCCAATTGCCCATAGATAGGTTTCCCGCAAATATCGCAATGAACGCCTTAAAAAAACGTTCCCGCTACGTCTATCCACGGTATAAGCATTTAGTTTAAACACTTTCATCTCGTTTAATTAAAAACCCATGGGCCTCACACAAGCTTCCTGGTATTGTCAGGAAACCGCCTGGGTAAATTTGGACTATTTGTCTATAGTTTTTTAAAAATTGCACAATAAAAGCGTTGTTGTGTCATTAATCCGGTCGCGAGTGTCAGAAATAATGCGCTGCCAGAAATAATTCCCGCATACTGCTTTCGAAGGCAGTGGGTGTTTACATGCTGCTTAAAGTACCAACTTATAGACTGGCTAAAACTAAAAAATCATTTCTAGGAAATTGTACACATTTTTACAATTAAATACCTAAAAACATTATAGAACAAACAGACACAATGTTCAAATCTACTGTAAAGCGCATTCTTATTTCTAGGGCATATTACTCAGTAAAAGACTACGTCATGGACAGGGACGTTTGGCTTAAATCGTACCCTGCACCGGCGATCCCTGGGTCTCGATGAGCGTACCTGCTGTGGTATATACTAAGATTTGTATAAAACTGTAGACATCATTGTTGACTTATATGTGTACTGATTTGAAAAAATGATACCTCACCGAGTTTCTTGCCGGCTCTTCTCAGTAGAGGTTTTTTTCCGAACCGGTGGTAGATTCATTCCTTGACCTTCATAAGAGCTTGTAAAAGCCTAAATTGAATAAAAATAGTTTGACTTTGACTTCCTGACTCACTGCGCGCCGCGACGACTAGCAGCGGCAGGGGCAGGAGAAGCTACCCATTTACATACTCGCGCTGCCCACGTCTATGCCCACTTCCTGCTCACTTCGGCTGCATGGGCAGTGCGAGTAGCAGCGGCAGGAGCAGAAGTGACCCATTTACATACTTGCGCTGCCCACTTCCATGCCCACTTCCTGCTCACTTCGCCTGCATGGGCAATGCGAGTAGCAGCGGCCAGAACAGGAGAAGTGACCCATTTACATACTCGCGCTGACCACTTCCATGCCCACTTCCCTGCTCACTTTGGCTGCATGTAAATGAGGCAATAGGGTATATCAATAAAAAAGTTGTATTTACTTTTAACTGATTTTTGTTGTTTTTGTTCAGGTCAAGCCATGACACTTGGAAATTACTTCGACACAGATGAAAATGCAATATTCTATGCTTTCAGTTTCAAAAAAAACACGGCTCAGGGTGGAGTAAGTATTCGACAACTCATCCACATTTTGCACAGGGACACACACAGCCACACACATACACAGGGATACATTTCAAGGGTTTACTGTTATTAGGTACAAATGGAAAATCGTCCACTTGAATATCCACGTCCATTATTCGTTAATTAATTAATTAATTAATTTACAACGAAAATAAATTTTAGACACAGTTTTGATTTATTCTTCCTAGGACTAGAAATAAGCACGGCTTTACTCACGATTTATTGTCAGAAATAGTCCGACATGTTTCGGACTCATATGGAGTCCTTCTTCAGGAGTTGAGTACGGTCGCGCTCACTGCAACCCACGCACTGCCGCCCTCCGTGCGGCGCGTTGCGCCCGAGCCGAGGGCGCGGGGGCGGCGGGGGGCTGCACCGGTGTTGCTAAAGCACCAGGCTGCGGCTCGTTGTTGTTGGTGAACGGCAGCAAACATGCCGAACTCACAGTGTCCACAAGAATGTCAACACGTCCAGTATCCCGAATCGCTGGGACGACGGGCCTCCACGCTGGTGGCAATACCTACCCAATATCCCGGTTAAAATTCGGTCGTCGCCCAATTTCAATCGCCTCGCGGATTTTGCGTTGCACGAAGCGCTTTTCCCTTACAAGCAGCCTCGCCTTATCGAAACGAATGAAATGCGACGAACCCATGTCCAGGGCGTGCTCTGCCACCGCGGAGCTATTGGTGTCCATTTTCTTCATACTACGCACGTGCTCTTTTAGTCTTGTGGAAACGTTGCGTCCAGTCTCTCCTATGTAACACTTGCCACAGTCACAAGGAATTTCATATACGCCTGGGCTACCGAGTGGATCCTGATCCTTAGGAGAACGCAGCATATGTCTGACCTTGGTAAGGGGACGGAAAAAGTCCTGATGCTAAACCTCCGGCGTAACAGGTGTCCAATAGTATCCGTCACCCCCCTGACATACGGCAGGCGGCGGTTTTAATCTGATTATTTTTCCTAGCTTTTTATTTCATGTTATTGTGTGTCCGAATATGTGTTAAATTAATGTCCACTATTATTACTAATTTTCAGATTCATTTCTACAACAGCAGCAGTTCGAGGCACGTGTGGACGTTGGACGATGTCACAGTGGGTAGCATGTTCGGCGAGGCGCTGTGCAGCGCTGACGTCACGGGCGACGGCCGCGCCGAGCTGTTTGTGGGTGCGCCTGCGTACGTAACCAACGCGCGCAGCTACGACAGGGGCGCTGTGCACGTTTATACTAAGTCTGAGAAGGTAAGGCAGACTGCGTTCCCACCAGACCTGTGCGAGGCAGCTAAAAGCTAGGAAAACATCCACCAATAAGATTGCGGTCTATTCAAAATGAATTAATGCTATTGGTGGATTTTTCCTCGCGCACCGCTCATCTACCTCATACTACTCTGGTGGAAAAGCCTTATGAAGTGAGAGAGAGATGACAGATGGAAGACTCACTGGCTCCAATGTTGGACTTTGCACAGCTAGTGTTCCTGGTTCAATTTCGCTAGAGTCAGATACTTCATAACACATTTATATTTGACGTGGTTTCTGTTCGTTTGTGCGTGACAAACACGAAAAACACATCTATCTGTCGCACTGTTTAAGTATAAGAAGTAATACATACTAACATAATTTATTAAACAACATAGCAAGAAATACCCTGGCTGGAACTTGAACCCAGATGCCCTTCAATGGGGAACGAACTGCTAATCGAGCCACCTGCGCCTCTACTTGGGAACGCTAAGTGATGTTGTAGCGACTCGCGAGCGAGATTTCTCATCCCACTCTTCCGCACGACGCGTAATGCGTAAGAGCGAGATGCGAGACTCGCTCACGGGTCGCTGCAGTATCACTTAGACGTTCCCGAATAGACGCCTTGGTCAATAGCCAAGGCGTTGAATTATGAAGGAATGCAACTTGACCCTAGTCTCACCTGGGGGGCTAGCACGACACGCCCGCGAGTCGTTTGTCGCTCAGTGCGTCCCTGTCAAACTAGTCAAATACGTAAGGGACGCACTGAGCGACAAACGACTCGCGGGCAGGTCGTGCTAGACGTGCTGATGGAAGCGAAGACAGGGTGGAACACATTTATCCAGAAAATGCCTATTTTACCTTACCTTTGGAGGACACGAAGGTTGTATGATTCAGGAAATACGGATGCAGGTGTTCGAAACAGCGAACCAAAAAGGATTTCAAGAACCGCTTAGTACCGCTCATATAGCAAACTCAGTGGCATGGTGGAATGTCTCAATACTATGTTGGACGATGATTTTATCCACGAATCCCCAGTTTACCAATTTTTCAATTATGTTTCGTTGTAGCGTCACCAAATGGTTATGAAGCTAACGATTGTTAGCGAGATTGACGGCGCACGATTCGGCACGACCCTGGCAACCAACGACGTCGACGGCGACTCGTATCCTGGTAAATTTTAAAGTTTTAATTAAAAATAAATGTTTTAAACGTTAAACCAAGCCCGCGGTGTGGCCAGCGCCACAGATTATCATAAGTTAGTTCACTAGGATATGCCATCTAAGCCACGTCCGGTGTTGCCTAGTCTTAGTACCGTGGAGGTTGCGTTACCTAACAAGTTCTCTCTGGTCGAGTTTGATTTAATTTTATACTAGGAAATTCGAATTGGAATATAAAGGAATGAATCTTTTGGCATGGCAGTCGCGAAGGGAATTCCAACCGTACAGCTATGTAGTAACGTGTTTTCAAGATATATTAGGAAAGTCAAAAGTTAAAGAAAGAGCTTCGATATAACATAGTTTTAATCGAATATCCAGATCCTGCGTGCTTCGCTCATAACAGTACGAACGAATAGCTATTGGTACCTTGTCTCAATTATTATGGCTTAAGATGGTAGTAATGCATAGATCTATCAGAGACCAAGAAGAAAGTTTAGTTGTTAAGTGTCAGTTTGCTTTGACTAAATATAACATCAAAGCCTATACGCAAAGCATGCGATAGATGTCTATCGGTCTCTTAAGTTCATATTAACTCTACTTGTGTCTGGCATTTGTTTGGGTATAACTGACTTGACTTACTTTAACTGAACATCAAACCTCAATTAGAAAATCTGTTTTCAGAAATTTTCGTCAGTGCCATATCTGAAAATTCTGGAGCCGGTGCATTGTACGTTTTGTGCGGATTTGAAATTCATAGCCTGGGAGATATACCGATGATAAGCCTCTCCAACTTGAAAAGGAAACAGCGGATCGAAAAGAAGAATTTCTATGCTTTTGGATTCAGCATCCAACCAGTCCCCGACTACAACGATAACGGGAGTGACGGTACGTCTCATAGATTTTAATTATTATATAAGACATGCTAAGCATTGACCGCGTCGGAATACGTCACTTGTGAGGTTAGCGAAATTCGCAAAGCTGCAATTAGTGCTCATCCGAAAGCGGTAACGAATGCACGTGAAATGTCATAATCAGCGTATTAACTATTCATGAGCAAAGGTGGCGCATTATGCCGTATTGCTCGTTTAAAGATGCAAGAACAATATAGGGAAGATGCTTAATTTTTTTTCATCTTGTATTGGAAAGTACTGAGTAATAGAAACCGATCTGTGTATGCAAAACATTATTATGTTGTTTATTTTACAAATTATGAAGCTTTGAAAAGTCATTGGTTATACCAGTCGCAAAAACACTCCATACAAAATGGACAACAGCTATGACGTCACAGCTGTCGTTAGACTGTTACAGAATGTATGGCGTTTAATGTAAATCTGCAATTATTTCCGAAAATACTGTTTTTTGACCAACATCGTAGAAATAAAATATGACATTTTGATGAGAATGTCCTAATAACGAAAATCAGAACTAAAAACGATATAAAATTTTCACTAATTTTGACCCTTAATCAAATAAAAATGAATAGTGCAAATGATCTGCTTTTTACTGTAATATGCTTTTGTTTACATTTATTTTCATAATATATAATTTAAACCTCATTTTGATTTTCATGCAACTTCCCCATTCAAAGAAAATTAATAAACATATTATTGCCAGTTCCACCCAGTGCTTTGACACGGTACCTGGGTATGTCTCGGGGCAAAATGGTGGTAGCGGCTATGCTATGCTTGTATTACCTTTAACTTAAAACTTTACTTTTACAGAACTGGGCGTAGGTGCGCCGGACAACTCAACAGTGTTTGTATACAGAGGTGTTCGAGCCATGACTGCTAATGCCACTTCAAGGTTCGCCGAGTCTACGGAAAAGGTGAAAAACGTATCTAGTTGTTTCTACCTCGGTCGCACATAAAGCATTCGTCACTTTAATAATTGGCGGGTGAGAAAGGGATGAATGATTTTTGTGCGCGAATTAAATTAATTTAGCATCATTAATAATTCGTTTCTAACTCTGATTCTTACCATTAGCTTGTGTATAAACAGTATATATAACAGGAGACAACAACAAGTATTTATTCGGTTTTCTACAAACATAATGTCTGTGCGTGAAGGGGACCATGAGAACAGCCCGCCAGAAGCCAAGTGCATAGTGACACTGAATATACGGTGGCACCTTTATCCCATCCATACTTCTATACAATAACGCAGTGTGCTTTCGAAGTAAGCGAAGTAAACTGTTTTTAAAGTGCCTTTATCTGTTGTACTGATGCCAAAAGGGTCTAGTTCCACGCTTAGCAATCTTATATAATTATGGCCAAATTCAGAAACGACACTTAAGGATTTGACTAGATATTAAGTAGTTAAATGTCCCTCAACTAATTGTTAACCTATACAGAAACGTCACTGAAACATCACTTTAATTAAAGCTCAATTTAAGTGACCTTTCTGAATTCGGCCATTAGATTTAGTAATGGGAATATAGCTTTAGTTCATTCTTAAGCCTTTGAAACAATTTGCCAATTGAGACCAACGTTCTTGCATATTGATGTCTTGTTCGGTTTTGTTTCGGATGCTAGTGTTATCAGCGTAAAGATACGAGGTTGTGTCTATGTAAAGACATTACGGCAGATCATTCACGAAGACTATGAAAAGCAGGGGTCCAAGCATTGACCCTTGCGGGACACTGTATCTTACTACTTCTATAGACCGAACAGCCGTAACTCTATCAGATCCCTAAATCTCCGCATATTGAAAGTGCAGAGTTAGGTATCACTTAAGCAGACTTCAAGACATGTGGCGAATACCATCATAATCTAATTTGGAGATAAGTACCCATTCCGTGGTCGAAATATATTTTGGCTTTCTGTTTCTTCCAGCCCGATGCTTCCGAATACATCTTCCATTCCTGTGTTGCAATTGATTTTCCTCCAAAACCAAGAAAAATAACAACAAGTGAGTCTGGAATTTATGCATTATTTTTTCATTCTTGTTAATAAATAAATAAGTAATTAGGACGCATGTTCATTTATAATGAGTTTTTCCCGCGATTTTGTAAAATTCGTTCATCGCGTTTCATCGGGACCTGCAATTTTCCGGGATAAAAATTATCCTATGTCTTTGTTCAGGCACCGAAGTAAGTAAATCCTTGTTTTCATTAAAATCGATTCATCTCTTTGGTCGTAAAAACGTAACAGACAGATAGATGAGACAAACTTTGGAATTTATAAATTACTAGCCCCTATCCACGACAAGTAGTACTGTTATCTATACGTGCCGCGACTTAGTCCGCGTAAAATTTATTTAACGGGATCCCCTGGGAACTGTGCAATTTTCCGGGATAAAAAGTATTATATTAGTAATTTTTATCCAAATTGTTTGGGCAGTTTGGCCGTAAAAACGTAACAGACATATATACAGATAGACAGTCACTTTCGCATTTATAATACATGGATTTACAGTATCGATGGACATTTATAGTATCGATTTATAGAGTCGATAATATTAGTATGGATAGCGGAAGCTATCTTTATTCCTATAACCATGATATTAACCTTTTGGCCGCCGTTGTCATGCGTGACAGGCTATACAGGGTAAAAAAGACCTTCATCACCTTGTCTTATAGTTGAAATTCTTGTTACTTCTCAGACATGCTTGGCGGCCAGAAGTTTAATAAGATAATCAAACATATTTGAACTTATTAGTAAAAATCCTAAATGACACGGTATTCTTTTGCAGAATTGTTGGTGAAAAATATTCTCAGCGGGAAGGGAGCTAAGATCAACAACGTAGGCACTGCTAAGTATGAAATAGATTTAGCGACAGAAAAGGGCGTAAAAAATATCAATAACTATACCGAATACTGCAAGAATTTAACTATGGTGAGTTAAGTAACAAGTTACAAACAGAAATGATCATCCATGCTTTGAGACATTGATTTGATTACTGCGCCTATCACTACCCCCATGTGCCCCCTGGATGTGCCCTTGCCGTAGAATATGGGTTATCATTAGGCATTAGTTGATAGTGTTCAAAGATGACGGTTCAAAGTCATTTCATGATAGCGTAATTAATCTGAAAGTGACTATTATCTAATTATACAATAATTATTATTCTATTTTTACTTTAATTATTATTCTATTTTTTACAATAATTATTATTCTATTCTATCTAATTTTAAACTACCATATTTTAGATAATTTCCAAGGAACGGAGAGAGAGGGAGTGTTCTTGGCGCAACATTATTTTGTATTCCTCTTTTAAGAATAAATAGTCGCTTTCTTTACTGTTTCATGGAATAACCGTCAACCTGATTGGTTCCATTTAACGATTTTATTTTCATCTTTTATTTTAGATCTGTCCTTCCTACTGCAAAGTGATCACGGAAGTATCATTGGCTGATAATATTCAAACAATTGAAAGTAAGTTAAAATCTAATCTTGCGGCGCCTCTCAGCAGTCAATCTTTGAAGCTGGGAGATTAGAAAGAGCCCTTGTGGCGTACTGGCAAAATATATATTTTCATTTTTAGGGTTCCGTTCCACAAAAGGAAAAAACGAAACCCTTATAGGATCACTCGTGTGTCTGTCTGTCTGTCTGTCTGTCTGTCTGTCTGTCCGTCTGTCACAGCCAATTTGCTCCGAAACTACTGGATGGATTGAGTTGAAATTTGATATACATATGTAAGTCGGTGACCGTAACACGGTTTAAACACGGGGGCCACTTTTGGGGGGTCAATTGTAAAATTTTAAAAAAAGTTCTGCATCCTATATTGTGTGACATATCAAATGAAAGGGCTTATTGTATGGATCTTCAATATATTTTCTTTTGAATTTTAAGTAAAATAGTTAAGAAGTTATTTAGGAAAATAGACGAAAATTGACCACTCTCCCCCCCTAAAATTTTGAAAAAACATACAGAAAATAGTTCTTTACCTATAGATTACAGGAAAACCTATAAGAAGTCTATGGTATTTAAAGTAACGTAGTAAATTTCAGATAATCATGTACGGAACGGAACCCTCTCCACGCGAGTTTAACTCGCACTTGTCCTTGTTTTAAATAAGGTTTTTTGATCATATGCGGGTAAAAATATCATCATACATTTGTATGCTCCTTTTGTCTGTCTAGATTGTTTGCTGTTTAGGGGATGATTTTTGTACTGCAAACATATTCTGCTACGGTATAATTTTCCGTTAGATTCAATATTAAAAACCGGGGAGAAAACAGGGAAATACGTTACCAAGAACAGCCTATGAATTTACAAATAGTCCGAAATTGGACTAAACTACATAATATGACTTTAAAATCAAAAAAATCGAGAGGTTTAACCAAGCTGCTAACATTTCATGAGCTTTCAGAATTCGAAAACTCTTGGGTTACGTTAAGTGCTCAAAGCAAGTTGAAGAACGAAGTCCAGATGACGTGTCGGTGCAACGGGACCACGTGTTTGCCCGACTTTAGAGTAAAGCTGGAATGGTCAGGCGGGTACGTCGCATATTATACGTCCCTGGCACAGGCCTCGTCATAATGAAAGAGATTTGGCATTTGTCCTCACCTTGTCAATTCCAAATTGTGGACTTTACTTAAGAGGATCGAAAACGGGCTAGTTTTTCGGCAATTTATTGCTGCAAATCGAGCTATCCCCAAAAAAATTACATATTACATCACTAGTGAGGACAAAAACATTGAATGTAAACTTTTCAGGATAGCCCAAATTGCAGCAATAAATTGGCGGAAATCTAGGCCGTTTACGAACCCTTTTATAGATGATGTATCTTTAGTCCACCACGATCACCCGGCTATGCAGCCTTTAGGCAATAGGAAATTAGGTTACGATGGGTTTATAACGTAAAACGATGAGCGCTGATGCATGTTTTTTCTGCTTAGTGTGTTGCTCTAGCTCGATAAAGGCTGGAGGACTTTGCATTCCCTCCTGTTTAGTTTCACTGTCCGTTTCTTCGAGGTTCTTCCTCCTAGAAATAGGGATGGTGATATTCTTTGTCTGGCGCATTCCCCTTGTCCTGTCCTGTGGAACCCTGTAGTCCGCAGTTTTTAATTTTAACTTGTTACATTTTGTTCAGGAACGGAAGGAGCTACGTCGTCGGCACGTCACGCTCGGAGAATGTGACGTTGGTGGTGCACAACAGCGGGACGAAGGGCTGCGACAGCTGCGCGCGCGTGCGCGTGGCCGGCGCGCCGGTGGAGATGCTGCAGTGCCAGTCCGAGAGCGCCGAGTACGTGTGCACGCTGGCCAGCCCCTTTAGACCAAAAACAACCGTACGTGACTTAAGCTTTATTATCGGCCTAAAGTCTGTTCGCCGAGAGTTGATAAATATTATAATATCGTCTCGAAGTAGCGACTGTCGCTTACCTATCGCAAGCTGTATGACGGGCTTCGCTTATCGCCGCGCGCACTGAGTTTCGTGGTACGAGGCACGCAGTTGTTGTCAAGCGCGGCGCTGCGCTGCGGGCGAGCGCCATATATTGCCATTCCGTTCTGGCATACGCTTCGAGTGTGTCGTTTGGGTGTTCGTGTGTTGTTTTAGATGAAGCAATTGAACGTTTCATAATAAACGTCACTGACTCTGATTCTTCCTCCGACTCTGAGACTTCGTCATGGTCTTCTTCCGATAATATGCCAACAATGGGACATATACAGGCTATTCAATAATAATATTCTATGAAAAAATATAGTTTTATCCTTTAATTTTTATTATCAACGGTAAGAATAATTAGCGGCCGCTATTTGTAATGAGTTAAGAAGCCCTGTTTTTTTTTTTTTATGAACTCTCGGTGAACAGACTTTAATATCCACACAATCCACAATACAACAATACAATCCACTGGGACAGGCCTCCTCTCATAAAATGAAATATGTATTTATTCACGTACCTAAGACATAATGAGAGGAACTACAGTGGATTCATTCAAACTCGTCTTATTTGGTAAACAAGTTTCTAACCTCAAAATGCAGCTTAATTGGCTAAAATAGCTGTTTGCATGAAAATAAATAAACCGGAGACAATATGTTAGAAGTCACTGCAAGTTTTTGGCCTAGGTGTGCTTTATTTAGGATAAAACAGCTGTTTCACCCAAAAATTGCACATTTTGAGGTTAGAAACTTGTTTACTAAATAAGTCAAGTATGGATGAATTCACTGTATAAATGTTATTTTCTAAGAAATCTCGTCTCCCATTTCATCCGACAATCATAAATTGACCTGCGGGCTCGCAGGCATGTGTGGCGTTACAGTTTGAGTTACACAATTCTCCTAATCCGTGTCCTTGATTAGATTCGACGATTCACTAGGGTTACTAAATTCAAGAAATGAAAGAGATTTTCGTTTTATAGCAAATAATAGAAGTTCTGCTTTTAATGGACAAAATTACCAGCGAGGACAAAGAACTCAAAATCGATGTGTCAGTTCAGAAAGTCTGCGGGAGCCATGAAGCGAAAACGTACTCGCTGAGTGTGCCTTACGAGTTCAACACCGATTTACTCATTGTTAATGGGTATGTATACAATTTTATAAGTTATTATAACGACACTGAACACTTGAAATACACACGGCTTTACTCACGATTTATTGTCAGAAATAGACAACAACAACACACAACACTCTTATCTGACATTGGGTCCAATTCGAAACAGTGGGTCCAATTCGAAACGGTGTATTTAGGATTGCCTAAATTTAAAATAAGAAACGTCAAACTCGATTTTGTATAGCTCCAAGGTTCAAAATCGAGTCGAACGTTCCTTATTTCAAATTTAGCGAATACTATTTCGAATTGGCCCCAGTGTCGCCTAAATTTATAATGCCCTAAACTTAAAATAAGAAACGTCAAACTCGATTTTGTATCTAGGCACGAAGCTGTCAAAAATTGAGTTTGAATTGAGAGACTGTCTGTCACTCTATATCTATACAGATACCTATATATAGTATAGTGTATATCGTTATAATCTTGCAATGGTTATTCCGTTCAACTAATTTATTTTTGTGTTGTAACTACAAAACGGTTTTCGAACTTTTTCCTTTACTTTTGCTATAAGACATTGCTTCTGGCCAATTTTCATGATTCTAGGTCAACGGGTAGAACCCAAAGGGTTGATTCCCTTGCGAGTATCAAAATATGTGGCATAAACGGCCGTATCTTTTGATTGCGGTGACTTAGGAGGTTGTTGTTTTTTTCACAGCTCCATGAGATTGCAGACTTGAGTATTTGATATTAATTTCAACGTGATACCTCCCACGTACTTGAGAAAAAGGTCTTGACACACAGACAGACGGACAAAGAAGTAATCCTATAAAGGTACCTTAACTTTTTCCTTTTGAGGCACGGAACCCTAAAAAAATTGAGAAAAAGAATGGCGGTTTATCATTTTGTTTTTATTCTCAGGTCATGTGAGAATCGCAACATATCGGATACGGAATTACTGGATGAGACAGAAGATATTATAACTGATGAACAAACATATACGGTACTTAATATTTTTTATCTAATTCTAATACGTATGCTTTTAATTATAGTTTTTTTTTAATAATCATCTTTTTGTAGATTGAAAACAATCAGTCGGTCACCTGGAAAAATGTGTTGGCTAAAATATCAGCTGTTAAAAAACCATTTATCCTGATGTTTAATGTAAGTATTGCAGTACAGTACAGTTGGTAGGTTTAAATCGTAAAGTATAATCGGAAACATTTCAGTTTCTATGAAATGAAGTGCATTGTGCAGAAGCAATCTAAATGGGACAGTGAGAAGTCTGTACCTATAACAGAATACGCAAGTTTAATAATTAAAAAAAAATATATTATGATGTGACACACTGGGGCCATTCCTGGAGCAAAGCAAAAAATTCAGATGACCCGTCTATTTCTCGCGAATGTGTCACGCATCGGGAGCAAGAAGGATAGCAAGAAGTTCGAATTTCGTTTTTCAGAGTACGGACCCTGTACAGTCAGCGCTCTAAGTTGTCGTATGGTGACTTATTAAGTTTGTATACGTCAACTTAGATCCATGTTTAGTACACTGTACTTTAATCATAATGTGCAGATCATTTTCCGTGATTTCTAAATCGGCTTTACTTAAAAACTTTTTTAACAAAAACTTTTTGATTTGGCAAAGAGAAAAAAATATACGTTCATATTCATTATATTATTGAAATAAAACGTAACTTCACGATTTTTTTCTGTCCTATCGATTTCATCAAATCGTGTTTTGGAAATAGTCATTTGACTATTTCCAAAACAGGATTTGATGAAATCGATAGGACAGAAAAAATCGTGAAGTTACCTCTGAAATCCTGTTTAAACAATTCTATGTCTTAAGTTCTTTACTACTAGATACTACTTACGAGTCTTTAATTAATAACATTATTACATCACGCCCATACTAGAAAAAAATACTAATTTATATTTTACGTGTGTTTACTTATATAATTCATCCGTTTTTGATTTTCCCTATACAAATAACCGCACAGTGCTTCTCGTTCACTCCGGTGCAAACAGACAGAGACCGATCACTCAAGGTCATTGGCTCTTGTCAGTGTCTTAATTCGAATGAATTTGTCAATGTGTTGGTATCTATTCCTTTTTTTTAAGGTTTCATCAACACAAGCTGATAAATGCGGTGAGCACAACGACACGGACAAATATTATGCCGACTGTCACCTCACACTGGCACCGAACTCTACTGTGAAACTGGTTTTGACTACCAGAATTCGTAAAAAGGAAATCGGTAAGTGAGAATCATAGCTGGGCAGCGTTAATCAAATAGTTACCTCAGTTAATCGCTAATACGTTACTAAAAAAGTTAAACGTTAAAGCTTTACATTTTGGAAGATCGTTAACTTGCAATATCAATTGCATTTTATATGTCGTTGCGATAGATAGATAGAAGTTTAGGCATGCCATAAAATATTAAAAAAAGAAGGGTGTAACATTAGAGTTTGTAATAACACCTACTTATTTAGAGATCAAATTCAAAAGCTCCCTGACATTAAGGTGCATATTCCCCTTTATAAACATCAATATATTAAAGTTTAATTAACGATTAACGGACTTTAATTGTTGTAACGGAAGTTAATGAGCATTTTTTAAAGTGAACTTAAAAGTTAACCCGTTACGGGAAAATATTAACTTCGTTAATTAACGATTAACGGATTAACAGTCTTGTGCCCAGCTATGCTGAGAATCTATCCAAATCATCACGCTAAATCCATTTCTCCGATTTAGATGCAAACTAGCTTTTGCCTGTGATTTCCATCGAGTGGAAGTCTTTATCGCTATTTTCTTAGGAACTGCATTTCGCCGGGAAAAAAGTAGCCATTCCCTTCTTAGACTTTAAATTCAAACTATTGCTATGAAACTCCGTTTTAACGTGAATGAGAAACAAACAAACAAGCGAACACACTTTCGCATTTATAATATTATTAGCTTCCGCCGGCGATTTCCTCCGCGTGGACACCCTAATCACCTAGCGGTATGAAATATACCTTATCTACACCCATATCATAAAACCTCCATTGGTTAATCAAAAACCTTAGGAAATGACCACCATTTTGACAACCAATTAGGAAAAACCAGTACTGCGATAAAGAAATAACATGACTTCTTTATCGTTTTTAGTAAAGAAAAGAGATTAAATTTGGAACAGCTGTCAAAACTCAAGTGGTTTCTATTCTAGTATCCATAGATATTAAAACAGTTATTGATACGAAACGTCAATTCAGTACGTTTTTTTAATATAAACTGCACAATATTTGATCTCGAGTGACGTGAGAATAGAGACTTCATCCGTTTGTCTATGATTTAAAAAAAAAATGGTCTTGACGGAGGACCGCCATGTTGGCGTTTTGCTGAACGAAAGTAGAATTGTTTTTGAATTGAATAGAAAAAGTTGTTTGTAATTTACATTTTAGTTGAAAATATGAATAGTAAGTAGTCTTCTCGGAGTGTGTGTGATGTGAAAATGCGCCGGATATCGGAAATACGCAGCCACGATTGCAACAAATAACTTGTTGCCAGAAAATATTGTTTCTGAACCCATCATGGAGGATTTATAATATGTGTGTAGATAAAGTTATGTATGCAACTCTGCATAATTAGGCCTTAAAACACACGTGCGATCTTATTATGAAACTCGCCTATCGGCTCGTTTCATGAAAACCGCACTAGTGTTTTAAGGCCTATCATTATGCAACCGTTGCATAAACTACTATTACGACCTATTCTCATACCTACTAAAAAATACCATAAAAATCGGTCGAGCCGTTTCGGAGGAGTGGCGACCACAAACACCGTAACACGAGATTTTTATATATATAGATTGAGTATTGCTGGCGCCAAACCAGCGGAACGGCAGCATGCCAATGGATACTCTGAAAGCTTTTGTTCATGAGCATCAAAGGCTATATTACGAAGCGCATAGCATAAAGGCCCGGGCAAACCAAACGCGCGATCTGTAGAACGGCAGGGCGGATTTAACATGGCACACCAAAGTACCGCGGGCCCGCGTTCGAAACGCGACACGCCGCAAACGCGTTTGGTTTGTCCGGGGTCTTGTCGGCGTCTGTCTTCCTGCAGATGACTCGACAGCGCAAGACATACCACGTTCGGCCGACCGACGCCTGCGCAAGTGTCATTTTCAAACAGCCGAATTCTCTGATATCTTAGTTCTAATCTTACCTTGATATGCTTTAGCACACAACTCAGTGTATACTTACTTTATTTCAGAAAACCATTTTAAGGATTGGAGAATAACTATAGAATCGGGACTGTTGGTGGAGCTCTCGTCAAATGTATCCAAAAATAAAACGTAAGTGACGAAAAAGTTAACTTTGACGTTGATTACAACCATGGACGAATCAGAGTTTGTAGGTACCGCCATCTGTCGGCAGCTTTATTAAATTGAGGCTGCATTTCGTTCAAACGATGTCTTTCGTAATGGTGGTAATTTCACAAATTAATGCCGCTAAAAAGCTCGATCATCGCCAAATGCTATTGCTAAACAAATGATTTAATTTTACGTTGATTGATTACCCTGCAGGCAATGTTTGCAGCGTCGTTGTCTAGTGCAATTTTGCGTTTATGTTACCGAGGTCTGAGCTACGATCGCCATAATTAAAAAAACAAAAAACCCAACTGACTGCATAACCTCAAAAAGAAAGAACTTTGATGCGCGTTATCTTTGTCAATTTTGATTGATTTGATAAAGCAAAAAATACATGTTCAATATTTTTTGATAATCTAACTGACGGACTAATTAGAATTATAATTTTTAAACCCATGAAACATCCCTATTGCGAATATTATGAGTGAGAACGCAGCTAATGTGTTGCCGGAGGTAGGCCCAACATGTGCAATCAAACAAATAAATTTGATAACATTTTGTAAGTTTCTAATAGACCACATCGTTTTCTAGGTTGACAACTGTGATGATGTTCGAGAAAGAACTGACAATCGGACAGAACAAAACTCTTGTCATAATTATTGCCGTGGTTGTGGCCATACTTCTACTGCTCATTATCACTTTCATACTGTACAAGGTAACCAGCTACGTTATTCCCTAACAAATCTCATTGCTCATTTCGTATGACAAACATAACTTGACCCGCGTGCTTGTAGACATTACGTGGAGTTAGGTATCTAGGTCCGTGGCGGCTGCATCGAAATACTGCCAAGGTTGAAGACACGCACGAACATACAGTTTATACGCACTGACGGGTCAAGTTAGGTTCGCCAATTCGATCATGTACGAAGTTTTATTTGGGAATCACACCCCCGGACCTTTCATATTGACTTGGGTGGGTAAAGTTTTTTGAAGAGGTTCATTTTATTTTGATAGTAGACGTCTCAGGGACCAAGAATGTAATGGTAATTAATTTCATATTGATTCGTTGGATTTTTTTAAATGGCTCGATGTCATTTTAGCCGTTTGCTCGGCTGTTTGATTAAGTATTTCTTTGCCTCAAGATAAAAAAATAAAAATAAAGTGACAGTTCCTCATCCTCTATTATGTGTGTATTCTGTTGTTGAGTTGACTGACAGCTCAGACATAGAGGAACTGTCACTTTATTTTTCTTTTTTTAGCTTACGGGCGCGTTCCCACCATAGAGGTATTATAACTAGAGGAGGTGAGCCATAGGACTGCCTGTAAGTGGAAGCGTATCACGGTAAAGAGAGACAGAAACTAGAAATAGTGGCACTGTCCTTGTCTTCCCGCATGCGCAATGGCAACATGCTGCGCGCCGTCTGTTGACGACGCAATACGAAATGTTCTAGGACAGACAAGGAAGCGAATACTATTCCTATGCTCTTTCTCTTTCTACCATTATAACGCGTTTCTGGCTGGCTCACCTCCTCTATGTATAATACCTCTATGGTTCCCACTGAGTCGTAGTGACAGATAGTCGTGTGTTGTGGGTTGTCGTGGCTTGTAGTATATTTAAATGGAGGTGTTCCTATACGCACGACACGATTAGCTGTCAAATGTATGAATATACATGACGATAAAAAAACGTGACGACACAGTAGGAAAGCGCCCTAATTCAAAGAAATAATCAAACAGCCGGGTTACGAGCAAACCGCTGAAATGTCATCGCAGTCATTTAAAAAAATCTCCTGGAGAAACGATATAAAATAAAAATAAATTACCTTTAGATTCTTGGTCCCTGAGACGTCTACTATCAAAATAAAATATGATATGCCCTCTTCAAAAAACTTTCACTACCCAATTAATTCGCGGATCGGTCGGTAGGTACGTCCCAGTGCAGGGCACAAGGCCGCCTCTCATTGTGAGAGGGACTGGGCGGTCTCCATGGCCAGGCCCCCAATTCTCGCTGCATTCGGGATAATGTCGATTGCGAGATTAAACGTCAGATTCATACACTTGTGTCGAACGACTGTATGAATCTGACGTTTACTCTCGCAATCGACATTATCTCAAATGTACCGAGAATTGGGGGCCTGATCGGATTACTTCAAACACATCATTGGATTAGGTCACAGATGAACGCCGGTTTCCTCAAGATGTTTCCCTTTACCCGAAATGCCAGTGGTCAAAATAAATTTCAATTCCACACATAAGACCTGCAAATCTCAGAGGTGCGATCCGGGATTTTACCCGCAACCCGCTGCGCAAGATTCCGCGCGTTAGACCACTAAGCCACAGAATAGATAATATTACCAACGTACAGTAGAATCACTCACCAACAAAAACGGTGTTTAGGTACGAAATCATGCCTTCTCCCTCCGTCGCATAAAACGTGCTCTTTCGTGTACGCTAGGGTTGCCAGTTTTTATCCGCGTCACCCAACGACAAGTTCTTGTGATCTTTGTGCATTTGTTCCAGAAAAATGTTTAACCTTTTGAACGCCACAGTCGGATGTAGCCGACAGCAGATTTCCGTGCCCCTGACGCCACGGCATGCCGTAAATTTTGTCGGCTACAGTACAGTCGTAACTCAGCGTCTGTGGCACGCTTTCTTGCATACAGCCGTGGCGTTCAAAAAGTTAAACTCCTCAAATGTTAATTTCATTTCAGCTTAACTTCTTCAAAAGGAAAAACAAAGAAGAATTGCAGGTGCTGAAACAGGAAATACGGAAGCTAAGTATTGTAAGTTTTCGAAAAATCCTACTAGGAATATTATAAACGCGAAAGTTTGTGAGGAAGGATGTTTGTTACTCCTTCACGCTTCAATGGCTGGAAGGATTTGGATAAGATTTGGAATTGAGATAGATTATTCCCTGAATAAACACATAGGCTATTTTTATCTCGGACCGAATTCCACACGAATTCACAGGCAGAAGCTAGTCTTATATAATTACTCCGGGGATAAGCGTCCACAGCGGTGTGAACTAGCTTTTCAAGTTGATCGAGTTTCAGGTTGATAAACAAATGGAATCAGTTTTTGCAGACCAAGTTTAACACCCGATGGCACCCCTTTTTAAGGTCATTTCCTTTTTTATCTTATTGGTACTAATTTGTTAATTTTAAAAATGTTGACTTCAAAATATGACTTTCAGCGGCCCTAACATGCATGACACAAAGATAAGATAGACCGTCTTATCTCTAACTGCATCTCTCTCACACTAGTGCCGACGAAAGAGATAGTCATAGAGATAAACGGTTCTAATTTATCTTTGTGGCAAGCATGTTAGTTATTGCAGCGACCCGCGAGCGAAACTTGCATGTCGCTCTTACGCATTACGTGTCGTGCGGAAGAGTGGGATGAGAAATCTTGCTTGTGAATCGCTAAAACATCACTTAGCGTTCCCGATTAGAGGCGCAGTTGTTATTTCCAAACGTTTATGTAGTCTATCCTGCCAGAAGTTACCCTTACTCGAAAACCGCATTGAATTCCACCCGGCGGCCCAAGCATGATAGATACGGGGATAAGTTAAACCAGTTTATCTCTTTGACTTATCTTTCGCCCTCATAATACGATTTTGCAAGGCAATTCAGTTTACGGCGGAAACTGCCTGGAATTAAGAGCTCCTAATACGACCCCAGGGCCCTAGCAAGGTTGACACAATGATAATTTAAACCTCATCTCCAAGTGCCGTCTCTCTCATAGTAATGCCGACGAAAGAGATAGAAATAAACGGGCTTAACTTATCCCCGTGTTTGGCATGCTAGGGTCGCTGGTGGTGCAAAACTCGATTACGAAGTCGGTTTGTGTAGTTTATTCTTGTTTTGTTTCAGCGTGAGACAAGGACGCCCAGGCCTAGTGCCCAGGTGGAACCAAATACAGATACAGAAGGCATCGCTATGGTATTTATCTGTTTAGTTATGTTAATAATACCTTTTTACCATTAAGTGACGTCATTTTCCCCCACTCCCGAACTTTGATGCGCGTTATCTTTCTCGATTTTGCTTGATTTGATAAAGCAAAAAATACGTGTTCAATATTTTTTCATAATCTAACTGACGGACTAATTAGAATTTTTCAGAAAACTTCCTTATCATTATTTTGTTTTTACAGGACGACATCGTGATTCTTGAGGACCCATTTGATCCAACTCCTGCTTCAGATTTAAACCCTTCTTGTGCGCCTTCGGCGGGGGACAAAACAGGCGTACAAGCTAATTAACTTTTTAACCTTTTGAACGCCACGGCTAACGCGAAAAAGCGTGCCTCGAGCGCTCGACGACGGCTGTAGTCGACGCAAATGTATGGAAAACGAAATATCGTGGCGTCAGGTGCACATAAATCTGCTGTCGGCTACAGCCGACTGGGGCGTTCAAAAAGTTAACCATCATAGTGCTCTCAGTGCTAGAGTTGTTCAAAATTCAAATCAGAATGATAACATCAAAAAATCAACGTGTAATTTAGTGATTTCGATTAGTGTCCATCTGTACACTATTTTTAACTTATTTTAATAAATATTCGTATTTCTAAATTAGTAAAAATGTAAACATTGTTTTATTGCTGCATGCCTTTGAACTGCGTTTAAAAGTCTGTTCGCCGTGTAATGTATGTATGTAAGAAGGTTTGTTATGTATTTCTTTTGTTTTCTAATTGTCATTTGTCAATGTCTCTTCCGAATTAGGGTGTTAACGAATGGATGTGAACCAACGACTTCAGGAGTGATTCAGGGCATATTATAGCGGTGCCTTCATACTTTTCAGTGGCGACGAGTAAATTTAACGTTACCTGCGTATAATAATTGTGCGGAAGTAAGTTTAACTTCAAGAACAATGTCGCTCGGGAGAATTGGGCCGTTTGACATTGAGAAGGACAGTTGGGATTCATACGTGGACCGACTCGATATGTATTTCGTGGCAAATGATGTAAAACCGGCAGTACAAGTGGCTACTTTAATATCGGTGATCGGGAGTGACGCGTATGAATTAATGGTGAGTTTGTGTACACCCGATAAACCTTCACAAAAATCGTATAATGATCTGGTCAAGATTATGCAAGGTCATCTACAGCCGAAACCGAGTTTGCTGGCGGAAAGGTTTAGATTTCGACAAAGAACACAAAAACGGGAGGAGAGTATTGCGGAGTACGTGGCCGAGCTTAAGAAACTTACGAAAAATTGTAAGTTTACAGCGGCTAGTCTAGCGGAAAATTTAAGAGACCAGTTCATATGTGGAATTTTAAATGAAGGTATTCGTCAAAGGTTATTCACGGAGGAAGAGGTGACATTTGATAGAGCATTAACGATCGCGTTGGCGATGGAAGCGGCTGAGGGTAATGCGGCGTTGGTAGAGGACCGTGCCAGAAGGGGCGACGGCTTACCAGCGGCGGCAGTGCATCAGCTGGCCCCGGCCAAGCGGTGGACGGCGGCAGCGCCGGCGAACAGCTCAGGACGTGACGTTCCGCGTACCCAGCTCCGCACTCGAATTGACGGCGCAAGAGCCTTAAGCGGAGCGGGCGCTAAGGCGGGAGCGTTTCATAAAGAAAATCGTAGCGGTACAGGACAGCAGGGCGCTCAATGTTCGGCATGTGGTGGAAAGCACGATGAAAACTCATGCAAGTTCAGGGTGTATGTGTGCAAAGTCTGCAATCGGGAAGGACATTTGAAGAGGATGTGCCCAAATTTAAAGGCAGGCACTGCATTTCATAACATGCTAGAGGAACAGGTGGTGTATTCAGACACCGACAGTAGCGGCAGTTCAGAGGTAAACAATTTTTCTATGGTCACGAAAAATTTTAAGAACTTTGGACCATACGTCATTACCTTACAATTAAATGATACGAATTTAACGATGGAGGTAGATACCGGCAGCGCCATTGCTTGCATCAGTGAGGATTGTTATAAACAACATTTCTCTGACTGTCAGTTACAAGAAAGTGATTTAAGGTTGCGGTATTATACGGGTGAAATTGTTAAGCCTGTAGGAAAGATTACGCCTTTGGTTAGGTATAAACAGATGAATAAAAAATTAGACTTATACGTCGTAGATAAAGGCAAAACTAGTTTGCTGGGTAGACAATGGCTTAAAGAGTTACATATTCAACTACCATTTGTAAATTGTAATTTGGTGGATAGTACGAAAGAAGTTTTCAACTTGGGTAATTTCAGTTCCAGATATTGTGAGGTGTTTGAAGATGGTCTGGGGAGGTTCACCGGAGGGTGCGTGGGGTTCCGGCTGCGTGAAGGCGCGGCGGAGGCGCCCATATTTCTGCGCGCGCGCCCGCTGGCGTATGCGCTGCGAGAGCCGGTAGAGCGCGCGCTGGACCAGCTGGTGCGCGACGGTGTGATCACCCCGGTAAATTCGTCTGACTGGGCGACGCCGATCGTGCCCGTGATGAAAAAAGATGGGACCATTCGGATTTGTGCTGATTTTAAATTGACACTCAATAAGTGTCTAGAGGTGGACCGTTTTCCGTTACCACGAGTAGAGGATTTGCTTGCTAAGTTGCACGGAGGTGAGAAATTCACGAAATTAGATTTATCGCAGGCGTATTCTCAGTTTGAATTAGACGAATCGAAACAGTACGCCGTTATAAATACTCACAAGGGCCTATTTAGGTACAATAGACTAATATTCGGTCTAGCTTCTAGCCCTGGTATCTTTCAAAGAAAACTTGAACAACTATTTGGCGATTTACCAATGGTAGGGATTTTCTTAGACGATTTGATTTTAACCGGCGTGAATGACAAGTCACATTTAGAGACTTTGCACGAAGTATTTGATAGGTTACAAAAATATAGTCTTAAGATTAGGAAAGATAAATGCAGTTTCTTTGCCGAATCGGTTACTTATTTAGGATTCACTATAAGTAAGGAAGGGGTACATACTTGTCCGGAAAAGTTGGATGCCATAAAAAACGTGCCAAAACCGGTTAACGTCTCTGAATTACGTTCGTTTTTAGGTTTGGTAATGTATTATGCCAAGTTTGTCCGGAATATAAGTGAAATTTTATCACCGCTGTATAATCTGCTTAAAAAAGGTGTGAAATTTGACTGGAGTCAGCAATGTGATGAGGCGTTTAGAAAAGTAAAAAGCCTCTTGATGTCCAGTGAGATTTTGGCACACTATTCACTCGATTTACCAGTGGTATTGACAGCAGATGCGAGCAGCCTTGGGGTCGGAGCGGTCATCTCCCACCTCACCTCCGACGGAGAGCGTCTCGTCGCTTACGCTTCGCGCACGCTCAACTCTGCAGAGAAGGGGTACTCTCAAATTGAGCGTGAAGCATTGGGCATTATATTTGGTGTCAGAAAGTTTCATCAATATTTATACGGCAAGAGATTCACGTTACGAACGGACCATAAGCCTTTAGTATCAATATTTGGAGAGAAAAAGGGCATACCTGTAATGGCAGCAAGTAGATTACAGCGATGGGCAGTGTTGTTGGCTGGATATCATTTCGATATTGAGTACGTGAGCAGTGAGAAGAATGCAGCGGATGCCTTATCGCGCTTGCCCGTAGGAAAGGCGAGTAAAGAAATAAGCGAGTATACTTACCTGAATTTTATTCAGAAGTTTATGCCGGTAGACAGAAAAACAGTGCAAAAAAGTATAGATCAAGACGAAGTGTTGAAAAAGGTTGTATTTTATTTACAAACAGGCTGGCCAACAACAAACAAGGTAGAAAGTATTCAGCCGTATTACGTGCGACGGCACGAACTATACTTAGATATGGGATGCATTGTTTGGGGTTATCGGTTAGTGATACCTGCAGCTTTAAGGGATACGTTACTCAAAGAGATTCATATAGGTCACATGGGTATCGTAAAAATGAAGTCCATGGCCCGCAGCGTGATGTGGTGGCCGGGCATCGACGCGGATATTGAGCGCGCCTGTCGCGAGTGCAGCACGTGCGCCGCGGACAGCGCCGCGCCGCCGCGCGCCGCGCCCGCGCCCTGGCCGTACGTGTCAGAGCCGTGGTCACGGCTACACGTAGATTTCTTAGGGCCGTTTCATGGTAAAACATTTTTAGTAGTGATTGACGCCAGCACTAAATGGATAGAGGCCTTCCCGATGCTTACAACGACAGCAAAGGCGGTTATTAAAGTTATAAGAGAGACATTTGCTCGATTCGGTTTACCCAAAGAAGTCGTCTCAGATAACGGACCACCTTTTGCAAGCAAAGAATACTATGAATTTATGAAGCAAAATGGTGTAAAAGTAAGTTTTGCCGCAGCATATCATCCCTCGTCTAACGGGGCAGCAGAGGGAGCTGTCAAGTTATGTAAGCGCGCAGTAAGGAAGGCGCTGAGAGACGGGTGTGACGTAGACTCGGCTTTGCAGGCATATCTGTTGTCATATAGGAACGTTCCTCATAGCACTACTAACGTATCTCCAGCGATGCTTTTGCAGCGCAGAAATTTACGTTCTAGACTAGATTTGTTAAAAGGCGATCGACAAGTGGAAGATAGAGTAAAAGAGCAGCAAAGGAAGCAGGTAGAATACTCTGGTGGTGCAAGGAGAGATTTTAGTATAGGGGAGAAGGTATGGTATAGGAATTACGGTGAGGGTAGTAAGTGGTTAGGCGGTAGTATACTACAAACAAAGAGTTCACGTAATTACGTGATTTCAGCAGAAAACGGTTCACCTGTACATAGACATGTTGATCAAATTAAACATCGCTCGATAAATACCTACGAATGGCCATTACAAACGTCTAGGGTGGAAGCGGTTACGGATAACTTAGAGGGTGATCACAGTTCGGAGTGGAACCTCGCTGGTTCGGAGCGCGATACTACCCCAGCAGAATTGGTAATCCATGAGACCAATCCGGTTGCGCCAGCGGTGGCGCCTCAGTCTTGTGACTCTCGGGCGAACCTACCTGGTCCATCTCTTAGACCTAGGGATAAGTTGCGACCTGTTAAGAGATACGGTTTTGAGTTTGATTAGTAGAGTTATATTGTCTGATTGAGCTCGAAGTGTTAGTTTGTTAATGTTACTTTAACTTAAGGTGATTGGTTGTTAAATAACGGTGGAGGTGTAATGTATGTATGTAAGAAGGTTTGTTATGTATTTCTTTTGTTTTCTAATTGTCATTTGTCAATGTCTCTTCCGAATTAGGGTGTTAACGAATGGATGTGAACCAACGACTTCAGGAGTGATTCAGGGCATATTATAGCGGTGCCTTCATACTTTTCAGCCGAGAGTTGTGAAAAAATCGAATTACAAATAGCGGCCACAAATTATTTTTACTGATGATATTAAAAAAGTAAAGCGGAAGAATATTATTTATTATTGAATAGCCTGTATATGTCCCATTGCTGGCATATCATCGGACGACGACCATGACGAAGTCGCACAGTCGGAGGAAGAATCAGAGTCGGTGACGTTTATTATGAAACGTTCAATTGCTTCTTCTAAGACAACACACGAATATCATAATATTTAGTAACTCTCGGGGAACAAAGTTTAGTTCAAGTATGTATACATTAATACGGTTTTAACCGACTTCCAAGAAAAAGGAGGAGGTTCTTTTGTATTTTTTTTAATGATTGTTACCTCATAACTCCTTCATTTATAAACATATTAGCAAAAATCTCTGTTTAATCGGTAGGTTGTAATTCCAATTTGATCCCGTTGTAGACAAAATTGAGGCGTGATGTGATGAGAGGATCTATGAGGAATCGATGGATCTCCTCAAATATTATAAGCACGCTAAAATTGCTATATATTTTGGTATTTTCTGTAACATCTAAAACAGTTGCGTTCCAAAAGCATTATTTGGTGAAGTGGAACTAATGATACAGACCAGAGATGACCACCGGAACTCCTGATTGATAAGTATTGTACGTCCTTACTGTTCAAGGGGTTTTTGAAGTCTGTTTTTTATATTTGTTAATAAAGATTTCTAGAAAAAACGTTCTATTTCGATTAAAATCACGGGGTATGGCATTTTGGGACTAAAGGACGAGTACACTGTAGATTAAGCTCGGTCGACTAGTTTAGGGTTTTAACCTTTTGAACGCCACGGTTAACGGCGAAAAAACGTGCCACGAGCGCTCAACGACTGCTGTAGCCGACGCAAATGTATGGAAAACTGCATAGCGTGGCGTCAAGGGCATGGAAATCTGCTGTCGGCTACAGTCGATTAGAGCGTTTCAAAGGTTAAATATCTGTTAGTAAAATTATCGAATCAAATAGGTATGTAAGTCAAGACATTACTGACCTAAAATTTGGCTTTATAAAGATCCATCATTCCAGCCAAAGACGTCCACTGCTGGCCATAGGCCTCCCCCAATGATCGCCACAACGACCGATTCTGTGCTGCTCGCATCCAGCGGAGTACTGCAATCTTCAGTAGGTCATCAGTCCAGTGTACGTGGTGGCCACTCAAGATATTGTCGACCTCATAGGCCATCTTAAAAAGATCCGTTCGATCATATTTCGGTCACGAAAGTCAAAAATTGTACGGATCTACTACAATTTGATCTGACATTTCTTTGTTGGAATTTTATTAAACCCGGCTTTATACGAGTTGATAGATATTCCTTGCTCATTATTATCCTGTACTAGCTTCCGCCCGCGATTTCGTCTGCGTGAAATTCGGTTTTAATTATTCCCTCGGGAAGTTTTGACTTATCCTGCCTAAACTATATAAACGACGTTTCATGAAAATCCGTTCAGCCGTATGAAGCTGAATGGTAACAAACATACAGACACGCATACACACCGACGCTTTTTCCGACGCTTCCAACAATTCTCGTTGTATTTCAACCAATTTACACAAAACGTTAACAAATTATAGACCTTCCTCATAAAACACTATCTATAGGTGAAAACCACATGAAAATCCGATCAGTAGTTTTTGAGTTTATCGCGAACAGACAGACGCAGCGGGTAACTTTGTTTTATAATATTAAGGATTTTGACCAAAGGTCGATGGATAGTTATTCCATATAACACGGTCAAATGACACAACACAATAAGATAGATATAATATATTTATTTTAAATAAAATAATATAAGAGAAAATTCACAACAAAATGAACATCTTACAAAATTTTATACAGTACAACAGGACACACAAACGTTTAAAAAATCATACGTACACAATGTGTTTTATATTTCGATTTGTATTTTTTATATTGTATATTTAAAGTAAATGCAAATAAATTTATTTCTGTTTCATTATCAATACTGAGAAAGTTAAGCAGTCGCATTTTAAAACTTAATAATCCATACTGTCTTTGTTATTTGGAACCGATTATTTGATATGACTGAAAACTTGAACTTATAACAAGGCCGAGATCAGTGGCGTCTCACAATACTAATGACAAAAATCAATATTTAAACGGCATCTTATTTTTGGCCCTGACCTTTCTGTATAAACCTGGACTGGTTATTGTGCCTTCATTTGCGCATTTTTTATTCTAGGCCTAAATTCAACATTGGTCTAAGTGATACAAAAACCGAATTTTACTATGGTAACGAAAGATAAAGACAAAAAGCGATATGATATGCCATATCACTTAGACAATGTCGAGTAGAGGCCCTGTAGTTCTTAGTATGTATAGGTCGCGCCAAACTTTACATATGTATAACGAAGTCGCGCTAAACTGTACGAATTACTATATACATATAACGTCGAGTAACCCTTACTTGTCTTATTTGGTAAACAAGTTTCTAACCTAAAAATTCACTTATTTAAGCTAAAACAGTATTTCCTCTAAAATAAAGCAACCGAAGACAATATTTTAGATATCACTGCCAGTTTTTTACCTAGAATTGCTTTATTTAGGATAAAATAGATGTTTCACACACAAAGAGGTACATTTTGAGGTTAGAAACTTGTTTATCAAATAAGACAAGTAAGGATGTATCAACTGTACTAGCATGGACGGATAAAGTAAGAGGACTGTCAAACGCCATACAACATTGCAACGCCATCTATCGGTGAATTTCTTAAACTGCGGCTGCAATTCTTATAAACAATAATGGTCTCCTTGGAAAAGCTAGTTTTCACAAACGATGTGTAAAGACGCACTAGACGTGCCATTTTATTTAGTTTTTATTAATTGTTTCTACTTTTTTGTATTCCTTATGACCGTCTTGGCTTTTCTAGCTGTAATCTTGTATGTAAATTGAATAAAGAAATTATTTCATTTCGTAATATTTTATTGAATACCATTCAGGCTACGACTGTGGCGCCATCTAGTTTAACTGTTTTAGCAGCGTCAGCTTATTTCGGAGGTGCGATTGTGAGTCCTGTAGTTTTATTCGTCCATGCTACTTAGACGCGGCCTTTACAGAAAACTAAGTCTTACTCATTAAAATATAAAACTCGAATTAGGACATCTTTTTCTGGACCAAAAGCTCATTTCTTATACCCAGCTTATCCAGGGATATTCGAGTCGGTGTTTAAGCGATTTCGGACATACGTATACAGATGCGGCGTTTACTTGGGTCCCAGCATTTCTTCGGGCTTCACGTACTCGTCGAACTGTTCCGCGGTGAGGATGCCCAGCTTGATGGCAGTCTCTTTGAGGGTACTTCCTTCCTTGTGTGCTGTCTTCGCGATGAGTGCGGCCTGGAATAAAGGTTAACTTATAAGTCAAGGTTAAATCATTATAGGAGTACCTATGTAATGGCAACGAAAACGAACCATCCTCGGTTATTGTCGGTATCCCTCGTTTTTCACATAGAGTATATCAAATTACAGATATGACTTTTAAATATATTACCCGTTATCTTCTTAAACACAATACAACAGAAGAATATGAGCAACAAAACCTAATAGCTACAAAATAACACACCTTTATATTGAAATAAGATAAATAATTACTGACTATTTTTTGACAATATGACACGCATGACAAATATCGTAAAACAGTCACTATTGCTTAATAAAGAATCATGTTTTTTTTTATATTATAGGTACATTCATATGATCCATCTATAAATAATGCATGTCATCGCTTCTGTAAACTTCTTAGGTCTACTGGTAAGTAATGACATCATGGCAGGTGATATACATCGCGTTTACGATACGTTAAGTTGAATGCTACCTAAAAGAAATCGCAGCAATGTAACTTCTGTCATTTTCGTATTCGGCTTTAGCCGATAATAGCCGAGAAAAGTCGAATTAACTGATTTTAATCATGTACCTTATCATAGCCGATGTGCGGGTTGAGCGCGGTGACCAACATGAGCGACTCGCGCATGATTTTGTTGATTTGCGCCTCGTTCGCTTTGATGCCGACAGCGCAATTCTTGTTAAACGCCTGGCATGCGTCACCTGGTGAAAAACAAAAGCAATTTAAAACAGAACTCTACTGCAATTTATACATAATTATGGACGCACTTCTTAGTTGGTTCAGTCGGGTAAATCTATAATATAATAAAACTGTATAATGATCGTAAAAATATTTGGCGGCCTATTTGGAACCAGGACAACCAAAAAATCATTTTGGAATTTTTGCTTGTGTCTGTCTGTGCTCGCATCACGCAGAAACCACTGAACGGATTTTGATGAAACTTAGCATAGTGATAGATTATATCTCAGGTCAAAATATAGGATACTTTTTATCTCGGGTAAAGATGTTCTGATGTGCCATCTAGCGGGCGGAAGTGCTATATTATGATTTTTACAACTGTTCTGAATAACGCTATTCGGCGCTAGATAGTCAAAAAATATCAGTTATTGAAATTTTATCTTCTGCCAAGGTATTATGCCTAGTAGACACTAATTTACACTGCCAATACACTTAGGCCTACCCCGCACTAAGCAGCAAGGCTGCGGTAGCCAGGTTACAGCAGCCAATCCGACATATGAAGGCTCATTGGCGGCCAGGGGCCATCATAATCGGATTGTCGGAGTGACGACGCGGTTAGCCTAGTTGGGAGTGACCATACCTCCGAAGCTAGCGTCCCGGGTTCGATCCCCGGTAATAGCAAATATTTGTGTAATGAGTACGAATGTTTGTTCCTGAGTCTTGGATGTTTGGATGTGGCTGTATTTAAGTATTTATTCATCTATATAAGTATGTATATCGTCGTCTAGTACCCATAACACAAGCCTTTAGAGCTTACTTTGGGACTAGATCGATTTGTGTAAAGATTGACCCCTGATTTATAATGTATATATTTATATTTATATTGTTCGGCGGGTTCACTTTGCCTGGTGAGAGCACTACGTGGCTCGGTACCTATGAGCCGGATGGAGCGCAGCACGTTGGCCACCATCATGGGCTTGAACACGTTGAGCTCGAAGTGGCCGGTGGCGCCGCCCACGGTGCAGGCCACGTGGTTGCCCATCACCTGCGCCGCCACCATGGTGAGCGCCTCGCACTGCGTCGGGTTCACTTTGCCTGGGGAACCGATCAAACTGATAGGTCAAATAAATTCATCCTTACGCGTCTTATTTGGTAAACAACTTTATAACCTCAAACCCACCTTTTTTGGCTATAATAAAACAACTATTTCTTTGTAAATAAAGCAAACGGAGATAATATTTTGGATATCACTTTGCCAATTTTTCACCAAGGATTGTTTGCTCAGGATAAAATAGCTGTTTCACCCCAAAAAAGTAAATTTAGTATTTCTTAGGTTATAAATTTGTTTACCAAACAAGACAAGTAAGAATTAATCGACTTGAGTATAATTAATTTCATACCTATTCGAAAAATATTCATTTCTACCCTGCTGAGCTTTTTAATTGTATTAATAGCCTAACTAAATGGCATTTTTTTATTTAATTACACTTTAAAGTACATAGTAAATTAAATATCTCATATGAAGTGGAGAGCAGAATTTCACAAAAGAGTATGCATATTCAATATCAGGGCTAAATAGCTTAAACTCCTCGCTACTCAGGATTATACGTTAGAATACCTCGCTTCGCTCGTTTTTCTATTCTCGAATCCTTCATTGCGCTCTGTGTTCAATATTTTTCCTAGTCTGTATACAATAGGAGGATTGTTTCATTTGAAAATGTAGCAGTTCTGTTGGTGGGTATTTCCTGGCAAGGCTCTGGTGGAAACCCGGATGTGCCAATGATGAAAATGAAAATAAAAATATGTGCACAGATCGCGTAAGTTTAAAAAAACTTATGTAGGAACATGCAGACAAGACTTACCAGGCATAATAGAGGATCCAGGCTCATTCTCAGGCAGCATCAGCTCAGCTAAACCACACCTCGGTCCTGAGGCCAGCAAGCGGATGTCGTTGCCGATCTTCATGAGACTGCAGGCCACTGTGTTGAGAGCGCCAGAGACTTCCACCATCGCATCGTGGCAAGCCAGTGCTTCGAACTTGTTCGGCGCGGTCTCGAAGGGGATGCCTGGAAAGGAAATACTTGATAATTCAAACTACTTAACACGGCAGGCTTTACTAAGTAACGGACCATTCTCTTGTGTTTTAACAGCTCATCGGTGTAAGGACGCGAATCTGACACCATCGCAGGTTCAGTCGCATGTCAACAACCATCCATGACACCCGTTTAAGTGACACTGTTATAGTCGAAAAAAAAAACCTGCACTATCCTTAACCTGTTTCTCTTTGGCCTAGTGGTTGACTGGTAGAGAATGCCCTTTGGCATTAAGTCCGCCATTTCTGTATATTGTGCAATAAAGTTTAAAGAAATAATAGTACATTACTGAAGAGACCAGTAAGTAAGCCATCGCATCGTAAAGCCTCGCCTACAGCTCGGATTTCAAATCGGACTCGTCCAGTATGGCACTTATTGGTCGAAGCTTGTATAATGCTTTTTTCAAAAATCTATTTTTTTTTTTTTTATTATTTCCCGTTTTTCCATTACCATCAGGTGGGTAGAATAAACTGTATGTCGCGATCACCGCCGGCGCACGCCCCGTGCAGTGCACGTTATGAGATTTGTATCGTACTTACTGGACACTTTTCATTCCGAATTCAAAACCTCTCTACTTACCGAACAGCTTTGATCATTGTCAGGTATTCTTAAATTTATGGTGATTTTTTAAAGATGTTATGGCGACTTTACGTATCATTTTTAAGAAAAATTGATTTGATTTGCCTCTATAATTAGTAGTACATTATTTGATATCCGTGCTGTGCCGTGCGCTTGCTATGTTATTTTATTATCGTTGTCTAATTTTATATTTTATTAGAGCATTATTGTTCTATTATGTCTTAGTGGGAACTGTTGAGGAGCTAAATGCTTGTTCTTTTTTATTTTAAGGTCTTTATCATTATGTATCCTTATGTTCATTTAAACTCTGTTTCTTCCCCAAATAAAAACATAAAACATAAAACACTGACCGGTGAGCTGCGCGATCTCGGCGGCGCACTTCTCTGCAAACCCGATGCGCGTGTTGAGGCCCGTGCCCACGGCCGTGCCGCCCAGCGCCAGGTAGTGCAGGCGCGGCAACGCGGTGCACACGCGCTGGATGCCGTACGTCAGCTGCGTCTCGTACGCGCTGAACTCCTGCCCAAGCGTTAGCGGCACCGCGTCCATAAGGTGAGTCCTGTACGGAATAGTAGTTTATGTAACGGTTGCATAATGATAGGCCTTAAAAAACGAGTGTGGGTTTAAGAAACGAGCCAAAAGGAGAGTTTCATAATAAGATCGCACGAGTGTTTTAAGGCCAAATTATGTACAGTTGCATACATAACTTTATCTACACACATATTATAAATCCTCCATGATGTGTTCAGAAACAATATTTTCTGGCAACAAGTTATTTGTTGCAATCGTGGTTGCATTTACGATATCCAGCGGAGTTTTCACATCGTTCTCGGAGTCACTACTATTCATATTTTCAACTAAAATGTAAATTACAAACAACTTTTTACAAACAGCAAAAAACCAACATGAATGATAAAAATTACAACAGTATTGACGGCAATTCAATCCTCCGTCAAGACGAATTTTTTTTTAAATCATAGACAAACGAATGAAGTGAATGAACGAGTGAATGAAATTATTAATTTTTAATAATTTTAAGATAGTACATGTAAAAAATAATGTAATGTGGTTATGAAGTTATTTAGGAAAATAGGCGAAAATTGACCATTCCCCCATGAAAACTTATCTCTGAAACTACTGGCCCTAAAATTTTGAAAAAAATAAATACAGAAAATAGTTCTTTACCTATAGATTAGGGGGGTTTGAACTACGCATTACTTAACATTTTTTTAACCCTTGAGCACGATCGCGTTCTCTCACTCATTTTGGAATAACCTCTTGAAATTTTACTAGCGGGAAGGGGGTACAGAAAAACGTTACGGCTCGTTATATGGGGGGGGGGGGGGCAAAAATCTCCAAATATTGTGTTACGTAATACTTGAACGCTACAGGAAAACATAAGAATTTTATGGTAGGTATTTAAAGTAACAGGAAATTTCACAGATAATCATGTACGGAAAGGAAACCTCTCCACGCGAGTTTAACTCGCACTTGTCCGGTTTTTTATAGTCATTAAAAAATCTCCTGAAGACAAGAAAAAAAAAACATATAATATTCCCCCTGCTAAAACTGCGCCCATCCATCACCATCACATGGTCCATCCATCACCACATATACATACACCTCCACAGCACCAACTCACCTTCCGATCTTGATGATCCTTTCAAACTCTTTGCTCTTGGCCTTCATGGTGTCTCTCAAGACGACGAGGCCGGGCATGAGCCGGTCGCGCAGCTCCATGGCGACGGCGATGTGCATGGCCGAGGGGTACGTGTCGTTGGAGCTCTGCGACTTGTTCACGTGGTCGTTGGGGTGCACGGGATCCTTGGAACCCAGCTTGCCGCCCATGATTTGGATCGCGCGGTTTGAGATTACCTAAGGACCGATTTTTTGTGCAAAAACTGGACAGACATTTTTAGGCTAACTAACAAACAATGTAATAAAATGTTACTAAACAATTCTAATTAGTCTGTCATTTACATTATAATAAAATACTGAACAAATATTTTTTTCTTTTGTCAATTAAACAAAAAATGGAGAAGATATAGTGCGTTGAAGTTCCGCGTGACGTCACGACTTTGTACAATTTTTACCATTAAGTGACGTCGTCATTACCTCCACTCCCGAACTTTGGTGCGAGTTATCTTTGTCAATTTTGATTGATTTCATAAAGCAAAAAATACGTGTTCAATATTTTTTGGTAATCTAACTGACAGACTAATAAGAATAAAAAAAATGTTTACCCAGGAAACATTCCTATTGCTTCTTTAGCTCCCTTATGTACTTTTTTCACCAGCTATTTCGAACCGTCGCAGCTGGCGAATTTTCCATATTTTTAAACCCGTGTTTCAACCACAAAAGTTCAATTACTTCGCAGATATTTGCAGGTTTCCTCATGATAGTTTCCTTCCCCGTAATACTAGTGATAAATAACAAATTGAATTGACCAATGTTAAAACCTAAAATACAAGTTACTGTGTGTGATACATATATTATTACCTCGTTAGCGTTCATGTTGGACTGAGTGCCAGAGCCGGTCTGCCAAATAACGAGCGGGAAATGCCCCTCCCGGTACAGTTTTCCGGAGATGACGTCATCGCAAGCTTTCATTATGTTCTCCGCTGAAATTTTCAACATATAACATTGGTCTCCGAATTTAGTAGAGACGAAGATGACGTTTTGTGTTTGTTTTCATTTAAATAATTAAAGATTTGTATATTTTTTATAGTTATATTCAGATAATCACGTAATTATACATGCGCTAGCAAATTGTAACTTCTGAATTTCTCCTTTCTGCAATTTTTTGATTTTCATGAAAAAGTAAAAAATCGGAATATGGTATGTGCCGTGCGGAACCCTGATTCTGTTTCTAAACTAAAAGTAGCCATAGTTATTCCTTATAACATCAGGTATCTGCCAGTGATAGTCCCGTCAAAATCGGTTGAGCCGTTTCGGAGATTAGCCGGAACAAACAGACACAAATTAAAAAAAAAAATTCAGTTAGTTTTACATTGCAAACAGACACTTCAATTTTATTTATTTGTATAGTTTTAAGATGTATTGTTTGTTTATTTAAGATTTAAGAAAGAACAAAATGGTGGACAGGTTGTTAAATATAGTGGAATATCGATAAATTTCTTACCAATAGTTTTATCGAGACCGAACTCGATGTTCACTTTAGCCGCGGCCTTCTTCAGGATACCGAAGGCTACAATCACAGGGTACTGAAAAAAGAAAGAACTTTACTTTATATTGATTAAGTGTAAGATATTCCTTCTGATAAGTTCGCCTTCATGCAGCGCAGTCCAGTGGTAACCAGTATGCAAGCAGCAGCTTCAAAATAAACTGTAAACTCACGAGACTTGCACTCACTTTGATGCTGTTTTCGTAACAGTAAGATTCGGTGATACTAGAGTTTGAGCGCGAACCGAGGATGTACCAAAGGCATGCGCACGACATGCGTACACTGTCTACAGCTCAGCGTTAAATCATTTGACGCTGTCATTTTTACTATTTCATATCTAATAGATTCGGCGTTACTTTGCGGAAATCCATATTATACTAGAAATATTGAATAACTTTGCTATTCCGCGAAAACAGTAGGGTAAAATCGTGCAAATAGCGGCGCTTGTGTTGAATATTTTTTGTTCATGCAATATTCCCACCCTCCCTCCGCATATAATAAAATAAGCAACACAAACGCTACTACAACCACCACCACCACCACCAAAAATACCGCTCGACACGTGTTTCGCCTCTCTACGAGGCATCCTCAGGAGAAATTGATAGTCCGACGCTCGGTCGAAGAATCAAAGCTCTGATTTTGATTTTGATTCTTCGAATCCCTAGGGGATTTTTTTTAATTCCTTGAAAAGGGTTGATATAGTTTGTATGGAAAATACCGCGGGCGAAGCAGTGGCGGGTCCACTAGTTGTAAATATAATTACCATTCACATTAACCAACTAGAGATTGTTACTACCACAATCGCAAAACAAATTTCCAATCAAAGTTCATTACCAATTTCAATTGCTATCAACCGCATTTATATCTGAATGTGGTTTAGTTAGATACAATATCGAGTGTTTTCAGTGTGCCCGTTTTGTTATATCACTTATTATCGTGGGAAAATAACTGAACTAAAATTAACCTTACTGAGCGAGTCATGATTAAGTCTATCTCTGATGTTGTTAATTTACTATAGGTAATTTATAGACTAATGGCCGAATTCAGAAAAGCCATTTAAGCATTTGATTAGATATTAAATAGTTAAATGTCCCTCAACTAGTTGTCAACCTATAAAGAAACGTCACCGAAACGTCATTTTAATTAAACATCAATTAGAGTGGTTTTCTCAACCTATACAGAAACGGCACCGAAACGTCACTTTAATTAAAGATCAATTTGAGTGGCTTTTCAGAATTCGGCCATAAGTGTAAGTATATTATAATGTGAAGGTAAGGAGGAACTGCTTCACGGTCTATGCCTACTTCTAAACTTGCACAATCGATTTTATTTGTAGTCTAAATAATTATCATTTATTGCTTTATTACTTTGTGATGTTTCTACTTAAATTTAATTTGGTTTTTTATATATGATGTATAAACAATGTTTTGAATTGAAAAGATGCTTTTCTGCTGAGTTCGCAGCGCTTCTTCTCAGTAATGATGTCCTGTCCGAAGCGCTGGTAGATTCAACCAATTTTAATTTATTCATGTGATACGTAAAGACCCCACAGGTAGGCAATTTTCTAAATGAATGATTTGAATTTCTACCAACCAAAACATGTTTCTGTTTGGGCTAGCGGTTGACGGGAAGAGAATGCGTTAAGGCAGCAAGTGCGCCATTAAAATAAATGAAATTATGTTTTGTAAGTATACAAACGCATCTTTATGCCAACATCCTTAGGTAGGCACCGTTTGGAGGACTATATTTAGCAAGGGCATTTTTGGGCGACCATATTTAGGAAGACCCGTCTTTTGTTAGGACCTCGATTTTGTCAAACCTTTTTAAGTAATTGATGAGTAATAATAATATGAATCTTTAGCTGACTCATTTTGGCATCGGATGCATATAATTAACAATAATTTTAAAGTCGTGAGTATTGCATATAAGGAATATAGGTACCTAAACGGTAACTAATTGGTACCTACCGTACAAATATTGGTACTTTATTTCGGTGTTTGTTTCTTGCTGACGCACAAATTTAGGAATTTCATACATTTCATATTTATTGCGATATACACCACCATTTTGTTTTGTATTGTTTGCTTTATTTATATTACTGTGTATTCTGTGTTAGTGAATAAGTCTTTCTTTATTTGTTTCTTAAGATATAATTTCCCAAAAAAAATATATCAGATTTTTCGATCTTCCCTTATCATTCGTAAAAGGTGGAATTATGATATTACTTTTAGTTTTTTTTAAAACTGCTTATATTAACAGAGGAAATTAATACATTTTTGCTATCTACTTCTTTATATCTACATACTAACAAATCTAAGCAAAAGACCCATAAAGCTACAAACATGAGCCGGTTTTTTTTTTAATTGATTGGTCGTCATTATATGCCACAACTATTGATTTCTCCATACAAATTATTGCTAGGGCAATACTATTTTACAGTAGAATTACAATATAACAAATTGTTACATTTTTAAAATACTTAAATAGTGTTAGTATTATACCGGACCGGAATGCTATTTCAACTTTTTTATTTTATTAGCCTTTGTGACTGTGATCCTTTAGAATAGGACTTTTATTGACCGAACGAGCGTATCGTCTCCGTTTCAGCTTGGGCAAAAATGCTTTCGTATGTCCGACTGTCCATTTGTTCTCCTCTACAGGTCGCAGTTCTCAACCGATTCTCGTGAAATTTTGTTAGCAGGTTCGATAATTATATGGTTTTTCTTTGTCGATTCCGTGTTTCTTCTTTTTCAAAATGGTGGAGATATGGGGGTTTTAGCGATTACAAAGTTATTTGCGGTGTTGGTAAACTGACCTCTTTCCTACGGCAAAGTTTGTCGCAAGGTCCTCACGGAGCCACTAGGTCCTTAAAATCATACCAACGTCACGAGACAGTCACATGACATGCCATTGAATCAAACTATCAGAGCATGCGCCAACTTAATGCACCATGTGTACTGAATAGCAACCATTTTGAAGGTAATAGAAAGTAGGGCACGTTCTGTTACTACCATGACGATGTAATTATGATCAGGGCCTAGGTATATTATCGATATCATAAATAAGGTTTTAATCCCCTATGTCGATATCGTCCATAGCTAGGCACAATACCATTAATCGCTAATTAACAACTTTAAAAATCGTTAACGGACTAATTAACTTACATTAAAATAATTAAAGTCCGTTAATCGTTAATTAAATACCTACTAAGGCACTTGCGCCAAAGATGGCCCGGTTCTTATGATGGCCCACTTTCAATATTTTGTATTTATTAAAGTTCGAATGAGTTTAAATTTCGCGCCCATGTTCGGTTAGTGGTACTAACCGAACATGGGCGCGAAATACTAACACAACATGGGCGCGAAATTTAAAGTCATTCGAACATAAATACAAAATATTGAAAGTGGGCCATCTTAAGAACCGGGCCATCTTTGGCGCAAGTACCTTATTTGCCAAAAAGGACAACGCGCCATATGCGCCGCGCCGCGAAAATCATAATTATGATGACAAGCACCTACAAATTTAATGTTTTGCCCTTCTTTTATTAATTTTTCATGTCCTGCCTAAACTTCCATAGCCCATACCAATTTTTTTAATGAGTTATTCACTATGCGTTTGGGGATACATCGCCGTGTCCTATGTGGTACACTGGACTGAGAACATGTTAAGTCAATACAGATCTTTTTCTATTTTGGTGCACCGGAAGTGTGGGGGTTACTTCACTGTGTACCACATATGGTACATTGGACTGTGAATGTACGAAAATTTTCTCTTGAATAGGTACATAAACATCTTGCTGTATGGTCGCCGCTCTGGTTGTATTCATTACAGAAATAGCAGTACAAAATATCAAATAATTAATATTTATAAAATCGAAAACGACCTATTGTGTTTATATGACAATAGAAGTAGACATTAATCGCCAATGACCAACACCTGCTGTGAGTTAAGTGCGATTATGTATATGACGCATAATACAACATTACCATTGTCTTAAGTGAAAAAATAAATAAAACATTATTAACATCTTCTATATCTATCAACGCGTCATATGGCGAGTCAAACCAGCTCCGAATCTAACAGGAATCAGACAGAAATTGCTTGTAATTTCTTTTTCTCAACGTGTATCTAGAATAGAGCATGATCCCTAGTTTTGTGATAAGGCCAGCTACTCACGGGCATGCGCTCCTCAATCCCACCGATAGGGAAGTTCATGATGGATCGGACGGTCTGCGCGCCGTACAACTTGTCGTCCGGCACTTCCAGCTCGCCCATTGTGTCCTTCTCCTTTCGCTGATGACGGGAAAAAAAATCTTGATTAATTACAGATGTACTTACTACGTATAAAAACAGTAGGCATTTCTATAAATTTAGATAAGTTTTTTTTTTTTAGTTTATTTCTCAAAAACGTACACAACATTATTATTAAAATAATTTCCTCGCCAAACTGACAAAAGTTTGTTGGCGAGATCGCGCTCAAACTCATTTTTTTTTTGCCATGTACCTAAATTTACTTAATCCTACACAAATCTATATTCTAATACAATATAAGAGATAACTTACTTAAAAGAGAGGGTTTAGGTTAGGTTAGGACAAATGCAAAGGTTATATAAAATCTGTAAAATACTACCTATACAACTTGTCGTAGTTACCTTTGCATTTGTTCTCCATATAAAACTTACATGTTCTCCATAGAAGAAAGGCCATTGTTTTTTTTAAATGTCTATTTTGATATCAGAATTTTGGGAGACCTTTAAAATATAGGTGAAGTACCAATAGCTGGTCACTTAAAAAAAATATTCAGTTACTGTCCATTAAAATGTACAAAGATAGAGACTCAGAAAAAATACTTGAAAAATTCTCAACGTTTCTAGATCTAGGAAACTTAATTTAATTGAATAAATATTATCAGATTCCTAGTTTTATACATATTGTTACAAAGCGGCCACGAATTGGGGGGTTAGTAGTTATTGGAAATTTAGCCTAGATACTTGTTATGAATAAATATCTATTTTAACTGATATGACATGTAGACTTAACTATGAGACCTGAAAAGGGTTCAAACTGTTAGGAACTGTTACATTTTATAAATTAAAAGAGGTTCACTTCAATGTACAATAATCGCAAAAAACCGTCCATCTAAAATATATATTTCTGTTAATAAAGATAAATAATAATAATCTTTCTTGATAGAAATTTATATATTTTAAAAGAAGTGTTTACGACTTCTAGCAATAGAATTTTCAGTTGATAAACCCAAACCTCAGGAAATGGTCTGGTAATCTCAATTTTTTTTTTTTAAATAAGAAAATAAAGAAAGAAACGCCTCTAGTAGTGGAAGGCACCTCAAGAAGCAGTCATACATACACAACAACGAACTTATTTATTTATTCAAACTTTATTGCACAGTATGAATTCAAATTCTGAAAACAAAAGGTGGACTTAATGCCTGAAGCTTTATCTACCACTCGGAATTAATCATTGTTTGACTGGTAGAGGCCGCCTCGAGACATAAGGTGCATCTTTTGTACTCCAAGTTGTCAAACAGTGCGATAAAGATTAAATAAGTAAATACTTAATTATTGTTCAATGACGTAGTTCTTAGAATTATAAGAAAAGAAAAAACTGCCTGTACGTAATGCTATGATAAAATTTCATAACACTTACCTACTAAATTACCAAACATGCAAATTTGTCACAGTCGAACATAACAACACAAGTAATGACGCATTATACGTACCATTCTTACCGGCTTGCCCTCGGGGTTCAAACATATTGTGCACGCCATTTTTAACTTATCAAAAACTTCAAAATTCACAACGAAATACAACACAAAAACTACAAAAAATTTCACAAACTGTCGACTGACAGCGGTCTTGCCGAAGAGGTTACTAGCTTACTTTTTTATCGCACCTTTTTAAATACAGAACACGCTTCCAGCGACAAGTTTTTTTTATTTTAAATTAAGATAATGGCGTGAGTTTGCAACTATAGAGGCGATTGCAGACTGACGGGTAGACAGAGTATATATTTTTAAACTGCAATAAAACGAGTTTTGGTGCCGGTTGGAGAGAAAGGAAAGTAACCGGTAGGGGCCCGCTTACGTGTCTAATGAACCTCTGGCTACTTTGACTACATTAACGACCGTTAGTAGCAGCGGGTGGACCGCGAATGAGCAAGCGAGCGGTCTTGGGAATATTAAGACCATTCCAATAACAATTCGTTATCAAATTTACATATACAGTGACCCGCCTGTTGCAATGTACATACTTATTTACTACTTCTGTGGTCATAACAGTACGTATGTGAGATAATGGTTGGCATGTTAGTTCTGTTGACTTTGATAAACAAACATTAAAGTGGGTTGAGTTATACTCCTGTATGATGGTTATGCTGTTCTGATAGGCTGGTAAACATGAAATTTGTTGCTATTCCCAGTTGTTATGAAATATGTAGACCCGGAATAGGTACAAACTTTTGGGAATGAAAAATTGCCACAAAAACTAGCCAGTTTACAAGACCCTTATGTGTAAAGATAACTAGAGTAAACGAAACCGGATGAAGAGGTAAAAGTCAATGAGGCGAAAGTGCTAATTGGATTGATAAGAGTATATAAATAGCTGGGCACAAGACCGTTAATCCGTTAATTAACGAAGTTAACATTAACGAACGAGTAACGGATTAACTTGTAAGTTAACTTTAAAAATTGTTAACGGACTCATTAACTTCCGTTAAAACAATTAAAGTCCGTTAATCGTTAATTAAACTTTAATATATTGATGTTTATAAAGGAGAATATGCATCTTATGTCAGATAGCTTTGAGTTTGATCACTAAATAATAGGGTATTAATAATACACCCTTTTTTATTAATTTTTCATGACCTGCCTAAATTCCCATAGCCATTCCCAAAACTTTTTTATAAGTAAATCACCAACGCAACAACATAAAATGCAATTTATATTACAAGTTAACGATTAACTTTATATATATAAATAAAATAAAAAACTTTAACTTCTGTTAAATTTCCCAAAATGTAACGCTTTAACGTTTAACGAAGTTAACTTTTTATTAACGGATTAGCAATGAACGGATTAACGATGCCCAGCTATGAGTATATACCAGTCCAAAACCTAGTCGAAGGTAGTCACATACAGTTAGAAACCTTAACCTGTGATAATTACAAAACCTCCCAGTGTAGAATCCATTATATTTATCACAATTCCCAAGAGGACTGTGATTTTCCGGAATGAGGTATTGTATTATTCCATCACATGTGTGAGACCTGCCAGCCATGAAAACAAAACAAATGTCAGGTGCACACACTATACATACATATACTTAATATTATTTATATTATTACTACACAGCAAGTGATAGCAGTGATACATATTTAAACCGTCTGCGTCTGTATTTCCTTCGCTATTTATGGATACATGTTTCAAATTTTCCATGTTTCTTTTTCAGGTTGGTAAAGTATTTGTATTCCATTGTTTTGTATGGGCGAATCAACTTTTTAGTGCCACCCATTGCTATGGTTAAACAAATTTTGTCCCTTGGACAACCTAAGCATTTTTATATGAAACAGTATATAAGTGTCACTTGGACAACCGGGGACAAAGTAAACAACACAAAAAGTTGATTCACCCGTATAAGAACAAATAACTGAACATAGTAGACATGCCATACCAATGTTCAGTGAAACTACTCAATATACAGTCTTTTTCTCAATTGAGAATTTTGCTTAATTTCATGCTTATTCAGATATTGATCAATGGCTATTCAATTGGTCCTCAAATCGTCAGTTAACACGTTGCCTGCAAATTACGAAAATTTTCATAGAAAAACTACGAGTATACTCGTAGTTGGCAGGCAATGTGTTAAGTAAGTATATCTGAAACGGTTTATTGCCTTCAAATAATCAAAATGTTAAGCTAATCAAGTACTGCATTATGATGCACTGCATATTGGTAGGTAATCTGTTTTATTATCTAAGGCAGTGTTTTTCAACCTGTCGGTCGTGCCCCCAGGGGGTCGCAAACTTGCTCAAGGGGCTCACAGGCTCTTTTCAAGTAGTCACAGTGCAAATCAGGTATTTAAATACCTCATTGTTGAAACCACTGACAGTTTCAATTTGGTTACGGGACTCATAGGGGTGGGGGGGCGGTGGGGGGGGTTTTACCAGATTTTTTTACTAGTAAAGGGGTTGCTTACTCTAAAAGGTTGAAAAACATTGATCTAAGGCCCAAATTAATAAAGGTTCTTCAGACCCAACCCAGATCAGTAATGTAAAATTGGATAAATTGAAAAATGGAGCAAGACAGTAGTCAGGACTCAGTGATATCTCAGATAATAAAAACAAAATAAAGGTAGATCACAAAATAGGTGGGATGTCATCAGACAGGCTTACTTCTTGACAGGCTTGCGGTAACATGGAGCAGAGTTGAGAAAGACATAAGTATGGAAGATGCTAAAGCAGACCTTTGCTAGCTAGCAAACCGACTTGCAGAGGATAGTAAAGTCTGATAGACTATTGCAAATAAACCAAAATAATGTAAAATGTGCGAATAAAGACCTTTATTTTTATTTTTCTGTTATTATAACAACCGGGAAAACCTTTACAGAGGCTAATTATTTTTATAAACCATTTCAAAAAATATATTTACCACCTCAGTCTTTTCTACTGTTTTGTATTTAAAAATATGTAGGGTTTTTCAAGCCGTAATAGGGACCTTAATAATTAATTAACCATCGCAATTAAAGTTTTACATATAATCTGAGCATATTAACTATCTCTTTCGTCGGCACTAGTATGAGAGAGACACACTTAAAGATAAGCCAGTTTAACTTATCCTTGTGTCTTACATGTTAGGGCTGCAGGAGCTACAAACTTATGGTTAGACAAATCTACGAAATTTTTAACCACAAATGTTTGTTTTTAAAATATGACTGGTAACAAATTATTACAAGGTTTTTTCAGAATAATAATGATTATGACCACATCTAAAAGGATCTGTGGTTGAACTAGGTTCAGCAAAATTATCTGTTTTCTAACCGATTATGCAACTTACCGCTATGACATTTGTTGTGGTGAATTCTCGCTGATTTATGAGTCGAACGACGCATCTTAAGTTCTTAGAGGAATTGACTAGAGCAGTGGATACCTTAAACACGGACATTGCCACGATTTTGTATTATGAAGCGATATATCTATGAACGCGGTTTCAAGTTTTAAAATATCCTAAATTCCTAAATTAAATGTGTCAAATAATATCTGTCAGGAGGCTACGACATTATGACATTTAGCCATTCATTCGTTCATTTTAACTTTACTCTATGGATACAATTTATTTCATTCGTTTTTTAGGGATACCTACTCTAAATATGAGGATTTAAAAAGTCTTTATAAACAAGGCAAAGAAGAAGTAAAAACACTTTTAAATGTATTAGTCCTATTGCATAAATTCATTACGTGGTAAGTAACTAAAACATGATGTCAAAACTTTAATAACCATAGACATATTATTATTTAGAACGCATCACCCTACAGTGCTGCCTCTCACGTCGCGGTGCTAAACTACATCTTCGCCTCGGCAGTGTTCGGGTTTTCTCGGCTCAGTCACGCCTAGACTCGTTCGAAAAGGGAAACCAATTCATTCCACGGCGATGTACGACGACTGATGCTCTTGTCGTGGACTCATAGTGCAAACGGGCTCCTCACCTCGAACTAGGATTTTTATAAGTATAATGTTGTGATTTAAGTCGACAATAGTGGTGTTAAGTGTTTGCATTACAATTAACAGTGATATAATACAGAAAGAATTGTGTTCAGTGTTGCAATAGTGTTTGCAGTTCAGTACCGACCGTGGATTCCAAAGGATTGTTGCTATAACCCAGAGATTATCAACAACAAGGTGAGTTTTAGTTTTAACTGTGCTACAAAGCAATGAGAAATGGTTATGCGTGGCGGTTTTGTTGGAATGGCTTCCGATATCGACTCGCGTGCGCGATAATGGCTGACTTTTCTCCGTGTCTCGAATGCAGTCATAGTATCATCGAAAGTGTTCAGGTACTTGGCTATAGTAGCATTAATAGCGATATTGTGTAGTTTTTGTGTTGGTCCGCGTGCGTAGGCGTTCGATTAGGTCGAGTGGGTGGGTAGGGGAATGCAGAGAAGTCAACAAACGAAACTACGACCGGTCGGTGTATCGTGGAGCGCTAGGTAGTTATAGAGGCTAGGTAGGCGGCGCTGCGGGTCCGCTGCGCTCGTGGCGTGCATCGCGCGGCGGCCGCGGCGAGCCAGCGGATCGATCGAGCGGCGTCCAAGCGGGCCCAGCTTTAACTTACTGTTTGTTTGCAGGTCTCAGTCAGAGCCCAAGCCAGAGCCGTCGCCGCACTATGCTAGTGCCCTTCACAAACTTATGATCTACACCGACCAGTTTACAAATTTGAAGCTCTGATTATTCCGTCATGGCGATCCTGTGAGTATTCGTAATCGGTGTATCATCAGTGTATTCAGTTCATCCAATGTTTATGTTGTTATCGTTGCCACGTTAACTCCCGTTACGAGCATGCCATATCGCACTTTTGTTTTATACCTTCCCCCTGTCTGATAATGCTGAGGCTTTCGTCGGCGTGACCTGTATCAGAGCACTGACCGCATCGTAGCCACCCGTGGCCGAACGTTCCAACTGCCAACCTATTTTTGCCTCGTTCATTGATTGAACGCGTATAAGCGCGTCAAGGTATTTGTCACAATGATATTTAGATGCACTCGATACCTATCAGCTGATTCACTAATGATGTGAAAACAATAAGATGATTAACGAATGACCGTTCTAAATATCGTTACGAAAATGAATTATTAATATTCAATAATTAATCATGATGTCAACATGATAATGCATGCAGACAAAGTAAAGTTCAAAGAATAGGTTGGTAAGGGGTCATGCATAAAGTAAGACACACAAATTTCTTCTCCCCCATCCTTGTCTCAGTTGGTGGTTGGTTTGTGAGACCCCCTCCCTAGTGTGACGTCACATATTTCGCAATTTTACATCTAGAAATTATTAAATCAAAACTGAAGTACCGCAATTAATTTAATTTCCATTTTATTTTTATATTAGCAACTTCAAATTAAATATTTGAAAAAACGCGACCGGCGCGACACTACTAGAGCGAGTGTGAACTCGCCAAAAAACAATTTAAATCTTATGCCTATACAGAGTTGGAAATATTTATATGTCAATGTCACATGGACAATGTCACACTTTGTCGACCCCCTCCCTCCTTAACGTGTGAAGTACTTTATGGATGACCCCTAAGATAAACGTATCGTTGGAAGCGGTCACTGCGCGTCCTCGCCACAAATCGTGAACGCTCCAATCGCACTAGACCTCTCCGAGCCATGGCGTATACTCGTGCGGACATAATCGTAACACACTCGAACTAGGAATTCGTTCATAAACGTGTAAGGGCTTCGCCGGACGCCATTAAAAAATCGGAGTATCAGAGTACCATTTGTAGAGTCCCGCTGCATCTCATGGAGGCGTCTGACTGCGTGTTTACTTAAAGTAAATCGAATCTCCGTCAGAGTCAGGTGTCTACGTGAGATCTGTCTGTAGTCGAGTAAACAGGGTGTGGAGCGGTGCGGTGCGATGGGAACGGAGCGGCGTCGACGCGGCCAGCGAGCTGAGTCGGTGTGTCGGCTTGCAGATGCTCGGGGGCGTCGCGCGGAGGGCGGGCGGGCGGCGGCGCGCGCTAGGCCCCCAGCCACATGCGCGGGCGCTATGTGGCGGGTGCTGCTGGCCGTCGCGGCCGCGTGCGCCGCCGCGCGCGCCTCGCAGGACGTGGTGCGCAGCTTCGACGACACCTCGTCCCCGGCCTCGCTCTTCAACCACCTGGTCGTGGACCGCAACACGGGACGCGTCTACATCGGCGCGGTCAACAAAATATACCAGCTTTCCCCGGACCTGGAAGTCGCGCAGTCGATCGTCACCGGACCGGTGAACGACTCGGCGCAATGCACGTTCGACTGTCCACCCAACTTCGTGAAGAAACCGACGGACAATGCGAACAAAGCGCTAGTGATAGACTACGCCACCAGCCGGCTTATCACGTGCGGCTCGGTGCTGCAGGGCCTGTGTTCCGTGCGCAATCTCCATAATATCTCGAAGGACGTACGCGAGGTGCGTGAGCCGGTGGTCGCGAACAATGCCTCGGCGTCGACGGTGGCTTTCATCGCGTCGGGGCCGCCGAACCCGCCGATGTCGCAAGTTATGTACGTGGGTGTCACGTTCACGGGCAATTCACCCTACCGATCCGAAGTTCCTACAGTAAGCAGTCGCTCTCTAGAGGATGACCGTCTCTTTATGATAGCCAGAACGGCGGTCACCACTGGCACCAGAATGTTCGTCAATTCATTATCTCGTGAACGCTATCCCATAAACTACGTGTACGGGTTTAGCTCAGAAGGATTCAGCTACTTTATCACTACTCAGTTGCGAGGCGTGGGATCCGACACATACTACAGTAAATTAGTTCGTGTTTGCCATGATGACGAAAATTACTATTCATATACAGAAATTCCAATGTCTTGTACAGGCGGAGGCGGAGGCAATTTCGGATATAATCTCGTGCAAGCGGCGTTCGTCGGGAAAGCCGGATCGGTGCTAGCGGGAGAGCTCGGGATAACAGCTCAAGATGATGTATTATTTGCCGCCTTTAGTCAGAGTGAAGCTATAAATACGAACACGCCGTCGAACTTGTCAGCTTTATGTGTGTATTCCCTCAAAGCAATTCGACGCAAATTTATGCAAAACATAAAGACATGTTTTAGCGGCAACGGATCGCGAGGTTTGGATTTCATATCGCCATCACATGCTTGTATTGGAACGAAGTTGCAGTCTATTAGTGAAGATTTTTGCGGCTTAGATGTAAATACTCCATTGGGAGGGGAACAACCGGTAGAAGCGGTACCTGTAGCCATCTTTAAAAAGAGGTTAACTGCCGTAGCAGCTACGTCCACGGGCGATTACACGGTCGTATTCGCGGGGACCGCCGAAGGACACCTGAAGAAGATTGTCGTCGAGAGTGCCACTTCTGCATTTGAATATGGGGACATTGTTGTGGATGAAAAGTCACCAGTAAATAAAGACTTATTCTTTGATACTCAATTGATGCATTTATACGTAATGACTGAACGTAAAGTGTCTAAAGTGAAAGTTCAAGAGTGTAGCGTGTATAAATCGTGTTTAACATGTCTAGGAGCCAAAGACCCTTATTGTGGATGGTGTTCTCTCGAGAATAAGTGTAGCCTCCGATCAGACTGTCAGGATGCAGCTAAAGATCCCCTGTATTGGATCTCTTACCGCAGCGGGCGTTGCACCACGATCACTCAAGTGACACCGAATCAACTGCAACGAACGACTGCAAGGACATTAGATTTAGTTATTGAAAACTTGCCTACACTTAATGGACAATTTCTGTGTGCATTTACAGCTTTAGATCGTACTTTAATAACGAATGCTACTAGAAAGCCCTATGGCGTTAATTGTACTACCCCGCGCACTGACACGCTCCCACCGATCCCTGCCGGTCAGCATCATTTCACGGCGAAACTGTCGGTGCGCACGACTCAGGGACCCGATTTTGTGGCGACTAATTTCACGTTCTTTGACTGCAACACGTACAGCTCGTGCACTCAGTGCGTCAGTTCCTCGTTCCCGTGTGACTGGTGTGTCGACGGACACCGTTGCACTCATGACACCGCCGAGAATTGTAGAAACGATATATTAGTCACCGGTGTCAGTAGAATAGGGCCCAGTTACCGCTCCGGACCAGGTTTTTGCCCCACAATCAACTCCACTTCCGACGGTACAAATGAAATTTTAGTTCCTTCCGGTGTCAAGAAGGCTATAAAAGTTAAAGTTCATATAATTGGGCAATTTATAGTGCAGACTCGTTTCGTTTGTCAGTTCAATATTGAAGGCCGGGTTACGCATGTGAATGCTCAACTACTTGCCGATACAATTTACTGCGAAGCCGTTGAATTTACGTACACGTCGCGTGCTCCTAACATTAATGCATCGTTCGCGGTAATATGGGGAGGTTCTAAGCCTTTAGATAATCCGGATAATACTCATATACTCATTTACCGTTGTAACGATATGGCGGATAACTGCGGAATTTGTCTGGCGCTCCCTGAGAAATTTGGATGTGGTTGGTGCCAGGGCTCTGATCGATGTGAAGTTCAAGAGCAGTGCGGGGCGCCGAGTGTTTGGTTAAACCGTACGCAAACTTGTCCTAATCCCGAGATTCACTCGTTCCGTCCGCAGCTAGGTCCGTGGGATGGAGGAACTAACATAACTATCGAAGGCATTAATCTAGGTCGCAATATATCCGACATTTACAATGGCGTCACTATTGCGGGTATTAAATGCCAGCCTATTATAGAATTGTACGTGAAAACGAGGCGTATTGTTTGTACCGTTGACGGCCCCGGGGAAGAAGTACCTAGGGATGGGCCTGTCGTAGTTAGAGTCGCTGATTATCGCGGGGAATCGAAGCATCATTACGCATTTGTCAATCCGAAAATAAACTCTATCCAACCGAAATACGGTCCGCAATCTGGCGGAACTAAGTTACGTATCACCGGCGAATATCTAAATGCGGGAAGTAACATTCAAGCGTTTATTGACGACTTACCTTGCGCTATTTTGTCCGTGTCTCGCGAAGAAGCGGTTTGCAGGACTAGCCATTCTTATCAACTTAAAATGGGCACATTACGAATGCGTTTCGATAACGGAATGCGCACTTTGGAACGCGAAAAGTTTGAATATATTGAAGATCCAGTAGTAGTTTCAGTCGAATCCGGTCCACCGCCTGTGTCGCAGCGCAAGCAACCTAAAGGAATTCCATCCGGGGGCATAAACATTAAAGTAATGGGCCGTAATTTCCATTCTATTCAGTTCCCTCAGATATACGTGTATCACGACAATCGACCTTACATTGCTCCTTGCCATAGAGTCGACTTTCAGACCCATCTCATTTGCGAATCTCCCGGCATCGAAAGCGCCGGCCTCAGCCTCGATCCGGATAGACCTATGGAATTAGAATACGGTTTTAACATGGACGATGTGCAGAGTGTGCAAAATCTTACTACCAAGACTGGAGACGCTTTCCTGCTGTATCCGGATCCATTCTATGATAAATTTGATGAGGACGTAAAGTATTATAAATCTGAATATTTAACGATTAACGGTCAGAATTTAGATAGGGCGTGTACCGAGAGAGATGTGGAAGTTCATATAGGCGATAGCATGTGCAACGTCACGTCTCTTGCTAGGCATCAATTGACTTGTCGGCCTCCGTCGCGAAATGAATTGCCCGACGGCGTTGACACACCCGAGGTGGTTGTCAAAGTCGGGCGCGCTCTCACATACAAGATTGGAAAATTGTCGTATTCCTCGCACACGGGCATACAGGCTGCTATCGGGAAGCCAGTTTTATTCGGCGTAATCGCCAGTATAGTTATACTCATATTAGTATTTGTCGTCTTTTTAGTTATGTATAGGAGAAAATCAACTGAAAATATTAGGGTACTGAAGAATATGCAAGAGCAAATGGATATTTTAGAGTTAAGAGTAGCTGCGGAATGCAAAGAGGCGTTTGCGGAGCTGCAAACTGAGATGACAGATTTGACGGGAGACGTGACGGGCGGTATTCCCTTCCTCGACTATCGCACGTACGCCATGAAGATTCTGTTCCCCAACATTGACGACCATGCCGTCCTCCAGTGGGAACGTCCAGAGCTTATTAGGAAAGATAAAGGTCTCAGAATGTTTGGACAGCTTATTATGAACAAAACATTCCTTTTATTATTTATTCGTACTTTAGAAAGCAATAGATATTTTTCAATGCGCGACCGGGTCAATGTAGCTTCCCTTATTATGGTTACTCTGCAAAGCAAAATGGAGTATTGCACTGATGTCTTAAAAACGTTACTGGCTGAGCTTATCGAGAAGTGCATGGAGGGTAAAAGCCATCCCAAGTTGCTGCTTAGGCGAACTGAGAGCGTTGCTGAAAAAATGTTGAGCGCTTGGTTTACTTTCCTCTTATATAAATTCCTTCGCGAATGCGCTGGCGAACCGCTTTATCTTTTGTTTAGGTCAATGAAAGGTCAAGTAGACAAAGGCCCGGTAGATGCAATAACGTCAGAGGCGCGATACTCGCTCAGCGAAGAAAAACTTATTAGGCAGTCGATAGATTTTAAACCGATAGCGGTGAGCGTGTCTATATCCCAGCAAACCATCTTCGTGAGCGGCTTAGATGGCACAACGGAAAACGTGCAAGTAAAAGTTCTCGACTGTGATACGATAAGCCAAGTCAAAGAAAAGTGTTTAGATGCCCTTTACCGTGCTACTCCATATTCTCAAAGGCCGAGTCGTGACGAGCTAGACTTGGAATGGCGCACGGGTGCCTGCGGTCGATTAATTCTGTATGACGAAGACAGCACTACTAAATGCGAGGGCGAATGGCGCAAACTTAATACCCTTAATCATTACCGCGTACCAGACGGCGCTTGTCTCAGTTTAGTTGCAAAACAGAGTTCGGTTTACAATCTGTCCAACATGGAGAAAAACGATAAGTCGCATACTTATGAAACTCTCAATCGAGGTAAATACGGTTCGGCTAGCCCGCCCGCGAGTCCGTTTAAGTACGAGCACGGTGGCGGCTTCAAGTACTGGCATTTAGTTAGGCACCACGACGGAGACGCACACAAAGAAGGGGAGCGCGGGAATAAAATGGTGTCAGAGATATATCTCACGCGTCTTCTCGCTACTAAAGGTACGCTGCAAAAGTTTGTCGATGATTTATTCGAGACTATTTTCAGCACCGCGCACCGCGGCTCCGCGCTGCCGTTGGCTATAAAGTATATGTTCGATTTCCTCGACGATCAGGCTCTACAGCACGCAATCTCCGACCCCGAAGTAGTTCACACTTGGAAAAGTAATTCGCTTCCGCTGCGTTTCTGGGTGAATCTTATTAAAAATCCTAATTTCGTGTTCGACGTACACAAGTCCAATACGGTAGATTCGTGCCTGTCCGTGATCGCGCAGACTTTCATGGACTCTTGCTCCACGTCCGACCACATTCTCGGCAAAGATTCACCTTCCTCTAAGCTTCTGTACGCGAAAGACATTCCGGTTTACAAAGAGTGGGTAGAACGGTATTACGCGGATATAAAGTTGATGCCGGCGATATCGGATCAGGATATGAACGCGATGCTAGCGGAGGAGTCGCGCCTCCACACGAAAGAGTTTAATACGAACTGCGCACTGAACGAGCTTTACGCGTACGCAGTCAAGTACAACGAGCAGTTGATGGTCACGCTCGAGGAGGACGAGTTCTCGCAGAAGCAGCGGCTCGCGTACCGCCTCGAGCAGGTGCACGGGCTCATGGCGCACGACTACAACGTGTAGGCGCTGGCTAGGCAGTCGCGAGCCAGAGCCCCGACACCACACCACCCACCGCCCTGTATATAAAGCCCCCGGACATATCTATGCTGGCAACTTTTGTATATATTAGATAGTGTACAGTCTTAAATATTGTAATTTTTGTATAATTTCAGCGGTCCGATGTCGTTTTTTAATTTTATATAATGAACTTTGTATTGATTTTACACGACGAACTCGGCCGGCCGCGGTCGTGCCACAGTATGCATCGTAAAATAAAATTGTGTATGTCTGTCTATGTGTGCTCGCGTCGTACGAGTTAATGTTACGTCGATCGGTGTAAAATGTGTGTCGCAAGCGAATCGCATGTAAGCTCGCCGGCGAGCGCGGTGGTCGCTCGCCGACGGGCAATTTTTAAATTTGTACTTGCAGTCTACTTAACGAAATAACCGACAGTGAACCGGTGAACGATTCCATTAATAAATATCGTCGAATGTACGTTGTGTTTCATTGTGAACGGCGCAGCGCCACCGTCCGCGAGCCGCCCGCCCGACGAAAGCCCTCGCGCCTCGGCAGCTATCAGCAGGGAGAACGCACTGAGCCATCTCGCCCGGGCCTCTCGCAGCTCAACCCAACAACCCCTCGGTCTCACTCTGTGGTGTGTCGCACGTCACTGTCCTCTCACGAATGGTCATCGCTTTGTGTCGTTGCGTTGCGTGGGGCCCGGCCCGCGCGTGGCGCGCGGCGCGTGACGCGTGGCGAGACGGCCGTGGGTGACGCGGCCCTGCTGTTTCAGCCGGTACGTGCGGATCGTGGCGCGAACGGCATTCGCGGTCGTGAACAACTTATACTGCATCCCCGCTTACGTGGTGTGGATGATGGTGCTGCGCCTCGTCAGACCCTTGTGCCCCACGCTCTATTGGAAGATCGAAGGGCTAATGTACCACTGGCTGCTGGCGATGGTCTCCCTCTGGTCCTGGACGGCTGGATATCAAAGTAAGTAATTTTCACCTACGGAGCGGCACGCCTCGTGAGCGTAACAGGAAACCGGTCACCATAATCCGAGGCTAAAAATAATAGCTCCACGCTGAGGATGTTTCCAGATGTGAATTACATTTTTAGTTTTGACTATTCGTAATAGATATTTTAGAAATAGAGCATAAAGGAGTTATTGGTCACGAAGACGATGATGTATTTGGTAGTAATTAACTAAACATACGATTTAAACATACTAATTCAAAGACTGCTGATTCATGTAGAATCCCAAAGTTAATATAACAAACAGGCACATACAGAGCATGATTCATCATCAGTGCAAGTTCCATTTAGCGAGCACCATTTTTCTTGTTCCTAAAATAATTTGTAGCGTGTCAAACATGTGCGCTGTAAACTGGAAACCTCTGAACCCGTTTCAGTTCCGCTTATTTAGTTTAATCCTAAACGCTTTTTGAGCGCCCCGTAGTACCAGCACCCCGGGCACGTAACTCGCTAATGTTCGAATGGCGTTCAAGTTAAGATAAACAGCATTGCCGCACTTTTATGTAAACTTTCCCATTGTTCCTTTAGAACTGCATTGTTCATTGCAGGGGAAGGAATTTAATATAACTACCTTGTTATCAGCTTGGCGTGCCGCTCCAATTTTACTGTATTCAATTTATGTGTACGAACAATCTACATTTGTAACGAAATCAAACCTCTCACCCATCAGGTAGAATGGTAAATTGCATTTTTGAAATTGCCTTCGTTACAGTAAACCGAGCATTGCTTTTCACACTTAATTAATTCGTAATGAGCTCAGCTACGATAAATGTAAATATTTCTATAAGCCGGAGCGAGCGGATGTCAAACAAAGTTAACAATAAATGGCGCCGAGCTCGGATGCTTTGTTTAAAATTTACGTTACTGATACAGTTATCTGAGTTAAGTATAATAATGAATCAAAATAGGTACCTAAAGAACGTTAGTACAGCAGTCAATTGACAGGAGGTTACCGCACAAAATAGCAAAAATGCAACATTGGGTAACTGCCAATACGCTGACCTTGCGTTAGGTTGATGCAGTTCGAGTTTCCTAATAATATTTTTTAGTATAACTACAAAAATTCCGTCACGAATATGCATGTGTGCAATGGAATTTTCTGGACTTAATTTTTTGGACGGTCAAATCGAGCATTTGAAACAAGAAAGATTAATGGGGACTGGTGAGCTGCAAGGTAAGTACCGTTTTATGTTTATTACCGATTATCGATAATTTTAAACAAACCACTAAATCTAGGAAGGTCTTAAAACATTTTATCTCACTATCTAACCAGCAATAACTTAAGAAATATTTTTCCAATAGTATTCAGGTCAAGATATCAAATATGTTATCTAAAACACGCACGTATTTGTTGCCACTTGCTTAGGAATGATAGCGTTCCTGCTTTTACAGCGTGACTCATGGCGTTAGGTGACGTTCACTTCACATGAACAGCTGGCGGGTCGCATAAGGTATTAACAATTTAAACGGCGAGCTAGCTCAAGGCACTACGACATTGTAAATAAGATAGCCTAACACATTGCCCAAGCCTTTAAGTTCACATTCGCACATGTAACGTGCGTAATTCGTCAGAATTGCCTCATCCGCAATCCGCATCTATATTACGGAGCCAACCCAACCAGTAAAAGTGGCTTAAGCGCCGACGGTTTCAAACACGTCTGGCGACAAAACGCGTTACCGACAATCTGATTTATAGATAATATCCTCTTGCGCAATCCACCATTAAATTAGATTCGTGTGTGGGTCCGTAATTGATTTTCGGGTTGTATCGTTCGAACAATGGTTCTTGCGAAACCGTTTCGCCTCGAGAGCATTGAGTTTGGTTCGGTTGTCGATGGCGGTCGTATTGACCTTATGCGGCTGCGTAGTTTGCGCGAGCCGGCGGAGGACGGTCGATGACCGCCCCCTCCCACCCGGCCGCGCTAGGAATGCTCCCTCCTCTCGTCATGTCACGTTGCATTTCGAGTGGCGAATTTACATGTCTCCGAAACAGACTCCGTGTGGTCGATCTGTTCGAATTTTTGTCGAGCGTCCATAAGGTGAAAGTATTGTATTGTGTAGCGCTTGTTACACGCATTTTGGTATAGCAGCCTGATTTTAGAGTGATTGATAGTGCACTTTATTTTAATCTTTGTTAATGTTGGATGGTAACTTGGAAAAATTACGAAGCATTCGTTGACTTCGAATTAAGCACTGTTTTCAGTTTCGATGGTTTCATTCGACTAACAGGAACAATTAGAAACATTCGGGTCATGCCGTCAGAAATTTACATTCAAAACAAATTGGTTTCAACTGAAACAAATGTATGTTACAGTATATTGAACTGTCCACCTACGTGGTCATTACCGCCTGCTCTTATAATCATACGAGTACAAATTCCTCTGGCCACATCCTTCGATTGTCGCTCAAATTGAGATCTTCCTGTGGCGGGAATCTGTCCCTTATTTCACTGTTTGCTTGTGCAAGCGTTAATAAAATATACAAGCGCTTTTATTGAGGTCGTGGCGCCAGATGTTGCCGCGAGAACTAGGTTTTTTGCACTGCTGAATGCAATTAACGTTTATTCCGCTGCGCCCGCTGTGTATCGATGGACGCATGTGTTCCAACAGCATAAAACTCCTCGAATTTACGACATTTCTGGTTTCATAAAGTTAGGAATTTGCGACAAAATTTCAATGGACATAGTGAATCACATCGTATTGTCATACAACGTATCGATAAAATTTGCAGGCATATTTGCTCGTAATATAAGCTCGTGAATCATTTTCCGGTAAGGAAAATGAATAAAAAATGCGTTGTTATCGACGTTCGATTCCGGTTACTTGAGTGCGATTAAGTTTATATTTAGTGATTCTAACGTTTTGATATAGAGACAGAATAACATAAATTAGCATATTGCGTTAGGTTACCATAACGCTTAAACGTATTATGAATCTGGGACAAGTTCTCACATATGTATTATGTAAAGAGCGCGCGCGTATCTTCACGGTCATGCATTATTAATAATTGACACACGTATGGAAATATACGAAACCACTCCAAGGTGTAGCTTCGAATAGTTATAGTTATTGTTATCTCCAGCAATTGCATTAACAATGTAGATACCATCGGGATTTGTCTTTTCCGCTTCAGTTACTTTATGCACGGAGCGTGTTGTAAACGTGCAGTCGTCTAAAACAGCAATTTCTGTGCGAGGACGACTCCAAGCTCCTACCACGAACCCTGTAGTTTGCTTGGCGATATTTATTATATTGAACAGATTCCAGCAAACACGTCGACCGCAGTGTTTGATCATGCTGCTATTGGTGTCGTAACGACGCATTTATTAGACAGCCTCATAGTACAGGGTCAAACGTTTCTCGCGGCTCGTAATGTGTATGAGCGGTATCAAAGGACTGGTTTGTCGTTACACTCTGGTTTACGTACTCAAGGGAGCTAAGAACTGCTTATTTTTAGATCACTTATATGCGTCAGCTTGCATTTGTTTTTAATGAGTAATGTCCTGCGGAGCCATGGCCCAAGTAATCGCTAAGTTATCTTATCTCGTAGACAAAGCGTGATAAAAACCCATTCATTTCGATACATTGTTTTTCTATGCACATCTACTTCACGTTATATTGTGTTACTTGTAGATATTTATTCTGAATTTTATCATAACCAAGCCAACAGTAACAATTTCTTATTGCATTAAGTGATAAACCTAATTAAAGGCAGTCGTAGTTATTTATCAATTTTCTTTAATACTTTTGAAAAAGCATTTCTGCTATTCAAATTTCCGTCTATATTTAACCTTTTGTATGAATTCAAAAGATAGTAAAGTTAAAACCGTCCTCATATTAATGCACGTATAAGCAACTGTGCCATATGTGTGTAGATAAGTATACATAGATAGTACGCGTACGTGTGAATAGACCAATTCACCACAGAATCACCAGAGCACAGAAATCGTGCTACTAAACCGCACTGTCTATGTGTTCGCTCGAGTTTTGGACCAATCGTAGCGCCCGCACTGCTGTGTTGGTGTCATTGTTTGTGACCATCGTACTGTCACAGTGTAGTCGTGATGGAGTCGGGTTCATGTAGTAGGTATTGTGTGCTGACGTCATCGCTTTGATATGGTTTTAACTTGATTGCTACTGTGCTTATAATCCATCTTATAAACAAGCTTAATTAGTTAAGAAGAGTTTCTTAACTAAGGGTTACTTAAGAGCGTTGCTGGAATGGAAACCCTATTAAGATAACCATTAGATTCACTTATCTAACATCACCTTCTACCTCAGGCTGCTCCAAAAATGAAACTAATCAACACTTGCAAATTCGAGCTAAATTTAATTTTCCCAAAATACCGCGGACACTAATTTATGTAACAATTCAGGAATGGCGTACCTTACCTACAGCAGTATTTAAACTTTAAAATGAAGGTACAAAGTCGAAATTCCATTTGAGCATTTGTTATGACACTATTTAAATTGCTGCTTATTGTTGTAGAGCGCAGTAAAAAATATTTACTTGCTAGAGTGTTCTTTGCGGTTCGAAATGGACTTGCATAGTGGAAAGTGCGTTTTTCTACAAATGATTTCTTAAAACCGTCTGGTTTCTCTATCTCTGACAAGGAAAGTTGTTTAAAAATAAAGGTTGCTTATGATCACATCACTCAAGAGTGAGGTGATTATAGACAACGGGTTAAAAGACATAATTTATATAAACAAGTTAAACATCTATAGAATGTCATCAACGTACAGGGAAAATTATGATATTTATTTTGCAAGTCAGCCGCACGGGCTATCACAATCTGAATCTACCATAGGGTGACATCTGCTGAGAAGAAGCGCCGTAAGAAACTCTGTTAGTAGACGTCTTTTTTCAAACCAAATGATAACATTTACAATATTACAAAAACACTAAAGCGAAGACAAAGTCAGACAAATCCAATGACCACAAATGAATTATAAGCAATAATAAGGGAGATGTATAATTTGTATAGTCTCTGGGTCGGAGTCGCAGTGATTTACAGGGTCCCTGGACTAGTAATTGTTAATTTTATTACTAGCTGTATTATTTTCAGACTTACCAGGATCGCTTTGAAGGTTTTCTAAAGACACGTTGAGTCAACGTTCTGACTGCCCTCACTCGTTCAAAATGATATTCGTGTTGCAATCACAGAGTAGGTACAAGAGTACGTTTGCTAAAAATGTCATAGTTTAAGATAATGGTCAAGTTGGGCATATAATGTTAGCGTTGTTTGTTACGTTTTCTCTGACATATCATCAAAATGCAAAGCTCTTTGATGCTATTAAACGCGATTGACTCATTATACGATTACATCACTGATAATATTTCGTTGCTTCTTTCTTCAGATATAATCACCAATATATGTTATATATGTTGGTTTATATGTTAACAACGTAGATTAGGACAACGCAATGTGCAATGTCGCAAAAGGTTAAGGACGTCATCCTCAGAATCCGACGAAGAAAACCAGCAAGGTATTTATTGTTCAGTGATCACTATTTTATAGCCGATCTTATTTATTAAAACTGCTCAAGTGAAACTCGTGACCGTCATTTCTTAATCAGTTATTAAAACTGAATTTAGCTTCCGTAAATCTTTTTACGAAATAAAAATACGCACCATACGTAATCCCTAGCGAAGTTACAGTAGTCCGAATAATTTTACTCTGTATTAAAAATCCTCCACATTTTCGTTGTTTAAGAGGAAGGTGAACCTACGACATTTCGGTGATAACGATTTCCACCTCTTAAGTGTTAACCGATTTTGACCAATTTTTTAAGGGTGGAAATCGTTATCGCCTTTGTATGAAAATGTTCATTTTTGCAGTTGGTTCACAGTCCTCTTAAAGCAGCTTGTTTCCAAGAGAATGTCTTTTTTTGTGTCTTTTTGTCTGCAACCACTTGAGCTAATAATAGTTTGAACATACATCTTAGCACATGTTGTGAATTCTTCAGGCCCTGCTTTAGATGTGGCATAACAGTAAATCATTCAGTTTGTTTGTTTGGAACTAAAAATGAGAGAATAATTTGCAATGTGTGAATCACTGCGGCGTAAACACAAATGACTTCAGCCCGTGCCCTGGCAACCTCTAAGTTTTATTTGCGTTTTGATGTTGTAATTTTTTTTATTATCAATGTTTTTTTTCATAGTACGTATCTTATACATGTTACTAATTAAAATAGCTCCATCTTAACTTGTTACGTTGTATTGACTTGCAATCATGCACAGTTAGTTCAGTATAGGACTTGTTTTTTTTTATAACTCCGGAACACTGGATCACCTCCTTCCTTCCTTTTATAGTATGACATCTTTAGTATCAATAATTAAACTAGTTATATTAATAAGCTCCAATAACTCTAAAGTTTTAATGAGCAAGATTTTAATGAGCTCCCTTATAGTTCTGGTATTAGGATCATGTATCGGAATTTGAAGTAATGAGCCGTAGCAAGTTGGTCTCGGCAATGAATATGGCCATGGGAGTTAAACCTCTTCATTAAGAATCATTAAGGAAGCTATATCGTTCTGTTTTGTTGGTCACGACTTCATTTGTTCTAGGGCTCAAGACCCTTTCTTATAAGGTTAACCGTAGTTAACTCGCTTTTATCCGTGCAACCTTTTGTAATTGGGAATCTTGTCTCGAAAATTGGACGCTTCACAATCCCCATGTGGAATTCAAGGATTTGTTCTCTTAAAGGAACAACTTTTAACTTAGCACTTCGGGCTAAGAACTCCAAAATCCCTTTTAAGGTAAACGCATACATTTCTCTAAAAACTCTAATGGCATGTCTGCTGTCTGTCCGTCTTTCCATAATTAGTGCCAGTGTGTTTATTAGTTCGCCAGAAATGGGCTGATCTGCTACATGTCTCTGCCTCGGTAGTGATAACTGTTTTATAAATAACTATACCCTCGGCATGTTTATAAATCGCCTTTGTTTAGTTTAAGTGCGTTTAAAGTAAACTGTGCATATGAGATATACGGCTTGAATGAAGTTGAATATTTTTGTGGTAGCTGTTCTTTTTATGTAAAATTTGTTTTGTGAGTTAGGTTTATTTTGGAATTAAATGCAGATGATTCTTTAGATATAATTATAAACTAGAGCAAATATACGAAAGCGCCGCTATTAAGAGCTGCATTAGTATTTGTAGTTAGTAGAAATGAAATTCCACGTGTTGCCATCTCAAATTTGAAGTCTATGCGGTAAATCTTCTTTGCACGAGCTCTAATGGGACATAAATGAAAACGTATTATTTGCTTCTACAGCTCTTCAAGTTGAAACTTCAACTCAATCTATTATAATCCAATTGAAATTTGACATGTATCAAATCTGTGTCATAGGGCACTTAGGGCTCTAAATAATTCAGAGAAAATGAAGTTAAAAATCAAGAAATAATGATAAGATAAGCAATAATTACTGCAGTCTTCGCTGATGCGTCATAAAGAACTTTAATGAATGGAAGTAACTAAATTAAGCGCGGCGTGTAGAACTAAGCACTCACTCGCTGTGGCCACCGTGACGCTCCAACTTTTATACTGCTAAAGAAATTAATGTTCACGGCTTATCATACTTTTATCAGGCGAAATAAATGAGTCCGACCACCGGTTTTATGGTACGTTAAAAGAGCTTAATTTTAAGTGTACATTTTGCGGGAGCCGTGTTTAAACCCAATTTATACTGTACTTTATGTTTTGTTTCTCGGAAGAATTATCGAGTTTTTTTTTAATTACACGGGATGTTTTAGAATGTTTGCGTGGGAAGCTTAGGCGCGTCCTTTTTTTAATCCCAATGGTTTTAACAAAAAGTGATTATGCAAGCCCCTTGACAGTAAAAAAGTGGCGTCATCGATACACGGAGTGTGAGAGACGAAACTGGTTTATTAGTCGGGAATTCGAATCTTTCGGTGTTTTAAAGATTCGGTTCCCCGGCAAAGCAAGGACAAGTGCCAAGGCCCGATAAAGGTACCTAATATCAAAGTAGAACCTGCGGATGAACTCTTTAAATACAGTACTTAAAAAATTAAAATTAATTAATAAATGAAGGTGATCATTGAAATAGTTTCTTTTAATTATAAATCGTCATCATTGTTTCTATAGTAGGTAATTTGAAAACGAAAATCAGCTGTTTACGCACCTGTGCTTTTTCGTCTACACAACATCACACAACATAGATACCTACTTTAATCACTAAAAATAGGTATCTATATTGTGTACTTACTTCACAGCAAGCTAGTAATTTTAATGAAGCCAAAACCACAACAATAAATTCATCAATTAGCATTTATCTTACGTCATACGTTTCTAGGGTTGGATCATCAATTGTACACTAGGTATCGATTTGCACCTAATATTTCTACATAATAACGTTGAAAAATCAAATTTCGGCAGTATGATTTAGGGTGCAAAATTTTATGCATAAAAATTTGGTTGTAACAATAAATTGGTGTAATCGCAAGAAATAAGGAGCTAATTTGCATTATAACTTGCGATGTTCACACAATCATGTAGACAATGATTATATTGTACCGTTTCCATTTAAATACGTAAAGTAAGTTCTGGAATCCGATAGTACCTACTTGTAAATCAATAATTTACGAAGCCCTCTTTGAAAAATCCACATTCCTGAGGAAGCCTGTTTACTCAGAGCGGCATCCAGCTGATGATTGATGATCTCTGGATTTAGTTTGTTTGTGGTAATCTCACAAACTTAACGATTTAACGAAGTATTTACTTGAGGAGATAAATTAATAATGAGTAATTAACACCCAGAATAATGAAGTATGAACTGACATGTGCCAGCGAAATACTTCAAAGAAATCTAAATGTGGCGATAAGTTTTCCTTTATTTATGGTTTTTATTTATAATTAATTAGGCGAACAAGGAGTTCCCGATCTGCTCTTTTGGTTATCTGACTACGGACCTAGGCAAGTTACAGCAGGAAACGCACCACACAACAGGAAAGTGTACGTAAGTATACTTTTGCAAGATTCTATCGAAACTGAAGAGTGAGAGGGGACGATGCTGACAAAGTTTCCAATCTTAATTTTTCGGTAGAATTCTTCAGAATCTCAAGCACCCACCCCAGTCTCTCACCTCCCTCTATTCGACATTGCTGTCAAGTTAATAACCGCTACTACTTATATATTATCAAAATAATCTGCGGCAGGCCCTTGTTTATGGTTTTAGATACTTCTTTCTTTATTTGATTGCTGAAAGCAGGTACAGATACTGCTTTCAAGATTAAAATTTATTAGGAAATTGTATATTCTATCATTATAAAGGTATTAAAATGGGCACTGCGGACACTTCACTGAACCCAATAGTGCACGCCATAATTATAAGCTGTTCCAGCCTCCAGGTGAACGGCCCGTTTCTCTATGAGATTCGTCACCGCTATTACCGACTTCTGACAGCCCTTGTTCCTAATTGTTGCGTGTGTGAAATTGCCCCATTGAAGCACTCTATGCGCATGAAGCGACCTGTTTTATGTAATTGATCAATTACGCTAACGAAAGAGTTTATGTTTAGACATTTTGGGAAATGGTATTTTGGCTTTCTCTGGTATGTTAATTGGGGAAAATCACCGAGAGATATTGAACAAGTTACAGGTCCGCTTCCATTTAACTGACAAATGCGACAGTCACCAGTAGTGAGGATAATTAGTTCACCACAGTCTTTATAATTCTTTATTTTGAGCATGATTCTGAGCTGAGATCTATTTCATGTCTAATAATGTCCTGTAATCTAGTTGCTTTTTGTCACGAATGTCATGATAATTATTTTATTTTGAAACTAATGAATCTCATCTCGATAATTATAAAGTATATATTTTTTCTGAAGACAGAGTATTCGGTTTAAAACCGGTTTTCACCGGAAATCCTAAGTGAAAAAAACTGTTTTTATTCCTTACCCAAGATTGTCTTGCAGTCAGACGGGAACTGGTATTTTAAGAACTTTAAATTCTAAAGCGGATGTTTTGCCTAACGTTCCTCTTCCGTCTACGAAGCGTCTCACAGAACATGAAACCGTTACTGGATGTCTTAATGTTTTAAGCAACAATTACTTTAATTGAGTTAATGGCAATACATTTACAAAACTGCTCGGTGAACCGTTATCATGTTGATAGTTTAATTAAAAATAACTTATGACGTAATTGTTGGTACATTTGTTATATATTTAAGTCTTTTGTTAAATAAACATTATTTTTGTTAAATTTATTACATCTACTTACCTACTACAGCTCTACTTCTATAACTCTTTGTGGTGCCGTCGTCACATTCCTTACCCAAATCATGGTATCTTCGAATGGGAAGTTTCTTCGAGAAACAGTTTCTTGGCAACAATCATGGCCTTGCAGTTTTCAAATGCCGATTACGAAACTAGTTTGTGCCAATATACCACTCGCCGTTGAGGCTTCACCGGGCTGTTACAGCATCATCCCAGATGCCTCCAATTTGCTAATCTGGCGTGTACCTAATTCTCAACAACACTTTGTCACATAATTCACCAGCGGCGAGCCTAACTTGACATGTTCGTGCGTGTCTTTAAACAGCAAGGGTTCTTGATATGTGATGTGATTCTATGACGAACACAGCGCGTGACAGCGACGAAGGGACATTACATTTAGACCTAATGACTTTAAACTTACAGTCTAAATTAAAAGTGTCGCTCATCGCTGACGCAGCTCTGCACGTTAGAGAATCGCACCACTGTAAATGTAAGGACGATCGAGCTGACGCTGATGTCAAATTACTAGTACCACTTAGTTACGCCGTGATTGCCCTGGTTTTTGATAATTGATTTATAATTTAAATGTTTAGATTGCTTTGATTAGGATCGGCTTTTTGCATTTAAGGTTTTATGCAAAGAAGATTTGTAACTTTGCTTCTTACATTTTTTATATAATAAAAGCGATATTTTAAAGGCACTCAGAGATAAAGCCATTACTGTATCATTAGTGTTTAACAGGATTCAAACCAACGTCTTGTTTTGCTAAATCATTTAATATTGTATAATACTCAGAAACGATAATTTATGCACATTCTGATCAGATCATTAAGTCGACTTACGATATAATTAAATTGATTTTATTTTTAATCACAATTTCAATTGAAGGAAAGGCTTATTCATCATCAACGTTTTGACCTAGTTCTTAATAAAATCAGTTAATTTTAGTTACCAAAACAAGGAAGATATAATTTTAGTTACCAAGTGCAAAGTTGGAAATGATTAAATCTTCTGCAAGTTCTCTTTGATAAGGATAAGGTATACCGAATATATATTTTGATCTTTCTATATACTTACTTGCCTATATAAAAGAAGAAGCTGTCTGACCGATATTTCAAAGCACAGCCAAATCTACTTCAGCTAGAACTCTGAAATTTGGCACAGGTATTCCTTAAGTAATGTATGGGCCCGCTAAAAACGATTCCCCGAAATTCCCACAAACAAGGTCGCGGAAAAAGGCCTTACTTGCGTCCGCATTGCGTATGAGCAACAAAGAAGAAAAATACACTTGCAAAAGTAGTATGCGTCGGCCTTTTACGAGAATCATACAATTACATTGATCATCTTTATATCATCATGGCATGGCACTCATCCAGTTTTTGAATGACATCTAAACAGGATATGTCATACATAAACACATCCATTGCACTTGCTACGGAAATCGTCTTACACGTTGACAGGATGCTTGTCCGGTTGTGTGTGCATATTTTAACTATTACAATTATATCGCAAGTTCATTGATGCAACCAAGTGGTAAATACGTTAGCTGCACTTGTCGATGTTATAACATTGTCTCACTCGGATTTTGCAACTCAAACCGGACATATTTAACAGGGTACTATCTATCTATATAATTATTCGTATGTTGTCTACTGTCTATTGTCCAGGGAATTTTAGTTTGGCACTAGATCAATGTGTGTTATTGTTAAAGATATTATTATTATTATTACTGTCTAAAGTTCAGTCCTTAATTTAAAATTTTATGCATGTTTAGAAACAGTTAGAATTTTGTCATTGCTAAGTCGATCCCGTTCCTTATTCCAAATTTGTATGTAAGTGAAACTATAACGAAGTCCAAAAGTAACTTAACTCATAACTTTAGTTGCTCGGACTTTGCTTTAGTTATCTTCGTTTACTAATGAAACTAATCAGACGCCAAAGTAGTTGACATTTCCACAACCATATATTACGCTGCATGCATTCTCGCTATATGTATTGTAATTAATTAATAAGTCTAAAGTCTGTTCGTCGAGAGTTGATAAATATTATGATATCGTTTCGAAATAGCGACTGTAGCTTAACTATCGCAAACTGTATGAGGGGCGTCGCTTATCGCCGCGCGCACTGAGTTTCGTGGTACGAAGGATGCAGATGTTGTCATATTGGTTTAGTTCATCTTACATACACAATCGCCATGTTGCAAATTAATGTCTTATATTATGGGCGCATGAAATGTCACATAAATCTGCACTGGCCGAAAAGAAACGAAAAAGAAAAAAAATATCTATGAAACATGTTTAAAACGCGTTGAGTATGGATATGACATATGTCATTCGCTTCGAGTGTGTCGTTTGGGTGTTCGCGTGTTGCTTTCTGTTTACACAGGCTATTCAATAATAATAGTTAGGCTATCCAATAATAACATTCTATGAAAAAATAAAAAAAATAATCATCGGTAAAAATAATTAGCGGGCCGCTATTTGTAATGAGTTAAGAAGCCCTGATTGTTTACTTTTTTTGTCAACTCTCGGCGAACAGACCTTAGACTACCCCCTTTATATATTTGCCTTAAACATAATATTAATTATTTTATATAAAGTTCTGCTATGTATTTGAATGCACGCAGTTACTATACGCTACGATTATAATAATTCTTTTAGTCTAAGCCAGTCAAATTCGTTTTGTTGATTTTGCTATAGGGTAAGTACCTATCTACATTTTATTTCATCTAATATAGCTTAGCTACTGTTGCCTAATTGGATCACAACATAGTTCTTAGCTCGGGGCTTCTAATAAGCCGATATTAATATCCGCCGTTGCAAATTCACTCAAAGTAATAAATACGTAAATTAATTTAGTTAAGAAGTCAATATCAAACACGAAATTATTAATAGAAGACGGTTATGTAGGAATTGTAGGATCAAATTGTAAATTCGTGCGTATAGGAGTTTTTTTTTAAATGTTTTAGGAGTTTGTTATCCAATCGATCGGTCACGTGAAAAATTTCTCCAAAAACATTGATTTCGCTAAATAAATATTAACCGAATTGCGTTCAACAAATATGTAGACGATTTGTATTAATCTTATCTAGAACATCCGTCTGACACTCATTAGGGCGTGATAAAAGGGTCCTTATTGCTGATACATAAGGTTCAATATAATCTTAACGTGCTTGTTGCGATAAGATAGTGTCGGACGAAACGACGACAGTTTTGGGTCACTTGATATTTGTCGCATGTTTATATGTAAAAGGAAATAAGATGAAAAAATTGCCATCCCAATTTGAATCTTGACACAGGTCGTTAAATATTTAATTTAAAGCATCAAAAATTAATGATCTAGGTATGTTAATTTAATTAAAATGCGTGTGTAGGTACAATTCGCACCGTAAGTTTGCGTCTCTGAAGTTAGCTACGAGTAGCGTCGCAGTAAACGTTTTTGGTGTCAAAGGGTTCGACGGGCGCAGCGGCATGAGCGTAGGTACCTGCGCCTGCGCCGAGCACGGCTTGAGGCTAACTTCACAGCTGCTGCGAATTGAAAAATGATTTTTAGAAGACTACGGTTGCGAATTTAGCCGTTGAATGTATTTGGAGTTAAATTATTGTCGTTTGCCGATAGGTCTTTTACGAGATATATTTTGGAGAGTGTGCCGTTGGGTTGCATGAGTTGATGTCCCCTCTACATTTTAAAATCAGACCGCCAAACGCACGGAGTCATTCCGTCCCTACAGGATAGACTTTCCACCTTGTACGAAGCCTGTTACGTGCATCTAAGGAATGGAATATCCTCCCTGCGTTTGGCTTTCCGGACAGTCATGATCTGGGCAGCTTCAAGAGGAGATTAAAAAGGCATTTCCTGGGCAATCGCGTTCCACCTTCGCGTTCCAGACTTTCCTCAGATAAAACTATTCAAGCGAAAGCTCATGAATAAAAATGATGCCTTTTATCTTTTTAGGGTTCCGTACCCCAAAAGGAAAAACAGAACGCTTGTAGGCTCACTCGTGCGTTTGTCCGTCTGTCACAGCCAATTTGGTCCGAAACTACTGGATCGATTGAGTTGAAATTTGGCACCTACTCAGATGTAAGTCCGTGTAAGTGACCGTAACACGGTGTAACGTAAATAAATGATTTTTAAACATTGGTGCTACTTTTGGGGCGTAAATTAGAAAACAAAAAAAAAGTTTGTAAATGCAAAAAGATAATGAAAGGGCTCGTTGTGAGAATCTTATTTATTTTTAATTAATTTTAAGATAAATAGTTTTGAAGTTATTTAGGAAAATAGGTGAAAATTTATATTTTTTCCTAAATAACAGGAAAACCTATAAGAAGTCTATGATATTTTAAGTAACAGGAAATTTCAGGTAATCATGTACGGATTGATGATTGCTTTCAAAGTTATCAGTAGTGTGATTCTCTAATGCACACATCGGCTGGCCAGGTGATAAACAAAATTATTAATTTAGACTGTAAGAATAAAGTCATTCGGTCCAAACTTGAATGTGTCCTCTTCGCTGATCAGCCGCTGCCCACGTTAGATCACATGGCTGTTGTTACAAAACCGAACTAAAGCAACAGTACCTACATTGTGCATCTAGGGCCGTAAGAAGGGGATAACTAACGAGAGTCTGTTAGAAGCCTGACGCCGATAGGCGAGGGCTTGTTAAGACTCGAGTTTGTTATCCCCTTACTGCCCCTGATACACACAATGTTTTTCATCACATTTGCGAGGAAATGAAACAAAAATTTGTAAAAAAAATTGTATTTATTTTATTCCCATTGTACACTGTGAATTACCATCAGGTGGGTAGAACAAACGGTATGTCGCGATCAGAGCGGGGCGGCTCCGCCGGCTGCGGCACCCGCGCGCCCCCTCCGACCTGGCGCATACTTGACTACCCGCGGGAGTTCGAAACCATACAAAATCCGTAACTCCCTAGAGAGTTATGGGTTTTGTATGGGTTTATAACTCCCGCTCATAGAGGAGTTATATCGGCTATAGCTGCTCTATACGCCTGCGTATAATAACACCCTTTCCGAGCAAGTGTGATGAAAAATACATTACAGCCATTTCAAATATAACAGAACGCTAACTAAAACAATTAAGGGCGTTCGACACGATCATTTAAACCTGACTGATTTTAATGATCACGCACAACCTTGTTTTTTGCTCGTCGTCGTCGGTATGTGTGCCATTTTTATACAATTCGATCACGGAGAAAGGCTTTCATGCAACTCGTGCGCTCGGAACTGGTTCTTTGATCGTATCAATCACTAGTATACCCTCGGTATTTCACATACATGCTGTGAGCCCTCATTTCAACCTCTTAGGGGTGTATTTTCGTAAAATCATTTCTTAGTTGACGTCTAAGCCCTATAAGATAAGATACGATAATTATTTATTAGGAGTGTGAACCTACGGCTTTTCATACACAACTCGATAACGATTTCCGTCCCTTAAATGTTAACCGATGTTCACAAATTTTTGACAGGTTGTCAGTCAGAACAAAATCTAGCTCTATACGTTTTGGTCTTTTCACTATAATCAATAAATTCAGTTTTATTGTTGTTTCAGTATTCTCTTACAAAACTAATTTCGGCGATTATTCGTCTTTGTTGATCTTATTCAATATTCTAAAAACTTATACTTAGCGACCTAGATTTTGGAAACAATTTTTGGAGATGTTGGAAATCGTTATTGCCTTTTGTATGAAAAGGGTGATTTTTGCCGTTGGTTCACAGTCTTCTTAACACATACCTACTAATAATAACATATTTCCTGAGCGCTTTATAATATACTTACTCAACAGTCGCAAAGTGTTGACTTTATCAAAAACAAACTCCACACCAATCCGATCCGTTATAAACGCGTTGACACAGGCTGTAAAAGAATGCAAGTCTCAGCCTGCCGGAACAAGTTTCCCCCCTCCCCCTCCCGACGGATGTGCGCGGGCGACGGTATGCGCGCCCTTTGACGCAATGCACCAGCGCGGGCAAGTATCGAAGTGAGTCATTCCAATGACGACCTCTGCAGGTGACTATTGCATAGAAATGGCTCGTTTAAGAGCTAAATTGTAAATGTGATATAGTTTATTTGGCGCCATTCTTGATATAATTTTGTAATATTGCTGGTAACTTATAGTCCAGGACACGAGGGAAAGTTATGGAGTCGTGTGACAATGAATAAAGCGGATCGTCATTTATTGAGCGGAATTGCGAACTTATCTGTAATAGTAGTTTATGCAACGGTTGCATAATGATAAGCCTTAAAACACTAGTGCGGTTTTATGAAACGAGCTTTGCGAGTTTCATAATAAGATCGCACGTGTGTTTTAAGGCGAAATTATGCAGAGTTGCATACATAACTTTATCTACACTACTTCGTCCCACCGTGTCCTTGCTAGCATTCTCCAAAAAAGTATAGACGAACCCAGTGAGAGGGGCGTATGTGCTATGAATGGGTAAATATGTCCAAAAAACTCATTAGGCTTGTTGGTTCAGTCCCGGACCGGTCGGGGGTACGAACCTCGTAAGGTTTTTTAGACATGACGTTTCTGGAATTTTGATGTGTTGGTTTTTTGTATTGACTTATCAATGGTGAGGATATGAATTATAATAATCAGTGGGCGTACATAATGTTAAAATTCAATTGTTTCTTCACATTTAAATTACCTATGAAAATAGTAATATTATCGGTTGTTTTAGTTGCGCGACGTGGCGTGATCAGACGGCTAGGACACCAGTACTCTTACCATGAGTACCTATACGCAAACCGTTCTCGTTATCAAAATCTATCGGAAATACTGCTTGTTGCCACAAGTAAAAGGGACCGAGTGATAGTTTTCGATAACGAGAACGGTTTGCGTAAACTCATGGTAATGGTACAGATTTAATCACGTATCATAATATAGCGTTGGTTCCTTTTTTAACTAATCGGCGGGCACGAAAGAGAAGCTTTATTTGCGCGATAAATATTAGTGTTTACCGGCAGTCGACGTCTTTCGGCTGAAATAATATCTATGCCGTAGTAGTACAGGGTTTATAAATAAGTTACCATTCAAATTGCGTTTCAGTAATTTAACCTTACACTTAGTTTCATTATGTTATTACAATAATAATTGAATGAAATAAACAGTCTCGTTTCTGAACCAAAACAATAAAAGGATGTGGTATATAAATTAAATAATATTAAATACTTAAAACCAGTTTTTATTTGATAAAGCAGAACCAATAAAAAGTGACGTGTCAGAGGTCTTATTCCGTTGCGTCGATATAAGAGTTATTTTTGCTTGAATCATGTATCTTATATAAATATTATATTTGTTAGTACTCCTCTGCTGCACTGGGAGTGAAGGAATAGCATAGAATGCGTGCAGATGCTTACCTATCATACTGGCATGTCGTAAAAGTCGACTAAGGGAAGGGTCCTTTCTAACATGGTGGACTATCTGTATGGGCGATGGGCTGATCACCTGTCACCATACGGTTCATCATACCATCTTAGGACTAATTAATCGAACGTGGCCACAAGTAGTCTTGTGGCTCTGCCCACCCCATTAGGGATTTCGGGCGTGATATGTATGTATGTATGTATATTTGTTATTAGAACTGTAACATGAACAAACCGCGAATCTACGCGATAGCGCGGCCGTTGCCCTAGCAACACCGGACGGCGGTATCTTGCAAGCGATAACCTAGAACCTACTGCTGACACTATCGTCTAGAACCCTAAATTACTCAGTGAATTATTGTTTTTGACTATTTATGGGTAGGTCAGTTTGTTGATTAACCTTTCACAAACTTGACGGAAAAAACGGTTCTTGGCCAGTGGCGTAGCTAGCGAAGGGCTAGACGGTGCCGTGCACCGGGGCCCCCAAGCTCAGGGGGCCCTCGGACCTTGACCAGTAAACCTTGTATTGAACTAGCTAAAAGTTCTCCCACCTTAAACAGTTTCGTTAGGACCCCAGTTTTTTGCACCATGGCCTTTGGTTACCTACGCCTCCGCTCTTGGCCTCTATGCCAAAACCACGAATGTGTCGTTATTTTGTACGTGGTAGACGTTCGCATTCGCGGTTTTGGCATTTTAGTAATGATATAGTAAATCACTTAGCGGTACCGAATAGAGGCCCAACTCATAATACCTACACTGCGGGGTCGACAAGGGCGCTCGACTGGATATGTGCTTACTACACGTCAATGTACCTGGCTAATCTTTTACAAACCAAGTCCGTGCCACCGGCAGATATGACTAAATGTGTACAGTCTTATAGCAGTATTTACAAACGCCACTTAAACATTTGATCCGAGATCGAGAGTTAAGTCTCCGTCAACTTATAAGTAGATACTAATTGAGTGGTTTGTGAATTTCGCCAATAATCTGCTAATGAAGTATTTCTTAGGGAATTGGAGATTTAGTCCTTACTTTTTCAGTCAATGCTATAACAGCTGGAGTGTAAGAGGGATAAAGCTAAGAAGTTTTTAACCTCTGCTAAGCGGCTACCTCTACATTTATGACGTACCTAAGTTATACAGTATGACATTGAAGACGTGATCAGAAACCAGTTTTTTAGACTCGGTAATTGATGGCCATTTTCAAGCAATATTAATTACAAGAAACAAAAGCAGTTTTTTTTGTTAATTTACCCCTACGAAGGGTGAGCTATGAATAGTCAGTAGGGGTAAATTAGCAATCAAAGATAGCTTCTGTTTCTTGTAACTAATATTGCTTGAAAATGGCCATCAATTACCGCGAGTCTGAAAAACTGGTTTCTGATCACGTCTTCGATGTCACCCTGTATAAAGTTAGATGCATTGGACCACAATCCGTTAGATGGATCCGTGGATTAATAAAAAAATATCGATATACAATATTATTAGTAAAACAAGTAATTGTTAGTAAAGCAAGGAAACAAAAACAATAACCAAAAAAAACTTTAAGAGGGCGCCGACCGTCCAGTGGCGCCCTCATCACTGTTATTGTGTTTTCTATTAAAGGAAAGTATTTTATTAAAATTGAAGCCGTATAATTTGTTACGCAACTTAATACACAACTTATATGCTATGTAATATAGCTTTGCAAAGTATAACCATCATCTTATCAATTTAATAGAAAATAGTGGCCGCTTTTTTCTGTTAAATTGATTAGATGATGGTTATACTTTGCAAAGCTATATTACATAGCATATACATTGTGTATTAAGTTGCGTAACAAATTATACGGCTTCAATTTTAATAAAATACTTTCCTTTAATAGAAAACACAATAACAGTGATTGAGGGCGCCACTGGACGGTCGGCGCCCTCTTAATGTATAAACTATTCATACTAACCACAATATCTGCCAAGGGCGATTACTTTGGTCTTTCCAATGGTTCCCCTTGTTTACGCATAACTTTTTATGTCATAATTCTGTATCGCATAATCAATATAAGCCTAATTGTATACGCGCAGAAACTAATCTCGCATAATTATATTTCGCATATTTTTGTCACGCATATCCAAGCTAACCCGAATGTTTTTTACGCATAATTTGCGAAGTCCGAATAGTGCTTAGGCAGAAAATGACTTACGCATACATTTGGTTCGCAGAAAGTTACTTTCGCATAATTTGATTTCGCCGAGATGGATTATAAAAAAATACATGATTATAAAATTGTAGTTTTTTATTTATTTAAACCAACCTCACCTAACCATATTTTTTTATAGAAACTAGTAACAAGAGATTGGTTTGGTGTAAATAAGAGACACAAGTTAACCCTAACCTAACCTACCAATAATACAATTGTTACGGTTGTTTATTTTTTACTGTGAGGGGCTTCGCCCCCCGGGCCCCCCTCGTGGGGGGTTTCACCCCCCTTCCCCCCTTTTTGTATGTTATGCAACTAGATTCGGACATAGATTCAGACACGATTTCGGGCTATCAAAATTCTGCGTAATTATATATATGCTAAACAACATTATGCAAAATAAAATTCGGCCATATCAATATTATGCTAATATAATATTCGGGAAAACAACCATTCGGCTAATACCGAATTATGCCGAATAAAATTTCGGCAAGTTTAAGATTCGGCGAAAAACCTGTTATGCCTAATAAGTTTCGGACATTAAAAATTATGCCAAATAGATGGCACCCCATTCCAATATTGTCGAACCAAATCTAAATTTTTTAGCATTTCTCATCCTTCGTTTAATATTTAATCAAGAGCTCACTTGATACACTTATTGTTAAAAGCTAGGTATAAGTCGATAAAGAAAGATCTTAATTAGTATTTTGTATTTCTTCATATTAATAACATTTACAGAAAAATTAATATAATTAACAAAACAAGTTTAATATAGGTATACAATAAACATTACAATTTATTGGGTAGCGCGGCGTTTTGCCAATGGCTTTCCACAAGTTTTCATTATTTCCTATGGTTAGTTTTTCTTACGCGAATCATTAAAGTTAACCCTGATCGTTGAAATGGGCCGAGAAACTAACCTTTGAACGACTCGACTTTGGAATGATGTAACCGTACTATACCTATGATATGAGCGTGGCGGATGACTCACGGGCCATCGGGTAAACGATAAAAAACCACCAGATCGCCGTCGAATGGCCACGTCTTTATTGCTATTGCTATAAAGTTCAAAATCCTTATGGCCTATGTAGATATAAAAATCAAAGGCATGCGGCTTGTCCGATTTTATTAGATTTCTGTTTTGCTTTTTACTACTGAAGGCTGGATTAGGCTTTAGCAAAGTTGATATAGTTATTATTAAGAATCCAGAAATTAAGGAAACGTTAGTTGTTAATGTTGCCAATTAAATAATGTAATCTTGTCTCTGCTCAGCTCAAAGTCACAAATTAAATTTTCGTGAGACATTACTAAGACTAGAAACATTACTAAGACTAGAAATAACGACGAGCCGCAGCCTGGTGCATCAGCAACACCGGTGCAGCCCCCCACCGCCCCCGCGCCATCAGCTCGGGCGCAACGCGCCGCGCGACGGCTAGTGCGTGGGTTGCTGTGAGCGCGACCGCACTCAACCCCTAAAGAAGGACTCCATATGAGTCCGAAATATGTCGGACTATTTCTGACAATAAATCGTGAGTAAAGCCGTGCTTATTTCTAGTCAAAGTCACAAAGTTTAAAAACGTAACTAAATATGGTTGAAATCCATGCAAGCGCGTCTGAGAGGCGAGGTCTGAATGAGCTTATACAAAGATCAAACGAAAGAAGCAGTTTTGTAAAAAACCGGACCATGAGATGTACAAATCCGGACAAGTGCGAGTTAAACTCGCATGGAGAGGTTTCCGTGATTATATGAAATTTCCTAAGTTACTTGAAATACCATAGACTTCTTATAGGTTTTCCTGTAATCTATAGGTAAAAAACGAATTTCTGTATTTTTTCAAAATTTTAGACCCAGTACTTTCGGAGATAAGGGGAGGGGATGGTAAATTTTGGCCTATTTTCCTAAATAACATTCAAGCTATTTATCTTAAAATTAAAAAAAAATATATCTAAGATTCTCGCAACGAGCCTTTTCATTTGATATGTCACACGATATAGTTTGCAAAACAATTTTTTTTAAATTTTCTAATTTACCCCCCAAAAGTGGCCCCCGTCGTCCGTGTTGCGGTCACCGACTTACATAATATGTGTAGGTACCAAATTTTAACTCAATCGGTCCAGAGGTTTCAGAGAAAATAGGCTGTGACAGACGGACAGACAGATAGCCAGACATACGAGTGATCGTATAAGGGTTCCGTGTTTTATATTTGAGGTACGGAACCCTAAAAAACTTCGCAAATTTATGCGCCGGCGTCGGGAGTTGAGTGTATAGTAAGGAAGTAGGTAATTGATATTTATCTTAGAACGACAACTTTTAGTAGCCGTTAGCCTAGAGATTTTTGCATAAAAATGTCTGGCTCCGACCGTTAGATGCCACTAGCAATAAATCTATTACCAAAGAGCTATTTGCAAACAAACAATATACATAATTATTTACTTAAGTGGGATTTGTGACGGCCATAACAATAATACCTACTTCAAATGAGTGTTTATTCAACTAAGGAGCAATTTTTGTACGTCTACGATCATTGTTGTATTTAAAGTAGGTAATATATTATGTAATATTATATGTATAGATTGATGTTTAAAGACGTATTGGGGCTAATTCAAAACAAGCTAAATTTAAAATTCCCTAAACTTAAAATAAGAAACGTAAAACTCGATTTTGTATAGCACCAAGCTGTCAAAATCGAATTTGACGTTTCTCATTTTAAGTTCAGCCACTTTTAAAATAGCGAACACACTTTCGAATTGGCCCCACTGTGTAATTAAATTATTAATATCTTCAAGGACTATAAATAGAAAAATAAAACAAATTTAGAAAAAGAGATAAATTTTAGTCCTTTCAAAACAGTAATAAAACTTTTTTCCGGATTAACAGGCGCGTAATAATTTGAAAATATTTCCCGACGTTTCGAGGCTTTTCTAGAGGCTTTTCTTTGACTATTAAAACTTTTAAATTTCTTTACAAACTGCTCAAGTGTAAGATTGTTGTTATTATTATAATGGCGCTTACTTATGCATGCAAACTACTAAAAGAAACTACTTTTTAATAAATCCCCATTAACTATCTTTAAGCGACATCGGAACTTAAGATGAAGTCACCGTTCGTGACATTTCAATTTATTTATTTACGAATTTGAATATTGATTATGCAACTATTCAGAATGCTTACTCTGTTGGGTGCAGTCCTTGGGCGACTAAGTATTGTCAATAATACGTTAAAACTGTTATGCCGCCAATTTTCGGTTTTCTATCAAACTGCCGAAAATTTTGACTGAAGCCGAATTTTTATTACGATGAAGACGATCGGGCCTTAACTTTCTCTTAGCAACATTCATACTTATTCACCGAGCGAGCGAAGCGAGTGAAGATTCTCCGTTTCAGCTTGGGCAAAAATGCTTTCGTATATCCGGAGATCGGGACGGCAGATGTCCATTTGTTCTCCTCTGCAGGTCGCATTTTTAAACCGATTTCAAAAATTATTGTTTTCGGCAGTAGGATATACCTCCAGTTTGGTCCCGTTGTAGTGAAAATCGAGGTGTGATGAGAAGATGTATGAGGAGCAATTTTAGTATTTTGTGTAATAACTCAAACAGGTACGTTCCAAAAGCATTATTTGGTGAAGTGGAACTGTTGATGAAGACCATAGATGATAACCAGAACTGTTAAATGATAAGCATTTCACGGATGGCGATTAGATTTCCGTATAAGGTTCGGAAGCAACTTCATGAAAATCCATGTGGTAAAATAGACCCACATACATACATACATAGCATCACGCCCGTAATCCCTAATGGGGTGGGCAGAGCCACAAGACTACTTGTGGCCACGTTCGATTAATTAGTCCTAGTATATATATGTAGTATATATAGTAAGATGACAGGTGATCAGCCCATATCGCCCATACAGATAGTCAGCCATGTTGGAGAGGACCCGTCCCTTAGTCGACTTTTACGACATGCCAGGATGATAAGCATCTCCATGCATTCTATTGCTATTTCTTCACTCCCAGTGCAGCAGAGGAGTAAAATAGACCCGGTGGTGAAGAAACAAGTGTGTCGTTAAATCACTTGAGAGGAACTGAAAAGTGAGAAAAAATCCTACTTTTCTAAGGCTATTTATTTGCTAAATTATAATCTTGTAGTGGGATTAAATTACATACCTATATCATTTACATATAAGAACTTGGAAACTATCTAGGTCAGCAGCCAACCCGCAAGACTTAAGGCTGCCGGAACTGGAGCGTGACTACGTACGGTTTACATTCGATCTAGGCGATAGGCACAGTCAAGTCCGTGACAGATGTAAGAGTTCTGGAAACAGTTGTTATTAGGATATCAAAGTTTAGGACGTTCGGGTCCTAACTTTTAACCTCTTCCCCACCATAAAGGGATATATCCGCACCGCAGGATCAACGCGAACGGCGGTTATATCCGTCAAAGCATACAGTATAAAAGAGACATCTATATTATAGGTATCTGGTGTGAGTGTGAGAGAGTTTTCACATTACCCGATACGATATCGGTGTCGGACGCCGATAGCCGATAGCCGATATCCGATATCGTGATGTGTCTTCACATTATGTCCGATATTACCGGTTCCATTTGGTTACCGCCGGCCACCGGCATAGTCACGCATACACCAAAGAGAATGTAGAGGTACCTACATATAGCACACATACAAGCATTATCGTCCGATATCAACGGGGGCCCGACACGGCCGGCGACATATCGGTATCGGGTCCGATATCCGATATCGGATCGGACAATGTGAAAGGCAGGTTCATATTTCACACATTTGACTGGCCCCGATATCGTATCGGCGCCCAATACGATATCGTATCGCGTAATGTGAAAACGTTCTGAGGTTCAAATTCGTACTTCTCTGAAATGCCCGGTGGTGACAACTTTGATATTTAAAAGGTAACAGAGACGTAAAACAGAAAATATTTAAACTTTTCCCTAAGGACCCATACTGGCCTTTAAGGCCTCCCCAGTATTAGTACTATTAATTAATCTGTGCCTCAAGGCGCATCACTGAGCCCTGTTTCATTAAACTTATTTCAGCTGAATAAAAACAGATAAAGCCAGTATGTTGGCGAATGGAGTGACTTCAGCTTTTTACTTTAACTATTTTATAATAGTGTAACCGTTCACACATTCAAATACCAAATTAAATACTTTTTTGGTTTCATTGTTATTTAATTCAATACAAAAGCGGACCGGTTCAAAGTAACTGTCGATTTGCCGGAGCTTTTGGTAACTTGAAAAGGTTCACGAGTAATTTGCTAAGCCGTTAATGATGGGGTCTATGGTGGGATACGCGATAGAGATCTTAAAAGATACTTTTTAATCTCGTGTACAGTCGGACTCTCTTGGAGAAAAGTGCTCGCAAAGGAAGGGTCTTCTGATTTTTACTAGGCCTATTCCCTCATTCCCATCCCATCCCCATTCCCCATCCTGCCTAGACTGGCAACGCATTGGAAGCACCTCTGGTCTTGCAGATGTCCATAGCCGGCGGTGACCACTTTCCATCAGGTGGGCCGTCTGCCTGTTTGTCAGCCTATTCCTTTCTCTAAGGGCCGGCAACGCATCCGTGATTCCCCTGGTGTTGCGTGTGTCCATGAGCGGCGGTGATTGCTTACCATCAGCTAACCCGCCTGCTCGTTTGCCAACCCTCTTAACATTTAAAAAAAACTTTTGAACGCCACGGCTAACGGCGAAAAAGCGTGTCACAAGCGCTCGACGACGGCTGTAGCCGACGCAAATGTATGGAAAACGGCCTATTGTGGCGTCAGGGGCACGAACACGGAATACTGCCGACGGCCACAGCCGACTATGGCGGTCAAAGGGTTAAGGGGGTTCTAATATTGTTCGATATTTCACGGACGAAGATGTGGCATCTTGAGGTTTATTTTACATTAAAAAAGCTACTAATACATACATTGATGTTAAATTATTTCACACAGTCTACATGTTAACTTTCAGGTTCGACATTTCGTCTAACTCAGACTCTTTCATTCCGCTTGTAGTAGGTTTAATTGCAGCTGACTGTATAACAATTTCGCATCGGCCATTCAATAGAAACATTGTCTGAGTTTGTAACATTTTTTTTGCAGAACGTTTATCTAACGAAATTTAGATTAGGTACTTCGATAAGATTGTTTGTAAGTAACTTCTTGTAACATTCCAGACCGATGTGCCGTGCTCTAACTAAAACTAAAACACAGCTAAAAGGCTTATTACCTGCATAAATAAGTCACTTACGAGAGGGACGCCGCAATACGTTGGAATGAGATGGAGATATTTCCATACGTATCTAACGTATTGCGGCGTCCCTCTCGTAAGCGACTAATTTAGGAAGGTGTAATAAGCCTTTAAGTATCCTTAGCTGTGTTTTAGTTACCTCTGAAAGTAAATAATAAAAACAATAAGTAATAATATCTTTGACACTAGGAAATAGTTTGGGGCTAGATCAATGTGTATCTAGCCGCAAACTATTTCCTATGAGTATCAGTACAAGAAAGATAACGATACGCAATCAAGTCTCCAAGCCGCACTGTGCAATGTGTCTGCTTTATTTACTCTATAAAAGTATGTAAAAGAGAAAAGTATATGGTTCGCGCGGCATCGAGCCGACAATGTAGGACGCCCATTTTAGTGGCCACAAAAAGTTCACATTCCAAAATTTATAATCAATATCCAATAAGGCTAAGTACAGAAAAAAAACTTTTTTCCAATTCATTGTCATGCGAGCGACGTATAAAAACAATATCGTCTTCCTTGTCTTACAGTTATGGTAGAAGAGTATAGAGATAGCGCATTACGAATTTACGGTATCGAATGCCAAACGGGTCCGGTCTTGTCTTGACCTTGGCGTGTTTGCGTCACCGGCGCCATCTATGTAGCACGTGCGAAAAGATTCGAGACTTTGGATAGTTAGGTATTTAAATGACTCAGTCATCATCATCTTGTGAGCCGAAAGACGTCCACTGCTGGACATAGGCCTCCCCCAATGATCGCCACAACGACTGACCCTGCTCGCATCCAGCGGAGTCCCACAATCTTCAATGTCACAGTGTTTTAAGTACTTTGATAACCTGACCTAACCCCAATTAAAACTATTTATTTTGCTAGAAGGCCACACCAGGTCTTTCATGTCTGAATTGACTAATCAGCGCTTCGAAATATAGGTAACATCAGCTGAGAAGAACCATCGCGTTTAACTCAACAGTAAGTCTCTTTTCCAAAACATTACAGTTTCAATGATATGATACAAAATAAAAACTAAAACGAATATATAGAGAGTAACAGACAAACCTAATAGGCACAAACTAATTATTTTTATAAGTAATTAATAAATATTAAGAGAGATGTGTACAGTCTCCGCGCAGTAAAAGTTCTTAATCTAAAATTCGCAGAGATGTACAAGGTCGCTGCGGCCCTAACATGCAACACACAAGGATAAGTTAAACCGTCTTATCTCTAAGTGCGTCTCTCTCACACTAGTGCCGACGAAAGAGATAGTCATAGAGATAAACGGGTTTAACTTATCTTCGTGTCTTGTATGTTGTGCCAATGGACGAACAAGTAATCATAAATAATGTATCCTTCTTTCACGTTACAACGGAGGAGGATTAAAGTGGTTTTTTGCACAGACTTATGCCAGGTAAAAACTGGTCTGATCTGCTTTGCTTTCTATCCCGTAAATTCCATTTCCCGAAGAAAAAGCGATAAATGTATTCTACGCGGACAAAATTGCGGGCAAAAACAAGTAATTTTCAAAAAATGTGCTATAATTATGAGCTTCCAATTTCCAATTGTCGTGACTCCTCCAGGGGAAGTGTTAAACGGTCCATTTAAGTACAGTAAATCACTCGAGTGTTAATCGACAGGACGTTGGCAATTTTCTTTAAGAAAAACACCCTTTATAAATAGGTACAGTCAGATGCTAAAGTTCGCTACTATTACAAAAGGGATGGCAGCGCCAGCTGGTAGTTAAGGTCATTTATTAATTTTAGTATATCAGAAATGACAGAAGTTAATACAAGATCTAGCAAATATCTTCCTTCAAGGATTTACAGTTGCACCTAAGAAATAATTTATCCAAGGTCAACCCTCAACGGGTGAGACTATCTTAGTGTCGTGTTTTCTTGCCAACCAAGTACAAAAAAGCTAGTAACTTAAATAAAATACGTCTCTTTTCTTCCCCATCAACCTTTTGTCACCTAATGTCGGGAGGTATCTTACTATTCACGCAATTTGCTTCTTTTATCCAGGACTTTTTGTTGCATCCAGTTCTTTCCCACTAAATTAAGCAACTGGTAATCTTTACTAACAAATTGACGCAGATTGCTCAACTCGACCATGTTAAGAGCGATTTGTACAAAGACTTTTGCACTTCGCCTTACATTCGCTCAGCTCAGCAATGCAGCAGAACACGTTTGGCACCTGCTGTTAAGCTTGATCCAACGGTCCACAGCGCATATGGTTTCGCTTGCATAACAGGCTCTTGGTCATTCTCTTACTTCCTAAGCGAAGCACCAAATCAAACCCCAAAGTTTGGAGCATCAGTGTACAGTGGATGTCTTTCGGTTTTTAATAAGGTGTATTTTGGAGTGTGCGCAGGAAATATATGACCTAATCCACATTCTGCCACCGGACTACCAGAAGTCGGGAGAGTTTTTATCCTTGAGTCTATGAGCCGTACTAAGCAGTGAGCGAAATTATTTTTGATTCGCACAGCTAAGGTTTGGAATATTCTTTCTGCGTCTGTATTTCCTGAATCATACTTCAATCATCTTGGTGTCTTCACGGTAAGAGTGGATATAGGCATTTTCTGGGAAAACGTGTTTGACCGTAAACCCTGTCTTCGCTTTCCATTAGGTGAGACTAAGGCCAAATGCATGACCATACCTTCATAAACGACGACGAGTCTTATACTGGCTCAAACCGGTTTTCCATCAGCTTTGTGCGTTAAATTGATTCGACACAAGGCGCGTTGCGGCGTTGCTGCGGTGTCCTACATAGAAAAATTCGAGGTATGCCACAAGGTGGCAACGCTGCGTTGAACGCGATTCCGCATCCGTCTTGTGGCATAACCCGAAAAAGTCAGTACGTTGCGGCACCACAACGCGCCGTGTCGCTATCGGCGTTAGCGATGTAAGGAACAGAAAAGTCTTGTGGTCGGTTATTGATTACAGAATTATAGTACGTTAAAATTATTTATACTTTCGACTATCGGCACTTGATGGAACATAAATAGGATCTCCATCATCGCGGAACCGGTCGGAGAATATGTGCTGTTAAAATTGTGGTATAGCGTGCAAAAGCGTTTTGATACGTAAGATATTTAGAGATTTATGTAAGTAAGTAAGTAAGTAAGTAATGATTTATTGAGAAACAAAGTACAAGATTACATTATATACAGGCATTGTCCAGTGGATCCCAAACTAGGCTGAGCCTGTATCTTGGGACCCGTTTTTGGGTCGGTTTACAGAGTATGTGAGTGCAAGGTTGAACTTAAAAGAGACAAGCAATAAATATCTAAGCAAAAAATAATGAACAAAATATTACATAGTTACAATTCAGATGAGCATCACACAGCAAAGTCGAAATTATAATTGTGCAGAATTGTTTATGATATTTAACACTACCATTTGGATGTAGGAAGATATCGTGAGGGAACCTGCACTCATCTGCGAATTATACTGCCCAGTGATGATGATGATGATGATGATGATGATGATGATGATGATCATGACGAGGATGATGATATGTTTCGAGCGGATGCGGAATCACCATGGCGAGGCATACTGGATGAACATGTATATGTATGACTTTTGAACTGTTGATTCGGAAATTTATTAAGTGGTTAGGTAAAACTCATACAATTTGTACTAAATGATGATCATGGGGTTGTCCAAGAGGGGGTTGTGGTATGTTAACGCAACACAAATGCATTTATTTTATACAGTCTAGGTACGTGAAAATTTTGTCCGTGGAAACGGGGCCCAAAAGTCGCTAAAACATTTAGCCAAGAAATGTTGATAACTGTGACTAAATTAAGTCAAAATGTTGCCAGATCAAGCCAAAAAATGGCTAACTTGGCAACACTGTCTAGTGTCTAGGTCGAGAGTAGCCAGTGACGTGTCAGTGTCAGTGATGACACATTGCACGGCGCGCTGACTCGTGTGTGTGTGCCACACATACGTATACGCTATTTTAATGTATGCGCCAGCAAGCTTACCGACTTGTCCATAACCAATTGCTTTAACATTGTATATTTGAGTGCATTGATTGTATCGACTATTTACTCGGTATATAATTAAACGGTTTTCACCTTCACGCCAAAAAAACACAATGTTTTTGAATGTCGAATCTCTTTTTGGCATTTTCAGTTCTGTCGTAGATTTAGCTTTTAATTGGATTTTAACAAGACTTGAGCACCACACGGCAGCGCACAATACAGCGATTCAAACTATGGCGGCGTCGTGTTCCCTCAAACAGTCGCTCATTAAAACTCACGCAGTAGAGACAATGGCGGTATCGCATTGTCGTAGCAACGAGACCAATTAATTACCGGTGTATTTACAAACTCGGCCTAATTGGGAATCTTCGATATTCTATCAAAAACAGCTCTACCAACGTTAAGAAATAACATGATACAAGCAAAAATAACCTTTATTCTCACGTCATAGGAACAGTGGCGCGTCACTTCTTTTTGTGGTTCCACTGTAACATCAGCCTGTGGCTACGTACTATGTCATGACGAATTGGCATTTTACTATAATGCTGTTAGAATTTGGAGTCGATACAACCGAAGCCATAACGGTATACAATTAAAGTTCAAATTTAGAAAGAGTTGAAATCTAGAATGCATTGTTATTTTGTATGTTTTTATAGCTGGCCCCAATATGGCCGTTTTCCGATTCGAAATAGGAGGTCTCTTTGTCGGCGTTATGTTGTCGAAAGGTGAATTATTATTTATCTGTTAATTGTTCTTTATTTTAATTCGTTAATGGTTAAAATGCAATCGGTTTTGAAGCGTGTCAAGGTTGCGAAATTTGTTAACGAAGGTTGAAAATTATCCTTTACGCGCCTAGGTTAGTAAAATGTCAAATTAATATGATCAAATTCGGCGTAAATCTTGCACCACAGGGTTGGGTCAATTCAGCTTGATAAATGGAAACATATATAATAATAACATGTATTAGTATTGTAAAGAACCCGAATATGTGTTTGTGTTGCAAACTTTAATTAATTAATTAATTAATGATAATGATAATTAATGATAATCTCACTGGTTAATTAGTTTGTTTGTTCGTCTTACGTGTCAATTATGATTTTTTACACGTGATTTTTTTATTATGGCGTAATATTACAGTTAACGTACACGTAAGTAATTGTAAATGACGGGTCTGAATACAGTAACACAGACAATAATTACTTGTGTATTAAACACAAATCATTCTTCTTCTTCTTCCTAGCGCTTTTTCCCGTCTACGCTTACGCTACGGGGTACGCTTTGACCATGATTCCGGGTTCGGCAGGTCGGGTTATTACAGTAGAGCGACTGCCGTCTGACCTCCGTAATCCTTGTGACAGGGGAACCTGACCAATTGGATCATGGTTACACATTTAGTTACCCAAATTAAACACAAATCTTTAAGTTAAATAAATTACAGTACATCAGTACAGTCTGCAGAAACACATTGCATAAAAGCCACTAGGTGAGGTTTTACAACAGTGATAAATAAATTGAAAAAAGTGTTGAACAACTTCAATCTTCTTAAGCTCACGTAAGCCTTCACATTGGTGACTGCGCGGCTACCGCGATTGGTGTGAAGGTTTCCATTATAGCTCCTGTGACACTCCCGCTTCCGACCCGCTCCGCTTCCGTTCCGCATGTCAGTGTATGGAAGCCATGAAACTATCAAAATACCAAACTTATATCTCAAGCGATTCTATTCCAGAGCGTTTCCATGAATAAGTTTAATAATAGCTTATACCGGCATGTAATTGGTCCAGCGAGGGAACTGCGCAGTCGATAAAAATGCGATAACATTCCGTGATACGACCATAAGAGGCATATCGTGCTACTAATATATGTATATATACACATTGTTCTCATACATTGCGCGGAACAGTCATTATCATTTAGCCTGACAACGAAAGCAAAACGGGTTATGTATCAATAGGATATAGACCACTAGTGGACCCGCCAGATCTTCGCCCGCAGTTTTATCCATACAATCTTTATCACCTCTTTTCACCCCTTTAGGGATGGAATTTCAAAAAATCCCTCCTTAGTGCATCTCTGGGGTACTGGAGGAATATCTCCTCCAAAAGAACCTCTAGAACCACCCGTTTAGGCTGTGTGTTGTCTATAAGTGAGTCACGGTACTGTTTTATATGTATTGATAATATTCTATGGACTCCGTAAACCGGGCGACCGCCGCTGCTAGCATAAGACTTAAAACAACTATAGACGGCGGGGTTACAGGCAGGTAAGGGAATGCGTAACCTCGCACGCACCAATCACAGCGCTCTAAAAACCCCCCGCGCCCCGCAAGTCTGGCAGCTTTATTTGCTAGTCAAAGCAGGCGGTCGGACTTCGCACTTTAGGCACGTTCAGCCGTCGGACAGCTCGGAGCTGTAAATCGCAATAGGTTGCCTCGCTCCCTCGATGGCTGATTCGCGGTTCATCAAGTAGCCTAGATGTTTGTTGTTGTTGGTTGACGCGGATAAAAACGGACAACCCTAGGGAACACGAAAGAGCACGTTTTGTGCGATGGAGGGAGAAGGCATGATTAGGCATATTTTCGTACCTCAAAAGGTAAAAACCCTTATAGGATCACTCATATGAATGTCTGTATGTCCGTCTGTTACAGCCAATTTGCTACGAAAATATTGGACCGATTGAGTTGAAATTTGGTACACATATGTAAGTCGGTAAACACGGATAAATTAATTTTAAACATGTTGGCCACTTTTTTTCGGGCTCCCCCCCAAAAAACTACACTGTACACTAAATGTAAATAAAAAAAATCGAAACATATATAGAAAATAGTTCTTTAAAAATCTATAAGTAGTCTATACCTACGAAGTATTTAAAGTAACATACTCGTATAGGCAATTTCGGATAATCATGTACATAACCTTCTCCACGTGAGTTTAACTCGCACTTCTTCGGTTTTTTTGTACATCGATTCTCTCTCTCGATTGGCGATACGCTAAAATAGGCGAATTCACTTAACTTCACCAGTTTTAGTATATCATAAAATAATTCAAGTAATGAAGTCCGTAACACAACGCACTCAAGTTACCCGCTCTACTCACTTTTACAAAGTAAACGTTAAATTAAAAAATTGTAATCGCCGTCATAAAAGGTATTTTTCCCCGGTAATTTCCGCAGCGTGGAGCATACAATTATTAATTAAAATACCTCTTGAACTCGACGATGTTGCATGACAATAACTTTAAAGATGGTCATTAACCGTTTTCTTATCATCGGTTGATGTAAAAACAAGGCGTGCCAGATAAGAGTATGCTTTATCAATACAAGAGCTTATTGCAAGCAGATGCCCTAAAAACCTGCTCATCATTAGCCATCTGGGTTTAACCTAAATATAAACACACCAACAACAAGATAATAACTATAATAAGGTAATGGTTGCTTCAAAATTAAAATTAGTAGGAAAACTTGGAAAAGATGACGTTTGTTTTCATAAAACCTCCCTGTGGCCCTAACATGCAAGACACAAAGATAAGTTAAACTCGTTTATCTCTATGACTATCTCTTTCGTCGGCGCTAGTGTGAGAGAGACGCATTTAGCTCGGTTTAACTTATCCTTGTGTCTTGCATGTTACGGCCGCTGCGCTGGTCTTAGAACTGTATTGGTTCAGTAAAAACAATTGAAGGAAAAAAGGCAAGCGTCTATTAAGTTTCTTTTGCACCTATTGTATTAACAGCTGTATGTTATAGGTATGTAATCTATCTAACCAGTGGGTCCAATTCGAAAAGGTGTCCTCATAATTTTAAAATTCCTAAACTTAACCTCGTAAGTCCCCTTGTACTTTATTAAGTACAAATTACTGTACCTCATTAAGACCTGGCATTTTGCTTGATTTGGATCTAATTTCAACTTTATCGTAGTTGATTCTAGGTTAAAAACTACTTCCATAATTTGTTCTTATTTAAGTACACTGAGACGGAATCACTACTGAGCATTCAAAATGCTAGGACTTACGAGGTTAAAACAAGAAACGTCAAAGTCAATTTTGTATAGCGCAAAGCTGTCTTATTTACTTACTTTTAAATTAAGCGAACACACTTTCAGATTGGCCCCAGTGTAACTACACTTAAACTTCTATTTAAATTGGATTAAAACGTTAAACAACAGGACCGCTTTTACAAAAACTGCATCCTAATATTACTCCTAATTATGAAGCCGTTTTTGCTTGGAAACTCGGCCTAAATCAGTTAATTGCATGATTCAAAAACTGCACGAATATGAAAACTTTTATTTTAATACGTTTCCCTTTAAAAATCAATAGCAGCGTTTTTCCCCGGGGCATTAAAGTGTATTGCTTCCGACCGACGCAATAATTTGCTGTGCTACCACAAACGAAATGGGGCTTTACTGGCCAGGTAATAGGCTGTTGATATATGTAATCGATACAGGAGCATGATCGATCAATGAATCGCTTTGCGCATTAATGCAAGACAAAACGAGAAAAGGGTTTGCTTAAATTGCTTCTGTTTCGTTTTCTTGCGTTTGTAACGCGTGAATAGTCTAAGCCACAAATATCTTTCCAACTTTCCACAGTAATCCTAACCATCATTATTTACCCAAAAGAAGTCCTATGCTGGATATAGGCCTCCCCCAATGATCACTATAATGTAACGACCGATGCTGGGCTGGTCGCATCCAGCGTGGACCCGCAATCTTCACCTCTTCACTCGGTGGCCGTCCATGGTATTAAAGAGTATCCCATCGCACGAGCGGTTACTCTGTAAAGCATCTGTCTCATTAGTCTCTCATGTTTATCAGATTTCCTATTCTTTACTGACTATAGTACCTACACTATTGTATCTACTAAGGTATTGTAGCTGTAAATGTAACTGCGATAGATTTGTGCGTTCATTTTAATTGTGCTCAGACGCAAGATAGAGGTATCGTCACTTTAAAAAAGCTCCTACCTGAAAATTAGTCGATGGAAACATATACTTTACCTTCTTGTAGCAAGGTTGAGTTGGCTACTGGTTGATTGCTTTTTTTCATATTATGGTTGCCCTTTTGCTTGCCACATTGATGTAAGCGAGATGTAAATCACCCCAGGCGATTAAAATTTTTTGGCGCTCTTGGTATCTATTGAGTGCTGGATATGACTTGTGGCGATGCAAAAATATGTTGCGTTCCCTACGACATCTCATAAACCAGAGAGAGCCAGATATAAACCCGTCTCCAGACCGTTGGTCCGCCACACGCATCGAATCGAAACTAATGAATATGTAAACTTCTGATTATATAATGATTTATGAGAAAGGAAGTTCGCTTCATAATTAGAAACAATGAATGTTAATAATGAATTTATAATAGCGTTCCATGAAGTATTAGTTTAAGACCTGTTTTTGATTGATTTCGTTTATTATTATATCGATTTTATGAGGTTAAACACTAAAGACGAGTAAAAATATGACGAAAGTTACATTGTTGAATATTGAATTGAACTATCTCCACAAAACAGTCTGGGAAAATCAATCCTTGTAGGTTGGGATAATGTACCAATTGCTAAAATGGTGTATATCGCATAAAGCGTGGAACCACTGACAGCAACAGAAGGAACTGAATGAAATGCAGCGACAAATAAAACTTACGCAGTTTCCAATTATAAGATTTAGAAAGAGAGAAAAGCATTTTATTTACTACATTAAACAGAACACACACTGGTTAAACAAAATAAAGACACACAAAAACAAAGTGATGGTGTGTGTCCTGGCGGCAGTGAATCGGACGCTAGCACAGCGTGATGAGGCGTCAGTCATCTACATTGCTGATTTTCAGCCAGCACCATCAGGTTAAATAAATCCTATCAAAAACATAAATGTGAGAAAAGGGTTAAATGTAAATAAGTCAGTGATAGATAAGTATTTTTTTTAAATAGTATTTTTATAACAAGCTTTCATGCCCATTGCACTTTAATATTGCAATAAAATGCGTTCACAAAATTTCATGTCTGTGCTGTTGACCGTTGAAGAGTTCCTTTATCTGGAGCTAATCCTGGATGTCGATTCGGGTCATGCTTACCATAAAAATACATTGTCATCGGAACTGAACCACCAAGTAAAAATTCAGCTTAGTAGGATAAGAGGAAGTGGTTCTAATTCAGCTAGCAAGATTTGACCCGAAGAACATACATAGTCACATACATACAAACCTTGCATGGTAATAAAAAGCTTCTAAAATTGTAATTTTCGGACGTCATTATCACTTGAATGGTAAGAGGTTTTTTTATTGAAATTTGGGATTTAGCACTTAGAAGAGGGACTTACTATACACGCAAAGTTGCAAGTAGATCGGTCAATTACATTTAAATTTATGGGATGGTCGAAAATGGCCCGAAATGGTTCGTGTCACCCACGGCTGGTGTGTGGCCTTTTGCTTGGCTGACAGACTGCCGTGTGTCTAGATAAGAGAGACGAGAGAAAAGTAACATTAAAACAGTACTCGAGTTAGAGTGATGATGATTTAAAATCGCAGTAAGTACACACATCTTTATAATAAATTTAACTCACTCGACAGACTTTCAGATAACTTCTTTTCACACAACTAATTCATCCCCCTGGCTTTGGTCCAAAACGGGAGCCGACTCAATTCAATCGGCGTTGCATACAAAATGCAGCTTCAGTTTTGCGTAAATATTTTTACCATGTACTGTAAACTTGGAGTAATGAAATGGAGGACGCGCTTAAAAGAAAAGATCTTCTAAAATGGTCATTAAAATTGAATGGAAAATGGAAGTCCAAATTGTTTTATTTGTTTCTACCGCTTTATTTGGCATCAATAAACTTATCAATGAAGATCCTTCCGGATTCATTAGCTCTTCTAATGGCCGAAATCAAACAGTCAACACAAGCTGATCTTTGATTAAGTGACGGTTATGTATAATTTGACAGCTGGTTGACGGAGAACTGTTTAATCTCGGATCAAATGCTTAAGTGTTGTTTGTGTATTAGAATCGCTTGCATGCGAAGAAAATTAAGCCTAAAAAGATCAAGTTATTTTACATTTTAAACTGGTTTAATCGGATACACATTAATCTTCACGATATATTGGCGCTTACTGGCGCTAAGTATTCCACCACCTATTACATTATCTGCTCAATAAATTCGCTTGATATCTTTCAAGGTATTGCCCGAAACGAATTCATAGTCTCATTCCTCAATTCGAGTAGTGTCTTGAATGGAATCACTATCAAAATTATGAATAGGTCGTGTTACTTGAGAAGTTCTTGACAATTTTATTTCTCGAGAAGACTCTAAAGAATTATTTGTAACACAATTTTTATTTTAATACCTTACACAAAAATTTAATTTCAAGAAGAATTTCATGGACTTCAATTTCAACGATACTAAATATATCGTCGAAAGATTTTGTTACAGAAAGATCTTTAAATATACAGCCTTCTGATAACCTCAACTTTCAAAGTATCATGTTTCGTGATGTAACAAATCCCAAAATGATAATTCGTAGTTCAATTTATGTTTCTTTACTTAAAAATATTGTTATTAATAATGATACAATGCTTTATTTATAGTACACAACTCGTGCGTGACAAATTTCATAGTTCAAAAACCTATTATAACTTTCAAATGTGTCAAATATTTGGCCGCGTAACTTGTTAGCATTCTGTGGTTACGCTTTGGTTGGCAAGGACGTTGTGGACAGTACAGTCGACTACTTGAGATGGTCATCAATGTGACACAGTCGGAGGTAAAAAGTTTTATATTTTATTTTTAATTTGTTAAGACCCGTTTTTCGTATAAAGGTGTTGACATGATGGACAAATATACGGGTAATTGGACGTAATTTAGGGAAAAGGATCCAGTCAGTAAAACCTATGCGGATTTCAGACATTATATCGATGTCATAGAACTTAATTATGACTGATATTTATTTTGTTTCGGATCTTTTTCGCTAAAATTGATATGTGTCACATCACATCGAATGATATCTGATGTCACATCTAAAACACAGTATCAACACTGATGACTGTGTAAAAATGCAATGAAGTAGTAGAATAGTATTGTAATGAATACATTAGGTAGGTATTCATTACAATATCTGACCTTATTTTACACGTTAAATACTAAACTTCAGTGTTGATTTCCCAAAGTATTTAATAATAAAAAGAAACTGCTTAAAAGAATACTTCGTAAAAATATAAATGCGTTCCTAAATAAAAGCTATATCATTAAATTCGTTTACACAAATGCAGCTTTTCATTTAAGTGAAACCACATGAAGTTTAAATTTCTCTTCATTTCGACAGTAAATCCTTTATTACTGACTAATTAAAATTTAAAACATTTATTTACTCTCGGTAATGACTTCTAAATGTTTCTGTGAATATTTTGATGAAGTACTATTGAAAATGTATTGGTATAAAACTATTATTTCAAACTTGTTCTATAATAACATTCAGTATTTATAATTGTATGTTAAAGTGCAGTTACACAAGAAACGTTTTCACGGCAATATGTGGCCGGTAACTATAGGCGTCTTCCTCTAACGTACAAAGTTAGAGTAAGACAGCTGGATTTGCCGGCTATAAATTGCCGTAAAAAGTTGCTCGTGTAACCAGACCATTAAAGAATTACAAGGACTATCATAGGTTTATCTATGATAGCTAAATTGTTAAAAATATAAACATTGCGACATCCGTAAAAATATTGGAGCACTTAATTTGGTGTATATTCACAGGTTTTAATCGTTTAAATAATCTTACGAGTAAATAATGCAGCAACAGGTATTTATCTTTCTACGATACAAACCTCACCTAGTCCAATGAAATTACATAAATAAACCTATTGTTAAATATATGACACAGTGTTGCCAACTAATGTATTATATATATCCTACTAATTATTATAAATGCGAAAGTTTGGATGGATGTATGTTTGTTACTCAATCACGTCAGAACGGCTGAACGGATCTGGATGAAATTTGGAACAGAGATAAATTATAGTCTGGAATAGTATATAGGCTACTTTTTATCCCGTATTTTTTTATGTTCCCGAGGTAATAACTATAACCGAATTCCACGCGAACGAAGATGCGGGCAGAAGCTAGTCTTTTTAAATATCATTTTCTGAACGTATTTGTTACAGTTAAATTAATATTATTCCATTTTTAATTTTTTGTTCAAAATTGCATTATTGTAAATGAAAAGTTAAGATAAATTAAGTGATTATGGCTACATTAGCCATAATCACTTAATTTATACCAAACAATAGTAATTCCGAAACTTATTTTAATCGTACACTCTCAGGTCTCAGATATAAATGATATGTCTTCGTGCAGCTTAGTGTACCTTTGAATGTGTTTGTCATTGATCGACGAATGAGCGACCACTTTTCAACGTGTGCGTGACAAGTTAAGTCGAACGACTTATGCGTTTACGCATTGGTTTATAGTTTTTAGAGTTCAAATCGTTTTTGTATCGTGCGAACAAAATTCGCGCGAACTAGCGATGATCGCGCAATCGCGTTCTATCAGGACGACGCGACACCTTCCTGTGCTCGTGCGATGACTTGCGAGCTTCAATCAAACACTCTTAAGAGATTTGTGTATTTAATCTCGTGCGACGAAATCGCATCGTTTGCGCATAACATTTTTAGCCAATTAGGACGACGCCAAAGATAATCACTTAGGCAAATGTGTAATGGAGCCCCTGTCTTTGTCGACAATTTGATCGATCTAACAAAATATAGGTTTTACAAAATGCAGGTGCCACCTACATTTTAAGACTTCATCTGAATTATTTAACCAATTCAGCTCCTTCAAGTCTTATAGACAATGTTAGTTCTTCAGAAAGGAAATGCAAGTTTGTACGTGCGATACAGCAAACATTGCGAACAGTAGCGTAATACGTAATTCATGCTTTTGGAAATTCGTCTGGCGTCCAGCCATGTTATTCTGAATAGGCGTGTTTCCTGAAAAATTCTAATTAGTCCGTCATTTACATTATAACAAAATATTGAACACGTACTTTTCCTTTTACTCCTCTGCTGCACTGGGAGTGAAGAAAAAGCATAGAATGCGTGCAGATGCTTATCATCCTGGCATGTCGTAAAAGTCGACGAAGGGACGGGTCCTCTCCAACATGGTGGACTATCTGTATGGGCGATGGGCTGATCACCTGTCACCATACGGTTCATCATACCATCTTAGGACTAATTAATCGAACGTGGCCACAAGTAGTCTTGTGGCTCTGCCCACCCCATTAGGGATTTCGGGCGTGATAATATGTATGTATGTATGTACTTTTCCTTTTGTCAATTAAACAAAAAAATAGGTACGAAGATATAGTGCGTAGAAGTTCCGCGTGACGTCACGACTTTGCACACTTTTTAACATTAAGTGACGTCATAAGCCCCCCACTCCCGAGCTTGGTGAATCTTTGCCAATTTTAATTGATTTGATAAAGCAAAAAATTCCTGTTCAATATTTTTTGATAATCTAACTGACGGACTAATTAGAATTATTATATTTTTACCCAGGAAACATCCCTATTATGTGAAGCGCTTCAATCATACTGCCGCATAGAAAAAATACTTCTGCTATACTTCGTTTTTAGGCATCTTTACGTTACTCCTTAACGCTTTAACGGCTGAACTGGAATGGAGACCCTGTATTAACACATAGAGTAATTTTTATTTCAACCTTACGCGAACAAAGTCGCGAGCAAGCTAGTCTTATACTCAAATGCTTAAGTGGTGTTTGTAAATTCGGCTATACTTCACAATATACCTCGCCCTTTGTAAAAAGAGAGCTGATGGCCGTCAGCGCTCTTTTTACAACGGGCGATATTTACATTGCTATCTCAACAACTAAGTGGTTGGTAGATTTAATAGATGAAAAGTGCGGAGCGTAAATTCACTTTCCTTAATTATTAACCGAATTAGAAAACACCGAAGCAAAGGGCTTGACGCGTACATTTGTTTTGTTTTTATAGTTATAGCTCGTTTTGGTCATATGTTTACCTACTGTTCTACTTGCTTATTGCGGCGTAGTTTCATGTGCAACTGCAGAGCTGACCTACTTCAAAATGATGCTTAGGTAAGTACATTTGTGTCGTCTACTGGCAAAATACTAAACAAAGGTTTATTTTGACAATTAAATTTATCTCACTTTGTAAAGACTATTGACAAGACAGTGCAATTGTAGTACCAAGTTTATATATAAAAATGTGAAGATGGTTCAATGATAAATGTAACAACAATTATTATGCTCACGCACGTAATAGGGACGGATACCCTGTATAATGGCTCTTAACCACGTAGACAAATAAACATATAAATATATTGATTATATACCTAGGTACAAAAGTAGGTAAAAAAGAGCGTTGATGGCCATACATTTTATACTTAAGAGGGCACCGACCGTCCAGTGGCGCCCTCATCACTGTTATTGTGTTTTCTATTAAAGGAAAGTATTTTATAAAAATTGAAGCCGTATAAGTTGTTACGCAGCTTAATACACAACGTATATGCTATGTAATATAGCTTTGCAAAGTATAACCATCATCTAATCAATTAAATAGAAAATAGTGGCCGCTTTTTTCTGTTAAATTGTTTAGATGATGGTTATACTTTGCAAAGCTATATTACATAGCATATACGTTGTGTATTAAGTTGCGTAACAACTTATACGGCTTCAATTTTAATAAAATACTTTCCTTTAATAGAAAACACAATAACAGTGATGAGGGCGCCACTGGACGGTCGGTGCCCTCTTAAGTCCGTCAGCGGTTTTTGTACACGTGGCGATGTAAACTGCATTGCACTCTGTCAGGAATCTAACTCGCGAACTAAGTATATCATTATAGTCTACTAGCTTCTGCCCGTGACTTGTGACTCCGTGATAAAATGTATCCTATGTCTTTCCTCAGAGACTAAAGTAGATCCTTGCCAAATTTGATCCGAATCAGTCCAGTGCTTTAGCCGTGAGGAGGTAACAAACAGACAGCCAGAGTTGCAGTCGCATTTATAATACCTACTAGCTTTTGCCCGTGACTTCGTCCACATGGAATTCGTTTATTGCGCGCAACGCCATCTACCGATGAATAGAATTTCTAATATTTCCTGTATTACAAAGATTCCTGAAAATCCTTCTACGATATCGGCATAAAAAGTATTCTATGTCCATCTTCACTCCATAACAGGCTACATTTGTGCCAATTTTTATAGAATTCTGTTAAGCCATTTATTTATCCATGAAATCGGAACAAACGAACAAACACACTTTCGAATTTATTTAGTATGGATTTGTATGGATTCTTATTTGCTTTCTTCCTTGCATTTTTTGTAGAAACGAAATTTCTGAGTAGGTTGGAAAGGCAGCGTTAGCCCATTACGCAAATGTTTGGGTCTACCGCCATATCAATATTCGCTTAATCGTTTGGTAATGTTACAGTGCGTACGTTACTTGTTATGCCTGTCCCTCTATGCGACATTGGTGATACAGATACCGATCGTTACTACTATGGCTTACTTTGTCACTTTATTTTTAATGTAATCTTCGCAAAGTAACATAAAAACAGAACAATGCAAAATCAACTCGCCACATGAGTAAATTAAAATAGGTTTAATCTACCACCGCTTCGGGCAGGAGCATCACTTCACTAGTTCCTTACTGAGAAGAAGCTCCGCAAGATTCTCGGCAGAAAGTCATTTTTTCGAATCGTAAATTGGTTTTACATCACATAACAGTTAAATAAAAACATTACAAAGTAATACAGCAATAAATGACAATTATTAAGATTAATAAAAAAATTATATGTTGTTAAATTATCACGATGAGGACACTTTTAATTTCGTCTGAAGTACAGCGCGATTAAGTCGAAATTAAATGTATCCCTGACGCAGAATTGTACTTTACGGAATCACCCTACTGGACTCGGCAGACACGTTCACTCACTATCGATCTAAAGCCATTACACATTGCTCTCATGCTATATCTTAATTCTAGTTAATAAGTTGCTAGTAAGAAGCAACGATCTAGACATATTTCTCGGTATATTGACTCATGGCTTTGTTTGTATTCAAGTTAGTATAACTATGCTCATATTCTTAGAATGAGTAGTATGAGTATGACTAGCATTGTTTATTTTGCTCTAAAAATTTAATGCAGGTGTGTATTTTACCAGAGAAACCAAGCGTTCGGTTGCGTTTCAACCAGTCAGTTATAATCATGTAATGGTACCGCCCATTTGTTTCTTACCATTTTTAAAACAACAACCGTACCTACTCAATAAATCGAGTTGGTACAAATCTTAATATGAAGTGTCCGGCTATTTGTGTGATTTGACACTTTTATTGCTAAATAACGTATCGCGCTATGCTCTTAGCGAGTAGCAGTGTTTTTGCGTTTTGCTTTGTAGTGAACTAGCCTTAAGTATGTTCGTCGAGAGTTGATAAAAAAAACAGGGCTCCTTAACTCATTACACATAGCGGCCCGCTAATTATTTTTACCGACAATAATAAAAAATAAAGGGAAAACTAAAAAAAAAACATAGAATATTATTAATTAGTAGCCTGTATATTTCCCATTGCCCATATCATCGGACGACGACCGTGATGAAGTCTCAGAGTCGGAGGAAGAATCAGAGTCGGTGACGTTTATTATGAAACGTTCAATTGCTTCGTCTAAACCAACACACGAATACACAAACGACACACTCGAAGCGTATTTCAGAACGGAATGTCAATATATGGCGCTCGTTTGCCCGGCGCGGCGCCGCGCTTGACAAACGAAACGCAGTGCGCGCGGCGATAAGCGACGCCCATGATGAGCGAATGTCGCTTACCTATTGCAAACTGTACGGTTTGCGAAAGGTAAGCGACATTCGCTATTTCGAGAAGATATCATAATATTTATCAAATCTCGGCGAACAGACTTTAGGTGTTAAAAAGTTGCACCTAAAGCGTCTAGTTTTTTGGTGACATTTTGTGCGGGGCACTCCATTTTATGTCACTAGTTACTATTTGTTAAGCTATACGCAGTGTATGCGTACAAAATAACACGAGTATCGGCTTGCCCGTGATGTATGTGGGAAACTTTTGAATATTTAAACTGCGGCGTATCGTCGCGGCCGAACTGTCAACTCACTAATAATTCATACCAGTAAAATGTTAATGGATCTGTCTACAGGCTAGGTTGGCGTGCTATTTGTGGGTCCCTTTAAATAGAAGTTACATTTTGAAAACAAACTAAATTTGAATTAGGACTGCATCGCGCGCTTGTGATTAGAGTTGTTCAACTTGCTGCATCACCAATGTTGAACTATGCTCCTCCTAACTTGTGGATTGCTGAGGTCGAAGTTCAGGCCGTCGGTCCTGCTATGAGTTTAACATTCTTTAGACATGCAACTGACGTGACCGGCGGGCACCAATTCAGATCAGTTCAAAGCTTGAAAATATAAACAAACCTACAGACACACAATTAAAATTCATGCCCCAACCACTAAAACAACTACCGACATATTTCCGAAAAGGTTCGCACACGGTCGTGAGAATCATTCGGAATCCATTACGCTATGACATGTTGCAACGCGAATGCCAAAAGGACGCATATTGCATACAAATGGTGGTTGAAGCAGCGGACATAATCGCTTGCACTTGAATATGGTCACAGTCTTCGAATTTTTACATACTGGGCTGGCTGATGGGTAACTTATGCGTGTGATCGGTGATAGACAATGATTGTAATGCGTTAGTTGATATATATTCTACATTTGTCATATAATAATCTATCAGTTTAATAGCATTAGGTACTACATGGAATTAAAATATGTGAAAAAGTAAAGATGCAGAAAATAAACGGTTCTAGACAAGTCCAAATGTACACCGCCACTGGACACAGTTTAAATACAAGAATGTATTACTACATAAATATTAATTTCATATGTAAGCACTTTGCTAGCAAAAGTGATACATACCAACTCTAACTTATTACCCATTAACCTAATTAAATATTCACCTTAGATGTACCGTCGACCTTAATCTTCACTTTTGTTCACAAGACGTCTCAGCGGATTAATTCTGATCGCGAAAGTCTTATCCCTCTTACCTTACAGTCACTACAGATTGGAGCGACAGAGAAGAATAAAGATCAAACTTTAAATTCATGAGGGCCTAGATACTCTGGGATCTGTGAATACGCCTGAGTCCTTTTCGCTTGGTTCCCAGCAGTAAACTCTGCGGTACGGCCGCAAATCTTTCCGTGGCTAGATCATAAATCCACATGATTGCAACTCGTGGATATTTGTCAGCTATTAATAACGTGGATTCCGCAGACTGCATTGAGAAAATTTCGACATTATACCGAAGCGATTCATTGGTTTGAGTCAGTTCGTTAAGGAGGTATAATGAGCATTCTATGTTACTGCAGTGAAGTTAATGACTGGGTAAATAATTTATCTTACTGGACGAATGTTGTCATCGACAAAGTTACAGTTTCTTTAAAGATCTCCGTTTTATCCTTATGGCATCTAAAATGCGGTTATTTAAGTACGTAACTGTGCGTTATTTTATTAGACACACAACACATTTATATTTTGGGTCCATAATTTGCTATTCAATAATCATCTGTTTCTTCTGTACCATATAAGTTTTTATATAGGCATGATGATGCAATATTGAGCTTATTGCCGCTTTTGTATTTCTTCTTCCCTCGTACTTTATACGGCAATAAACTGCAGTAACTACATAATTCTTTTCAACTACTGCAATCGGAACGGCTCATATTATACATTCTAATGTCGGAGTCAATGACACATCGATGTGTATGCATGATCAATCTACACCTGTGCGTTTCTTCAACAACATTCTTCCCCTAAACACCCAAGACGCACGGCTTAGATTTGAATGAGATTAGCATTACCAAATGTAGTATTGTTTGTAACTGTATCCATTCAATGTTCATGTTACAGCACGAACTATCTTTCATTGTTGACATGATTCCTTTGTCTTTTTCACTCTTGTAACATTTGTGTTTGACTATCTCGTCTCATTTTGTTTAACGAAAGTTAGTTTATCTAGTTTATTTATCCATTGAAGATTTTGTGAAACAAAGGCAAGGTTCCTGGGAGAAGCGACGACGTTGATTGTAGTTTTTTGTTGTTGGTATTTGTAATTTGAGAACATTGTCCTTGCGAGAGCTGAATGTGTTAAAACGAGTTTAAATTCAAACAAAGACAATTTGATTCTAAACGAAGGTAAAAGAAAGTGTTTGAAGAAACTCAAGAGCAGCAAAATCACAATTTCCTTAGAAAATGCCTGCAAGGCGAGCGTCCGCTAATATGTCACCTCTGTAATAATCTCTATAATTTACAGTTGCTTTTAATTAAACCGTCTCGTTAATTTCCGCTTGCTCTAGATAACAGAGTTGTTTTGTATTGTATTCCGGTTAGTGGGAATAAATATGTACCTTATGTAACTACAAACAACTATTTTCTTTAAAAATACTTTACGCTCGAAGGTATTCGATGACATTATTATTCTGCAAGAGACGGCTAAACCACCTTTCTCACCTTTACTTGGGTTTTCTTTTTTACTCCAAACCTAAGATTTACTTTATAAATGTAATTATGTTAGTGCTTTTGTATTTGGGTGTGTTGTTGTTGTTGGTTGTTTAAAAAAAACACTTAAACACAATATTCAGTATCATCGCTTTCGATATACATATATGTCATTATTAAAGAAACATGAATTCCCAGCATGGTTCTAATATATCCCGTCTCGTTTAACAATAAACGTTTTCAACTTTGGGCTTGTAAATTCAACTGCCTACATTTGCTGAAATTAATCCATAACTACAGCAACGTTCGCGCCTATATGGTACAAAATTAGTGAGAAGAGAACTGCGAAGATAGAAAATGAAATAAATGTAGGTATATGGATGATATTATGATGTTAGAACATATACTGTATGTGACTTGCTTCACGAAACGTAATACAGCAAAACTTTAAATACTTGTGATTTTACTATAGGAAATTAAAATCTTGACAGTATACTAAGAAATGATTCGTAGTTTAAATTTAACAATTGCACCGTCAACTTACACGTGCAGATGTTTCGTCGATAGCACTCGGTGAAGTTTTGTCGCAATAAATGCTAGGCTGTATATTCGACAAAATATTGCTACAATTTTGGCAATTTTTATAAACGGAAACGAACTCATTTTGCGAAGTAGTATCGTGACAACGGAGCTCCCATGTTGCACCCCAGAACATTTCTTCATGCCGATCCCACTCCCTTTCTCACCTCTCCCCTCGCTAAAGTTTTAAATTACTCACGTACGGCGTAACATAAGCGCCCTGAACACGGCATTAGCAACAATTGAACGGAGGGCCACCATTGTACAGTAGCTGTTTCCACAACACTCCAGGATCCTTGTTTTGCAAATACACCGAGCTTAACGTAATGCTTATGCCCTTTATGATCTATTCAATTTTAGTGCTTACGGTCTTTACCGTGTAGAAACGAGGCGTGACTGGCATAAGACACGTGATCATGAAAAATTCCGAGTCTCTTTTTACTGGTTTTTGGCGTGCTTATGTTTTGAAGAGCGGAAGAAGCGTTTTATTGGTAAATAAGTGTACCTTATGTTATATTATTTAAGTCTGATGTGTTAGCTAATACTAACTACTGCTTATTCGATGCAAAATACCTACATCGTGTCCCAAAAATACTACGCAAAACATTTTCCTGCTTTATAATCCTGTCTCCTGAGAAATATCATTTCCCAACCAAGTGACAATCGGGCTTAAGTCCCAAAACGCCGAGTCTCAATCCCGGCTTACCCAAAGCGACCCCAGGTCACTCCCAGCCGAGGTATCACCGAACGCAAGAAAAAAATCTTATAACATTTTTAAAGATGAAAGGACTCGCATTACGGCAATTCAATGTACAGCCAAGCCAACCGCGGCTGACCTGCCGCGCGATCCCGTCCTATATCAACTGCGGAGGATTTGGAGGGCATCGCAGGCTTCTGCAGAGCTCTTTTATGAATTGTGAATGGTACAATAGAGGTGTGAAAGGGGTTTTAAGTAAACACTCTTTTGTGAGCGGCTCATGGTATTGTGCGAGTACGACCGCGCAGAGCAAATAGATTATGGTGCCAGCATTGTCGTGTGAAGGACTCGGATTCTTGTGAGATTCTTTCTAGGCAAAGCTCTTGGCCGAATGGAATTTCATGCGTGGAATATTAATTTTAAACGACGGTATTATTGGTTTCATAAAATTCTATGATTCATGCGGTTCTTTTGTTGTCTAGGCGGACATTGATGTTAGCATATTTATGTTTTGTTTGAGGTCAGTTTACGTATCACGTCGACTTTTTGTTGTGAATAAAGACGAACTCTTACCTCGTTCTATGCGACAGGGGTGAACAATGGAGCACATATCTTAATAACATGTCAGAATTGCATTCGCAATGCAACGAGCAAGTGACAATGGTCCCAATAATTGCAACAACCAACCCTCTCGGCCCGATTCGAATCGATATTACCTTGTCTTTCCAAATTTATTATTATTATACAATATTGCATCAAGAGGGTTGCAATCTCATAGTGTATTCGTACGCAGCACGCAGCTGTTTGACCAAGCTAGGGTGCGGACATTTTTAGAATTTGAATCGTATGCTAAAAAGATTAGAAGCCAATCTACGGTATGGTTGATGTTGAAATTTTTGTATATCCCATAGGACCATATGGGATGCCACCCCAAGCATTAGATTTAGGTGGAAAAAATTACTTAATGGGATGTTTTCTGAATGAGCAACCGTAAGATAGGGACTTTTTCGCAAATCCATCTAAATTAAAGTTGTAATGAATTGTCTTTTAGAAAGGTAGACGGCTGTCTAGGGAATGAAGCAAAATGAGTATTCTTTTGTCCGTGAATTCTGGTAAAATATTAATATCATTAATGTTAATTCTGACTTGGAAAATGTAAATATTTTTACCAATAAATGTCTGAAATCTGAAATCCGACATAATAACGAAAATAAAATATATATATCGAACGTTCAATGTCTACTTAATAAAGATTACTATTATGTAGTCATGGAACACTAAAAATGGAAAATACGTTATAATCTCGGGCGTCGTTGTGTCGCGAGAAACTTGAATATTTCACGGAAAATAGGTTTTCTCATAAAATTTCATTACCTTCAGACTGTCTACGTTTACAAAATGTTTTGCTCAAGGACAGGAACCTCACCACTAGTATCTATCAGGGTATACTCAGTCTTGTATTCTGTGTAATAACATTTTATTTTGCTCTGCAAATGCCTGATCCTAATATTCAATGCGCGGATCGATTTGGTTACTACATGTTAAAATTTGACATTTGCCGCATACAAAATAATATATACATTATTAACTTTGTACAAAATATTGGGAATGGGCGTAAGAGTAGTTCTTTTTACGCGGCTTACTATAGACAGATTTTTCCTATGTGTTTCTGTTTTTATTATGTTTGGTTTGTGATTTTTTTTTCATAAACGTAATAGGATGTAAATCTACCCAAGATTTCTTTACTGTCACCTAAATAAAATGTAGTAAGAACCACGTTTTGTCCCAGTTGTTCAAAAGGCTTTTTCTGACAAATTAGTTTTCCTCTACGCCGTTACAGGCGTCTAGATCACGTATCAAACTATTATTAGAGAGCTAAACTACTTCAAAAGACTTACCCGTATTTTCTACAACATCTGTTACTTGCGCAAACCCAGCTTATCTTGGTCTCTCTTCATTATTTAATTTTCGTTTTCCTGATAGATTTTCAAAGGGTTTGTCGGGGCAGGGGGTGTCTGGTTATAGCGGTGTGTAAGGTCGAGGGTTGGTAAGGGCACTATTGTCCCACGTGTGATTCAGACCCCACGCGTTGTAACAGACAGACAAGTGATTTAATGGCTGTTACAAAAAAATGTGGGAACATTCTCTGGTGTCGGAGAAATAATTGTTATGTCGTTGGTTTTCTTTTTCGGAAGGGTTAATTGTATGTAGATAATATTGATTGAGGCTTTTTAATTGACATCGCATTTTCAGGTTAAGGAGGTTAAGTGGGGAGGAAATAAATCTCTACTTTCTACACACTTCTTGTCTGTCCTGTTGTCTTTAAATATGTATATGTTATCCAGAAAAGCATTTTGTATTTAAATAAGTGTAGAATTAATAATGATAACATATCATCCTGAATAAATGACCTCACCATGAAATTGATTATTGCAAAAAAGTTTCGTGTCCGCATCAGTTTTTATTAACACATGTTAGGATTATCGTTTCAAATCACGATTTCTCTTTTCCTTAAGAATCTAACGCTGATTTCTTACAAAACATTATGTTATTCATCCAGTTTACTTTCATCCCTAAATTTATTAACTTAAAGTTCAAAATTGTTTCTATGACATATTTTGCTATCAACGGATCATCACATCCTTGAGAGATGCGGATGTTGCTAGTTTACCTTTTACGAGTATATGATCTAAGATGATAGATAGTTAAGTTAAGTAAGCATGTTTACATCTTACTGAGAAATCTGTGATCTGAATTAGTATTTTTAGCAGGTCCTGAGATGACATTTAATGAAACTGTTGAAGAGACTTATTAGGTTTCACGAAATCGCAAAAGTCGAAGACGTAAACGTAATTTTTTATGATATCTAGTTATATAAACTAACAGTTTCGCTACATGTAATGCGTGTAAAGGGGTAGACAAATTAAACGTCACCAACTCCAAAGTCAAAGAGCCAGTTTCAATGTCCATCCGTTTGCAATCTCTGTTGTTGATGTTCCAATTACCGCTATGACCTGGGCGCTCGTGAAACTCATTAAGGGTCCAATTGAATGAGTTCCGTGGTTTGTGGGAAGACGTCAGTCCCGATCACACGTGGGAACCCTAAAGGAGTTGAAGGGTGTGCGTTACACCATGTTGTAATGCTACTGATAAGTTGAGACAAGTTTTGTTATATTTTGATAACATTAAATAAAAGAAGTGAGATTTAAATAAAAGGGAAAGTCATTATATTATAATGAAGTAGATATAATTATATTTCAATGGATGGTGATGAAGATATGAATTACATGTTAACTGATAGGCAGCACTGGCAAAATTTTAAAGATTTAAATTATTGATACATTCCATACATTCATTATGCCTTATATAATAATAATAATAATAAATCAAGGGACAATCTTCACACAAATGGATCTAGTCCCAAAGTAAGCTCTAAAGGCTTGTGTTGTGCGTACTAGACGACGATATAAATACTTATATAGAGAAATAAATACTTAAATACATAGGAAACATCCAAGACTCAGGAACACATCCGTGCTCATCACACAAACCCTCACCCGGGACGCTTGCTTCGGAGGCAGAGTCACTCCCAACTAGGCTAACCGCGTCGTCAAAATATATACTTACTTAATTTAAATTTGAAAGTAATTGTAAATTTTAAGATTATATTGTTTTAATCATATATATTTTTTACGGCATATTTGTATATTTATCTATTCCGTTAGTATTCGGAGGCTTCTTGAAGAGGACAGACTACTACTACTATGGCAAAACTCAAATATTTCATACAAACGACGAAAACATTTTTACCCCTTGAAATGACATTTTCTGGTCGGTGTGCCAACAAGCAAACCTCATGTCTTCAACTCTGCAGTCTTAGCTTTGAGCTGAACCAGCTTACAACCTTCCACTGCCAGCTTAGCTGACAGCTCGTTGTATTCGCTAGTTCTAAAAATAGCAGATAGCTGATATATCAGATTCGCCTAATACACCGGTTTCCTGATAACGCCAGTTTCCCGAAACACCATATTGAATAATAAAAATAAAATATCATCCCATATTCATTAACAGAATTGGCATTTTGGGAGTGTGGTATTATCGAGGAACCAGGTGTATTGGAAATCCGGTATTTCTGGTATTTCAGATATCTGCTAAATCAGCTAACTGGTATTTTGGACACGAGTGATTGTTTTCATATTAATACTCAGTGTTTTGTAGACATAATTACCTACCTATTACATTTTATATGTTGCAAATTTAGTGTTCAATCGTTGACGCATGCTGTGGTGAGGAACTTGTTTGTTGAATGTAAGCTATTCATGAATAAAATCACAATAGTCACGTACTTTGATCATAAATATTGTAATTAACACAAAGATACTAAATGTGGTTCGAGAACTTTGGCATGTCGTGTAATAAAGTACAAACTTATGACCTTAGTAAAATCTATAAAGATGCAAATTAATTGTGGAAGTCTTTGGAGAGGGCGATATATCCATTATATTGAAATGATATTGAAATCAACCCTAATTGGTAAATTTTCGTGTCGGTTTCATTGAATGTGTAATGCTACCCAATTTATAATATTCACTTTGCTAATTCACATCATATCTACGTCATCCACTATTACAATTAATGAGTCTGCCTGCTTACGTCCATAAGAGTTCGTATAACTAAAACGTTGTACCTATATCTCATCCCAAACTCGGCTATCGCTTTCTGAGAACCTATGACTCACCATGTTTGCCGACCTTACTGACTACTCCTATAACAGAAAGTTACACGTGTTTTACTTCCATACTAGCTGCCACTTGCCGTACTAAAAATAGCCACGCTTTCTTCAAGGTTAGGGTGAAATTGCTTAGCTACTGTGTTATATTGATATCTTGAATGAGTAACCAGTAAAGCAGTGACAGATACTAATGTTAGTATAAAGTGAGTGTTCGCTTAAAGCATGTTATCATCATTCATCACTTTTATAGAAACTATGTAAATACTTAAATATGAATCATTCAATGAATAAACATCATTTTTAATCATGTGTGTCTTTGGCAAATATATTTTAACAAATTGCTAAGAAATCCCTTTATGCTTAATGACTGACTGGATTCATCAAAACGAAATGCTTAGTCACCTAAGAATAAGGATATTAAAAATGTATTTTCTAATATTTTCAATTAGTTTAAGTACTTGTATCTTCCATATAAAGTATTTTATTGAAAAAACTGCAATTAATATTATACATCTCTAAAAACTAGGACTCTCAATATGGAATATGTGTTAATGCTTCTTTGAGGCAAGGATTTTTTTGTGCATCGGCGATTTAAAGCTCGGAAGAGCCAACTTCGGTGACATTTGGAAACTTTTCCTTGCACCAACAGTTACAAATAATAAAACCAGGTCATATTGGGTCCACGGCTGAGCTCAAGTCTCCTCTCAAGAAGAGTGGAACTGGGTCAAAGTCAAAAGTCCCAACGCGAGCCGCATAAGGATTGGGGACGCCACACAAACCGCTGATGTGTGAATGTCACCTCGCGATGGTTACCTTTACCAAAAAGTTAATACTAAATATTAAATACAATTCAACACGAATCGATAGATGACTGGGATGTAATTCTTTGAAATAACGTTTCGTCACCGAAAGGCTAGCCTAATATGACCTGTCAGTGCATATAAACTACATGTTCCTGCGTGACTTTGACCTTGGTCATCGCTGCCAAGATCGCAGACACCTAACGCCGCATAATGCCAACGAGCCGGCGGGTCAATTTATGATTAACGAGCGAAATGAGGGACGAACTTTGTTATGAGAATAACAGAGCTAGATAGTGGCTTTCGGTTAGAGATCCTAGATACAAATGCATTCAATGATGGATACTTACTTATTGTCAACAATGAGTCATACCTATATGAATTACAAATTCCTAGTCATAAATTCATCTGTATCGTATCCGCCTGCATTGTTAGGAAATGAAAGTAAATCGTCACGTATTGTATGCTGTATTCGGTTTCAAGCCATTCAAAGCGACCCTGTATTATCGTCGACAGAATAACAACGAGACAAATGTTTATATAACTGCGGTGTGAAAGATGAACCCCTTTAACTGGCAGATTTATTTTTGCGCACAAATATATATACCAAATAAGAACGCCTGACGCTCAGAATGATAGCTGACGAAATGAACCATGATAATTTTGTCAAATACATCTGCAGCTATGACATGATGTCGTCAACGTAAACCTCCAATGGTCACACACTTCGAGTCATTGACTTGAGTTCCTTAAGTACCTGGTTATTTAACAGCTGCATTCTGTCTGAGCCATTGATACTCAAGTACTCCATTATGAAATCAGTAGGTAATGTTGGTAGCTGGTGGCAGGTAATCAGGTGATAATGAGAACTTAGAGGCAAGTCATTAGGTACCGTTATCGTTTCGTATAGGTTCCAAAACAACCACGTTACGAGACTAAGTCTTATTAAGTCTTGGCCTTCCGGGAGCACTGACTTAGGTTATGTATGACGCCTGAAAGTGTTCACATCTTTTGGTAAACTTGAAGTCTCCTTATATAACTTTCTGCCATGTTACAATAGGTAGCAATTGATTTTTAAGAAGCTAAAGAAAAATTATTAGAATTCCGTTATGATTGATGAATGTTTGTACACTCTTATTTTAATTATTGACCCAATTTTGAAGTACAATTTTACCCGTTTTGTTGATTTTGATGAGGCTAATGCTTATCAGTTTGAAAACAAGTGTAGCTCAAATTCGCTTCTATTGAGCTTATCAACTATATACCCGTCCTTAATCTCAGGCTCAATACATTGCATTATTATAACGATTATTACCTTTCGTGTCGCGACACGTTTTATATCGTGTCCACCGAATCGTTGTATCTCCTCTTACAACGGGCTGTTATATTTTTTATCACCATTAACGGTAAACTGTACGAAATGGTCGAAGATGGAATGTGGTGCAGATGCGTCTTAAAGTGATATGTTGCATATTGATATTCACTGAAGTGAGTTTGTACGTGAATGGATTGTAGAGCGTGTCAACGCTATTGTTAGTTAGAGTATTACCTTATGTATTCTGGTATTACAGGATGCTTCAGCTTAAGATGTTCATTGCCAAGAATCTGTTGAATTGTACTTATGTGACCTGGGGAGCTGCTAAGGGAAGTGTGAGGGTAAAAAATAATAAACAATACACGGAAGTTGTTAGTTTGTTAAGAATTAGATTTTTAGAAGTTGTGTTTTGACTTTTGTAACTCCAAGCAATTAAAAAACTATAGCGCCTTCTTGCTTTACCGTGCATGACGAAATAACATTAGTAAACAAAATAATATTAACCTAGCAGACCATTGCATTGTTGTACGAATGTTTTGGTTGACTAAACTGAATTGCATTCCTTAAAATATTATTTGTACCGCATCTACGAACTGCACGGTATCGAAAATTTTATCTCACTCAGTATCACGCGATCAGGAATCGTGCCCTGCAAGTAAACTCCATTCATCCGGCGTTCCCCGTTTAAACCCAAACAAAGGTCGGTTGGCCCTTCTCCGAAATCTCTCTTCTCCCTCTGATACACGAGATGAACTCGATCGAAACTTTCTACGCTCTCGCGCATCTTAAAATCTTTAACAACAACTATTGTACTTTGAACTTAAGCTAACTGTAATTAGGTTCATTTTTTGATAGTAATTTCATAGTTGAGATTCTAGCTTTATTTATGTCGCTCGTGACTGTGGATAGTGCGCGTCCGATGGTTCTGTTTGGGATTTGTGTTAGCTGTTGAGTCGAGAGAGATGATTGTCAGCGTCGCTGCTAACCGGAAATAAACCTTGCTCACTTAACTTAAAGTTGTTTTTAGTTAGCTTGTTTGGTTATCTTGGATTGGAGTCGTGGGTTCGTACCCTGGGGGTGACGGCGCGGCCACGCCGGACACGCTTATGCAGCACAAAACCGACCGAAGTCGAAATAGGTATGCGAGCTAATTTCAATCGAATCGAGTCATGTTAAAGTTAAGACTCGAATGGATTTATGTTTTGACTTAAGCCACTTTGGTTTTGATCTAGCGTATTGTGCAACGCCGCGGGGGCCTAGGCCCTGCATTGTTGCTCCGTTATGCTCGAACCGATTTCTTTCTGCCTTCGCCGTTTTAAAAGGCCCGTGATTTATTGAGACAAGTGAACTCTTTGTGAATTCGACTTCTGTGATATATTGGGTGAAAGACGAGTTAGCTCTTTAAAAAAACAACCCCTATGATAGTGGAACGCTGTTTCCTGCATTGCATTTGCAGCCGAAATTAAGAATTAAAAGCCTGTGCCTTCTTTTTGAACCATACCGTAAGAAGAAGTCAATCTCTTCTTAAAACCTTTTACTACTTTACTCCAAACTAGTAAAAGGTTTTTAAGAAGATAAATACATCCTCTTCTTCCTCGTCTTTATCTATGGGTAACATTGCGAAGTTTTCATTGAAACGAAAGATACATTTCGTTGTCATAGTTTCGATCAGTTTTTGTATCACTTAGTTAGACCAATGTCGATTAGAGGGCCTAGTTTCCCTAGGGTAGGTTTGGTAACAAAGCTTTCTCCTAGTTTTAACAGACTTCAAAAAAGGAGGAGGTTCTCGGAGGTATTGTATGTCCACGCGTAACTCCGTCAAATAGGTATGAACTCATTTGGATCTTTTTTTCTGATTGAAAGGGGTTTTTCAATTCCTAATACCTATTGCATTAGAGGCAAAAAGCTATAAGAGGCGGGGCTAAAGGCAGGCAAGGTGAGCGCATAACCTTGAACGCACGCTCTAAACGCCCCGCGCGCCCCGCAAGATTGGCAGCTTCCTTTGCTAGGAAAAGTTAAGCGGTGTCTAGGATATTTGGTCTGTGATACGGCACTAAAACATATTTTCAAGCCTTCCATGTGATCCTTAAGTGTCTATAGTGTTGTTTATAGCGTCTTTTATGGCCGTTAGGCAAGTGCGAATGTCTGAGTCATCCGCCATTGTTTATCGCTGCCAGACCACTTGTTTGCCATTTAGTTTGGCGTAGGAATGGATTTACAAATCCTCGCTGATCTAAGTAGGTAAGTAATGCTTCTTAAGGTTGAAAATGCAGCGCCTTATTCAGAAGAAATCTATGTAAATGCGAAATAGCCACTCACTCATAGACTAATCACGAAATCTCAGGAACTATGACCCTATTAGACATCCGTTAAGAAAGGAGTTTTATGAAAATCCTATTTATTTATGTATTATTAGTTCATTATCAATATTACATTGTGTTTGAAAAATTACAATCCCGATATTACGATGTCCCCATAAAAAAAATGAATTACTTATTGTACTAACATTAAACTAACCTTAACAATATAACGCTATATAAAATAAATTATTTAACACACAAATGTTTACTGTTACAAGTCATACAATTTCATTAAAGTCCTTTTCCTTTATAATGAGCATTTGATTTGAATTAAATAATAAATCCAAGGAACGTCGTTCGTCATAAACATTATCATTATACATTATTATATCTTATCCTCCCTAAGAGGGCGAAATAGGGTTCAAATTTTGTATAGGAAATACCGCGGGCAAAGTCCTATAGCTAAACAAATTAATTGTAAAAAAAAAACAAGAAATTGATTCTGCCGTACTCCTTGGGGTCGATATGAAAATAGCAGTCGGTGACTACGAATAGCTATTATAGTATTTTATGGTGAGAAGTCGACTGCTATTACACATTTTCAAATATCAGATATTAAAAAAATAATAGAAGAAGGAATTTAGTAGGATAGTTCCTCTTGGTACTTTTAGAAATGGTGACGTCCTTACTCCAGATCCTGGGTAAAACATGAGTATATGTACAGACACACAAATTATAGCTATATCTGTATTCCCTGCGACCCATACATTTGCTAAGGGTCTAGCTACACTGGACAACATATTGTTACCGTTAAGATTCGGAAAGGCGACCGGCCAGCTTATAGGTCAGTGCAACAATGTGATTCTCTATCGTACGCAGCGGCTGATCAGCCATGAGGGACACATTCAAATTAAGACCTAAAGAATTAGTACACACAGTCTAAATTAACAGTTTTATTTATCCGCTGATCCACCATAGATCTGCGAGGTATGTTGACCTTTAGGAGATAGACAGGTGTGTTTTGTTTCGAAGTTTAAGCGTTATCTGTGGAGGATATTGTGAAGTTTGAATAGAGTACATCGATTCTGGCCCAATTCGGCATTGGCTAGAGCGATATGGCATCTCAATATCTTTATATTATTTTGCAAAGTTTATATTGAAAATAAAGTGACAAAACAACATAGACGTCAGGGTGCATTAGGTCCTAGATATCGCGATCTATTTATCCAATAGAGGTCCTAACCTAATCACTATGCGTGATCTAGCAGTAGCAGTTCAACATTAAATGAAGACCCGGAAAATAGGACTTCTCAAAAGTGCTATTAATTTTTTTTTTTTTTAAAGAATAATTATTGTCTATTTAAGCCTAACTATTTAAACTAAAACGAATAGTAACATACTGTATCAATCATTGATAATGCCAACAAGAAAGAATAAAGTGACGGACCTATTCAACAACAATGAGTGTACAGGATGCTCTAAAGTCTAAAGTTTTTTTTGGTAAATAATAGAGTGATTGTATTCATAATTGCCACATTGGTCAGATATGCATTATTGAGTATTTGTGTGTTAAATAAAGATGATTTTCAAATACCTATTCAATACCCACTCAACATAGTTCGACTTTAATTTTTCTTCTTTTTCGCAACATGGCGTCTGATTGTCGCCATTTTGAGTTTTGCTTACTGTCATGTCTTTAGTGACACTCGCAACTCTGACCAGTCGACTGACGTACGAATCATTAAAATCGTGCCACGCATTTCATCTCCAGATTGCAACAAAGGAACAAACATAAATACATACATAGGCTGATAAAAACATTACCCTCTTTTGCGTCGCGCAGTCGGGTAAAAATATCCAACAGCCGGGGACATGTATAACATTACCATAGTGGCATCCCCTAATCATCATGGCGCACTTTTGTAACTTCTGTGAAACGGGGCCTGGAGCATATATTTAAGAACACATTACGTCCAAACAAATCCAATCCACTTTATCGCAGCCATCAAGTCGTTATGACGCGATAAACCAAAATCCCTCACGAAGTTGTACGGATTGGCGGGTCATTTAAAAAGTTTAATTGGGTCTGCGGAATACCGCTTGAATGTCGTATTATCGCGCCATGCGTGACGGGGAACTCATTATCGCGGTGTTCAGAACCCTTAGTCACAGAATAGATAATAACGTACAGAAGAATCACTGTCTAACAAAATGGTGTTTACGTACGAAAATATGCCTAATCGTGCCTTTTCTCTCTGTCGCATGAAACGTGCTCTTTCGTGTACGCTAGGGTTGTCAGTTTTTTATCCGCGTCACCCAACAATACCAAACATGTAAGCTACTTGATGTCACGTGAATCGGGCAGCGAGCGAGCGAGTGACAACCTACTGCGATTTACAGCTCCGAGCTGTCCGACAGCTGAGCGTACCTAAAGTACAGAGTGAGACCCCCTGCCTTAGTGTAAGTTTGAGTCAAAGCAAACGTCTCGAACGCATTAAAATTTGCGTAAATATCTCTATTTTCTTATCGACGGAACGATTAACGCGATCGAGACTTTATGAGTCAAACTTACACTAAGGGCAGTGCGCTGTCGCCGTTGCCAGTTGTTTAATGAACTGTTAATCGACTTTTTTGAGCTTAATACCCAATATTATTTGTACTATTAGGACATAAAATGTTATATTTAAATTGTTTTTGATATAGGTATGCAGACCTTACATCTATCTCCATTTAACCTAGATTAATCAATTGAGATGTTTCTTTGATTTAATTACTATTTTTATTATTATGCATGACCCTTAGAGACTTTATACATCTCTAATGGCCGAATTCAGAAAGGCCACTCAAATTGATCTTTAATTAAAGTGACGTTTCAGTGACGTTTTTGTATAGGTTGACCACTAGTTGAAAGACATTTAACTACTTAATATCTATTCAAATGCTTAAGTGGCGTTTCTGAATTCGGCCATAAGTCACTTAAATTAACTTGTCCAGACGCAGAGACTAGGTATACAAAATATCCCTTATTAATTGTTTATTGTAATTAATTTGTGCCCATTAGGCTTGTTTTTGTACTTTTTATGTGTTAGTTTTAGTTAAACTCTAATGTTAAAGTTGAAAAAGCACTTACTGCTGAGTTTCTTGCGGCGCGGCGTTTCTTCTCAGCAGATGTCACCTTTCGAAGCGCTGGTAGCTTCAGACATGTGAAAGAGCCCGTTTGGCCACTTGCAAAATAAATATTTACATTTAAATTTTCTTTGCACTACCATGGAACTATCGAATCTTATTTTGTATTCTACAGACACAATTTTTTTGATTTTTTAATCAATTGGATGCTACTATCAACAATCAACAGGCCGTTAAACCGTTACCAAGTTGTTCACTTTGAAAATAGAGCGTGGATTTTTTTAATGTAAATGCCATATTGTTTTTAATTTGTTGCATGCGCATCCGGAGTGGCCAAATGTTGCCAGTATCAATTTACCAACAAAAAACGCTTCAACTGCGGGTATTGTGTTCGGGTGAGGGTAGACAGTGCTTCAGAGTGCTATTATTGTTGTTTTTTTTTAAATCGGTTTAGCGTTGAAGATCGTCTTTTGGATGGAGCGTGTGATGCATCGCTGAAGCAATCACCGGCAGTTCTCATATCCATCCAGTTCGTTCAGTCCGTGATGATGTGACTTTTTAGTTAGGATCGCTTCTTTCTGCAAAAGATTAATTAAAATCCTAGAGACAATTTTTAATAAAATAAATTATTAAATATAAACATAAAACAAACATTAAATTATTGACACTGACACAAATATAGCAAATAAATTATCAGCAGTGTCTTGAAATGTGCTAATAAGGCCCAAATTTCCGCGGCAAGCCGGGCTGAGATAGGAAAAGGAGTTTAAAAAGCTTTGTACCTACGTAAAATGTATGAAATAACCCACGAATAATAATACATAGGAGCTTTAAGACTATTTTATGTGGCAGCACTTACACAGTTCAACAATATACCGTTGAAATGCCTAAAGTCAAAGCCATTTCAGGTAAAAAATGTTGTTAATTAATGAATTCAATCATTTTAAAGTCATAATTCTAGTTGTTGTTGTTTTAAAGTTATTCTTAGTGTTAACAATAGACCTATATTACGATTTTCTTAACATTAAAAATATGTAGAATAGATTAAAATAGATAAAAAATTATTCACACTTCTACACAAACAGAAAATACAAAACGGATAAAAATTATAAAAACAAAACATCGCAATAAAACAGCATGCCTTATAGCGTTTATTGTGCCACCCGATTTTTATTAGTTTAAGTTATGAATTTAAAATGCTGCTGAGTTAAACTATTTCCAAGAACGTCACAAAGTCGTTTGCGGCCTCTAGTTTTGGACGCCCTTGACCCACTTCAAACTGTCCCGACTACGCCAAAGTCAGGGCTGGTCAATATTTCTTCCGCGAACCCATACATTATAACAAATTGCGTTCTGAATCGGCAAATATGGGAACCCTTTTCTAACAAAAAACCAATTCGCGCCCGACAAAGCCATTAGTTCGAACGAATACGTATCTGACGTTTTTGGAGTTTCTGGGAAGTTCGTTTGATTTTGAGCTTGGGTGAAACTGAAAATTTCACTTCAATTCAATTTCGCTTAGGGTTGATTTTGATTGACCGGTTATTAAATACTATTAAGATTAGTGTCCTATTTCACAACTAGACAACACCGTGAGAAGTGCGACATATTTCCATAAATAAATTGTAGAAAATTGACGTGAAAAAATCGTAGACGTGCAAAGTTTGTGGAATATGGAACAGACATTTCAATTTCTTTCTATAATGTGATGATCTATACGAAAATGGTTTATTTACTTAACAATTATTTACTTGTAGAATGTTTTAATGTTAATGAAGATTCAAGAAGATAAAAGATTAGTCTCTGACATTCTAAACAGCGTCAGCAGGTACATGGTGCTAATCTTGAATGTTTTCATTTATGATGATAATATTACATCATTACCTATTCTGTCGTCAATTTTGACTACATCTTAATATTATTAATCAACAATAAACAGGTCTAAATCGATATAGTACCTACTAATAACACTTACTTTGATCCTCTGCAATGCAATGCAAACTCCATACTAATCGATTCCCAATTAATTATAATTTATAACATGATAATATCAATATTAACGCTAGATCAGAAATTAATATTGCTTCTCTTTGAGCAATAAATGAGCTAATTTGATTGCGATAACAAACAAACAAACAAACATTGCTCGTCTGTTGAGTTTGATGCTGTTTTGTAAGTTTTCATTTAATTAAGAAGTTGTGTTTACCGATTTCGAAGGGAGAAGTTGCTTTGTTGGGAGAATGGTTATTGAGATTGAATTATTTAAATTTCTTGCGACTTTGCTGGCCAGTAAATTGAAGCAGTCATGTCAGCAAAAATGCTGTCATATTGGATTTTGAGAGAATGTTTAGAAATACAAAGCCACATAAACTGCTGAAAAGCCGGCATTACATATATTTACAAGCTAAGACTACTTAGATATAAGCACGGCTTTACTCACGATTTATTGTCAAAAATAGTCTGATGTTTCGGACTTGTATGGAGTTCTTCTTTAGGGGTTGAGTGCGGTCGTGGGCAAAGTAACCCACGCATTGCCCGCCGCCCGGCGCGTTGCGCCCGAGCTGAGGGCACGGGGGCGGGGGGCTCCACCGGTGTTGCTGATACACCAGGCTGCGGCTCGTCGTTGGTGGTGAACGGCAGCAAACAAGCCGAGCTCACAGTGTCCACAAGAATGCCGACACGTCCAGTATTCCGAATCGCTGGACAACGGGCTTCCACGCAATGGCAATACCTACCTAATATCCCCGCTAAAATTAGGTCGTCGCCCAATTTCAATCGCCTCACGGATTTTGCGTTGCACGAAGCGCCGTGCTTATTTCTAGTCTTCATAATGTCGCACGAATGTTTTAATCTGACTATTTATAAGCTTTTTATTAACTTGCAATGTTTGTATTTTTGTTCGTTTAGGTCAAATCTTGCAAGCTGAATTAGAACCACTTCCTCTTATCCTATGGAGTTAAATGGTCCGATGAAAATGCCTTTTTAAGGTAAGCACGCCCTGAATCCACATCCAGGATAAGCTCCAGATAAAGGAACTCTTCAACGGTCAACAGAACAGACACGACATTTTGTATACGCATTCTATTGCAATATTAAAGTGCAATGGGTAAAAAAGCTTGTAATACAAATGCAATTGTTAACAAAATGTCATTTTAGGAAACACATGCAATTATAAATTTCACATTAAAATAAGTAATTATATTTTGAGGTCGCTTAGTGGTTTTCCTTTCGGCTCATTTACAATAACAAATAATATTCCGATTTGAACGTGGTTAGTGATTCATATGAGATGCAATAGGGTCATTCACAGTACCTATTCAGTCTGGGTTGTTTACTAATAAAAACTACATAGTTAGTTATTCGTCATCCCACGACCCGTCGTTCTTCGTTGTGTTTATCGTAGGTACATAATGTGAATAAATATTACATTATTGTTCGGATTTTGCTCTTACCTGTAGGGGTTGATTTAGAGCTAGCTTCAGAGCCTAAACTGGGCGTTGAAAAATGTATCATTATCAAAACAGCTATAACTTTAAACGTGACTTCTGAAAAGCCATGATTACAATTGAACACGAGCAAAGAAGATCCTTCAGAATCTGGCACAACTGGTGTCAAAAATACGCCATTTTCTCCACGTTTTTTATGATGCCTAATTTCAAGAACCTGTACATCAATATATTTTTAATATATCGTTAGCTTGAAATTCGTACTTTCGAAGGTCCTATTTTTTGACGCTGATTACGTCAACCTTCACCTTCATTAGAGTAAACCCTTCGAGCAAATTCACACTAACTATAAATGGAACACAGCGTCTATCTCGTACATCCCGGTCATTAGATCCAATCTAAACTTAATCTATTACATCTGAGCAGCAGACGAGAATTACATCATAGAACAAAAGCCGGTCTAATCGATTCCCCCTGACTCGGGGGTCAACGCGATGTAATTGAATAGAATAGAAGACATATAAGACAAGATAATGTTGGTCATAGATTCTAGAAGGGTCAGTATAACGAAGAGTGTAAAATAATGTTCAAATGCAAATTACTCATGGTCTTTTCTAATGAAAGATCACTGTGAGACAATTGAGGTATAAAGTAATATATATCGTAATATATAATTTTGCTTTTAGAGAAATCAATTGCTGCAAGGTTGGCCTTAGAAAATATTTTGGGCTAAGGACTACAATTTGCAAAACCATTTATTTCTACTATGACGAGCGCAAATGCAGGCTTTATCTTTATCTTTATCTATAGAAATACATTTTTATCTCTGCAAATATTAATAATGATAATGTTTCCTCATATGCATACCCTATTTCAAGGACTAACTTTCATTAAATATCGCTTGGAATGAAGAAGTTTTTTTTCTAAGAACACGTGATTCAGTTGACGTAAGAGGAAAAGAGGATGCGGTTAGGTCACGTAGGGAAGATGAATGATAAGACACGAATAACACACGGCAGCCCTTGAAGGGCGCTTTCTATGTTGAAGTTAGGAAGTTAGGTTTTTGTTGAGGTTTTATGCGTTAATATGACTTTCTATAGCCTTCGGGAAGCCTAACTATAATGGCGTTACTGATACAGCGTGTGAAAGCGTGGGAAAAATGGGATGTAGTAGTAAGTAGGACCGGACATGTATACCGTCCAAACGAAACGGAATCAAAAATTTATATTATGACATTAGCTAGCGATAACTCGTTCGTTTCTATAACGGTTGATAATTAGTCTAGTCTTATATCCGGAAAACGCTTTTAACGTTTACATAGGCAGCATAGTACTATACGGGAGCGAAACGTGGAAATGTGGTGTTGGAGGCCGAGGGAAGGTATTGGTTGGGTTGAATGAAATACAATAAGAAAGTTCTGAAAATGGTGAAGGAGAACAAAAAAATTCTTTACGCAGTAGAAAATAGAAGAGGAATAACGATTGGAAACGATGTTTACATAGCAGGAAACATCGCTACAGAAAAAAGGGGAAAATCGAGGAGAACGTTTAAAGACCAAGTCAAGGAAAAAGAGACCGTCGTGTCGTATAACGAAGTTATAGAAAAGGCAGATGATAAGACAAATTGGAAATGTGTCCATCGACAAGAGCGTAGGTCTTAAGTTCATGATGATGATAAGCCTCAAACAATGTATCTAGAATAGGCTTGTCTTTAGATACTTTGTTTGAGGTGAAAGATCGTTACTTAGCAATAAGACCGCTTATTGTTTATCTTGTAACTTATTTCTTTGTCTTTTTCCAATATGTTTTATGCGGTGTCCAATAATAGTAGTTTATGCAACGGTTGCATAATGAAAGGCCTTAAAACACTAGTGCGGTTTTATGAAATGAGCTTTGCGGGCCAAATTATGCAGAGTTGAATACATAACTTTATCTACACACATATTATAAATACTTACTCCATCATGTATTCAGAAACAATATTTTCTGGCAACAAGTTATTTGTTGCAATCGTGGCTGCATATTTCCGATATCCGGCGCATTTTCACATCACACAGTCACTCCGAGAAGACTACTATTCATATTTTCAACTAAAATGTAAATTACAAACAACTTTTTCTATTCAATTCAACAACAATTCTACTTTCGTTCAGCAAAAAACCAACATAATGGCGGCAATTCGATCCTCCGTCAAGACCATTTTTTTTTAAATCATAGACTAACGAATGAATTCTCTATTCTCATGTCACTCGAGATCAAATGTGGTGCAGTTTATATTAAAAAAACATACTGAATTGACGTTTCGTATCAATTACTGTTTTAATATCTATGGATACTAGAATAGAGACCCACTTGAGTTTTGACAGTTGTTCCAAATTTAATCTCATATCTATACTAAAATCGATACGGGAATAACATTGAAGCACTGGTTTTTCCTAATTGGTTGTCAAAATGGTGGTCATTTCCTACGGTTTTTGATAACACTATGAAGGTTTTATGATATGGGTGTAGATAAAGAGTTTTTCTATTGTATTGTAATGTGTGGCCTGGAAATCTGTAGTTCTTAAAAATAGCTTTAGATAGCTTTATCTTTGAACAACGTAACCGAGGAAAATAATAGGAATCCATTTCAAGATGGCGTTTTGTTGAAAGTAACCACATTCCTGCATTGAACGAAGCCATAATGATCGAACTGACTGACGTACTTACATAGAATCCTAACGATAATTCCTACAAGGGCCATTGTAATAAAGACCATTACTTATAACGACGCAAACCATGACCTATGGGTTTTGTTCCGACAGAAAGCACCCTGGGCACAGCGTAGTGTAATGCTGCAGTAAATTCACTCGGCCTATAAACTGTTGTATCATACAAGTTTTATCAAAAATATTAAAGATAATTGCAAATTTGAATCACAACACTTTGCTATCTCAACAGTATGACAAGGTTTAGTTTGAGTGAAATTATATTATATAATTAAGTAGATAATTTTTTATTACTAGTACTTACACAAGTTTCACATGGCCCGCAAACCTTCGATGCTGTACACAAGGACCATAATTACGTAGCAGTTTTTCGTGGGCACGCACCACCGAAATCACTACGCTAGTACCCTAGACCTTCACGACTGACAAATAATGATGGCGGTGGCGTGATTGCGGCTATTATTCACGTGGTGCGACGAATTCCGTGTCGTGTCGCCCGCGGGGTTAGCCCGGCCGCGAGATCGGTGCACGGTTATCTAGATCAGGCTGACAAGATTGATATTGTTATAAGGATGTTGCCCAATTAAAGTTAAAACTCAGCAATTTTCAATATTCAGTAAAAGATAGAAGTTATCGATGAAAAAGAAAAATGTATATAACTTAATAGCTCTTATGTTGTCGTTGTAAAATCGTTGTCGTTGGTCGATTGCTGACACATACTTGCCAACATTGTCATTTAGTGTTTTCCTGAGGTCATCATTATTACGTCATCAGTATTGTCAGTTTGAATGAATAGAGAAGCGTGTATTCCTTCTCATATCGCATCACCTTGCTTATAAACAAATTTCAATAGACAAAACAATGCCCACCTTTCTAACGATACAGTAGACCACGAACAACTGTTGACGTTTATATCTTTATAAACAATCTCCGCCATGTACGATTGGCCAAGTAATTTAAAATTATAGCAAAATATCACAACGTGCAAATGAGCATCAACCATAATGTCGTGCGGTGTACCATCAAATCTGATTAGATATGTTTGTTGACTGAGTTAAGCGAAATCCTCGTAGCGACGCATAACGGTTCGCCATGTGAATGTGTATGTTTGTCCGAGGACACTTTTGAACCGTTGATCTAAACCTGATGAAATTTGCTAGTCGGGTAGGTAACTCATACATTTGTAAGTAACTGAGCTAAATTGTTGGTACTCCACCAACAATTTTGACCATATTTTTTCTTATCTCCGAAGATTGCGAGGATAGATACTGGAAAAATTTCGCGCCAAAGGTTTCACATGCATTAGCAAAAATGAAAAGATGTTTCAGTTTTTTTTTTACATGTTAGTAAGAAGCAAAATACATATGTTCTTAATTTTGCGAAAATTAAATGTGTCGCGAGATTTCTCGGGCGATCCAATTTGCGATTGACATTCGTCGGCACACGAAACCTCTTATACAAACCTCTCTTCTCATATAAATCTGCTTAGATTTTATCAATTTATTCTCACTATAGTCATTGGCAGTCGTGCTGATATTTACCAACTCTAGGTTAGACTTGGAGACTGTTCCGCACTATGATAGCTCGTATAAATTACTACGGGTACGGATACCTATCCTCAAACCTATTACAACTATAAAATGACCCTTTAAACTGAAAATATTTTCGTAATTTATTATGTTGCAAAATTCTGAAGGAGCTCAGAATAAACCGCCTAAATATGATTGACTTTGAAGCTGAAACAAATTCTTTAAGAGCAGTGGCAAATGAGTCTAAGTTTTGGTTAAATTAATGTTTGATGATTAATTATAGTTAAATAGAATGCCGTGCAAAACATTTCTGGTAACTTAACGTATTCTAGGTAGATTATTGCACTAAGCAGGAAATGATTCATTGAAGCCCGGGCATAAGGGACGGTTCTAAAAAAGGAGTACAAATAATACATCACTTGAGGAGAGGTGCATAATCTGTTTTTCTTTCAACTCGTAAAAGTTTGTAAAAGATAACATTTTCATAGATTCATATTTGTTCGATTTTCAATTGTGTCCGATCCAATTTCTTTTTTTAATCGTCATGTAATCTATACAATTCTTTAAGCCAGTAGATAATCTGATGGCCGAATTCAGAAAGGCCACTCAAATTGATCTTTAATGACGTGTCGTTTCAGTGACGTTTCTGTATAGGTTAACAACTAGTTGTGGGACATTTAACTATTTAATATCTAATCAAATGCTTAATGGCGTTTCTGATTTCGGCTATGGGCGTAACGGGCAATCACAGTTCGATATGTTGACCGACATAACATCCCCCGCATGAAACTTACACCGGTCTACGAACTAACTTTTCTATGGACTCAAGTGGACTGTCTTGCCAATTCATGAAAGCCCACAGAGAAGTTGTTGGACCTATAATGAAGATTGATGTAAATCATGTAAGGCCAGCTGTCTCGTTGGACTATGAATGGGCGGAATCGGTGGCACGTCGTGTTAGCTTTTTGATCAACTAACTAAAATAAAAAAAATAAAAAACAGTGCAACAATGAATTTTGTATGCAACTTTATTGTTCTAGAGAAAAAAAGTGCTGCTTCGTGCTGAGTTTTTGAGTAAATAATGATAACTATTTTAAATATCATAACAGATAATAGAGTAACATTGAAAGCAAAGGCACACTTGAAGTTGACCAAGGTCGTGGCATCACGTACTGACCTCCGGCATTGACCTCGCATACAAATCGTGTACTGCGTTGTCATCTTAGTAAACGGTTACCAGCAATGTGAAGACTGCTGCATAGAAAACCGGTTTTTACCTGTATGGTACTCCTCGTTCAAGCCTTCGCTCGGCAAGTTAGAGGATCACACCTGTTGGTTCAATAGCGTTACCATTCAACCAGAAGGTCAAACAAATTTATAATTATTAAATCTAAGAAGCACGAGGGTAATTATAACATCGTCAATGTATGTATACGTACACATATCCAAGTAAATAATCGACACCACATTTGTAAGTATATAAACATATTAAATAGAAATCCCGCACGAAGTGTTAGACTTGCATCAAAATTTGTCCATAAAACGATGTAAATAGGGTCTATTATTCCTTAAGCACTTGATACAATGATATCGCCACTTCCGCCGTCTGTTTTGACCCCATCAAGTTACAATGATAACTTATCAATGTATAGGGGTACAGTGTGGGTAGATAAATCAGTAATAGTCTTGGAAATAGCTAAACCATAGGAAACCTCGAAATCAGGTGTGGGTAAATATATATGGCATTATACCGCGTCTCTGCTAAACAGTCAGTTTAAAAAAAAAAACGAGGTGTCATCAGATATGAAATAGCTGCTGCAGTTGCCTTGTTTTAGAAGAAAGAAAGAAGAAATAATTGTAGATTGTTGCACCAAGCAGAAAGTGATTCGCCGAGTGTTAGTTTGGAGCCCAAAGGCAAGTGAGCCCTCACTTGCCTTTGGGCTCCAAACTAACACTCAGCGAATCTAAATACACGAGTGCAATAATACATCACTTGACGCGAGGTGCATAATCTGCTTTTCTTTCAACTACCGCTTGATCAACCAACCAAATTAAAAAATATATATAAAACAGTGCAATAATGAATTTTGTATGCAACTTTATTGCTCTAGATCGAATAAGGGCTGCTTTGTGCTGAGTATTTAAGGCCATAATGATGAAATTAAAGCTAAGTTGGAAGAAATAGACGTTTATTTACCACAAAAGATACACACACAATAATAAAAACAACAAAACAATACTGAAAAGCGAGGGATGGGTCATCGCGTTTTAGACGTTAAAGGCAATTTGAATCATGACAATAATTTTGGGTAATGTTATAAAATTATGGTTGATAATTGTTATTCTATTTGGGTTTTTATATATCATGTAAAAACAATGTTTTGACTTGAAAAGATGATTTTCTGTCGAGTTTCTTGCGGCGCATCTTCTCAGTAATGATGTTCCTGTCCGAAGCGCTGGTAGATTCAACGCATTGTAATTTATTCATGTGACAAGTAAAGGAGCCCACAGGTGGCCAATTTGCTGAATAAATGTCCGGGTGGAATTCGATAATATTTATTCAGTTATCCGGGATAAAAAGTACCATGTGTCCTATTCCAGGGCCTAAGGTACGAGTACGAGGTAATGTAGGTACGAGTACTTACCCAGTTTCAAGAAAATCCGTTCAGACATTACGATGCTGAGTTGTAACATACACACACAAACTTTCGCATTAGCTTTCTCATGTTTTGGAAATGAAGAGCACGTTGCACCACTTTTTGATTGGATTGTCGGCAGTATCGATACAAATTCCTATACGATTTAGAAACAAAGTTGTTTCCGTTAGTGGAACACATTGCACTCGAGATCCTCAGGCGCCAGTCGGTGCGGCGCCTGACTATCTCAAGCACTTCGATGTGAAATAACGAATAAACTTTGAACTGTGTCAGTGTATACAAGTCGATGTTCTGTATAAATCTAGACTGTGGTGCTGGTGACGTCATGTTGAAGGAAGTGCTTAAATGGTTTACAGCTAACAATTTGCTTCTTAATGCGAAGAAAACTAAATGTGTTAAATTTTCTTTACCTAATGTTACACAGGTAGACGCAGCCCTTACTTTAAATGGAGAAAACCTATCTCTTGTAGATCAGACAGTTTTTCTTGGGCTAACTCTTGACCGCAATTTACAATGGGGTCCACACATATCCGTTCTTGCAGACAAACTGAGCTCTGCTGCATATTCTGTAAGAAGAATTCGTCAATTTACCAATGTGGAAACAGCGCGACTTGTTTATTTTAGTTATTTTCATAGTATTATGTCTTATGGCATCCTGGTCTGGGGTAAGGCGGCTGACATCGAAACGGTCTTTATTCTACAGAAGAGAGCAGTCCGGTCCATTTACAACCTGGGCTGCCGTGATTCGTTAAAAGACCGTTTCAAACAAATTGACATCCTTACAGTAGCTTCACAGTATATTTATGAGGTGATCTTGTATACGCACAAGAATATTAAAGGTTTTAAGAAAGTGTCTGATGTCCATAATTTTAATACACGTAGTAAGAATAAGCTCCTTGTTCCTAAGTTTCGCCTTAAGAAAGTAAGTAAATCTTTTTTGGGGAACTGCATAAGATTCTACAACAAAGTTCCCCTTGAAGCATGGGACTTGTCTGTTAATCCATTTAAACGGTACATTAAAGATTCGCTGCTTAAGAAAGGATATTATAGAGTTGAAGATTATTTAAATGATAAAGAAGCTTGGCCAGCTCTGAGGCCAAGAAACGCATCAGTGTAACCTCGTAGTGTCCGGGAGTCTGTATGTCGTTTCCTGGCGCTGTCTCCGTTTCCTATTGTGTCTCCTTAATAAACTGTTATTGACCTTTTGGCTTAATAGCCAATAATATTTGTATTATTAGGACATGAAATGTTATATTTCAGATTGTTTTTGATATTTGGAGACCTTACATCTCCATCTTTATACTTGACCATGGAGACTGTCTACATCTCCATGTAACCTAGATTAATCAATTTAGATGTTTTCTCTGTTTTAATATTATTCTTATTATTATGACCCTTAGAGACTTTATACATCTCTAAGGCACTTAAATTTACTTGTTCAGATGCGGAGACTATACATCTCCCTTATTAGTTGTATAAGATAATTAATTTGTGCCCATTAGGTTTATTTGTTGCACTTTTTATGTTAGTTTTAGTTATATGTAATTTTAAAGTGGAAAAAAAGACTTACTGCTGAGTTTCTTGCGGCGTTTCTTCTCAGCAAATGTCACCTTTCGAAGCGCTGGTAGATTCAGACATGTAAAAGAGCCCGTGAGGCCTACTTGCAAAATAAATATTTTCATTTTCATTTTCATTTTCATTTTCATTTTAGGGTTAAGGATAAATATATTAAGTGCAGTGTTATAGTTAAGTTACAGATGTAGTGAATAACCTTCCCACCGTGAGAACTCAGAACACACGAATACTTCCGAATGCTGCCGACGTGTTTATGAATTATTGTATTAATAAGTGACATGGTTGTATTAAATAAATAGGGTACTTTATTTATCAGTGACAACTGACACTGAGATTTTATAACAAAAGAACTAAAATAAATTAACAATATATCTGACGTTTTTAGGTAATTGATTTACGAAAGCCAACCATTATTTCTTACTTTTAAGTTATTTAGTTAGACAGCCAATGTGAGATAATTACCTAATATATCGCTCTCTCTCTTACTTAGGTTTAAGAAGCACTTTTATACAAGAGCAGGGATGGCAAAACCTTTATGGATCAAGGTGCCATTTTTTCTAAAGAAATGTTTAATGAGGCCATTCAGGCCATAGACGTGCCGTGAAATGATTTTGACTTAGTGATTATTAAGAAAATAATAAAACTTAATACTATCAATTTAAAACTCTTCATTTACTGCCATAAAAATACATTTTTCACTGTATAGTATTAAATGTTTCAGTTATACTTGTAATTCAAATTAAAATCAATACATATAAAACAGTACAGTGACTCACTTATAGACAACGCACAACTTAAACGGGTGGTCCTAGAGGTTTGAAATTTGGAGGAGACATTCCTCGAGTATCCTAGAGGTGCACAAAGGAGGGATTTTTTGAAATTCCATTCCTAAAGGGGTGAAAAGAGGTGATAAAGTTGGTATGGAAAATATCTCAGGCGAAGCTGTGGCGGGTCCACTAGTAACTTATATTAGGGTTCTAAGATGTTACTTAAAGCAGAATGCATGCTGAACTGGAGTCATCTGCCAAACATTTCGATCGATGGCGTGCTCAAATTTTTTTATCGGCGTGCCATTTGTTCGCCATCCCTGCACTAGGACATAAAAGTGGTACTGTAGGCCGCCTACACCCAGCCTAAAAAAGATCTTGCATGTGGTTTTTTAAATCTTGGCAAATATCCTCCAATTCAAAAGTTTAACCAAATTCCATCTACTCAAGTCTCGCTCTCAATCCAAGATTCTGCATCTCACCAACTCCTAAATCTGTACCGAGACGGTCAACCAATGCAAGTGGCTACTACGGTATACATCTACCAACTCTTCTGAAAACTGTCCAAGTTATTTTCCAAACAAAATTATACTCTATTCGAATGTGATAAGAGCTTTGCCGGTTCACTCGAGTCCGCAGTTAAGTTGGTAACTATACATTTGTCCGAACCATTTTCTGTCGCGGCTGTTTGAGCTGCAATTTTCCACGTTATTGTTTCGAGGATAAATCGAAACGTGCAAGTGTTGTGGACAGTTGAAAAAGTTTTAAAGTACGATTGTGTTGTGATATTGTATTTTGTATTGTGTACTATTGGTTTTACTATTACGGGCTTGTAATTTTGGAACAACAAATCTTGTGCGATGTTCTTTTGTTTTTTACTAGTGACAGTTCGATTTTAAAAAATGAGGCCAATAATTCTCTCGCTCAAGTAAAGCAATTTCGAGATTAGTTATTGATTTGTTTTTCTTCCTACTACGCTTTAATTTCATCATAATGGCCTTAAATACTCAGTACAAAGCACCCCTTATTTGCTCTAGAGCAAATAAAGTTGCATACAAATTTCATTATTTGCACTGTTTTGTATTTTTTTTTATTTGGTTGGTTGATCAAGAATTAATTCGGTCATAACGAAGAAGGAAATGGTCAAGATGGTTATGTTCATCTCACAGACATATATCCAATAGACTCCGCATAGCCGGGCGACCCCCGCTGAAAAGCGTTGTGGCCAAATGGCCTCAAGTGGCGGGGCTACAGAGGGTCGCGCGGGGCGCATAACCTCGAACGCACCAATCACAGCGCTCTAAAAACCCCGCGCGCCCCGCAACTTTGGCAGCTTTATTTGCTAGTAAAAGTGAGGCTAAGCGGTGTCTTTAAAACATTTGGTCCGTGGTTCATCCTGAAGAAAGTGTTTGAAAAAACAAATGTGTCGTATCAAGAGCTCTTAGTATTGGTATAGTGTAAAAATAGTGTAAAGTGCGAGTTAAACTCGCGTGGAGAGGGTTCCGTTCCGTACATGATTATCTGAAGATTACTAGGTTACTTTAAATACCATAGACTTCTTATAGGTTTTCCTGTAAACTATAGGTAAAGAACAATTTTTGGTATTATTTTCGTAATTTTAGCCCCGGTAGTTTCGGAAATAAGGGGGGGAATGGTCAATTTTCGCCTATTTTCCTAAATAACTTCCAAACTGTTTTTCTTAAAATTCAAAAGAAACTATATTTAAGATCCTTACAATAAGCCATTTCATTTGATATGTCACACGACATAGGTTGCATAACTTTATTTTTTAATTTAATAATTTACCCCCCAAAAGTGGCCCCCTTGTTTAAAATTTATATATTTAAGTCACGCGTCCGTGTTGCGGTCACCGACTTACATATGTATACCAAATTTCAACTCAATCGGTCCAGTAGTTTGGGAGCAAATTGGCTGTGACAGACGGACAGACAGACAGACAGACACACGAGTGATCCTATAAGGGTTTCGTTTTTTCCTTTTGAGGTACGGAACCCTAAAAATATAAATAATAAACAACGCCACGCTCAACGGCTCAAAGAAGGATAAGCTTTATGGCGAGAACCTCTGCTTCTCAGTCTAACGGAACCACTAGGCCGACCGGTCAGTCATCAGTCACTATAGTTTTCATGTACAATAAAGAGCTTATTTATTATACAAACAGCACACATACACTCCGCCCCTCTTAGAAGTTAAGAAACGTGCTTGCATCACCTACTTAGTCTAAAGTAAATTCAGCAGTATTGACACTCGCACAGTGCAAAGTTTTCGCAATCTAGCAGCTGCAAAAAAGGCGCGGTTCTCACGTCTACGAATTTAATTGTAAAATTGGCTTAACCAAACCAAAAACCCAGACAGTTCGTTCTGCCAAAAAATATACATATATATGACGACGCGGTAGTGATCCAGCCTCCAAAGCTAGCGGTCCTGGGTTCGATCCCTGGTAGAGTAAATATTTATGGTATAAGCACGAATGTTTGTTCCTGAGTCTTGGATGTTTCCTACATATTTATTTATCTATAAGAGTATGTATATCGTCGTCTAGTACTCATAAAACAAGCCTTCACAGCTTACTTAGGGACTATAACGATTTGTGTAAAGATCCCCTGAATAAAAAAACGCTTAAGATTACTTTTATAATCACAATCAGTATCACTATCATCATGTCAGAAATTAAATGATTTCTACGTGATGTGAAATAAATAAATTTTTCGTGTGTCGTACGGAGGATTCGATAAGAAACAGTTTCTTTAGTAAAGAAAATTCCAATTTCATGTTCGGGTCGGAAGCACGCGGCGCGCTGTTCGGCGTGTTTGACACGTCCCGATATTGTTGCGTTTTGATTTATTGTATAACTTTTAAATGTTCTGTTTTCTTTTTAAGCTCAGAAAGAAGTATATTTGTCAGCCGTTTGTATTTCTGACCCTCTATGCAACCTTGTCCTAATAAAGTGACGTATTTAAGTCGTATATCCAATAAATCATTTTACGCTAGACGAGAGATATACTTAATTTTATTTATTTTATCTCTTTCGGTCGGTAAACTGTTGCCAAATGAGTTCATTGCAATTTTTAGCTTTGCCAGACTACCACTGCAATCAAAGTCGAGCTCGATAAAGCTAATGTCACAAAAAAGTTGGTACAGAGTGGAGTTTCATTGATATATTTTTCGGCTTGCTTGCACATGATCGTATATCTTTCAACATCCCCTTATGTTACGGCTTCATCATAAACTCATGATATCCCCTACAATCATTTTCATAGTAAAATCATCTCTAATTCCTAAGAACATCAATTAATTTGGAAGGATACACGTATGGTACTAGTTTATACGTATAATAAAAATCTGCTCCCGTCGAGTTAATACCGTTTGAAAGGCGGAACCCTTTACTCAAAACGGTAGAGTTCAATTTGGTCCATCAAAGAATGTCATTCGTCATACCAATTTTTAAAGGGTTACTTGTACTCTGAACCTATTTCACACCGTATGAGAGAGTCTTTACGGTCGATTATTCCGTACAGTAAAAGGCCAATTATATTTTTATCAGTAAAGATTTAAAGGTCGAGAAAGCAGAGATTTCTGTTTTATTTCTTAGGGCATGAATCTTTGGTAATTAATGGTTAATGAGCCTTTTTATTATGAAAGATTTACCAGTCAGATAATTAAATGATTTACAATAGTAGTTTATGCAACGGTTGCGTAATGATAGGCCTTAAAACACTAGTGCGGTTTTCATGAAACGAGCTTTAGCGAGTTTCATAATAAGATCGCACGTGTGTTTTAAGGCTAAATTATGCAGAGTTGCATAAATAACATTATCTACACACATATTATAAATCCTCCATGATGTGTTCAGAAACAATATTTTCTGGCAACAAGTTATTTGTTGCAATCGTGGCTGCATATTTCCGATATCCGGCGCATTTTCACATCACACAGTCACTCCGAGAAGACTACTGTTCATATTTTCAACTAAAATGTAAATTAGAAACAACTTTTTCTATTCAATTCAACAACAATTCTACTTTCGTTCAGCTAAAAACCAACATAATGGCGGCAATTCGATCCTCCGTCAGGACCATTTTTTTTTAAAATTATAGACAAACGAATGAAGTCTCTATTCTCACGTCACTCGAGATCAAATGTCGGTCGGTTTATATTAAAGAAACATACTGAATTGATGTTTCGTATCAATAACTGTTTAATATCTATGGATACTAGAATAGAGACCCACTTGAGTTTTGACAGCTGTTCCAAATTTAATCTCATTACGATACTAAAATCGATACTGTAATAACATTACAGTACTGGTTTTACCTAATTGGTTGTCACAATTGTGGTCATTTCCTACGGTTTATGATTACACTATGGAGGTTTTATGATATGGGTTTAGATAAAATCCCTTTTAATTTAGAGATTGATCGTTTTTTCGTATTTCATGACATTTATAAGCTCGATGCTTGCTAATATAAATAGTTCCCACTTTCTAATACTTTACAAATATTTGGATAAAGTTAAAATAGAGGCGCGGTCTCATATATTGCTTTTCTTTTCTAAATATTTAAGTTATTTTCTCATATACACAGTGAAGTAAGAAAGTATGGGATTGTACTTTATGTTATATTTAATTTATGTTACACTACCTTATTGGATTTATTTACAGACACGATACCACTTTTTCTGTAATCAGACATAGCAATGCTCGGTTTACTAGAATTTAAACCATTGGTACTGATGTGAGTTGTACTTATAACTGTGGTTCAATTGTATGATTGATTTAATGCTGTTTTTTTTTTGTTTCAGGTAAGTTTTCTTCGACATTTTAGGCACCAGCTGAAAACGTACGAGTGTTAAAATGACGCTTCAATGTCATTTTTGTTAATTTCGTCCTTTATGAAGGATGTGGGACAACAGGAAGCTACTATAGTGTAAGCAACATGGTGCAACAGGAGGCTACTATAGTGCAAATACCAACAAAGTTTGTCCAATCAAATTTTATGGCTAAGGATTTTAAAAGAAGTCTCATATTGCTATATACGTCTTTATGCTCATTACTGACCTTATGCAGTAAAGGGCGATTTTAACGTACTTCAAGGTAAGCGTTTTTTTGCAATCACCTCAAATCACTTTATACGCTTTCAAATTAGAAATTAATTCTAATACAAAACATTAAGACATCAAAATACTTAAATTTAATCCGAATAAAATTTTACATAAGTAAGGCGTAGACGTCATCCATATAAAACACGCAAACAAGCTTTACCGTTGACACAGCAAAAGTTCAAATAACTACATTGAAAATGTAAGTAAAATGACAATCTATCAATATTTGTTGCATCATCAACACGTGCCTCGGAGCAATGTTCATGTAAATCATGCGCAGCTATTCCATCAAAACCAACAATTCTGTTGTTCCCGGAACACAACTGGGAGTTCCGAAATTACTTGATGCATGTTTATGTTGGTATTGAGTTCGATTGCAATGAAAATATTAAACCGAATTTTGGGGGAATTTGGGAAGCTTGGATTAGGAATTAGGATCGGAATATCGAGTGCACTTGTAATTGTAAATTGGTTTCTTGTACCTGTACCTTGTACTTGTACTTGATGGACAGCTCGTAAACTAGTCAAATTATAAAAAAATGATGATTTTATTTTGTATTTCTTGAAAAATATACCTACTATTAGCTTCAAGTCCTTTACTTTTGTGACCTTTTGCTTCTTGAATTTGAATAACATTGTAGTTAATTTACACCGCACCACGGTTGACTATTCCAAAGAAAAAGACATGAACAGACAAGAATGGCCCTTGATTTGAAAAATATAACTCTTCGTCACATCAATGCTAAACCACACGGCCAGTAGGTAGGTATCATTTAGGTCAAATATGTCTACAGACAATGCTGACCCTAATAGCACCTAATCTAGGCCCTAAGTAGGTCAATATAAACACCATTATATTAAGTCACGTATACTATTGTGTCGGGGAATCCACTTTATTATAACTATTTAACGAAGGCAATAAGCAAGGGAAAGTGAAATTACTTTGACGTTACCCAGTTTCTTCTAGCCATAAAAACTGGAACCCTCGCGATTATCATTTTCACTGAATTTGAGGTTTAAAATCTTGGAAATATTAAGATCTATTTAATTTCTATTAAGATTATTTTCATGTGGGTTCGTTAGTAAAAGGAACCTACATACGTTTTGTATTATGTCTCCGTCTGAGCATTTAACTTCTCTTCCACCTGATGGTAAACAGTAAGTGGAGTCCATGAGTTTTTGTTACACATTACATACTTACAATACAATACAATACAAGTACCCTTTATTGAACAGACCATAAAAATATTTGAAAAAGACAAAGAAATAAGTAGTAAGGTAGACAATATGCGGTCTTATCGTTAAGTAGCGATATCTTCCACACAACCTTCGAAAGTACAACACCTTTATGACAAAGTTCAATGTTGATTATTAACAACCTCACTGCGTTAAAAACGTGGCTTTTGCCGATTGAAGTGTTTGAAGACAATAAACCATATTTACGCACTGGGATCGAGATGGCGGCGAAAAGATTAATAAACTGACATAATTCATGAACCTTCGTATTTGAAAGTGTTAAAATTCATCCTCGTGTTCAGAAACAAGTGGACAGAAAGCGAAGTGTCCGAAAACAGATAGGAGTCCAGACCCGTGGGAAATAACGGCAGTTCTTTTGTTATATCATCGGGATTGTATCGGCTGTCGGCGCGTGAGTGGTGCAAATTCATAGGAGCGGCTTTAACTTTCTAACCTTCGCTATACATTTTTATTTTCTAATTATTACGCATTGGGAACGCAATAAAGTTGGTATTAAGTATTGAGTATGACTGACGGTGCCGGTTGGCCGACCTTTTGACAATACACTTAAAACATTGCCATTTTGAAAAGTGTACTTTCAAATTTGGATATAGGTGAGTGAACCGTGTAGGTGCTTTAATATGTCAAAGTGCTTAACACTTTCATATCAAATCAAATCAAATCAAAATAATTTATTTGTCAGAATACAGTATATATATATGGTCTTATAATTATTGTTCAACTTGTATCCAGCATGCATGCATGCCTACAAATGTTGGTCGTAGGGATATTAATTCTAATTTTTATTTACATTACTGGTTTATAAATTGTGGTCAATATCATCAATTAAAGCATTCGATTTCTTATTGAGGTACTATTATAGGTATATCGAATATCAGGATTCTTTAAAATTTATATAATCCTTGACACTGTAAAAGCATTTATCCATTAACCATCCCCTGACAATATTCTTAAACTCTCCGGTACGTTATTATAAATTACAATGCTCATATTAAATATGTTTCTTTAATAATAGGCTAATCCTTCTCAAAATTTGCACTAAATTATTAACTGCCTTGTTTTGCAGGCGTTTCAGAAAGGATATGAAAAGCAATTGAGCTTTTAACAGTATGACTAAGACAGAATAAAGCTTAAAAACACACGTAAGTACTGTCAATGATTAGAGTGTAGTTTGGGGCTGGAGACGTCTTGAATATTTATGAATAAAGCTGGATAACGGGAAATCGATTGTAAAAACACCAGCTTTAGCTCCGAGTTCCGTAGCTTCTAAAAAAACTCTACAAAATATGGACAGAGAGGACACACCTGTTATTCAATTTCACTACAAATTACAACGTTATGTCGCGCGGTAATTTTTATACAAATTTAAACCCACTTTTCCACTTGAATTTCGAAAAATCGTTTCTTAGACAACACTTACACCTTTTCTAAGTTATATAGTTTTGGATATTCTATTATATCTATACTCTCACGTACCCGATTGGAAACCCGCTTCAGCTTCTGATTTGCGCCCATCGTGTCGTGTCGTATCGTGTTGTACGGACAACGCGGGGCTGTAAATTATGCAATTTGCGGTCTCCATTCTCAAGATTTTACATACCGCGGCTTATGGCTTTTGTTAAATGCAACCCTTTCTCTGATGTTCATCATGCGTCTCATACTTAGGGATGCGTTGTTTGAAAGAGTTTTTAATTTTTATTATAGTTCATCAAATCATCACCTATGTTATTCTTTTAATAAATTTTGTCGCTCATTTCATCTCTTCGCCTGACAATCATAAGGGCCTCTATAGATGGACCGTTTGGAGCGCTCGGGGCCGACAGCAGAGATCTGCAGTTTCTATACAAAATTGACATTCGCAATACACGGACCACGCCAGCAGTTCGCTTGCGGTCGCCGCTAAAAAAATGCAGTCACCTTGCAGTCGAGTTCCGCCGTGCTACCACCAGCACCGGAGAGCTGCCCGACCCGCCGTACTCGAAACCGCTTCAAGCAATACCGTTACCATGAGTTTACGCAAACCGTTCTCGTTATCGAAAACTATCGCTCGGTCCCTACTATCGGCGACAACCAGTATTTCCGATAGATTTAGATAGTGGTTCCCACTTTGCATAAACTCATGGTAATGGTACTGTACGCTCCAAATTCTCGCCGCTCTTTCTGCACCCGGCGTTAATTTAAAAGAATGAACTCCTGAACTTTCCGTATTCTGAGTTTATTCTTAACCAACCACTTTGTTACCTTAGTGGATTGTGTATGACCAACTCATACCTTTCACTCATAAACTAGTTAACAAAACAATCCACCATAATGCCAATAAAACTAAAATTTGTGTCAACTCGACACATTATTCTAATTAATGAACATATTTCTTTCTGTACTTGGCCCACGTCTAACCCGAGTCGTAAAGAAACCCCTATTTTTTGCCCTCTTTGTGTCGCCCGGCATCTTTTGTGATGTTATGTCTGCCTGGTCATTTTACAAATATCTTCTTTTCTTTGTTCTGGGGTATTTTTTTGATGTGGCCTTTTGGGTTCCTTGGGATATCTGTTTAAAATATTGAACCATTGCGACACTGCGCATGGCTAATGCTAAAATCTTGACACTTAGTGGTGAAGTTTGGAAATTATTCGTCCTTTATACCTACTTATTGTTAATTCTTTTAATGACAAAAAAACTATAGCATAACACTTATTCAATTATTTGGATGTTTTGTGAAACTTCCATAGTTTTATGTATGTTTTGTGAAACAACCATAATTTTTTGGATGTTTTGTAAAAATATTATAAAAGTTACACATACATAAAATAATAGTTAAGAGAAAAAGAATAATAAATTAAAAACCATCTAGCTTCGATAAAATAACCATTGAAGTAGAACAACTACAATTACCTTTGTTGCGACGAAGATTTGACAACTCTACATAAAAGTATATTGTTTTTACTATCTCTACTAATATTATAAATATAAAGAGTGTTTGTTGCTTTGTTAGTGTGTCCTTTCATGCACCAACAAGCAAAGGATAGACGTGACTTTTTGCGTAGCGATAGTTCATGGGCCGTAGAGTGACAGACTACTTTTTATCCCGGAAAATGCACGGGTCCTGATAGAACAGCGGTAATTGAATTCCACGCGGACGAAGTCGCGAGCAATACCTAATAGCTAATATAACCGAGGCGATGTTACATATGCTAGTATTAATCTGTGCTCAAGACTGAGCTACTTTCCTACTATGAACGAAAAGTTTCTAGTATGAGAAACCAATGATGCAGAATTTTGTTTTCTTTTATGTGCAATAAAGAGTTTACATACATACATACATACATACCTACTTGAGTACTATAATATACTGATGCATATATTTAGTTTAGGGATTTATTAGTTATATGAATACGTGCTTTTTCAATCAATGTACAGTCGAGGTGGAAAGTATCAACGCGGACCGGTCCAAAATATATGAACACGACTTTATTGTCAAGGGCGTAAGAGCGCCAAATATTTTTTCCCCTTTGGTAACGTATGTATATTTATGACCGCGACTGTACGTCTAGCAATGTTTGTCTCTATATATAAACAATGACGGTGCCACTATTCTAAAATTTGAACCTATTGTCTCATAAATACCATCCTAGCTGGCCTACTCTACAGTACCTACGATATCAGTCTTGAGTGACTATTAATACCTACGGGGAATAGAAACTTTACACATAAACGTCGAGAAACTTCGTTACTAATGGGGAAGTTGCATGAAAATCAAAATGAGGTTTAACAGAATAAAACCAGTCAAAATTTGTGAAAAATATTTATTGTTTTTAGTTCTGATTTTAGTGTTTTGGACATCCTCATCAAATTTATGTTATGTTTTATTTCTACAATGTTGGTGTAAAAACAGTATTTTCGGAAATAATTGCAGGTTTCGTTTAAACGCCATACATTTCGTACAGTCTAACGACAGCTGTGACATCATAGCTGTTGTCCATTTTGTATGCAGTGTTTTTGCGAGTGGTATGAAATGTGGCTTTTCAAAGCTTCATAACTCATAAAATAATCAACATAAAAATGATTTGCGTACACAGATCGGTTTCTGTTACACTTTCCAATAAAACATGAAAAAAATATATATGCATCTTCCCTATTCTAAATTTTAAAAAAACAAGTAAGTCTGCGGACGGAACCACTTGGTCTTGGTTGTGATTTAATCTTCACCCGTTGCTACTTCTCTTCGCAATTCACTCCACGCCTTTTATCTCAATACATCGAACAGGTCCCAACTTGTTTTCTTATACCGAAATAGCTATTCGAAACTTTTTATTTAAGTAGTGATTATTTCGTCTTTACGGAAAGGAAGAAAACAAAATTCATAACATAGCTAAAATATATTGGAAGGCGTATTGCTCTCTCGTTTCTCTGGATTAGGTATTTATTAAGTGAAATGGAGTGAATTTCCAAACAATTCTGTTAATATTCTCCATAGGGTGTATATGTGTTTAATGAAATAGTTTAGCGTGAGGTATTTAGTTAAGTATTTATCTAAAAAACGCGAAGAAATATTGCATTATATGTACACATACCTATTTAAGGTACACTAGGGGCCCAAGCAAGGTTGACACGAGGTTAAGTTGATACCGTCTTATCTCTAAGTGCGTCTCTCTCACCTAGTGCCGACGAAAGAGATAGTCGGAGAGTAGACGGGGTTGAGTTATCCCCGTGTTAACCTTGCTAGGGCCGCTGATGGAGAATTTAATAAACATTTAAGAACTTCACTCCATTTTACTAAAATAATCCAAAAAGAAAAGTGCGTTGCCAGATCAGCTTTGTAAAAGCCCTTTTAAACATCAAAGAAGTAACGGCGTAGAATACACACAGTGCCAACAGTTTCGAAATGTTAATGGTCTGAACTCAGTATAATGTTGGTCGCAAAGGTCGGGTAGAAGTCGATAAATAAATAATTATTATTTTACGACTTACATAAATGTATATTGTTTACAACTTAGTTGTGGTAGGTACATTAGCAAATCACTTGTTTATTTTTTCTCTCAGTATTACTTTTTTTACGAAGTGCCCAAGGATGCATTTTTAAGTTTATTCAGCTGACTGGCTGCCTGCGCGGATTTGGATGAAATTTTATAGACATATTCCCGTAGGATCATTCAGAGCCAGCGAGCAAATAATAAGTACCAAAATAGACATTTTAATGATTAGAGTTACACATTAAGTCCAATTCTACCTAACGCGAATTTTCAAGTTATGGCACAAACCACGTACATATATATTGTCACGTGGAAGCAACGCAAGCGCGCGCGTTCGGTGCCCTGGGAACGTCTGAGGGAAGTTTATGCCTGCGCGTCCTTTTAGTTTTACATTGTTATCCGACAGCGCAAAGTTGAGTCTCTGCCTTGACGATGCTTTTAATAGAGATTCAAGTAATGCAGACATTTTAGTCATCATCATCGCACACACCCTGTATAAGTTCCACTTCTGGGCACAACCTCTCTCCTCTAATAACGAGACACGAGAGGGACTGGGTACTGGTCCCCACGCGGGCCCGGCGCGGATTGGGCGTAGGTATCCTCACGAAGATTTTATTATTTATTTATTAGCCTAAATTGTCCCACTGCTGCAAAGTTCCAATAAATAGCGTGCCACAAATCGTCGATAAATCTCCAGTGTATCGATGAAATACATGTATTTCCACGTCGCATCACTAGTAACGTATTGCACCGGTAAAGTTGGTGCACCTGATTATTCACTTTGAAACGTACGATCTCGGACTTTTCACAATTCGTTTACTTCAGCGATAGTTTACAGCGGTAAATAACTGAGTGTTTCTCGAAAAGAAGAGAATATTTTTCAGTTTAAAAACATGATAACTCTAGTACATATTGTTTCTATATTGGTGATTTGGTAGTAGAGATGGGTAGATCATGAGCTTTCGCTGAAACTAAACTGATCTTAGACCGATCTTCGTATCTCCGGAGCCGAATGAGCCGGCGATAGTGACATTTGTCTACGCTTTGAACTGCTCCGGTTCTTTCATCGGGTTCATTTGGATGGATTTGGTGTTTGTAAGTCTCGGTTGTGTATACCCGTAAAATCTTGACAAGACAGAAGACAAGAAGTGCCAGCGGTACTTTCCTGGCACTTCGTGTTTTCCATGAATGATAGTTAAATATATATATATCAATATTTTATTCTAATCCTAATTCTTTTAATTCCATTTCAAGACAAACAAATGCCAAACAATAAAATAAAGTGTGATAAAAAAATTATAAAAATCTTAAGTTTCCATCAGTGACGTTGTTTTGAACGACCTTTTTTAAATAATGGAACATAAATCTCTTTAACAACGAGAAAGTAAAACTTAATGAAACTAATTGCGCAAATCCCAGGGCAATTCAAGAAAGGAAATTAAATTTCGCGGGTATTAGACAGCGATGCTCCCGTGAGAGAGAAAATTACTTTGTACAATTAATTACTTATTTACTTCCCACGGTTATGTGGGTGATAATAAATTTATTAAATACCTACTAGCTTCTGCCTGCGACTTCTCGTGGAATTTGGTTATCTACTCGTATTATCTATGTTCTTTTGTTTTTAAACCACCCCTATATTAAATCGTATAAAACAAAAAAATAAGTATGCAAATCGGTCAAGCCATTTTTCAGTTTTTGAGAGACTAACGCACGGCGATGGTTTTTTTTTATATAGGTATAGGTAGCGGCACGATAGGCTAGCGGTGACCGTTAGCCGCTGTGCGCTGCTAGGTAATATAGACTTTATAAGCTGTGCACATGATTTAATATCGTTTAAAGATTGTAAGATCCGTTCCGATCCGATGCGATGCGGGCCGTTTGGTGGAAATTATGCTTTAAACGACGAATTTTAATGTTACTGACTTTTTAAATCAAGAGTTTTTGCCCTCATATTACGGGCTCTCCTCGGGCACGTACGAACTTGCGGTTAATACATTTTCCAGCCCCTATTTCACCCTTTTAGGGACTGGTTGTAATTTAAAAAATTAGCCTATGTCCTTCTCTAGGGCTCAAACTATCTCCATACTAAATTTCATCAAAATCGGTTAAGCGGTTTGGTCGTAAATCGCGCAGACACATGACAAGACATCAACGAGCTCTCATCGGGCCGCACGAAGTTCCCGTAAATCAATTTTCCAGACAGACGGACATACAGCGCCTCTTACGCAATACGCTTCGTGCAGAAGAGTAGGATGAGAAATCTGGCTTACGAGTCGCTACATAATCACTAAGCGTTCCCGAATAGAGGCGCTGACTTACTTTCACATTTAAAATATTAGTATGGATACCTATATAAAATCTAAAACCTACAACCTACGACCTAACTGATATCATAAATATTATAAAATAGTTTAATCGTTAGCGTAGTAAGTGTGAAAAAAAAAACGTTATCGTGTTATCTATACTCAAATAAAACCAATGTCAAGAACAGTTAAAATGGACGGTCTGCGAATTTTCTCTATGAATAATGGACATTGTGATGACTTGGAACGATCAAATTGTTTTAATCTGCGGACGCATCAGTTTGGTCACGGCAAAAAACATTTTAATGCCGACCATTTATGTCATAAAAGTCGTAATAGCTAGTGATTTTAACCTCTTTTGTGTAGTTTAGTTACGTGACAACCTCGTGACATAATTTAAATTATTATTATAACTTGTTATAAGCTAATTATTTCTTGCACCACATATTCGACATAATATGTCTAAATGAGACCGAAACTGATCAATATGGTAAATACATACATACGTACACATCACGCCCGAACTCCCTAATGGGGTGGGCAGAGCCACAAGACTAGTTGTGGCCACGCTCGATTAATTAGTCCTAAGATGGTATGATGAACCGTATGGTGACAGGTGATCAGCCCATCGCCCATACAGATAGTCCACCATGTTGGAGAGGACCCGTCGCTTAGTCGACTTTTACGACATGCCAGGATGATAAGCATCTGCACGCATTCTATGCTATTTCTTCACTCCCAGTGCAGCAGAGGAGTAAAGAATATGGTAAATAGTAATGGTAATGTTATCTTGGACAATAACTCTCGTTGATTTTGTTCCAAAGAAAGATTCCCTGTGCTATGGGTTCACAACAATACAATTAGTTGTATAGATAAATACATACATATACATAGAGACTAAACATCAGTGGCGCAGCGTCAAATATATCGTAAGGGAAGCCGGAAGAAAAAATCATACAACACTGACTTGTACCATTACCATGAGGTTATGCAAGCAAACCGTTCTCGTAATAGAAAACTATCGCTCTGTCTCTTTTACTTGTATCGGCAACAAGCAGTATTTCGGATAGATTTGGATTACGAGAACGGTTTGCATAAACTCATGGTAATGTTACATTAGCTTTCTTTCTTGGTAAAGCCGTTCGGAATCATTTTGTAATCAGGCTGCGCTACTGGTTAACTCACGTCTCGGGTATAAATATACGTACTCACTTGTTAGGGTTCCGTACCCAAAGGATAAAACGGGACCCTATTACTAAGACTGCTGTCCGTCTGTCTGTCCGTCTGTCACCAGGCTGTATCTCATGGACCTTGATGGTTAGACAGTTGAAAATTTCACGGATGATGTATTTCTGTTGCCGATATAACAACAAATAGGTACTAAAAAACAATATAAAAGAAATATTTAAGGGAGCTCCCATACAACAAACGTGTTTTTTTGCCATTTTTATAGATAATAGTAGGGAACCCTTCGTGCGCGAATCCAACTCGCACTTGGCCGGTTTTTTCAACTACAAGAAGTATTGCAGGTTCCTTCTGGATTCGTTTCCTTAGACAGGTAGTGCATCGAATACGTTCCCAACTTTCCTGTACTTGTGGAACTTTCAAACTAGATATCGCTAACGAGTCTCGGGGACGAACAAACAACTTGTCATACTATTTTATATAGTTTTCAAATGCTATGGTTCAATTGCACTTGCTTAACAACGCTGTAAAAGTGGTTTTATAAGGTGGCATAATGATTATTATGCATAATGATCGTTTCGCACAAACTGGGCCTCTATTCGGGAACATCCAAGCGATATTGTAGCGACGCGCGAGCGAGACTCGCATCCCACTCTTCCGCACGATGAGCCGCAACGATATCGCTTGGACGTTCCCGAAAAGAGGCCCTGTAAATAATTTGGGATAGTAACAAGTTAACCTTAACCGATGGAAACGAATGAAGTCCTAAAATGTTTGGTTATAGCGAAAATAAAATTATGGGAACATCACGAGCTTTTCGTAGAATTCAAACATCGTGAGAAAATCTGCGAAGTAATTCAACAATGTGCGTAAAGTCCCCAATCTGCACTAGGCCTGCGTGGGGCCACTGCTAAATCCTTATCACTATAATAATAATAACTCTATTTTTAGACCTTGTGATGTTGCAGCTGCAACATGTTATTTTCTAACAAATCTCGCGGTTTCCTTACGAAGTTTTGTTTAACCGAAATGCTCATAGAAATACTAGTGGACCGGTGAACCCGCCACAGCTTCGCCCGCGCTATTTCCCATACAAACTTTATCTTCAAAAAATCCCTCCTTAGTGCACCTCTAGGGTACTCAAGGAATGTCTCCTCCAAATTTCAAACCTCTAGGACCACCCGTTTAGACTGTGCGTTGTCTATAAGCGAGTCATGGTACTGTTTTATATGTATTGATTAAATGATTAAATTGAAGTCAGCACATTCGTTCTGAAAAACTCAAAGGTCCGAGCCGGGTTCAACCCCTACCCTAGCATAAATTTAATGTCAATCTTTCACTCTGTTTATTTCTGTGCACATCGTTTCTGTCAGAAAATGACGTTAATCATATTTGATAGCTTTCAAGTGAGCCGTTAAAAGTACAAAATCCAGTAAATTCCCCCAAATAAGGTTATCCATTGTTTTTTTTACGAGTCGTATTAAATTTCCGGGAAGTGACGTCACGGGGAAATTGTTGGGCGCTTTGACCGCGTCAACTTTGCTTTACGAGTTTAATGACTTCTACATTACGAGTATTAGCATTATTTACATGTTTTGTTTAAATCGGAGCGCTGTGATTGGCTTATGGCTTTTTGCCTCTAATACTGGCAGCGGTTGCCCTGCTATGCGGATTCTATTGAATATTATATGGTCTGTGGTAGCCACTCGCATACACACAAACTTTCGCATCTACAATATTAGTATGATTATTAGGATAAATACAACTAGTTACAAAATACCCCGTAAAAAATATTATTATTTATCAAAGCCAAAAATTTTGTCAACCCTAGTAAGCTGTCATGTCAGGGAAGCAGATTATTTAACAGAAAAGCCTACCTATTTTACCTAATAATTGTCTACTTTAATAGTTTTTCTATTTTTCATTCATAAATGTTTGCTACCTCAATACAAGGATGTCATTAAGTACTGGCTTCAAAAAATGTCAAGTTGGAAAAAAAAATATGTTGTCGTTCCGCGAATTACGTAGAAATGTAGGTACATTCTGCGTAGTTTACTCTTTAATTTTACTGACATAGGTTTTGGGGTATGTTACCCTACATGTTGGTACCTACAGCGTTACCACGGTTCTTAAACATTGTGAATGGATTCGTTATAAGGCCCCATTTAACCTCCTTTCGGCTTTACGGGTAGTTTTGTAACAGCCTGTATATAACCACTAGCTTCTGCCCTCGACTTCGTTCGCGTGTAATGTGGTTATAGTTATTCCCTCGGGAACTTTGAAACTTTCCGGGGCACACGGAAAACACGAAGTGCCAGGGAATTACCAATTTGGATTGTCTAAAATTTTACGGCTACATACAACCGAGATTTACTGGAAAATAAATAACAGCTTATAAATTATAGACATGTGCTTTGACTTGTTTGATGTTGGCAAACAGCTTTGCAAGGTCTGTTCGAAATAAGTAGCTTGATTGATAATAGGAATAATTTGTTTATTTCTAGCCCTCCCATATTTTCGGTTTAAAAATAGCCTATGTGCTATTCCAGGCTATAATCTATATCTGTGCCAAATTTCATTCAGATCCGTTCAGCCGTTCTGGCGTGATTGTGTAACAAACATCCATTTGTTACAAAATATGTTCAGGGCGCCATCTTGCGCACCCCGTAACGTATCTTTGTAATTTATATCATAGCTCGTATCCAATTTATTCTCGAAAATTGCTCATCGCGCAAGTTAATTTCTTAGATATCAACATTAACTTTCTCATACTCTTATCTTACTCAAACGCGAACTGGCAAAAACAACTTTGACACTTTAAAATTAAAGTTCGAATTTGGAGTTAACGATAAATACACATAAGAGCTTGTGTGGGTGGTGTACGCCTTATATTACGGCGAGGTGTGCGTCAGAGCAGCGGGTCCTGAAGGATGCGCGACGTACGTGTCACTTGCCGCGGCGCGCGGCGTGAATTCCAATGCTACTGTATGCGTTAATGTAGCGGGTCCAGTTAGATTATAGAAAATAGTTTTGAAATAAATTGGAGCTGAACTTATTTCAAACCTTGTTAGGCCAGATTCAAATTAGATTGTATGTAGACAAGTTTCACATAATTATCTGCGAGTAATGCTTGTAATCGTCATCTCAAAACCAGCCTTTATATTATTCTTATGGATAATATTTTATTATTCACATACATAATTCTTTTGAATTAATATATTTATTAACATTATTTAGGCGCGTATAAATGTTTTTCACCGCATTTATAAACTATACTATAGTACTATAAAGACATGATGTGGTGTCTTTGTAATAATGCAGTCACTGAATAAATGGTACTTTCTTTCTTTCTTTCAATGAGATTCTCGATGGACATCGCAAAATTTTCTAATACGAAATCAACAGCTAAGTAGCCGAGCGGGTATCGTTACTGGCACTGTAGGGAATGTAAGTTGTCAAAATAATTATTTGTATCCAACGTGGCCCTACCAGATAAACGCTCATATCACAAAGCCAGACGCACTCGATATTTCACACACGAGAGCGTACTTATTTAAGGGATCAGAGGTGCAGGGTCTGATTTATTCAGGGGCCTTGCTTAGATTGTTACTTGACGTAAGGGAAATGGGAACATTCAACGATAGCTTAATGTTACGTCTTAATGGTTTCAGGCGCCGCTGCGCTAACGTACACAACGCTATTGTTAAGGCTGTTATCACTTGTGTTTTGTGGGTATCTTGTAAGGAGATAAAGGGATTGTTGGGAATTTGAGGAATTGCTTATTTGTGGAAGGGATTGATTGTGATACGCGAGGTTCTGGTGATTTGATACTACACATCATTATAGCTAAATTAAGATATTCTAACTAAGGCTTAGCTTGATCTTAAAACCTGTTAATAAAAGCTAATGTTGCCGACAAAAATGTTTTGTCGCGAAATTTCTTTACAAAAGCTAAGTGAAATAGTAGTTTATGCAACGGTTGCATAATGATAGGCCTTAAAACACTAGTGCGGTTTTCATGAAACGAGCCGATAGGCGAGTCTTATCTACACACATATTATAAATCCTCCATGATGGGTTCAGAAACAATATTTTCTGGCAACAAGCTATTTGTTGCAATCGTGGCTGCATATTTCCGATATCCGGCGCATTTTCACATCACACACACTCCGAGAAGACTACTTACTATTCATATTTTCAACTAAAATGTAAATTACAAACAACTTTTTCTATTCAATTCAACAAAATTCTACTTTCGTTCAGCAAAACGTCAACATAATGGCGGCGATTTGACCCTCCGTCAAGACCATTTTTTTTTAGATCATAGACAAACGGATGAAGTCTCTATTCTCACGTCACTCGAGATCAAATATTGTGCAGTTTATATTAAAAAAACATACTGAATTGACGTTTCGTATCAATAACTGTTTTAATATCTATGGATATTAGAATAGAGACCCACTTGAGTTTTGATAGCTGTTCCAAATTTAATCTAATTTCTTTACTAAAAACGATAAAGAAGTCATGTTATTTCTTTATCGCAGCACTGGTTTTTCCTAATTGGTTGTCAAAATGGTGGTCATTTCCTACGGTTTTTGATTAACCAATGGAGGTTTTATGATATGGGTGTAGATAAATATAGTTTCATTAATATAAATCATTCTTGCGGCGTTTCTTCTCAGCAGATGTCACCTTTCGAAGCGCTGGTAGCTTCGCACATGTAAAAGAGCCCATGTGGCCTACTTGCAAAATAAATATTTTCATTTTCACTTTCATTCATTTTCATTTTCATTTTTATCGACTATCGTTTTTTAAAGTTTTACAGATGACTGTTTAATTTTTGAAGTCACATTTTTATTTCTACTTTTGTTATTTGAATCGTTACATCCACCATGTTCTTTTTTTAATGACGTCACGTGACGACACGCGGAACACTAATAACTACAAGCTAACATTTCCAAAAATATAATGAGTATTTTAGTAGCAACGAGTACCTACCTATAGATGCTAAAATAAAAAAAAAACTCCTTTTTTCTTCTGCCGTAATCGAGTAAAAAGAGCGAGTAAGCTCATTTGTTTTAAGTAGTGAATTTTGAGTCTGTATTGGAATTGTATAAAAGTTATAAATAAAAACCCGACTGGCGACATAAAAACATTTTCGCTCCTAGTTTGACGCAACATAGGAATTCTTATATAGCCTATGACACATGCACGTTCTCCACAAAACATATTACCACTTTCATTAAATTCGGTCCAGTAGTTCAGGAGATACAGTGGAAGTGGAGTGCCGATTTAGGTCACATACAAACAGACGACGCGGATAGGCTAGTTGGTAGTGACCCTGCCTCCGAAGCTAGCGTCCCGGGTTCGATCCCCGGTAAGGGAAAATATTTGTGTGATGAGCACGAATGTTTGTTCCTGAGTCTTGGATGTTTCCTATGTATTTAAGTATTTATTTGTCTATATAAGTATGTATATCGTCGTCTAGTACTCATAACACAAGCCTTTAGAGCTTACTTTGGGACTAGATCGATTTGTGTAAAGATTGTGCCGCGATTTATTTATTTATAGAATGTTAAACTCTATACCCTCCTTTTGGCTTTGCGTAGTCGGGTAAAAATGTTTACAAGCGAGGCTAAAAACAAAGTCTATCCAATAAATGAACACATATAAAGATCCCCGTCATGCGTTTAAACAAGAGAAAAGAAAGCCTGCGTGGGAGCATCCTTTTTAATACTAGCACTGTATCAATTAAATTCAAGCGAAAATAACCTTTATACTAACGTTACAGGAACCATGACGCTTTTGCTATGCGTCAGTCTTTTGTTTCACGACGACAAATTATTATGATTGCTCATTGATTTGAAGGAAGATGTCGGTAACTTCCGTCAATTGAGGGACTGATCTAACGTTAAGTATAATTGGTAACGTAATTTCTTCATGATTTTATTATTAGCCTTCCGGTTTTACGGTAATTGGAGATTTCGTATTACCTACCTACAGTCGAGGTCATAAATATGTATATATATACACATACATACATACATATCATCACGCCCGAAATCCCTAATGGGGTGGGCAGAGCCACAAGACTACTTGTGGCCACGTTCGATTAATTAGTCCTAAGATGGTATGATGAACCGTATAGTGACAGGTGATCAGCCCATCGCCCATACAGATAGTCCACCATGTTGGAGAGGACCCATCCCTTAGTCGACTTTTACGACATGCCAGGATGATAAGCATCTGCACGCATTCTATGCTATTTTTTCACTCCCAGTGCAGCAGAGGAGTGGAGGATCTTACACCCTTGCTAATAAAGTCGTGTTCACATATTTTTGACCACACGTCGTAGATGTACATACTACTTCTATGTTAATTTTATATGTAGCTGCCATTATACTGCCACTCCTATATGGAACGTCATCATTGATTGCATCATCTTCAGATCTTTTCATCAACGAAGTGCAACTGAAAGCAATGTTCTGACGAATAAATAGTATCAGGATGAGTTTGCCATACAAACAGCCAGTTAAATGTGCAGCAGTAGTTCAGCTCGCGAACGAAGTTGGACGGGCCACTAAAACAGCGATAAGATTTTAATATATTTGTAGCACAATTAATGTTAACGAAAAAGAATAGCCATGCAATGCAAACATCTCCACAATATGAATCATGAGTATGCCATTTAATGGCGATTAAGTGATTAAAAGGATGATAACGACGATAGTTACGATTAGGCATTATCGCACTATTTACAAAATTCTAGTTGTCCACACTGATGATTACACAAAACTACTATTATGAGCACCTGCGTCCTAGGACATTGGACGTCATAGGACTGGAGTGCTTATACCTATACGTACCTACCACTTCAAATATGCGTAAAGGGCCCCATTATGCGGTACGATCCGTCGTTTCAGACTGATCGAAACGAAGGATCTGTAGTGTGTGTTACGATCGTTAGGTCGATTTATTTGATCGCAGACGACATCGGACAACGCAACAAATACACAGAAATTCTCGAATTTCGTAACGATAAATCGACTATGTACCTATGGATCTTTGTGATCGACGATTCGATTTTTGTCTGTCTTACATAATTGTGCTCAGATTGACCGAAATTGATAAAAAACACAAAAATCTTGAACGAGTACGAAACGATTATCCTTAAAATCAAGACGTAATAAATAAATTAAATGATTAAATACAACTCAACGCTACAAAATACGTTTCTCTTATCCAGGATACTTAAGCATGGGAAATCTTTGAAAAATATACTCGCAGCCATGATTTTCAGGTCTCCCGCTCGTTCTAGAGCCCACTACAAACTAGGTCACTAGTTAATTGCTGTACTAGTACTGCGGACAACCTCAATGATTTGCGAGCTGACTCTTCTACTATATTAAAACAAAAACATCCGCGTATTCATCAGCGCCATTTTAACTTGTTTCCGTTGTGAGTAATTTATTCTGGATTTATAACGACGGCTTCATCGATTTTTAGTCACGTTTCTGATTCGCTGTATGCAGTTTTACCCTGAATTGAGATTTTGTTCAAACAAGCTGTAATGGGCTGTAACTACAGCCTATATTCAACAAATTATTTTGCTACGATATAATAGCTCTTATTAATATAGCAGCAAAGTCGCTTCGTAAAAAATATATACGCGATATTGTTAAGGCAATGTCGAATAGAGGTCCAGCGCTTTAAATCATGGGACGGTACAGTAGGATTCCTTGCAACTGAGATGATAAGTACGGGGACTTGTTCTGCTATAGGAGCTAAATGAAAACTTCTTTTTTTTCCTTGGAGAAATTATTTATTTGCATATATGCACACGTATTACCGGGTCTGCTGTCTAGATAATACTAACTCCTTTTTTGCGTGCTGGGGCCCATTGCATAACTACTTGTAACTTGTAATACAAGTGGAAGTCTCTTTCCAGTAACTAAAAGGAGTTGAAAAGAGGCTTCCGCTTGTATTACAAGTTACAAGTAGTTATGCAATGGGCCCCAGACGTCGTTCCTACTATATTTAAATTCGAAATTAAAAGCAAACAGGATTCAGCCAGCCATGCTATCCTGCCAAGTACAATTATTTGCTTAAACAACCTATTTGTACTACAGTACCCTGCAACAAGAAATATGAAGCTGTTTTTTTATCAAATTAATATTTGGGGCTTCAAGATTGATTGTTAATAATTGTAGTTCACAAAAACTTAAAAAACACGCTTTTGTCAGTAACGCATTAAAAAGTGCAAAAGACCCTCGTCACCAAGGTAATGTAATGGACAAGTCAAAACAAACCAAATGAGCACAAGCTCGAGGAGTTTACTAGTAGTAATTGAAGAGGTCCACTATCCACCTCCTGGCTCCACGGTCAGATCGGCTCGATGGTACCAGATTATTGTATTGTCATCCGAATTTCAAATTGTTACGACTATTAGAAGTAGGTTAAAATAGACTGCTAAGATTTTATTACATTTCATCACACTTGCTCGGAAAGGGTGTTATTATACGCAAGCGTATAGAGCAACTATAGCCGATTTAACTCCTCTATGGGCCCCGCCGTCAGCGGGAGTTATAAACCATACAAAACTCATAACTCCCTAGGGAGTTATGGATTTTGTATGGGTTCGAACTCCCGCGGGCAGTTAAGTGCGCCAGGTCGGCGGAGCTGCTCGGGAGCCGCAGCCGGCGGGGCGCGCGACCCGCAAGCCGGTGGAGCTGCCCCGCGCTGATCGCAACGTACGCTCAGTTTATGAACACCCACCTGATCGTAATTCACGATGTAAAATGGAAATAAAATTAATATATATACTTTTTTTTGTCTAATCTTTATTTCATTTCCTCGCAAATGTGATGAAAAACATTGTGTGTATCACGGGCAGTAAGGGGATAACAAACTTGAGTCATAAAAGCCCTCGCCTATCGGCGTCGGGCTTCTAACAGACTCTCGTTAGTTATCCCCTTCTTACGGCCCTAGATGCACAATGTACTATATTTGTTAGTTACGTTAATAAAAGCTTGTTAAAAATACGTTAAGATCGGAAATTGCTCACACTACAGGTCGTTTATTGACTCCCTACCAAGTGATGCTCATGACCTTGTTCGCGTGGAATTTGGTTTACGTTATTCCTTCGGGCAATTTTAAATGTTCCGTAATAAAAGTATCCCATATGTTGAGTTGAGATATTAACTCTTTACACGTCAATTTTTATCCAATCCCATTCAGCCGTTTATGCGGCAGTGAGTAACAAACATCGTCACATATTTTTGTATTTATATAATAAACCTTAGATGACAGCCGGTGAACATATACTTACTCTAATATAAGAATAGAAATATATGTATTTATTCAACGTATATACAAAAAAAAAGGAAAAAAAAGACTGGCGTTAAATAGGGCCCCCCCGCTCAGGATTATGCCGCGACGTCGTCGTCGTCGTCGAGTCCCCGAACTAGCTAATTCATCAACACAACAACAGTGACGAAACGAACATCGACAACAATTATAAACCGTCACCGATTTTAACCTTTTTTAACGAATACATTTGGTAGATTATCATTATTATTTGGTATCTCACAATGTAAGGCTCCAACCGGTTTCCGGCCTATTAAGTATAGGTCATCGGATCGATGCCCAAATCAAAGTGGACCAAGTAAATTATTCACGGGGTTAGTCAACTTGCCTGATCATTTGTCATTTGCATGTGTAATGTGTTATCAGTTCAGGTTTGTTGTTGTAACGGTACACCGTTACTTTGTTATTTGTGACCTATTTGTGTTCATTCTTCTTCAATGTAGATCAATCAATAGTTACATTACTTTGTTTGATAGGTAAGTAAGTAATTACAATGTTCTCGAATTATCTTCATCATATATTGAAGTAGAAATGTAATCTAAATATGTGACAGTAAGTGTGAGTATTTTTAGAGTGGCAGAGCCCACAGTATTATTCTAAAGACACCACTTAACCTAACTTCTACTAGCAAATAAAGTTGCCAACCTTGCGGGACGCGCGGGGTTTTAGAGCGCTGTGATTTGTGCGTTCAAGGTTATGCGCGTTCCCTCGCCTATCTGTAGCCCCGCCGATTATGGCTTATTGCCTCTAAAGCTGGTAACGGGGGTCACCCCGGCGGAGTCTATTGGTTTGTGGGTAAAGCCAAATAGTAACGCTTACTAGGTGGTTAGATTACCACACCGACGACACCATCTCCTCCCGTGGGTGTTGTGAAAGGCGACAGAGGGATCAACGGAAGGATGGGTAGCAGCGTCCTTCGATTACTATCATGACCAGTGTGAGTTTCTTGCCAGCTGAGTTTCTTGCGGCGTTTCTTCTCAGTAGGTCTAACCTCGAAGCGCTGTTAGATTTAGACATGTGAAAGAGCCCGTGTGGCCTAACTTGCTAAATAAATATTTTCATTTTCACCTACTGCGGTCGCCAACCCGCCTGCCAAGCGTGGCGACTATGGCAAATCCCACACCTTTGGAGGAGGATTATGTCCTGCAGTCGACGTTTTACAAGTTTAATGGATTCTACTCTAGATTCTGAACCAACTGATTTCTAGTTTTCCGTTTATTACTAAACACGTTGTATATTAAAAATATATTTAAGATAGTTATGATGCAATTAGCTCTGTATTTACAAAGTGCTGCCTTTTTTTTAAAGCTTTGAGTACAGAAGTAGTAGAAATGCTCAAAAATATTCTTAAAAATATATGGACTTCTATTGTAGACAAATGTGTAGCATAATTTAAATCCGAAAAGCTGACATTTCAAGCTCTTAAACTCGGAAATCCCGAACCTGTAACAGGACTTTGTGCGCTTAAATCTTTTTATCATTCGAAGCAACTTTGTCAAGAATACAGCGCTAAGACTTCCTCCAAGTAATTGTACTGACTTTAAGCTACAAAAAGTTGTCCCACTAAATAAGAAAAAGCTTAACATCGCCTGCCATATTTTAAGCTAATATCGTCCCTGGAAAACTTCCAAATTCGAAGTTACTAGTCGTCAAGCTCATTCGGGTCAAACCATAAATTATTCATACCTCGACTCGCTTATAATTAGTGGGCCCAACTTCGAAGTGACGCTTGGTGGCGCCCTGAACGGACAGACTGGGTACTGGGGACAAGACAGCGCTGTTTTTAGCAAAAGGGTTTATTTATAGCTAATAAGCAACTGCTTCAAATAATATTTTTGGAAGCTTTCATACTAAGTGTATGAGTAAAATATAAGTGTAGTTATAACAAGGTGTAATTGAATTATTATTTAGGTGAATTATTAATAAACAAATTGAATCATTTAAACATAAAAGTGAATCATTCAATGTCATTCAATTCAATAGCGTTGAAAGAATTGAGCTTGCCCAATATTTTTACTTTTGCCAATCATCATTCGATGCGATGGAACGAGAGTTGAACGTGTAAACACAGAAATTGAAAGGTTGAAACGGAACACCTGATTCGAAGACATCTTGCAAGCAGTGTGAATTGAATAGCTCACTTCATAGGTAGCTCTTAGTTGAACCGTTAACCTCACGGTTACACGTTCAGTTGCAAGTTTCTACACGATGTTTTCCCTCGGGCAAGCTTAAGAGCATCGGTTACCGCAGTTCACAGGCAGGTAAACATAAATTAGAAAATGTCATTGTTACATGGCAACCGGATTCGAACCCCGGTACCTCACAATCACGAGTCGCTCTCACTAAGCCACGACGCTCTTTGTGTGTTCAACCCAAATAATAGCACAAATATTGTTAACGCGTTTAACGTAGCGTGGAAAGGCTGCAGTTGTGCACGGCGCCTAGATTTCTATAAATAGTGTACCTTCATATAATTTAATTGGTTGAAGTCAAACAATACTTCATTGTAGTGGGGACTAATTGAAAGCATCGATTTGGCTGCGATTATTCGAAATCGAAATTGGTTGTAGAGTTCGGAGCAATTATAATTAATTGTGGCACTAAATTATTAGAATTGATCTAGGTTCTTAAACATTGCTGTTTCGAAATAGTGAAGATTCCACATGCCTGGGGGTGAAACATTTTAATTGTCTAAATGTTTTGTAATCTAAGGTCTTGTACCATTATGTCTTGTGAATAAATAGTTCATTCATTCATTTAGTGCATACCAAATTACTATCCTTGTCCCCAGAATAACCAGACTAATTATGGTTAATTAGTCTTTTGTTTTGAAGTCCATAATAAGGTATAAAATACTTTGCTATTCCACGATAAGTGTAAAGTATAACTACATATGTATAGTTGACTTCTACACACACACACCAAACACACTTCTGTGTAGTCAGCATCTGAGGACGCTACATATTCATACCCACACCACACTGCTACGCCCACATTCATAAATGCCTGTCGAAGTTTCTACTACTAATGCTAGTGGGGATAACTATGTGTGATTATCTACTCTATACATGGTTATATACATTTTCAGGTTTTAGGCCCGCCACATACATTCATTTTCCTGATTCGATTTCAGAATTCGTTTTCCGTATTCGGACACCCCGAACGCAGGCTTTTCATATGAATAGTTCTACATGTTCGGGATTCCGTACGGAAAAATTACGAATGTGTGTGTCATGTTCGGGGTGTCCGAATACGGAAAACGAATTCGGAAATCGAATCAGTTAAACGAATGTATATGGCGGGCCTAAGGGACCAACTGTTACTTGAAGTAAGTTTATGTCAAATGGATATAAAATCGAGGTTAGTTCGTTCGTGTTTCAATCATAGGCCCTCCTTTATTGACATTGCCTAAGCGATTATGAGTATGGTTTTTTACGATTCGGCCGCCTTTACTGTGAAGTTACTAAAAGCTAATCGTAGCAAAGGATTTGCTATATCGCTTAGGCAATGTCGAATAGAGCCCCGTGTAACCTTTTGTGACAATCATTATAGGTTAGGCTAGGTGACAATATCGTAGACTAATTATGTCTCCAATAACAGACTGGAGTCATGTAAACAATGCCGATCTGGATTCCGGGTGGATGCCGGTCGTGTTTGCGTGTGATTATTAACTAATTGATGGGCTGTGGTCAACGGGAAGTGTTGCTGCTTAGTATATAGAGATGTAGTTTCGTGGTTCGTGTATATAATATTCTACGTAAAACCTCTGTTCCTAGGGAACCGTGAATTACTCTCCGGCTCGTAAAGTTCCGCAATGCAATAAAATTATAAATGAAAACCTTACCAGTAAAGTAAAAGCAATTTGGCTCCTAACCTATGACACTTGCATGTTCTCTGCGACCGATTTATTTTTCTCAGTCCAGGGCGTCTATTCGGGAACGTCTTAGTGATACTGCAGCGAGCCGCGAGCGAGATGCACATTTCGCTCTTACGCATTACGCGTTCCCGAATAGCGGCGCAGTAGTTCAGGAGCTAAAGTAGAAAATAGCGGTAAATTTTCGTAAAATCCCTCTTAGCGCATATTTACATCCTAAAAAGAACCTATCTGCTAAACTTCAATTTTGCGGGCTGTAATGCTTCCTGATAACATTTCATGGTTAGTCAGTGAGCGAGTTAGTGGTATTTCAATTTTAGGTACCTATACACCGTTCCGTCTTCGAATCTACGAAGAATATGTTAATCGTGATTCCCTCAGAAGCTATGCAGTTTTCCAAGATAAAACTGATCTTACGTTTTCCTTGATGGATTTTAAAAATCTTTGCGTTTCTTAGCAATCGCTCTAGTTAAAGTTTAAGCCTGAATTCGGAATTTTTATCAAAAGTTTATCAAGATCTCCTTCTACAAAATTTCAAGCAGCATGCCGGCATCGCTTAGAAATTGCAAAATCCAGATCGGCTTAACCTAAAACGGTTCGTGCGGTATGCAGACCTTAGAGCTTAAAGGTCTGAGGTGAGACCTAGCCTTCAGGGCGTCCAGGTCACACGGCTGCCATTGTACACCTCGGTAATTGTGAAAATGATTTACGTTTATAGCTGTACGGTCGGCAAAGGAAATGAATCTGGGTCTAGTTGCAAATAGTAGTTTATGCAACGGTTGCATAATGGTAGGCCTTAAAACACTAGTGCGGTTTTATGAAACGAGCTTTTAGCGAGTTTCATAATAAGATCGCACGTGTGTTTTAAGGCCAAATTATGCAGAGTTGCATACATAACTTTATCTACACACATATTATAAATCCTCCATCCATAATGGGTTCAGAAACAATACAAATAACAATGGTTTCTGGCAACAAGTTATTTGTTGCAATCGTGGCTGCATATTTCCGATATCCGGCGCATTTTCACATCACACACACTCCGAGAAGACTACTTACTATTCATATTTTCAACTAAAATGTAAATTACAAACAACTTTTTCTATTCAATTCAACAACAATTCTACTTTCGTTCAGCAAAACACCAACATGGCGGCGCGACCATTTTTTTAAAAATCATGAACAAACGGATGAAGTCTCTATTCTCACGTCACTCGAGATCAAATATTGTGTAGTTTATATTAAAAAAACATACTGAATTGACGTTTCGTATCAATAACTGTTTTAATATCTATGGATACTAGAATAGAGACCCACTTGAGTTTTGACAGCTGTTCCAAATTTAATCTCATTTCTTTACTAAAAACGATAAAGAAGTCATGTTATTTCTTTATCGCAGCACTGGTTTTTCCTAATTGGTTGTCAAAATGGTGGTCATTTCCTACGGTTTTTGATTAACCAATGGAGGTTTTATGATATGGGTGTAGATAAAGGTATATTATATTTATAAGAAATAATTTGATTGTCTCGATAGCGCAGTGGTTTAACTGCCTATTGTGCTAAAACTTATATAGTGGTGATAGCATAACACTGTACACAGCAAACCGAAAAGAAGATAAAAAATATACAAATGCTACGGTAATTGTAATCTTTTTTATTCCCTGCGCCTCTATTCGGGAACGTTTAAGTGATATTGTAGCGACTCGCGAGCGAGATACTTACCCCACTGTTCCGGACGATGCGTAATGCGTAACAGCGGGATGCGAATCTCGCTCGCGAGTCGCTAAAATATCACTTAGACGTTCCCGAATAGACGCCCTGACCGTTACTGGAACCAAAATATATTTATTAGATCCTGTTTGTTCCCTCTGTCACTGTACGGCAAAAATATTGAATATAATATTGCCAGTTGTCAGTTGCCACACAAATGTTCACATTTCTTCCCAGTGAGAACGGTGCAGGCAAGAACTGGGAATAGCCCGAATGCCAGCCATAAATTGCCGAAAAATGGCCCGTTTCCTGGCCATGTACAGGAATGGAATCACAACCAGTTCCAACCAGTTCACGGGCTCAAAAATAAGCTTAGACGCTGACCGTACCCGGTGATCGAATTATGCTCGTGTAAGCCGCCGGTGATCAATCATACACCAATATCTGGAGCGCGTCGCTGAAAGGTGACGCGTATTTAGAATTCCTGAGTAATGGATCTAGAAACTAACTCATGAATATGTATTTGATTTTGCATAGATTCCCTTCGAACGGTAATTTTTATCATTGCTCCGAAATGCGAGCCCTGTAAGCTCCTTGAACAATAAAAAAAAAACATCATAAAATTGTTAGTTATTCTTTGTATAACATCTTTAAATTTAAATAGTATACATGAAATCCGCTTATTCTGTGTATAGGTCGAAGAACCGATGGCCGATAGGGCGTAAGGGTTCTCGAGTGGAGACTGCGGACCGGGAGACGCAGCGTGTGTAGACCTTCCACAAGATGGACCGTTGGACACATTAGGCTTGTGGCTTTGTTGTGGAAGTCTTTGCGGAAGACAGCAGTGGACATCCACGGGTTGAAATGATGATGATGATTGTGCGTCAGTGTATTTACTCAGGACTTCATAACTGTTGGTTTTTAAATATTAAGGCCACTTAGTGACGTCGGAATCCACCTTAAGGAATATGATTTCGCCCGGCAACAGAGGTTCTGTCAGTCACGGCAAACATGATTGCTTGCAAGTTATACAAGGGAGGATGAAACTAACATTGTTCTCAAACTACCTCTACACGTGCAGTTTGTCGATGCGATACATGCAACGTGCCTATAGAGCCCTCCGTGTCCAGTTCAACCACGCGTTTCTGCTGTTGGTGGATCTTTCCCACTGCTGTAGTACATCAAAAATGTTCGCAGAAGCAAGAGTCGACTGCTTCTACGCCACCATGCGCATAGAAAACGCTTACCTGGTGCGCCGGGTGCATAGCAGCCCCAATAATATTCTGAAGATGATAGGAGATACAGACCTGACTTGCTTTAAGATTTCACGCCGAAACGGCTCAACGGATATGAGTGAAATTTGGAATGGAGGTAGCTGATACGAATTCCAATCTCAAGCGAATAAAGGCGCGGGCATAGCTAGTTTTATATAACGTTCAAAACAATTGCCCTTTGAATGAAAATGCAAATGATGGATCACCAGTTATTTTGTTGTAACTGTATTCTGTCAGAGAAATATCCGCTTTCTGCTAACTAGTTTTATTTGCGTGACAGCTGACGCAAGGTCACGTGACGACGTGACATGTCATCCCTTTTCCGGACGGACATTTTAACACACAGCCGTCAACCGTCAACAGCGAGAAGTGTGGAATTAAACGCTGTTAGGTAGAGCTTAGATACCCAGTTGCAACAATAGAGTGTACATGCAAATCCGAGTGTTTTAAATATTTAATAATGAAAGAAATATCAAAAAATGAGACAATATTTTACTTTTTTTTGTCTGAATTAGCATAATACAGTAGTATTCTTTGTAATAAATGCCAATTTCGTTGAATCGCCATATTTAACGTAGATACTAAAATGTAGACTATGACGTAATATTGTGTCCGTTTGAGCTTTTTAGGTTAGGTTAGGTTAATCTGTGTTTGTCTGTCCACAGAAACTTCCAGAAGCTAGGTAATGTATGTGATATTTGTATACAATACACCACAAGATTTCGCGCAAATAGAACGACACACGCATGTTCCATGTGCCAACACAAATACTAATAACGCCACAATGACGTTGCCGTTTTTATACGCACACAGACAAACTACTACAAATAAGCTTCTACGTGTGTAGATTTGTTCTAACCCAACTCTCGCGGAGAGCACTGTACCACAAAATTAGGGTTGCTAAAAAGTCGTAGAAAAGTTGAAGGTTAAGCGGCTATTTTGTAAAATGAACGATCTTCAAGTCCTAATCTCCCTTCGAACCGGCCCATTTCGTATGCGTAATTAATTCCTATCGCATTACAGTGAAACTACGTCCACTCCAATTTGTAAACGAATACAAACGATTTTGACCCTTAAGCCGACTGTTATAAGGCATGACGTGGGTCAGACGTGCTGAATTCGCCAGCCCCGTTATTTACGATAGGCTCAAGTTTCACATAAGTTACGATCTTTCCCGCATTTTTGGGTAATCGTTGTGACAAATTTATACGTGACAGTTGCTAGTAGCATTTTCTTACAGGTGCTCTTTGGTGGAGTTCGTAAATTCACCCATCTGAGTGGTGGCTCGAGCGTAATTTTATTTTCTTAGTACCTTAGAGTCATTTTACGCGGTTTATGTGCGCTCGTAAATTTGAAAAGTTTCAGTTGTTTGTAATTTGTAAAGTTGTATCATAAAATCGCATAATTTAGTCACAAAAACAACCTAGGAAAACACTTTGCAGATTCAAATCAGAATATACGATAAGTTTAATTGAACGACAATTTTTATTTTTACTACTATGATAACATAGCTACTAATATATTACCCCTGTCCTTGTACCTGGATAGGTTGTTAGTTACATTTTATCCTTTAGGGCGGAAAATAGGCCCTCGGCTCATGAGTGCTTTGCTTGAATGAGTGAAATTACAATCAATTATGATTAAATGAAACTTCGTCGTAAAAAATATGTAGCAAGCAACACGGCGTAAAAAATATATAACAAGCAATTGTTGGTGAAAAATGTATAAGTAAAAATAAAAATAGGTCGTATAAGAATTCAGTCACAATTCAGTCACAATTAGGACTATTGTAAATTCGGGTAACTGAAATTAGGGCAAATTAATAGTTTGTATGGAAACGATTTTAGCGTAAACGAAATTAGTACAAATGAAAATCTGTCAAAATTCCTTCGGGAACACGGACCAAAACGCATTCGCTCGCGAAGCGTCGCAGCTGCTTTTATTCGAGCAATATCATCAATTAGGACAATATCGAATATTATCCGAAATCAACCAGATCAACAAACAACAAATTATTTCATTATTTTCTAATCATTGATGCAACTAACAACACTTTTCGTCACCTTGATCAACGATGAGATAATGATTCCAAGCGTGGGCGGATGCAGTCATTAGCTAGTCATAGGAGCCATTGTTAGGAAGGTCGAGTTGGGAAACGGCCGTCAACGCCTACGCGTTTGTTTGGCTTACTTTCTTTGGGTTATTCCGCTTTCACAACAATGAAATTATTTTACAAACATCACAGAATTATTTAAATTTTTCAAATATTAATTAGTATGTTTGGATCAAATCTTGGAGGTCAATTGTGAAGGCTGAAATTTTGTACAAAACCTTATTACCAGCATAGGCACATCGAGTGTAGCGAAATAATCGTCACTAATATGGGTATTTGGTATTCTAGTTCAAGAAGTTGCATTATTTGAATTAGAAAATTCTTATTAGTCTCATTTACCAATACATTTAAATAGTATTTACTTTGCCTACATTTCTAATAATATAACCTTTGAATAAGAGCGATGTGTCACCTAACAAAGCTGTCTAATACGGAGCTGTCACCAGGCTCTCGGCCGAACCGGCTTCATTCATCTTGGTACCGCAGCCTGCATTTGTCAACATTTCTCCCCAACTATTTGTAGAATGCATGCACCGCCTACGCCACTCCATCTATCACCTACACGACCTCAAAATCTAACGGTCACATCACCTATTGTTACATCCATCGCTGCTTCACAATTTGTCATTTGTTTTGTACCAAACAAAAGCAGCATTGGACGTATATAAATACAGGGATGAATCAGTTATTGCTTTTGCTTTGTCGTGGTAGAGGTTATTGTACGTGCTTTTCCGGACGGCCGTTGACGGTATCAGAGCGATTTGATGTATGACCGCAGTCGCTATGTACGAATGAGTTGTAACAGTAATCAGAACAAAGTTATAGACCTTCAGGTATATCCTTCGTCTAGTCTTAAAGTCAGACAAATGAAAACTAGATTGCAGTTTAAGTCTCATCGTCATTCGTGTAAGAGTGAAGTCTGGTATTTGTAAGCTATAAAATGTTTGATATTTCTGGTTTTCGTCTAGGAATATGAAATGTTATGGTTACGAGGTAAGTAATAATTCAACGAACAAGCTTTGCATACTTAATGCTTTATGTCATTTTTGATTTATCAAAATGTCATAAGTTATTAAAACTTGATCGAGTCTTTCAGTTAACTTTAAAATGATAGCCATTTACATGTTAACGGCGATTAAAATCCGAGAAAACAACCAGAAATATACGTGAGCATTATATTCAACTCATATTTAAAAAGTCGTTACGGTTTTGCTTGCAGCACAGGTTTTTCTAATTCAGTCTTATCTTACTTTCATATCTTAACTGACGAGATGATTCTTCTTTCGACGGTAGATTATTAAAATTTTAAACAATATGCTTGTATAATATATAATACTTTATGAGTTTTTATAGCTTCTAAAGTAAAATCGTAAAATTGGACAGAGTGGGCATCATCAAATCTACTTCTTCATCACAAGCCTTATTTTCCCTTCCATTTTTTAATGTGTGTGTCTTTAAATAAATATTCATGTCATTACAAATACTCACACATCTGCACATACTTTCATATTTATAAGTATTTAGTAAGATTACGATGATAAATGTCCAATATTCAACATATCAAACTGGCCTACTTTCCAAGGCTATTTTATTGACCCAGCATATACAGCTATACTGATAGATATAGTAATGTTTCCACCCTGATAAATGACTGCAGTCGTTAATCAGCAGCAAATTGAGTTACATGACAGCGCAGAAGGTTCTGGAAGCTATGTAGTGGGGTGTCAACGAAAAAGTTGTCGATAGAGGGGAAAACTTTACAAAGGCTCTGAGCTTGACCGGCGTTTTGAGTATAGTCTTAAGATTATTTAAGAGTCTTAAGTATTCTCTTATTATAGACTTAAGACTGTCGGTCTGCAAGGCTAAATAAAGCCTTCCCCCTTCCTCGTCTTGTCCCCTAGGACTCTGATCATTCAGGTTTGGAGCATGCGTCGAGCTATCCACTGCATCTTGTCCTGGATCTTCCTTGTCTGGCGTTGGAAGGGCTTCATTCTAAAAGTTTATCTTTTCTTTTTCATGCTTTGTATCTCCCTTTACACTCACCTAACCTTCTAAATATTCTTTTTTGACCATCGGGTCTTTATCCCCCTTGTCACCGCTCTCGCTCCATCTTATGCCTCGGGCCTTGTGTTAGAGGGGTCGTGACCGCTGCCCGTATTCACTAATCAGATTAAGTGAGGGCACTTCCCTCTGTCGGACAATACGTGGACACGGCAAATAAGCGAACGTATTTATTTACTAGCCGTCTGTATGTTTAACCGAGCTGGTATTGCGGTCATACCTACCGATAAAAGTACTAAAGCCACAAACAAGATAAAGTTTATAAAACTGAAATGTAACTATAGCCATGGTTATCCAGAAGAGCTCGCTTTTGTAGGTACATTGTTTATGTCATAATACAGAATTTTATTGTTGTCATTTATGTGCAACAAAGAGTGTACATACATAGGTACATATATACAGCGTCCTTTGTCTATTTTATTCGCTCGTTCTCAAAATATCAGATTTTTAAAATACCAGATAGCTGATTTACCAGATTCCTTAAATAAAAGACTCCCGACATATCAAATTCCCAATACACCGGTTTCCTTATTATACCAATTTCCGAAAACACCAGGTTGGATAATACATAATAATATAATAATAGGTATTCCGTATTCTTTAACAGAATTGGTATTTTGTATTTTGGGAGAGTGGTATTATAAGGAACGAGCGATTGTATTTTGCTGATATTTGCTATGGCGACGCAAATATTAAAACTTGGAACAATAAGATGCTATTGACACATTCCTCAAAATATGTTGAGAAGATTAAGAGTTACGTTAGTAGGTACCAGTGGCGCAGCCTGCCTATAAGCCGATTCCTGACGGTTTTACCAAGCTAGAAAGCTACGGCTAGCTGTCAGTGAAGTCCATGTTACTCTAACTAAATGCCAGACTTGCACGTACAGTTCTAATTCTTCCGGCTTCCCTTTGGAAATATTTGACGCTTCGCCACTGGAAGGTAAGTCTACTAACAACGCTGGCAGCGAGTGGATGAACCACGAAAATATACTCGTATGGCTTTTTTTCAATTTAATCCTTTGTCAGTTTCATTTCATAGTTTATAGATTCAGGCGTTACATTGCGGAAATCCATATTATACTAGAAATATTGAATAACTTTGCTATTCCGCGAAAATCGTGCAAACAGCGGCGTTTGTGTTGAATATTTATATTTTTGTTCATGCAATATTCCCACCCTCCCTCCGCATATAATAAAATAAGCAACACAAACGCTACTACAACCACCACCACCACCAAAAATACCGCTCGACACGTGTTTCGCCTCTCTACGAGGCATCCTCAGGAGAAGTTGATAGTCCGACGCTCGGTCGAAAAACCGACCGCCTAAAATTTTGAAAAAAAAAAACAGTAAATTGTTTTTTACCTCTATAGGTAAAAAACGAACAGGAAAACCTATAAGAAATATATGGTATTTAAAGTAAGTGACATAAGAAATTTCAGATAATCATGTACGGAACGGAACCCTCTCCACGCAAGTTTAACTCGCACTTGTCCGGTTTTTTAAAGTAGTGACACCGGTACGCGACCTAATCTAGTGGTCATGGCACATCTCCCTTGTTTCAGTTATTTATGTGTGCAACCTTATTGCATTACACAATTTGACCTGTGTGCCTGAACAAACTCAGCTATATGGCAAGACTTCAATATCTATGCTTACTTACTTGTGTTCGTTTACAGTTCAATTCGACGTAAAAAAATACTATTGTATTTATTGCAAATGAAATTGAAATGGATTTGCGGGAGTTGGTTTGTTTAGTTTTCAATTCAATTTAGCTTGCACAACCCGCGACAGACTTAGTTTTACGTATAGAAACAAATAGTTATCCTGTTTCTGTCTTTTATTTAACTTATGGAAAAAAGCTTCATTGAAATGATGCAATTAACATTAACTAAATCAGCTATTCATCAATAATTTTTCATGTAAGTATAACCATCTTGATAAAAATTAATATACTTAAATAAATAAATCAGGGGACAATCTTTACTCAAGTCCATTGAGTGCCAAAGTAAGCTCTTAGTAAAAGCTTGTGTTATGGGTACTAGACGATGATAACTATGCATACTTATATGGATAAATAAATACTTAAATACTTAGAAAACATCCAAGACTTAGGAATAAACATTCGTGCTCATTACACAATTATTTTCCCTTACCGAAGATCGAACCCAGGATCGCTAGCTTCGTAGGTAGGGTCACTACCAACTTGGCTAACATCGTCACATTTATCTCGACGTAACACCTGTACTATCATAAAGCATATTTGACAGACACCTGGACGTTTATTCCTCAATTCCCCAAATGGCTTGACTTGGATGAAATATGGCAAGCAGATATAACATACAGTACGCTTCAGTTAAAATTAGTTAACGCTTCGACTTGTCTCGGCTATTATCGGCTAAAACCGGAGATGAAAATGACACAAGTAACATTGCTGCGATTTCTTTTAGGTAGTATTCAACCTTAAAGCTTAAAGTATCAACGCAATGTATATCACCTGCCATGGTGACATTACTAACCAGTAGACCTAAGAAGTTGACCGAAGCGATATGGACATGCAGTTAGTTTGCCCTAATCTTGTGTCAGTTTCTTTAGTATCAATTTATAAGATGGCGTCTTGATCTGTAGATTAGGAGGTACCCGCATGATCAAATTACAATAGCTGACCGTCAGCCCCTTCGATAAATCCCAATCAATAATTGACGTTCTATTATATCATACCGTACACAAAGACGCATCGCGGACATCATCCGCTTATAGGCCCCGCTACTGAGCTTGAATCTTCTTTCACGATAATGATTATAGCCGATCACGATATTGGAAACTACGTTGTTCTACATCCGAGATATATGCACCTACCTCACAAATTCTTTAATAAAGAATTAAAGAAAATATTATTATCCCTTCGGCGCAAAATGCACAAAACCCAAAATGTACAATACACGCAAAACGTATACAATTATCACACTTCTTTTATAGTTAACAAGATTTTTTTGATAGTGATTTGTTAGTAGATTAGTAATTAGTAGAATATAATAAAATTGCAGTGCCCTAACAGGGCTTACATATGTTGAAGCAAGTAATAGTTTTAAGATCTTTTATACAACATAAGGCAATAAAGAATATGAATATGAATGTTTTTCTCAACCGAAAAACTTATTACAATAGTAGTTTATGCAACGGTTGCATAATGATAGGCCTTAAAACACTAGTGCGGTTTTCATGAAACGAGCCGAAAGGCGAGTTTCATAATAAGATCGCACGTGTGTTTTAAGGCCAAATTATGCAGAGTTGCATACATAACTTTATCTACACACATATTATAAATCCTCCATGATGGGTTCAGAAACAATATTTTCTGGCAACAAGTTATTTGTTGCAATCTTGGCTGCATATTTCCGATATCCGGCGCATTTTCACATCACACACACTCCGAGAAGACTACTTACTATTCATATTTTCAACTAAAATGTAAATTACAAACGACTTTTTCTATTCAATTCAAAAACAATTCTACTTTCGTTCAGCAAAACGCCAACATGGCGATCCTCCGTCAAGACCATTTTTTTTTAAATCGTAGACAAACGGATGAAGTCTCTATTCTCACGTCACTTGAGATCAAATATTGTGCAGTTTATATTAAAAAAACATACTGAATTGACGTTTCGTATCAATAACTTTTTTAATATCTGTGGATACTAGAATAGAGACCACTTGAGTTTTGACAGCTGTTCCAAATTTAATCTCTTTTCTTTACTAAAAACTATAAAGAAGTCATGTTATTTCTTTATCGCAGCACTGGTTTTTCCTAATTGGTTGTCAAAATGGTGGTCATTTCCTAAGGTTTTTGATTAACCAATGGAGGTTTTATGATATGGGTGTAGATAAATCATTTTAAATATCATGAAAACATTTTGAAAAAACTCTGGGGCGAAGCCTCACCCAGATTATAAATTCTACTTTGTACATCTCGATTTAATTCGTCAATTGTGGTTTTTATTCGTAGATCACAGGACTTTCATGATAGAAAACTATGATGACATAAAAGAACCAATGATTCATGAGTTAAAGGGCTACGGGCCCACCACGGAGCCAAATCAGGTTGGCAATAAACACGAGCATTAAATGGACATCCTCATGTAGGTGGTCTGTCCTGCGAGAACATCCTGCCTCGCAATTGGCTAATTGTGAACAACGGCGCGGACAGTGCCCTAGTTCCCAGACATTGTTTGGTAGGTAATGGCATTTAAATAGGCGGTGTTTAGTTAATTCAAGGGCAACGAATATTTTTTTATGACTCTTTTAACTTTACTTAAGTTAGTTGATAAATCTGTTGTCTTATTTTTAAAACGTTATTCATACTAGTGGCTCTGTGAGATGAAGACACCGCAAGTTTTTTTTTGCAAATTGTCGAAAAACTGAATCGGTTAAAACAACCATATAATTATCGAATTTGTTCACAAAATTTCACGAGAATCGGTTGAGAAATGCGACATGTAGACAGACACCCAGACATACGAAAGCATTTTTGCCCAAGCTGAAACAGAATGCTTCATGGTCGCTCGGTCAGTTAATATCTTGGATATTGACACTCATTGATCAAGTCCCAAACGAGAATTTCTATGCTATGGATACAAGACAACGACACGAAAACTTATTTATAGAAATAAACATGGTACAACGCGCCATGGACTCTATCACCTGTTCAATACTTCTTATTTTACTTTGTACTGCGCTACGCTCAATCCCCTAACTAACTACTAATGTAATCCGTGACCTGTTATTAATTACATCTATTTCCATTATATTTGATCGTAATCGCATTATAGAAGATGAGTTTAGAGAAGATATTCGTGATACGAAAGGTACCGAACGGAATTTATACACGCATCCCAAGACACAGGAGGATCAAGAAACACTTTTCTACCTTCGTCAAAATTAGTTACGTCAGCCTTCTATTTTGCTATAAAAGCTTTAGAGAAAGATGCTACGTGTCTGCCTTCATCCAAAAAACAAAACATTGCAAGGAAAGCACACGATCATATGAAACACATCACACAGTTCCTCGAAACTAATCAGGAATATCATTGCCCCTTCCCTCCAACACCTTCATTCTAATAATACAGCGAAGAACCTCAGCTGTCGACCTAATCGATAATGTCTCTCGGTAAACTAAATCACCCTCCCCCACCGGTATTGCACACAGATATAAGAAGCCGAAAGAGTTCGGACCGGAAATGTATTTAGTTAGGCTATTTGGTAGGTTGTTTGAGTTTACGATGTATGGGGTGGTTGGGTCTTATTCGACGATAGACTTTTGGATTGATGAACATTCAGAAAAATAGGTGATTATTGAAATGTGGGTGTCATCTATTTGGCATAATTTTTAATGTCCGAAACTTACTCCGGAAGAGGGGGTAAAACCGCTCACAAGGGGGGCTCGGGGGCGAAGCCCCCCGCAGTAAGAAACAAACAATCGTAACAATTGTATTATTGGTAGGTTAGGTTAGGGTTAACTTGTGTCCCTTACACCAAACCAATCTCTAGTTACTAGTTTCTATAAAAATAGATTAGATTAGGTTAGGTGAGTGTAAATAAAAAACTATAATTATATAATCATGTTTTATTTGTTTTATAATCCATCCATGTTTATTAAATCGGCGAAACTAAATTAAGCGAAAGTAACTTTCGGCGTAACTAATGTATGCATAAGTCTTTTTCTGCCTTAGCACTATTCGGAATTCGCAAATTATGCGTAAAAAACATTCGGGTTAGATTGGATATGCGTGACAGAAATATGCGAAATATAATTATGCGAGATTAGTTTCTGCGCATGTACAATTATGCTTATACTGGTTATGCAATATAGAATTATAACATAAAATAATTATGCGTAAAGAAGGGGAACCTTGAAATATGTGTGATCTCTGTGTTCCGCTACGCGCGACGACATAACCATTTTAGAATATTTTTTAAGAGATATCGGTTAATGTTATCTTCGTCCATGTACTGAGTTATAATGCAGATGACAATGACTTTATGCTAAGAAGTTAATTTTTATGGTATTTAACCTTGTTAGGTCAAACGTTAGCCAAAGTCAAAGTCATAATTATAATATATTGCAATTAATTTTTTTATTTAAATCTTTTGTGTACTAACATGTATGTGTCACTAATTAAGGGAACGCTTTTACTAGAAATGATTACCTACCCTTTGACATTTTCTAAAGATCAATAATAGATAACACTTAAAAAGACCGGTGTCATCCGAACAAACATGGCATTTTCTACCACACGCGAACCTTACATTTCGTAAGTGAGCCCTTTCCGCCCTACTGCTAAAAGCGTCGATTGTCATTAGGGTATATTTGGTTATACGGGTTTTACACCACGCTAGTGTTTGGGCGAGTAGCGGTGGTAGTAATCGGTCGTGTCTGTTTTTGCGTACCGTCGGCTGCTAGGCACGGGTTTCATTTTATGATGAAAGGGACTGGGCACCAATCCCCGAGCTGGCCCACTGACTTGTGACTATTGTTAAACCAGCGGTGTTATATTTTTAGAAATACTATAACTAAGGTTAAGAAGTAACTTCCAAGTTCACCCTATTTATTTCAAACGAAAGCTCTGCTCCAGTCTCATTTTCAGAGTTTTTCTGTGTTATAGCTGTAGATAGATAGAATAGAGTAGCATTAAGTAGCAAATGGCATGTCTTCGTTGAATAACACCCCTTAATTTTATTGAACATCCCAGTATAGTTGCGAGATAAAGCTAAGTAGCTTACGAGTAGTTAAGAGACAGCTTGTGGACAGAAACTCTTCACGCTTAAATGCAAGTTAGTGAGTGGCCAGTACTAAATACTGTCTAGTAAATTCAACTACTCGCGTCGTCTCAAGCCGGCTTAAGACTTGTTCGTACGCGGAAGCCGTTATTATAAATCGTTCAAATATAAATGAAATAGGTTTTTAAATAATTGGTTAGAGTTATTTATTTCATGACCTTTTGTTCTTATTGATCTGTTAATAATAAATTGTTGACGTTATTCGTATCTCTAAATCGTTTAATAAAAAACTAAACTTTACATTATTGTGGCAAGGTTGAGATAACGCGACCTATTCTCATGAGTGATGTTGTGAAGATGAAACATTAGAGGTTACGTTGCTCATTAATGTTGTAATTATTAAATAATTAATACAAAAGCAAAATTGTGCAGGAGTTTAGTATTGGCCACTACCCAATTGCGAAAGTTTGCGTGCGCGCGTGTGCATGCTTGCGTTTGTATGTGTGTTAGTATCTTTGTCACTCCTTAACGCTTTGACTGCTGCTGCTGGACGAATATGGATGAAATTTGGAATGGAGATAGCTTAGACCCTAGATTAATATACTACTGAAAAAATGGGAAGGTTAGAAATAAATAAATTATTCCTAATATGAACCAAGTGACTTATTACGGACAGAGCTTGCAAAGCTGTTTGCTAAAATCATGCAAGTTAAAGCAATCATGTGTCTATAATTTACAAAGCTGTTATTTATTTTCAAATAAACCACACCACCACACCACACCCACCACACCACGTGTGGGTAGTACCACACTCTCACAGAATATCGGCGTAAAGTAATAGTTTGCTATTGCGTTTCGTACGGTGAGTGACGAGAACCGGAGGCCTATTCCCTCATCCCTATCCCATCCCCATTACCCATCCTCCCTTGACTGGCAACGCATTGGCGGCACCTCTGGTGTTGCAGATGTCCATGGGCGGCGGTGACCACTTTCCATCAGGTGGGCTGTCAGCTCGTTTGTCAGTCAATTGCCATTAAAAATAAAATTAAAAATAAATAACTCTCGGTTGTATGTAGCCGTAAAATTTTAGATATACCAAATTGGTACTTTGCTGGCACTTCGTGTTTTCTGTGAAGGATACTTTATGCCCCGGCAAATGTAAAATTTTCCGAGGGCAACTATAACCAAATTCCACGCGAACGAAGTCGCGGGCAGAAGATAGCCGCTTCGTGTTTGGGCTCTTTGTATTTGTCTTGACTACACTAAGTAGTTATATAGCCCGATGGAAATGCAATAGCGTCAATATGGCAAAATAGGGTGACTTAAAAATTACTTTATTAACAAACACTTATTCAGTTAAACTTCGCTACTGTAATACTTGTTTATTTGGTTACCACAACTAAGACATATATTGCTCGAGACCCGAGAAAGAAAGAGGTCCCCCGACGGTTGGAGATATCGCCCCCGCGGGCGCTCCTGACGTTGTATAAGACTTGCTGTTTGTGGTTTGAAATATACGTATCATTCAATCGTAAATTCGTGCGACATGACTCCATCGACCACATGCCCAGTGGTATTTACTGTTGGACTGCTTGAAGTTATTATCCACTTCCATAACACGGTCCAATTCGAAACAGTGTCGCATAAATTTAAAATTCCCTAAACTTAAAATAAGTAACGTCAGACTGGATTTTGTACATAAGGAAGCTGTCAAAAATGGAGTTTGGCATTTCTTATTTCAAATTTAGAGTCTTTTATCCTTTTCAACGACAACGATGGATATATCCGTCAGGGTTTACAGGGTAAAAAAGCCCTTCATTGGTTTGACATAAAGTTGAAATTCGTGTTACTTCTCAGACATGCTTGGCGTTGAAGACGTTAAATTAGAGAATTAACTTTCGAATTGGCCCCACTATCAATACATATAAAACAGTACCGTGACTCACTTATAGACAACGCACATCCTAAACGGGTGGTCCTAGAGGTTTGAAATTTGGTGGAGATATTCCTTGAGTACCTTAGAGGTGCACAAAGGAGGGTTTTCTTTTAAATTCCGTCCCAAAAGGGGTGAAAAGAAGTGATAAAGATTGTGTGGAAAATACCGCGGGCGAAGCTGTGGCGGGTCCACTAGTAATATTATAAATGGGAAGGTGTGTTTGTTTGTTCCGTTTTCCAAGCCAAACGGCTTAACATAATTCAACATTTAATCTATAATTTATAAAATAAAAAAACCGACTTCAAATAGCCTTTGAAAAGTAAGTTTTTTTTCGCATTTTATTTATTATCCTGTGATTTAACAACTCACATTTACTAGATCAAGTAACAATAGCATAATGCTCATCACCATTTACAAACTGTTGCTATCCACGGTGCAAGGATGTCAATCGTTCAGGAGTTCTTCTGGTTCTTCAATTTTACTACATGAATTTTCATCAGATGAAGTTGCTTCAGAACTTTATACCTACAGCAATTTAATTGTCAACCGTGAAATACTCAACATTTAGGAGTACCGGTGATCATATATGGTCTTCATCAACAGTTCCACTTCACCAAATAATGCTTTTGGAACGTAACTGCTTGAGTTGTTACAGAAAATACTAAAATTGCTCTATGCTTGCCTATAATATTTGAAGAGTTCCATCGATTCTTCATAGATCCTCTCATCATAACTCGACTTTGACTACAACGGGACCAAACTGAAGGTATACCCTACCGATTAAAAAAATAATTTTCAAAATCGGTTTATAAATGACGGAATTCTGAAGTAACAAACATAAAAAAATAAAAAATAAAGCTACAACCGAATTGAGAACCTCCTCCTTTTTTTTGAAGTCGGTTAAAATGTTGGAGGTAAGGAGATGGATACAGGATATTTTTATCTCAATATCCTGGAAGGTTTTTCAGGTAGATCTTCAATATACGAAATATTAGAAATGCTACTCCTCGGTAGATAGTGCTGTGCTTGATAAAAGAGTTTCACGCGAAGTCGCAGGAAAAAGCTCGTGATTTTTCGTATTTTTAGTTTAAATTTTGTTATGATTTAGGTAAGTATATGGACATTTAAAGCGAGAAATGATTCCAAATTTGATGATCTCGTTGAGCCCTTTCATTTGATACCAATAATGCATGGGTGGAGGAATATCTAGAAACAAAATGTATTTTAGCATCCGCCATATTAAATTTCAGTTGACGTCATTTATGCCCTATGTCACCCGGGCACTTTGCCTGAATCGTTTAACACCCCATTTGTTAAAATCAGTTCGGTAGTTTTCGCTGTAGGTGGTAAATAATGGAGTGATACATACATAATTACATTCAAACATACATACATACTCATGAAAAACACTTACCCTCCTTTTTGGTTTGCTGCAGTCGGTTAAAACCAGTAACCTGGCAAATTTTATTAACGATTGTGACGCAATTAGTTAAATTTCTTTTGGAATTCTCCTTTATTTACCTCGTAGTTAGTAGACTACATTTTTGACATTATGTTGCTATTGTATTCTTAAGTTGTTTCTATAGAGCTGCACGCACTATCCAAAGCTCAACGTGGTATAAGTACTAAAAAATATACGCCACGTACCAAAAGGAACCAACTGAAACCGAAATGCTTTACGATTATGCATCATAAATCTATTTCGCATAAGATCATAGTTGTACACCGTCACATTTCACTTGGGTCTCTTTATAAGCAACAAATTATGTTAACACGCTCTCATCTCGTCAAAAGGTCTTTCCCAAGGTCCATTCCTGCGTCCCATACTTTATCCCAAATAGTTTGTTTGAAAATAAAATTACTTTCCCTTTTCTCGAGATGCGGTGATAACACTATCTCTTAAAAGGTCAGACATGCCCACCATTATCATTTTTGTAGATGCGTGGACGGACATGCGTAGACGCGTTATTTAATAAGTTAGTTTTAAAACATTCCTTTTTCTACCATTTTTAGAAGTGACTGGACGCATTTGACCACATTTCAAGAAAGAAACGATATCTAGTATGGTTATAACAGATAAAATGTTTTTTTTTTTTGAAAGACATTCGCTTTTCACTTAAATGAATACCTGGACCAAGAACCTACCTATTTTTTATACTCGAAATTATTGTATTTAATCTATTATATTTCAGAATAGGTTTATTGTTTTTACTGCATTATGTTTGTTTATTAACACACTTAAGCAAGATATAGGTAGCTATTAATCTGTTCGCTTTTCATCATTTCTTAACTTTATAGAAAAACTTAAGAGGGCACCGACCGTCCAGTGGCGCCCTCATCACTGTTATTGTGTTTTCTATTAAAGGAAAGTATTTTATTAAAATTGAAGCCGTATAAGTTGTTACGCAACTTAATACACAACGTATATGCTATGTAATATAGCTTTGCAAAGTATAACCATCATCTAATCAATTTAATAGAAAATAGTGGCCGCTTTTTTCTGTTAAATTGATTAGATGATGGTTATACTTTGCAAAGCTATATTACATAGCATATACGTTGTGTATTAAGTTGCGTAACAACTTATACGGCTTCAATTTTAATAAAATACTTTCCTTTAATAGAAAACACAATAACAGTGATGAGGGCGCCACTGGACGGTCGGTGCCCTCTTAAGTTTCGGTGATAAATTCTGTTGGATTTTTGTAAATACTACATTAAATAGGTACACGTTTTAGAAATATATATCAAAATTCAACCTATTATGAATTTAGGTTTTTCAAAATGGTTCGTTTCCTAGAGTTTAACTTTTTAACAAATTTAGCAAGAGTACAGTCAATTGTTAAATATTTATCAGGAGGTTTATAACACTGTATGGGCTGTTAATAAAATGAAAAAAATATTTATTTGCGCTAGAAAAAAAAAGAAAAGATAAAGAGTAATTGTATTGTATTGTAGAATACAAAATAGAGAACGGGTTGCAAGTCAGATTGAACCAGCGGTTCGGAAGTGTCCTCTGAAAGAAACGCGCATCTGATGATCTTTTCTTACTAAAACATTTACACATGTTGACATCTATCACGAAAAATTACCCGAAAAATATCTTAACTTATTAAAATAACAACAAAAACATGAGGAAATATTTTTTATCCTCTTGACGTATCTACAATAACCTCTATCTTTGTTGTATAGGCAAAGGTTGCGGGTAAAAGCATCACTCCCTCGAGATAGATCTGAATACAGAGGAATATGGAGGCTGTGCTGCACTGAACTCGTTTATCTGAGAAATGGGATTGGGTTACTTTGTCACAGATTAAATGATACATAATATAAAGTCGATTAATCCATACTTGTCTTATTTGGTAAACAAGTTTCTAACCTCAAAATGTACCTTTGTTGGCATAAAGCAACCGGAGACAATATCTCAGACGTCACTTTGCCAATTTTTAACCTAGGACTGCTTTATTTAGGACTAGCTGTGCCCGCAACTTCGTAAATTTTACATCAGAATTGCTATAAAACATTCACATAAACCTTACATATTCCCATATAAACTTTCATCCCCTATTCTCTATTGTTATTTTACACCCTTGAGGGTAAAACGTTTACAAACTTTGAATTTCATATTTATTTATATCGAATCAACTGCCTAAAAAATTTGTTTCGTGCTTCTAGCTCTAAAATGATGATACTTCCATACAAGTTTTCATCCCCCCCTTTCTTTCCCTTACAACCCTGTTTTCGCATTAAGTAGCCTATGTCCTTTCTTAGGCTCTAGACTATCTGTGTACCAAATTTCGTTTAAATCGGTTCAGTAGTTTTGGCGTGAAAGCGCGACAGACAGGCAGACAGACAGAGTTACTTTCGCATTTATAATATTAGTATGGATAAAATAGCAGTGCACATTTTAAGGTTTTAGCACGCTGGGCGCTATTTATTGAAGAAGTTCTTCTCAGGGTTTAGGGTTTCTTCTTCGACGTTACTAACACCACTGTTAGCATGAGGAAAATCACTTTAATTTTTTTAAACAACTCAGCAGATACAACAGATTTGTCTTAAAAGCAAACGACGCCATTTTTTTCTTAGTTTACAAGAGTGGGCGGATGTCTAATAATATCAACACTACCGGAAAGACCGGAAACTTAAGCACAGATTGATATAATGAGATGTACTATGCAATATGACCAACAATAGGAAACCAAAAAGCTACTTAGTTAATCTCTATAGCGGGCAGGCAACACTGCCCTACGACGTGGGCGCTGGCGCGCGCTGTCTACGGATGATAAATCGGCTCAGGCTCGTTCTGTCTGTTTCCTAACATGTCTGCTTCTCAAAATGGCCTTCTTCCCTCATTGTCAGTCTCTTATGATGTCTACTTCTTATATTGTCTGTTTCCTGAACTATCTATTTCCCATATTTGTCAGTTTCCTATGATGTCTACTTCTTACATGTCTGTTTCCTGTAAAGTCTGCTTCTCATATTTGTCAGTTTTCTAAGATGTTTGGTTCTCGTATTGACAGTTTTCTAATATGACTGCTTTCTATAATGTCTGCTTCTCCTAAAGTTTTCCTAGGATCAATTTCCAACAACGTGGATGTGTGTGGACGTCCATCAGAGTACTGTGCGCGGCTAGACTTTAAATACTGTGTGCATGATTTAATATCGTTTAAAGATTGTAAAATCCGGGCTAGTCCGATCCGATGCGATGCGGGCCGTTTGGTGGAAATTATCCTTAAGCGATATTTGCTGTAAACTATACGATAGAGAAATTCTTAGTATACCGCTAAGTTTCTAAGTTAGCTGTAAATAGATGTGCCCGCGACTTTGTTCCTCCCACCCAGTCCAGCGTATAAGCCATCTCCATTCAAAATTTCATCCAAATCCGTCCAGCTGTTGACGCGTGAAGGAGTGACAAAGATACTAACACACACGCACATATGCATATACTCACAGACTATCGCATTTACAATATAAGTGTGATTTAGGTGTACTTTACTTATAGGTACGTATCTATTTTTATATTCATGGATTTTATGGTACGTCCACATTTGACGAACGCGCCGCGAATGCGTCTGTTTGCGGAAGGCTTGCTAACTGCGCGCGTGCATTACGTAGTACGAGCAGTTCGCATGCCGCTCTCTCGCCGCTCCCGCGCAACCTACGCTCCGCGCGTGAAAAGCGCTAGCGCTGCCCGCATGCAGCGCGCGCGCGCATTTGCTTCCTCCCGCCCACCATAAGTGCACGGGCACGAACTCAACCCACCGCACGCGCGCTTTATTCAAGCCTTGCGCTAGTTGCGCTAAATAGGCGCTCAAAGAGTTACAATAAATACACGTGTGCAGCACGCGTGCTGCGCGCGAGCGGTTCGCGATCGGCGCGCGAGCGGAGCATTCGCGACGCTTTCAACGTGGACGCACCACTAGGTAAAAGAACCGTCATAGTCAAAAAATTTCTATCTGTCATGAGAAGTGACATTTGAGGGATTTTCTTACGTGCGCAGCGGCTGATCAGCTGGATACACGAAACTATTCGGTCCTAATTTGAATGTGCTCCGCATGGCTGAACAGCCGCTGCGCACGTTACAGAATCACATGACTGCACCTGTTAAATAATCATCCTAAACACAGCCCTAAACATCTTGAACATCCCAACACGTCACGGTTCCCGGCCCGATTCTGAATAATATATCTGATTTAAAACCACTTACCAAATTCACGTCTCTCTCGCTCGCGCGGTGTGCGAGGGAGCATACATTATTCAACATCAGGTCGCGTTGCTAATGTCGCGTTCACTCTCTATATGAATCACCTGGCGTGGTACGACATATAAGCGATGGGCGAGTTTTTCACTGGGCTAGTTACGGTCAGCTTAGTGCCATCTTATACTAGCATATCAGTAACTCGGCTCGCCTTGGTCTGGTCTTGGATGCAGCAAAATATATTGTAGTGACTCGTATGAGTTACTTGTTTAATGTGTTTTTAAGACGAGTAACTGTACTGCAGTAACTGATCATGCCACCTCGCACATTGTGAGCTATGCATTTACTTTACTCGGCGATAGTGATAAAAAGATCTTCATATTATTCTGTTGAAAATTCAAAAGGTATAGCAGAGTACATGCCAGTGGAAGAGTTAATTAAATAGAGAGAAATGAGGGAAGACAATGAATACCTAAAATAACTTCAAAATGCACTAAAACAAAATAATGTTGAACGCTTTTTTCAACGAAGTATGCCCTGTGGCTAGACTACGACACTTTAAAGATATTAAAAATAAAGTTCAAAACGAATACCCGACTAAAAATTAACAATTTAAATGTATTTATGTAGGTCATCATATATCTATAAATTGGAATGTGCTCGTCGATACCTTTCTTTGGATATCAAATATAACAGCTGTAAAATTAAATTATAAAATCCGCTATGTTTACTTTAATGAGATGTCATATATCTTACGAAACACGGAGTGTCAAGACGCATCGAATGACGCCTTGCCAAAATACGATAAGTAGTTAAGGAGCTACGAGGGAACAGATAAACATACATACACTGCTAAAATCATAACACTCCTTTGGCTTCGCCGTAGTTAGGTAATAAGGACACACATCAATTGTTTTTTTAATGTATTTCTCATTTTAAAAGTTGCCTGCAGGTGGCAAGAATCTATTTTAACGAATTTTTAATTTACCCTAATCTATTACCCACCTAATAACGAGTTATTAAAAATCGCTAAACCAAAAGGTCAAAAACTATAACCTTTTACCCAATTTAGAGAGAAATAGTTTAATAGCAATATTCTTATGCATTGCACCACAAAATGAATACGTTAACTCATATTCTTGTTACCCACTCGAATGTCTTTGAATTTTCTTACGCCGGTGTAATACTGTTATTGGAATCAGGGGCCGCCATGGAAGTGGTTTATGAGATTATGAGCGATTGATTATGTGCTATGGTAGCTGAGTAGTTTGGCACGCGCCTCTCATGAACAAGGCCGCTGGTACAAATCCCGATGTTCGGTGTACCACTAGCGTTTCGGTAAAAGAAAGGTCTAAGAAACGTCGTGCGGAAACCTCATATCCGCGAAGTTGTTTATTTAAATCAGGCCCATAAAATACAATAATACACAACTTATAAAATATATTTTTTAAATAAGAAAAATGTTACTTCTGTGACACAGTTTTACGGTGACCACAAATCTTCCGCGAAAATGACGGAATACGATACCCTTCGGCCAGAATTCCTGCTTCGTGAAGTCCACGAGTTGGTTGGTCGGTACCTGCACCATAAAGAACGTAAAATTGACGTTGTGTCGGGACTCCAACCGCTCGACCTTCGCGATAAAACTGGTTCTAACTCTGATATACTCTACGATCTCATCAACCTTCGTTGTGTAATAATCAGGTACTCAGGTACGGGTATCCAGTCCCACTCACTATGAGAGGAGGCCAGTGCCCAGCAGTGGTATATATGGTGATGATGAGAGATTCAAGTGTGTTAATTAGAATAAGTAAATCCATACTATAATTTTTTAAATGCGAAAACATGTTTGTTTCGTTTTCACGTCCAAATAGCTTAACAGAATTCCATAAAAATTGGCGATATCCTGGAAGAACTGGCGCTATGAATGAATTCGTGGGCAAAAGCTCGTTTTCAATAATTTCTTAGAAAAACTTGTAACTGGAACTCCAAGGATATTCTAGCCTACTCAGAAATGTTTGCAAGTAAGAGATGAGGCCTAACAAGCGTCAAATCTCGCATCTCCACTGCATTGGTTGATAGCTTAGTGGACTAACGAATTGAATTTGACATTAAAAGTTCCTACAATATACCACTATTAAGTATCTCACTACAATCCTTCAAATTACCAAGTATATCCATGTATTCAATACTTGAGTCTTGCGTCGACGCAAGCCGGATTAAATTACCCTAACAATCTTGCCACCAACTTGCAGAATGTACGAAGTTGGCCGCATGCTGAGTTGTACAGTGTGCATACTGCATTAATGAAGTCTCCGTAGAGCTGGAAGAGCAGCGTAGTGGTGCTGGCGTATAATACTTTTAATCAAACTTAAGAAATAAAAAGATATCTTTGGTTTTTTCTTTTTTTTTCATTACATTAATTGCCAGTTTACCAGTATATTGTTGTAGGGTACATACATACATTTAAAGAATCTCATTTCTTGGATGGATAAAAATAACTTAAAGATCAACCTAGAAAAAACTAAAATCCTGCGTTTTAGTCAAAGAAAAACAATGGCAGACATAAACACTGCATATGAGGGATTTGTATTGGAAAGAGAAAGCTTTACTAAGTTCCTCGGGATTTCAATAAATAGTGACATGTCCTGGAAAAGTCACTCAATGGATATGTGTAATAAATTATATAAACTGTCATATTTGCTCCATAAACTAAGAAAAACTGTAGATTTGGATAATGTTTTGTTGGCATACAATGGGTTTGTAAGCTCGGCCCTGCGATATGGCATTATACTTTGGGGCAATTCGAAATTTAAGGAACTGATCTTTAGAGCACAGAAGCGATGCATTCGCGCAATTTGTGGATTGAAGACTACAGATACTTGTCGCCCTCATTTCAAGTCGCTAAATGTGCTAAATTTTCCATGCCTATACATATTGGAATGCGCATGTTTCGTCAAATCGAATCCTAATTTATTTGGAGATAGGAAAATCCCACAAGATTTCAATCTTCGTTCGAGACCCTTTACAATCAGTACAAATACATCAAAAACTGCATTGAGACGAAAGAGCATCATTCAAATGGCACCTAAGATATTTACAAATTTGCCAGAGAGTATCAAAATTAATGATCTACAAAAATTTAAATGTAATTTGACTAAGCTTTTAATGAGTAAATGTTATTATGACATTGAAGAATACTTCAATGACAAACATCTCCATTTTTAAATATAAGTATTCTATAAATAACAGGAACTAGCTAATGTGATATAATGTTAAATGGACAAATAATTCTAATTAATTAAAAATGTGCGTTCTAGTTTAAGAATACTTCATAATTATTATTTTGAAAATTGTAAACATTCTATTTAATTTTTTTAATTCTTCACAGTTGTATTTTATTTCGTATCCAAAAGGTACAACATAGTGAGACTGAAATTTAATGTACACATTTTCCACCTATGTTAAAGAATAAATTTATATTGATTATTGATTGATTGATTAGGATCACGCCCGAAATCCCTAATGGGGTGGGCAGAGCCACAAGACTACTTGTGGCCACGTTCGATTAATTAGTCCTAAGATGGTATGATGAACCGTATGGTGACAGGTGATCAGCCCATCGCCCATACCGATAGTCCACCATGTTGGAGAGGGACGGGTCCCTTAGTCGACTTTTACGACATGCTAGGATGATAAGCATCTGCACGCCTTCTAGCTATTTCTTCACTCCCAGTGCAGCAGAGGAGCAGGCGTAGGGTATGCGATGTTAATTTGGAGGAGGTATGTGAAAATCCGAATATGATTGATTATAAGTACGTATGTATATAGGGGCTCGTAAACGAGCTACTTTTTTGGCAATTTATTGCTGCAATTTGGGCATTTCCCAAATGGATTACATATTACGTCACTACTGGGAAAAAAAAGTTTAAGTGTAAACTTTTTGGGATAGCTCGAATTGCAGCAATAAATTGCCAAAAAAATTGTTGGTTTACAAGCATCCTTATAAAATATGCTTTTTCGTCTGAGCAAACGTATTTTACGACGCGTGCGGACGTGCGGGGAGGAACTATCAATAGACATAATTTAGCGCCACGAAGACATCTTTTGGGATGGCTATGTTGTCCGAAGCGAGAAAGTAGGGGCTCTATCTAAGTGATCTACCATGTCACTTTCTTTCCAATGGAATATTCGCAAAGTAAGTTGAAGTCGGAGTAAACCCATATGAAATAGCCTTACGTATCACTGGAGGAGCCTCAGTACACATTCGTATTCAAAATTCGAGTCAAGTGGATTATGTAGATTTCAAATACTTCTTTTCCTAATTTCATCTTAAATTTAAATGTACTCATAATCCGCACTTGAAGTAGCAAAGCCGAGCTCTGAGGTTTCTTTTGAAATAATACCCTAATGTTTTATGTAATAAAGTGTTATATAGCTCGGTCTACACAGAAGGGCGTCCTGTCTTGTGGTAAGACCGCCCTTGACCGTGAGGTTCTTTCTCGGACCCTTTATTGCTTACGTTGTATTCATTATGCGAAAAGTTTTCGCGATTTAAAATTTATTCGCACGATTCTAAAGTTTAAAATTCAGCTTTTGTTTCGAGACAAATTCAAGGAGCGTGGTCAAAACGAGATTAACACTTTGACCCTTTGATCTCTATTCGCATAGCGATTATACGCATTATCTACGAAGAGATAGACAAATAGATACTAAAAGTGATAGAGATAGGTTTATTTTAACAGTGAGGTTAATATCGACGTTGTCACTTTTAGTTCAATAATGATTATCTTTCTAGAGATGAAAGAGAATTATTAAATAAGACGTAGATTAAATGGTTTATGTTACAGGATAGTTTTATTCTATTCGAAGCTGGTATAATAGAAGCCTATACTGGTTGATGGTTCGCTTGGTTAGATGGTGCATTGGTGGTTGGATGGTGAGCTCAAATTTACTATTTTAAAACTGGAACTAATGAAAACTATCCGTGTCAGTGAATACAGGAGGTTCTTAGAATTAAATGGTTAAATATCAATACATATAAAAACAGTACCGTGACTCACTTATAGACAACGCACAGCCTAAACGGGTGGAACTGTTTTAAAATTTGGAGGAGATATTCGTCGAGTACCCGGTGCAATAAGGAGGGATTTTTTAAATCCCATATCTAAAGGGATGAAAAGAAGTGATAAAGATTGTATGCAAAATACCGCGGGCAAACCAGTCTCGTGTCCACTAGTGATCTTATAAAACTGAACGTAATTTATCTTCTCAAACAACGAAGAAACAGCTTCTTAATACCAAATACCAATCGACGATCTCCCCTCTTCCAGTTTTAAGTTATTCCACAAATTTCATAAAACCTTACCCTTCAGTTTTAAATAGAGAACAGATTCCTTAGCGGACTCTGAACTAAATTAAAAATTCCGGACTAAACCTTGCAATTCATTCGTGCAATTAGCTGATGGAATCAGGCTGCAATGTCAGAAGGCTTTCTTAAACTCAGTAAAGAAATACAACCTCCAATTAGCCAAGCAAACGCTCCTTTGAGATCTCTAATTACCGTTATCCTTTCTCATTTAAATTTAACTCCACCATTAGAGGCGGATCAGTTTTGTTTTCATTTAAGTCTTTCAATTTGGACGAATGTAGATAGTCATTGTATTTGTATTTTTTAACTAGCTTCTTAGTTTGTCTCGATGGAAAACCACGTCTCAAAGCTGATCTCCTATAAAGTCATTTGGAATTTTTTTCACTTATTTAAAGTTCAAAATAGGTCGCTGCAAGTGCAGGATACTTTCTTACTTAATAACTGTTACTTCCTCGCCAATCATATCTATTACCATCATCATTGGCTTATATGCGTCTTTCTGCTGGAAAAATCCCTCCGCGGGTCAAATGCGAATTTGGAACTTCACACATATTCCGGGTTTCCAAAAAAATTACAATACCTACAGTTAAACTTTGTCAATCCATACCAATTATTATCCTTACTTCCTTACTAATATTATAAATTCAAAAGAACAAACAATAGGGATGTTCCCTAAGCAAAAAAAGTAACAATTCTAATTAGTTCGTCAGTTAGATTATTAAATAATATTGAATACGTATTTTTTGCTTTATTAAATCATTCAAAATTGACAAAGATAACGCGCATCAAAGTTCGGGAGAGGGGGCTCATGAAGTCACTTAATGGTAAAAAGTGTGCAAAGTCGTGACGTCACGCGGAACTTCAACGCAGTATAATATCTTCTTAATTTTTTTGCGTTCAATATTTTTTTATAATGTAAAAGACGGACTTATTAGAATTTTTTAGGAAACACGCCTATTCTTCCTCTTTCACGTTAAAACGCAGCGACGGATTGATTACATTTTTTACAAAGCAATTGTTGAAAGACCGCAGAAGGATAGGCTACTTTTTATCGAACGGCGATAAACGAGTTCTACGCCGACGAAGTAATGGCAAAAGCTAATATTATAAATGCGAATCTAACTCTGTCTGTTTGTTACGTTTTCACGGCCAAACCGCTGAACTGATTTAGATGAAATTTTGCACGGATGTTCTTTGATGTATGAACATAGGGTACTTTAGGATGTCAACGCGAACAAAGTAGTGGGCAGAAGCTAGTATAAAATCCTGCAGGACTCGCCACAGCTTCGCCCGCGGTATTTTCCATACACACTTTATCACCTCAGAATTTCAAAAAATCCCTCTTCGGTGCACCTCTAGGGTACTCTAGGAATGTCTCCTCCAAACTTCAAACCTCTAGGACCACCCGTTTAGGCTGTGCGTTGTCTATTAGTGAGTCACGGTACTGTTTTATATTTATTGATGATTAACAAAATATTGGCACACTCACACTAAGTCTAAATTCAAATTGGCAAAAATACTCGTATGTAAAAACATCCCGTTTATAGGTAGTAAATAAAATGCGTAGCATATTCGTTTTACAACGGCAACACCCCGGCCCTCGTTTCCGGTTCCGCCGCGGGATAATTACCAGCCAACCCCCGGGCTCCGTTCAGATGCACTGACGACCTGTCAATGTCAAATGCGATGCAACAACATAGATGATACCACAAGCGAGGTTATGCTTTGTTGCCATAGCTGGGCACCGTTAGACAAATAGTTAACTTAGTTAATCGCTAATCCGTTAGTAAAAAAGTTAACTTCGTTAAACGTTAACGCGTTACATTTCGGAAGATTAAACGGAAGTCATTGCGTTAGTGATTTACTTATAAAAATGTTGGTATGGACAGGCCGGCATGAAAAATTTACAAAAGATGAGTGTATGTATGTATGTAATATGTATCTATGTAAACTGTTTATTGCACATAAATGACAATAAAATTCTGCATTATGACATAACGGTTCATAAGGTTCATCATACCATCTTAGGACTAATTAATCGAACGTGGCCATAAGTTGTCTTGTGGCTCTGCCCACCCCATTAGGGATTTCGGGCGTGATGCTATGTATGTATGTATGTATGTATTATGACATAAACAGTGTACAAAGGCGAGCTGCGAGTGTTACGTTAGAGTTTGTATACCTAATTATTTAGAAATTCCCCTTTATAGACATCAATATATACGGTCCGCGCGGTGTCCTTTTGGGATATAGTAGGTAATTTATTAACGATTAACGGATTTTAATTGTTTTAACGAAAGTTAACGAGTCCTTTTACAATTTTTTAAGTTAACTTGAAAGTTAATCCGTTACTCGTAATGTTATTCTCGTTAATTAAATATTAACGGATTAACGGTCTTGTACCCAGGTATATATGTTGCTGGGTAAGAAATTATTTTGACAGAAGGGTCTTTGAGCAGTGCACGCACCAAGCCTTTTAACGGAATAAACAAGAAAATCAATGAATATTTGTGTCAACTGTATTTTTGAACTCTGCCTCCACGTCTAGCGCAACCAGTGGCCCTAGAAAGGTTGACAACAGCATAAGTTATACCCATCTTATCTCTCAGTATATCTCTTCCTTCGATACTAGCATGCGAGAGACGCGCTGAGATATTAAATGGGGATAACTTATCCTCTTGTCAACTTTGCTAAGGCCGCTGCCCGCCAGTCATGGGGACCAGCGCGATATGCACGCGAGACGTTTGTCGCTCAGCGGCCCTAACATGCATTGCACAAAGATAAGATATACCGTCTTATCTCTAAGTGCGTCTCTCTCACACTAGTGCCGACGAAAGAGATAGACATAGAGATAAACGGGTTTAATTTATCTTTGTGTCATGCATGTTAGGGCCGCAGGGGGCTGGCACGACATGCCCGTGAGTATGTTCGTCACTCAGTCATACTAGTTACATTTGTAAGGGATGCACTGAGCGACAAATGACTCACGGTTATGTCGTGCTAGACGTGCTGTACCATATTTGATTATATTTAGTTTTCCATGTTGACACGCAGGCATGCTGTGCTATTGCCAGTCATAGGTTAGGTTGGGTTGCGATCTAGATTCAAAACACAAAAGTATGAGTAAGTAATTAGCATACAATAAATCATTGTCGTCAGAATGATATAAATTAACCGTCTCTTCATCTATCTTAATAAACATGAATAATTTATTTGTATACCTGATTTTAATAAGTGGATGACAACTCGCTTGAAGTAAATAAATACTTAATGAATTTTCTGCTTACTTAAATTTGAGCTAGGAATTTCAATATACCGTGTTTGTGTTATTTCACTTTGGCATTGAGGATTGCAAATATTTCAGTTTATACACTTGAACGTTTTCTTTTTGCTTCCCGGCGAGGTTTGCACTCTTTGAGTCTGGGTTGCTATTGGCTTGGATCCACAACAAAGTTGCCAGTTTAAACAAGTTCACCCCATTTTAAAGGGGTTTTAAGTGCAATTTACGTTGCAGCTAAGAATATACTAGAGTGCATCCTGTTTGAAAATGAAGCTCCGGAAAAAATAATAGGATACCTAAAAGTAAACTAGAAAGATGTCAGACTCTAACACTTTGCTGTCTTAAACAAACCACGATACAAAAGGCTTTTAGAATATTCCTTGTTGTAGTCGGTCCGCGGAAAAATACTATTTTTCCACCGGCAACCCCGATAAGGACAACTCAGATACGGACGACCCAAACTGTTCTTTTTGAAAGCGTTCGTCGGGCAAACGGAATCGCGAATTCATGAAATGTTAATATTTTTTATGGAGGGAGGAGCCGCCCCTGAAAATAGGGGCGAAGATTATTTACTTAGGGAGACGCGGGTGTTTAAGCAGATATACTGTAATTTGAATCTGAATGTCCCGCAATTATTTATTTTGAGTAGAATAAAATGCATAGGTTCCTGGAGTGAAATGTCCGCGATATTTCACTTTGGTTATAAATTTAAGTACTCGAGCAGATTAATTAGGGATCCACTTCATTTAAATATTTTTCATTTAGAATATCACGGGTTGGACTGAAAAAAAGAAATGTCAAGATTATTTAGGACCGCCTACGCTTTACGAGTTTTCTTAAGATGTTAAAAGTTTTGGGACTTTAGTTAATCGTATGCTTCTTGTTTGTACAAATGGAAAAATTACTTAAAATCATCGTGCAAAAAATAAAGTGAGAAGTTTAGCTCAGTGTGTAATTGAAATGTATAAGTATGATGTTTCACTCCGTATTATTTCTCCTTTTTATATACATATATTTTAAACTTTACAATCAAAAGGAAAAAAAGAAGCAGGCACTAATAAACATAAGCGTCTATTACAAATAAATTTAGTAGTGTTCTGTTTGCAGGAATTTTTGCAACTGTACACTACTGTACAGTCAGTACGGCGCGGCAAGACATACCGCATTTACTGCAATGTCAAAGCAGAAAAAAACAAAATATATATTATATTTTTTATCAAAGCTCACTCTGCTCGCACACACAACTTATTATGTGTAGTAATATATTTGTTCAATTTACAAAACAGTTTCAGACTTTAATATGCTTATCTAGTTTCTAATATAAAGGGGGCTACATTTCTACAAATAAAAGTGTACCAGAATGTTACAACAGTTTGGATTTACGATATATGGCACATTACTGCTGCTCCTTGAGTGGAGTGGTGGTGTCACGGGGCTGTTAAGTTATAAGGTTAAGGTGAGATAAGGTTAAAGTAAATATTCTAGTAACTTCTGTACATACTTGCCCAGTATATATTATGTATATGTAAAAATTACTCCGTGCAATGCCGGGACAGTTTTTTGTCGACATATTTTCATGTCTTTGTTGTCGAGTTAAGATTAATATAATCATAAGATTCTGCGAGATGATGGATGCTAGAGAATCGAGTGTTTTAATGTAATTGATTTCTTTTATCACTCTGTTATTAAGTAATTTGGTTTCATGATGCATTAGTTTAACAACTGTAATGTCATGTAAATATACTTTGAATAAATAAAAATAAATAAATTAATTAAGAATGCTGAAGATAAAGTATGACCGTATACAGTGGATAATGTTGCTGTTTTTCGTCAAATTCTACATAGAACTTGCTCTCATGCTGCACAAAAACTTTGCCTGCAGACGTTCAAAACGTCAAAATGAAATACAAGAAATACTGTACATTACGCTACAACGTAAAACAACATAATCATAAAACAACTTCGAAGCTTCCAACCAGTCATTTCAGGATCTTTTCAGCAGTTGGCTATTCTTAAACTGTATTAATTAATAACATTTTAGTAACCAAAATCTTCTTTCGCAGTCCTCGAAAGCGGCGACGAGCCGGCAGCCTGCGGGAACCGTCGCACTCTGGTCCTAGCCAACCACCAGAGCACAGCCGACGTGCCAATCCTTATGGCCGCCTGGAACCCTCGGCCTGGGGTCCTGGCTAACCTCATGTGGATCATGGACAGAATCTTCATGTTCACCAACTTCGGGATTGTGAGCGTGCTTCATGAGGACTTCTTTATACAAGCGGTAAGTGGTAGATTTAAGAAAGGACTTTATTGCTAGATAGGCTCACTGGCGGTCGAAGATTTGGTTGAAAAACGACGCTACCTAGTTTCTTGCGGTGCTTCTTCTCAGCAGATGTCACCTTTTGAATCGCTGGTAGATTCAGAAATGTGAAAGCCCATTTGGCCTACTGTTATTTTCATTTAAAAGAAACCCTGTATTGAATTTACAACGTATACGTATATGTTACACGTTGATGAAATTGTTGAGAATGCTGAATTTAATACTTATAAGTATAAGGCTAAGTTCAGATGAACGCGCGTCGACGCGCGGTTGGCTCGGCGCGCGGTTTGAGATTGTAACAAATCAATGTTGTTGTGTACATGACCGCGCGTCACCGCGCGTGCCCGCGCGCACCGCCATGCACCGCGCGCACCGCCATGCACCGCGCGCAAGATCTTGACCCGCGCGTCACCACGCGGTGACGCGCGGTTTAAGATCTACACTCCTGTATCGACCTGTTCAGTTGACCCGCGCGGTTTGAGGCAGATGGACGCAAGGAGCGACGAAAAAAATGGAGGACGACATATCAATTGATTTACTAATTGACGAAATTTAAAAAAGAGATGCGATTTGCAATCTTAACTCGAAGCACTATTCAGATAGAATAATAAAAAGAAGGTCTTGGGAAGGATTGGTGTTAATTTTCTGTAAACCCACAAGCAAATTGCCTCCTCCACGTCCATTCTCACTGAATGTTCACGCTAGACTGTCGCGCGCAAGCCGCCGCCATGTGAACAGGTGAATCGCGCGGCAGCGCGCGTCATCTGAACTTAGCCTAAAAGTCTTAACTTTGTATCCTTTTAGTAAGTTAAGACTTAGTTATGTGGATTAAGCTAAGTGTTCAAGTTCACCGAATTGCGAATAGAGCGGTCACTGGCCAGTACAAAGACTTCTGCGCTCGAAAGGGTCTCGGAGTAAAGGCTATTGACCCTTTTTATTGTACGCGAAAACTTACCAGTTCCTTCAATTATAAAGTAATCAAGTCTTCGTTAACAGAAAATTAGCAGCAGGTGCTCTTAATGAATGAAGTCATTATTCATTATCCTTGAGTTTCTGCAATTTTTGGAGCCGGTAAACTTTGTATTGATTTGAGGCGTTTGTTGACTATCGGTATTCGGACGTAAATTAACAGTGCAAATATTATTGAAACAGATGCATCATGTACACCTACATCTTCTTAAGTCAGGGATTCACTAAGTGACTAATGTCCCGCGACACGTGTCGCCAGCGACGCCTGCCGAAGCACAACGGACCACTCGACATGTATAGTAACGTCGCCCGGGTTTCCTATGTCGTCAGTTTTGGAACGTAAAGTCAGCGAATGGGTCCGCGACATGTCATATCCCTGGCTGGTCATCCGGTGCCTGACATATCTGGCCACATTGTGCGACTGGTGTCGCTGGAATTCGCCTGCCATGTCGCGGGACATTTCTCCTCTAATGAATAGCTGGTTTTACTTACTACTGCATTTTTTCGATATAAAGAGTAGCCTGTGTCACTTTTCAGCCCACCAACAATCCGTCGCCCCGTTTTATTAAACAACTTATATTTAACTTATCATAGTACCAAAAAAAGCGTCTAAAGTTGTTATAACTGCACCAAATCGCTGGACGAATGCAATAGTGGCACAATTAAACAAAATATGGTTTTTGAGTTAAACCAAAAATCGTGTTATGCATTGCATATTTTATACCATACAAAACAGACCGAACTCAAAAGGTGTGTCACTATTGCGTTCGTCCAGCGAAATATCCCCGTAGCGTTGACGTCGAAAGTGTTACGGTCATTAAAACGAACATGTTGCATAACGCGCGTCAAAACAATATTCTATGCGTATTGTTTTACCAATATGGCGGATTCATTGATCGACTGGCGAGACAACCTTGGTAACTTTTAAATAAAGTTCATATTTCGAGCCATCGGTTATATTGTTTTGTGCTTCTATGTGATTTTTAATGTGCTCAGTGGCTGATCAGCGTTGAGAGTGACGTTCAAATTTAGACCGAATGACTTCGTTCTTACAGTCTAAATTAATAGTGTCGTTTATCTGCTGATCAGCCGCTGTGCACTTAAGAGGATCACAGCTCAGTTCTCCGGCGTACTTCTTGTATTTGGCATAAACACGTTGTGACTTCATGCGTGTAGAAGGTTAATTAATAAAATGGCGTGCTCATGATTTATTATGTGCCCACTGGGATAACGGTTTGCGTAGTAACTTACCTTAACACCCTAGGGCTATAATTTTACGTTTTATTATACTAGAAATAAGAACCTAACTTCACTTTCACTTTTGCCTGTATTGGCCAAATTCACAAAGGCCACTCAAATTGACCTTAAAGTCACGTTAAGTGACGTTCATGTAACGGTTGACAAGTAGTTGAAGGACATTTAACTATTTAATCTCTAACATACATACATACATATTATCACGCCCGAAATCCCTAATGGGGTGGGCAGAGCCACAATACTACTTGTGGCCACGTTCGATTAATTAGTCCTAAGATGGTATGATGAACCGTATGGTGACAGGTGATCAGCCCATCGCCCATACAGATAATCCACCATGTTGGAGAGGACCCGTCCCTTAGTCAGCTTTTACGACATGCCAGGATGATAAGCATCTGCACGCATTCTATGCTATTTCTTCACTCCCAGTGCAGCAGAGGAGGAGGTTTAATCTCTAATCAAATGCTAAAGTGGTGTTTGTGAATTCGATCATATGAATACTTTAGTGAAAAGAAACACGCTTTTGCATTTAAAATATTAGAAAGGATAAACTTTAAGCGCATTTAATTAAATTTCGTTAAATGAAAAAAAAAAGTATTTTCTCTATATTTTTGACGTGTTCTGTCGCCGGCCATTTTGGAAGTGATTTATGAATAATTGAGAAGCACAGCGCACGCGATTGAACCGGCACTAATTTGGTTGACTATTTATTTGTTTTATTTTCAACGAATGTTTTTAAATAGTTACTAAATGAAAAAAAACATAGCGTTTAGTGTTGCATGGAAAAAGATGTTGCCCTCCAACGGTAATGAGAAGGCCAAACGAATAACATCGTTATATTATGTTCTTTCTTTACATTTATTGACTTTTTGTGACAAACTTGTATTTCTGGCATGTGTCTGCAATGGGGAACATGCATGAAAATCAAAATGAGGTTTAAATGATATATTATGAGGGTAAATGTAAACAAAAGCATAATTACAGAAAAAAGCAGATCACTTTGACTATTAATTTTTATTTGATTAAGGGTCAAAATTACTGGAAAATATATATTTTATTTTAGTTTTTTGGACGTCCTGATCAAATTTATGTCATTTTTTATTTCTACGATGTTGGTCTAAAAATAGTTTTTTTCGGAAATCATTTCAGATTTCGTAAAACATTATGTACGTACAGTTTAACGACAGCCTGTGACGTCATAGCTGTTGTCCATTTTGTATGGTGTTTTTGCGAGTGGTATGAACAATGACTCTTCAAAGCTTTAGGCATAACTCATAAAATAAACAATATGATAATGTTTTGCGTACACAAAACAAATATGCTGTTCCCTATTAACATCTCACAAGTGTCCAAATATTTCTGAGGCACACACTTAGGTAAATGACAATAATAATTCGTGAATTTCCGAACACTTTGACGGCCTGATCCAGTATGATTGCATGACAAATACAAGTAAGCACTTAATGCCTTGTTCTTCATTTTTTAACCAAACTAAACTCATTAGTCAGCACTATTTATAACGCGTACAAATTGTTTTAGCGGCGCCTGATTCACTGCGTTCGTTAGTAAACCGCGGCAGAATAAACTGTTTTGTACTGCTAAACAGACGTTTACAAATTCTCTCGGGAAACTTGACGGATAAATAGCTTTATTGTCACGCGATGCTAGCTGCGCCTGCGGCTATGTTCGCGTGGGATTGGGGTGAAATGTATCCTAGTATTGATGATAAGGTCTGTGTGCCAATCACACTAAAACTCCGTGAGCTGTAGATTTCGCGACAACCTTAGCTTTACCGTTGAAAAATTGTTATCCCCATACATCGCCATGGTCACGGTCTGTATACCAACACCGCAAATAAGTTTGTCCATATCCCGCTATTTTGAAAAATGTCGAAAACTAATGGCCAAAAAAATCCATATAATTATTAAACTTGCTCACAAAATTTCACGAGAATCGGTTGAGAAATACGTACTGTAGTTAGACATCCGGACATACGAAAGCATTTTTGCAAAAGCTGAAACGGAGACGCTTCGCTCACTTCGCTCGCTCGGTCAATTATTAATGCGTAAATTTGTGAGTGCGTGTGAGTGAATGAGTGAGTGTGCATGTTTGCAACTTCACGCTGAAACGGCGGATTAGAGTGAAATTTGTAATGGAGATAGCTTATACTCCGGATTAACACATACGATACTTTTCATCCCAATCTTACGCAAACAAAGTCGCGGGGACAGCTTAGTCTTCACATATTTTCACATTTATAAATTAGTAGGATAATATGAAAAGGGCATGCACCTATTCGTCACCAGTTTGAACGACACTGACCTCGATAACACTGGGAGTCTTTGTTGTCTCGGCTCGAATCAATTTATTGGTTAAAGAAGTTGCAAACGGTCTTTAATTTCATCTCATTGTGCATTCAGATACTTTTATCATAGTAGCATTATAAATAAAAAAGGTTTTTCAATTTCTTTTTTTTCATTAGTCCACCGATCTCCAATTTCATTTAAAGAAACGTTTATAGTTAATCAAAAGTTTTGCGTGGACGCTTTGGGTTTATTAAAACTAAATTATATAATGCTTTATTCACTAATTTGACTGAATTTCAAATTGCCATGGACCCACAATACCTAAATATCAAATTGTCTCATTTTAAAAATGAACGAAAGTGATGACGACTTTGACCTGAAACGTCACATTCCCTAATACCTAAATGCGGTCTCGGTCAAAGCAACCCGCGCTATTTCTGACCATAAATCGTGAGTAAAACCTTGTGTATTTCAAGTATTCATACCGTGTCATGAAAGTTTTAATTTGACAATTTGTTAGAATACAATTTACGCAGTCCATTCAGCCGTTAGGAATTGAGTAACGAGCATCCAGACACCCAGACTTTGGCTTACCTGCCTAAGTTAGAAACGGGGGAAATTATTTTGTTTACCCTCCCCCCACTGCCCCCCACTGCCCCCTACCTACAGAGCCCACCGCATAAAACCTTTTAAAGTGATTCCAAACAAACACTCCTCGTTCAATTATTTATGACACTGAAGAAATTACAAGTCCCCCAGCTAATACCCCCGAATGTTGCTCTCCCACATTTTAACAAAACATTAGCATAGAAAATCAATGTCTTATTAAAAAAACATACAATACCAAAGTGAACCAACGGATATGACACGTTCGTGACGATACTATGTTGCGCGTGCGCTCGTTAACGCGGTTATTGCGGTGCAACAAAGTTGAAAATTAATTGTCTCGCGGCTTGTTTGCTGTGGTTGTAGTGCGCTTAAAAGTTTTGGTGCAAGTGAGAAACTATAGCGTCTTGTATTTGCTTCGTGTATGAAAGACGCAACTGATTTTAAATGTAGATTAATGTATCTTGCCTAATTTTTAAGCCAAAACTTGCAGCCATTGAAGTGATGTCAAACGGTACTGTAAATTAACGTTTATATTAAAACAATGCAAACAGAAGTAAATAGTCCTACAAAATACAGTAATAACAATAAATTGAAACAATCTTAAAGTCAAGCGGGCCGCGCTGCGGGCAATGCGCGGGTTGCATTGACCGCGACCGCACTGAACCCCTGGAGAAGAACTCCATATTTTATGTGTCCGAAACATGTTGGACCATATCTGACAATAAATAGGGATGTTTCATGGGAAAAAAAATATCTAATTAGTCCGTCAGATTATCAAAAAATATTTAACACGTATTTTTTCACGCTTTATCAAATCAATCAAAATTGATAAAGATAACGCGCATCAAAGTTCGGGGGGCTCATGACGTCACTTAATGGTAAAAGTGTGCAAAGTCGTGACGTCACGCGGAACTTCAACGCCCTATATCATCTAATTTTTTGTTTAACTGACAAAAGAAAAAATGTGTGTTCAATATTTTTTTATAATATAAATGACGGACTAATTATTATTTTTCAGGAAACACGCTTATTGTAAGTAAAGCCGTATTTATTAAGAGTAATCTAAAAGTCAGTGTAATCTCACTGACTTTTAGATTACTCTTAATAAAGACGGCTTTGCCGGCCAGAGCTACGGCTCTTTGCGTAATCCTTTCAAATTAATATGATTAATTATTGATTCCTATACACCGTCATCTGTATAATAGAGTTAAAAACCTCTACCTCTTTTCGCGTGTCCCTCCAATTTACTATAAACGCTTTAATATAACCCCTCGACGGTAAACCTGCCCCTTTTATAGGCGCAACTAATAAACTCAAATGGGTTTAGTGCCCAAATGCCCGGTAGACGTGCGCTAATAACTGGGTTCGCTTCCGGGGTGCTTTTTTATTTAAGTGGAAGGCAAACGAGCATGCGAGTCACCTGATGGTAAGTAACCACCACCTTCCATGAACGCAAACAACCCCAAAGGAGTCATTGAGCCGGTGCCGACCTTTTTGGGAAACAAAGTTATCATTTGTCTCCTGTCAAAAGTGCTCGGGAAACACCGCTGACAGAAGGCGGTTCCACAATTTTACCGTACGTGTCAAAAAGTGTCTTAAAAAACGTAGTGAATAAACGGTTTGGAACATGAACTCCATAAGTAAGTAAACAAAAAATAGATCAAGCTCCTCCAAGGAACTCCAAGGGAACTCCTCTGCTGCACTGGGAGTGAAGAAATAGCATTGAATGCGTGCAGATGCTTATCATCCTGGCATGTCGTAAAAGTCAACTAAGGGACGGGTCCTCTCCAACATGGTGCATTATCTGTATGGGCGATGGGCTGATCACCTATCACCATACGGTTCATCATACCATCTTAGGACTAATAAATCGAACTTGGCCACAAGTAGTATTGTGGCTCTGCCCACCCCATTAGGGATTTCGGGTGTGATAATATGTATGTATGTATGTTAGAGATTAATTAGTTAAATGTCCTTCAACTACTTGTCAACCGTTGAATGAACGTCTTTAACGTGACTTTAATTAAAGGTCAATTTGAGTGGCCTTTGTGAATTTGGCCAATACAGGCATAAGTGAAAGTGAAGTTAGGTTCTTATTTCTAGTATAAGAAAAACGTAAAATTATAGCCCTAGGGTGTTAAGGTAAGTTACTACGCAAACCGTTATCCCAGTGGGCACATAATAAATCATGAGCACGTCATTTTATTAATTAACCTTCTACACGCATGAAGTCACAACGTGTTTATGTATTTATTAAAAGTTGACTAAGGGACAGGTCCTCTCCAACATGGTGCATTATCTGTATGGGCGATGGGCTGATCACCTGTCACCATACGGTTCATCATACCATCTTAGGACTAATTAATCGAACGTGGCCACAAGTAGTATTGTGGCTCTGCCTACCCCGTTAGGGATTTCGGGCGTGATGCTATGTATGTGTGTATCAAGGCTCACTTGTACAAAATTCTTAGTCGTAATAGAACGCGATTGCGCGATCAAACATACTGATGTCGAACAGGTGTCCTGTACTGAACGGTATGTTTGATCAAGCGTTCGTGCGAACAAAATTCGCGCGAACCAGGGATGATTGCGCAATCGCGTTTTATTAGGACGACGCTATATATATATTTAAACAGTTAAATGCGTTTAAGATCTTTGTAAAAATGTATAGTACTGTCAGTCGTTAAACGCAATTAACGTTTTAAATCATGTATATTATCTTGATGCAAGTCACTCTAAATAAACTTAATTAAAAAGCTTTCAATGATTTTAAAATAAAAGCAGAAATATTTATAATTATACCAATCATTAATTATATCAATCGTATAAAAAATTGGCCAATTGTTTTTTGGCCGAATTCAGAAACGCCACATAAGCATCTGATTACCGATTAAATCGTTAAATGTCCGTCAACTAGTTGTCTTCCTACACAAAAACGTGACGTACTTTAATTAAAGATCAATTTGAGTGGCCGTTCTGAATTTGATCCAATTTGGCCAATCTTTGAACTTAAAATTAAGCGCATGTTCATTCATTTTTGTGTTTAAAAACATGAAATTGTATGGCTATTCAGAAATCGGCTACTACTTACCTGGTCGATTTCACAAAACCTAAGTATAATATTATTTTTAAATCCAAAGCAAACTTAGTCATCATTTTGCACGAAGGCAATTTTAAATAGCCTAGTAAATATCCACAGCCGATATAATTTGTGCTAATACAAGCCGTAATACAATGTAAGCACTCTAATAGATTAATTTGGAGCAAGCAATTACAGTGTAAACTGGCCTTTATCCGGGGAGAGTTGTTACAGTGTAAACTGGACTTTATCCGGCGAGGGTTGTTACAGTGTAAACCAGCCTTATCCGACGGTTGTTCCAGCCGACGATTGCACAAATCCGCAAATTCTATTACGGATGGAATCCTTTTCGATCCGACCTAGGAGTAGGACGATGGGGGTACTAAATATCAACTTGTTTTTAACGTCACGGAAGTAAATTGTAGAAATTGTCATTAAGCTTATCGCTGTCAGGCTATTTCTAGCACCGTTCTAAATTACACCCTTTTTAGGGTCCCCCACCTCAAAAGGAAAAAAACGCGACCCTTATAGGATCACTCGTGTGTATGTCTGTCTGTCTGTCTGTATGTCTGTCTATCCGTCTCTCAGTCAATTTTCTCCGAAACTACTGGACCAATTGAGTTTAAATTTAGTACACATATTAGCTCGGTGACCGGAACACGGACGTGTAACTTAAATAAATGAATTTTAAACATGATAGCCTCACTTTGGGAGGAATTAGAAAATAAAAATGAAAGCTTTTGCAAACTATATCGTATGCTATATCAAATAAAAGGGCTCATTATGAAAATCTTAAGTATTAGAATTTTAAAATAAACAGTTGTGAAGTTATTTAGGAAAATAGGAGAAAAGTGACCATTGCCCCCCGCTCCCCCCTTTCTCTCCGAAATTCCCTTTTACCTCCCGTCAGGCCAAAAGCTGAGTACATCCATGTCGTAGCTCCAAGCAATGTCAACTATGACCTGACGAGAATACAGCAAAAATAAATAACACCCGCGGTCCAACCAAGGTACAAACTTAACCTAGACTCTATCTCAAAAACGAAATTAGATTGTTTCTTTATGTGTCATCCTTTTCCATCTCGCATCATCGCATAGAAGCGTGAAAGAGACAGCAAAGTTTTGAATGTCTTGCTTAGAGTAGCTTCTGTAATTGTAGCATATAGTGTCGAATTTCTGATTGTTTATTTTTGCCGACGGTTTATTGTAACACGAGCTACCAAGGCCTTGGAGGATAAACTGGAATGTTATACCTTATGTTTAAAGTCATAGAGTATCTATTAACAGAGAATACTAACAGGGCCCCATGTTCCATACAGCTAAGTGATTCACTATAATATCGTCACTTAAATGCCAAAATTGCGAATGTGTCGTTGTGTTTAACGTTCACATTCGCGGTTTTGGCAGTGACGACAGTCAATCATTTAGCAGTACCAAGTAGAGGTCCTATCATGATCGTGGTCGTATTCTCTTAAAATTTTAGTAAAAGCGGTTGCGTTAAATCCCTAATATATATTTCCTCGTATGTAAAATAGAGAGAAGAGAGAGAAAGTTCGAGAGGTAGAAATAATAACAAAAATATCAAAGATCAATATAGCTCCACAGTTACAATAAAGGGCAGACAAGTTCTCACTAGATGATTACTGTTCGAAAGGGCCGGCTCGACCGGGGTAGTACCACACTTTCACAGAATATCGGCGTAAAGTAATAGCTTGCTATTGCGTTTCGTACGGTGAGTGACGAGATCCGGAGGCCTATTCCCTCATCCCTATGTCATCCCCATTCCCCATCCTCCCTAGACTGGCAACGCATTGGCAGCACCTCTTGTGTTGCAGATGTCCATGAGCGGCGGTGACCATTTTCCATCAGGTGGGCCGTCAGCTCGTTTGTCAGTCAATTGACATAAAAAAAAAGTTCTATGAGGTTATGTTCATAAATTTCAAAAAAGCCATCCTGGTAGTAGTCACAAGACTTCCGCTTTCTAAGATTTTTTTTTAATAATTCTTGCAGCATAGTGTATGAAAAAGCGATGTACCTTTAATGGCAAACCTATGTAAAACGAAGCATAAAAAAATTCTGCTCGGCACAAATTTGCTACATGCGACATTAACAGATAAAGCTACTCCGAAAACTCTTCATTAGCCCTGTCTCTTTCAAGCATTCTTCGCACAACTCTGGAGCGAGAGAGACGGCACTCATGTTCGAATTTCTCTTCCGAGTACCAGCCTGTTTCCATTAAGGCGCGCGTAAATCTTCATCAGGCTCATAAAAATATCGAATTACTTCCTGAAGCTCGTATTTTGTATTCGCGTAGGGTTTCAATTTAAACTTTATCTTGATGAAGCATGGTTGGTTTTTGTGTGACCTGATTGAGTGGAATAAGAGGGTGAGAGGGTAGGTTCTTCGAGGTATCCGGTCCCAGGTGGAACCCTAATTTCCCCTCACCTGATTTTCTTGTAATTAAACGGTGGATTCCGCTCTTTGGAGGAGGATGGAGTAATTTATTGGAATTAATTTAGCTTTTATGTAAAGGGAAAGATGGAGTTTTTGTTAAAATTCGAGAAGCTGGTTGAAGCTCAAAATCTTTTTATTTTTTTTTATATTACCTACAGGATTGGCGTGTTCAATAGACATACGTCTTACACCTGTCTTAGAGCCGTTTCTCAATATCCACTTAAAATTTAGCAGAGTAACACCTTACTTATCTTTTTTTAGAGTTCCGTATCTCAAAAGGAAAAAACGGAACCCTTATAGGACCACTCGTGTGTCTGTCTGTCTGTCTGTCACAGCCAATTTTCTCCGAAACTACTGGACTGATTGAGTTGAAATTATGTAAGTTGGTAACCGCAACACGGACGCGTAACGTAAATAAATGAAATTTAAACATTGGGGTAAATAAATAAATTTTTTGCAACATGTATCATGTGACATATCAAATGAAAGGGCTCGTAAGAATCTTAAATATATTTTTTATAATTTTTAGTTCGGAAGTTATTTAGCAATATAGGCGAAACTTGACCATCCCCCCGTTATTCCGAAACAATTTGGCCTAAAAATTGAAAAAAAAAATACAGAAAATAGTTGCTTACCTATAGATTACAGGAAAACCTTTAATAAGTGTATGGTATCTAAAGTAACAGGAAATTTCAGATAATCATGTACGGAACGGAACCCTCTCCACGCGAGTTTAACTCGCACTTGTTTTTTTTTATATAAGTGAAGGCAAACGATCATGCGAGTCCCCTGATGGTAAGTGATCACCGCCGTCCATGAACACCAACAACCCCAAAGGAGTCACTGAGCCGCGCCCGACATGTTAGGAAAACATAAACTTTTCTTTAAATATTTTTTATTAATGTTCGATTGAACCGGCGGTCAAACAAAGTCCATCGCCTAGTCATATTTCATTAGAACCATATTTTCAGCAAAGAATACACAACTCAAATGAGGGCCCATACTTCAAACTCTATTGTTTTCTCCGTCATCTCCACGTATGAATGGGCGATATAATAAACCCATAACTCGGTCCTAAACCTGCGCCTGCGACACGATAGCCTGGCACTGAGCCATCGCCAGTCCATTTGAAGTGTTTGGCTTTGTTAGACAAAGGATTGTTTGGTTGAGTGAAAAGTGTATGCGTAAATAATGTGAGGTTGGTCAGCGAGAAATGCCATTTCAATAGAATACGATTTAGTTTGAGAGAAATTTTAGATTAGGCAGAAAATTAAACGGGTTAAGATTCTTCAGATATACACATGATTTACTAACTGTGTGTGTTATGTAAAAACCTAGTAATGATGAATATTAAACAAACTCAACTTTATTATAAAATAGTAAAGTTTGTTTTTCAATTTGAATATTTTATGATATGAGCATTTTAAAGTAGTAACGACTTGTTGTACACACATTTTAATGTGAATGAAACTAATGAATTTGAAAAAAAACGGCCAATTGCAAGTCAGAATCGCGCACGAAGGGTTCCGTACAAACGGCAAAAAAATCACGTTTGTGAGCCCCCTTAAATATTTATTTTATTCTGTTTTTTAGTATTTGTTGTTATAGCGGCAACAGAAATACATCATCTGTGAAAATTTCAACTGTCTAAGTATTTCGGTTCATGAGATACATGAGAACAGCCTAGTGACAGACGGACGGACGGACAGACGGACAGACGGACAGTGGAGCCTTAGTAATAGGGTCCCGTTTTTACCCTTTGGGTACAGAACCCTAAAAATAACAGTGCAAACATTATGCGTATGTGTAAATGTATTGTATTCATCACCTTATAACGGCTGAACGGATTTGAATATTAAATTTAACCATGAAAAGTATATGCCCTTGATTATCAAATTCATTATATTGTGTCCCAATTGAATCAGAATCAGAATATTTTTATTCGCATATGATACGGTATAAATAAGGTATTAAATATATATTACAATCGGTTTAACGTGTTCTGTTATTAGATGACGTGTACATTTTGATAAGTATGTAGCTACAGTTTTTTTTATTGAATTTTATTACACTGGATACGAATCGCAACGCTTCTTCAAATTTTTAAAATCTAAATTAATAAAAGACGTCACGAAAGTAAACGTTTTTCTTAGCTCTCTTCTTGCGGTAAAATGGAAATACCTATAAGTAACGATCTTAAAGGAGATATTCACGAAAACCTACAATTGAACATTGCTCGTTTAAAATAAACAAGCAACATCATTTACGTGAATTTACCGTCTCGGTACTTCTACAGTCTTGTGAATAAAATATGGCGATAAAACGTGTGCTCGGTCTCAAATAGAAACGAAAAGTTTCTCGATGCGAGGCTCCTGCATATATTAATAGAATACATAGCTTATTTCTTCGGTAAGATAGTTCACTTTGTTATAAAAACGCGTGGACTTATATAAATTAAAATGCTTCATACAACTGAATATCTCGTCATTTTCCCGACGGTTCTACCGACTGTCATCAACCTTACAGCCATTCATACGGCTCCCACTTACAAATATGCTCCACTGCTGGGCTCCACTCCTCTTATGATGAGCCACTTGGCATTACTCCCCACTAGGGCCCAGCGCAGTTACTGCTGTTTGTTATCCTTTTCTTCTAAAGTAATTATAATGATAACAGGCGGTTGTAACGCCGGATGAACGACCAGTGTCACGCCCTTTGCATTGGAGTACGAGATTCTAGGAAAGTAACGTCAATTTCCATAACTTTAGACCGTATTTGTGATGAATTTTGATGTTTTATATGCTATTATTGATCAGCCAGTTACGAATATTACGACCTGGCAAGAGAAGATTCTTATTTATTCATTTGGTTAGGGTCTTAACGCGATGAAAACTAAATAAGACCCTAATCAAACTTATAAATATGTGTAGATGTCGTGAAAGTTTAAAAATAATAAGAGAATATTCTGTTAATTATTTAGCTATGATCGTGCCTTTAGATAAATAAAATGTGTATCGACATATGAACCGCTTCGGATCAAGTTATGTGACAGCCCTCACGTCTTATATTCCAAATTACATGTTTACTTAAAATATAAAAAAATATTTGAGTTGGGTAGCGCTTTTATATAAATTTTATCATGAAATATTTCAGGTGCTAATCATATTTTTTTCAACTCTATATCTTTAAATACTTGACTTGACCTCTGCGGTCGTGTCCGTCTGTTTACCAAGTTTGGATCGAAGATGCAAGTTGTCCTTGTTTATGCCGATAGGTGTCACATTATATGTTTGCTAACAAGCATATTGATACATATTTTCATAGGTCAGACATGCCACTTTTATTGCCAATTTATGTTTACAGAGCCTGTCGGAAAAGCGAATTCAAAATGCGCCAATTTTCCGCAATTGCCATTAATATAATGCTTTACCACATCCCACCCCATGAAACCTTCAGGGTTCCTCATTAGCCCTCCAAATGTCATCCCCTCTCGGTGCATACGTGATGTGCCGTGGTTACGTAAAAGGGTTCAAAACTTATTGGAATCCAGCTTGGGTTAATTTCGAATATGAAATGGATGTTCGACTTTAGACTTTGTCAATATAGATTCTAGGCTCTATTTCGGGAGCTGAGGGAAATGTGATTAGTTAAGGTACTTTAGGGGGTTTTGAGAATGTAAAATGATCGTGATTGGCAGTCCGGTTAGGGATTTTATTTAGCAAATTGTGTTATACTAATGGGACAACCGAAATATCACACTAATATTATAAATGCGAAAGTTTGCGATTATGAAATTTGAAATGGAGATAACTTATACTCTTATACTTTAGCTAAACCGACCATACGAGTATGTGTGCCAGTTCGACCTGATATATTGTGGCAGCCCTTATTTTATATTTCACTGATCAAGCCCTTTGCATCCAGGAAGTACCAGATACTTTGGGCAGTGTGATCTTGTATCTCTTCGGAGTGCATAATATGTCGCCCCAGGTGGATACTTCTATTGCACATGAGTGATCCACAGGACCAGAGGATGTGCATGGACGTCTCCTCTGACTCTTGGTAGAATCTGCACGAATAAACCAGTAGTTATTCTGATTATATATTCAATGACGGTTAAGAGGAGTGTGAACCTACGGCTTTTCATACAAAAGGCGCTTACAATTTAAATGCCCTTTAAATGCTGACCTAGACTAAACATAGATTTTGTTCTATCCTATCAAAAATTGGTCAAAATAGGTTAACGTTTAAGGGGTAGAAATCGTTATCGCCTGTTGTATGAAATGATGATGATTTTTGCCGCTTGTTCACAGTCCTCTTAACATAGTCATACTCATAGATATATTAAAGTACTATTTCAGTCTCTAAATGACTAGTATCTATTTTGGCTGTTGGTGGTCAACTTTATATATAAATACTTTATGGCCGAATTCAGAAACGCCACTAAAGCATTTGATTAGAGATTAAATAGTTAAATGTCCGTCAACTAGTTGTCATCCTATACAAAAACTTCACTCAATCGTCACTTTAATTAAAGATCAATTTGAGTGGCCTTTCTAAATTTGGCCATAAGCTACTCAAAGTTACAATAGGTACAGCATTTTTTAATTCGAAATAAACTTTTATTCTATTCAAATGATTCTTCTATTACTATAAGAGACTGCCTTTTTCTTGAGTTTATAAGTTACAAATAATACGCAACGCGATAACGCAAACAGAATGCTGGTTATATATCTAAACCCAACTTAAAGAGCGTTCTGAGGAAATCTTCTGAATAACTCCAGTGGACACAATAAGTGTCCCCGCTGGCTTTGCACTTGGCACAGTTCCAGTATTATACCTTTCGAGCGCAGCTCTCAAAGGATTCCGACTTTCCTAAAAAGAATATATCTGACGCCTTTTGCACGCTATTTTGGGTAAACAAGTTATATTACGTCTTAATAAAGTTGCGCCACAGCTTAGCCTTTTTTTTTTTTTTTTACCGGCTTCAAAAAAAGGAGGAGGTTCTCAATTCAGTTGTATTTTTTTTGTTACTTCAGAACTCCGTCATTTATTAACCGATTTCGAAAATTCTTCTTTTAATCGGTAGGTTATACCAACAGTTTGGTGCCGTTGTAGTCAAAGTCGGGTTGTGATGAGAGGATCTATGAGGAATCGATGGAACTCTTCAAATATTATAGGCAAGCATATGGCAATTTTAGCATTTTCTTTAATAACTCAAGCAGTTACGTTCCAAAAGCAGTACTTGGTGAAATGGAACTGTTGATGAAGACCATAGATGATCACCGAAACTCCTAAATGATGAGTATCTCACGGTTGGCGATTAAATTGCTGAATAAAGTTCTGAAGAACCAGGAGAACTCTTCAACAATTGACATCCTTGCACCGTGGATAGCAACAGTTTGTAAATGGTAATGAGCAATTGGCATTATATTATTGTTACTGGATGTAGTAAATGTGTGTCGTTAAATCACAGGATAATAAATAAAATGTGAAAAAAAAAACTTACTTTTCAAAGGCTATTTGAAGTCGGTTTTTTTATTTTATAAATTATATGATTATTTAAATTATAATATTTGACTTATTGAGAGCGTCGGTGTCCTAATGGCTAAGGATGTCGACTCGTGATCGTGAGGTCCGGGTTCGAATCCAAGCGGTTGCCATGTACCAATGAGTTTTTCTAACTTATGTACATTATTTGCCTGCGAATTGCGGTAACCGATGCTCCTGCGGTGAGGAAACCTGCACATTTGGGTAACTAAATGTGTAACCATGATTCAATTGGTCAGGTTTCCCTGTCACAAGGGTTACGGAGGTCAGACAGCAGTCGCTCCACTGTAATAACCCGACCTGCCGAATCCGGGATCATGGTCAAAGCGTACCCCGTAACGTAAGCGTAGACGAGAAAAAGCGATAGGAAGAGAGATAATATTTGACTTATATTAAATACAAAGCGCTTTTATTGTTATACAAAGAGGTGATTATAAGACACAAACAAAATATTCCCACTAGGTAGTGAAAAGTGACTACTATTTGAAGATTTGGCTAAACTATTTCCGAGTTTCTTGCCGGCTCTTCTCAGCAAGGTTATTTCTGAACCGGTGGTAGATTCATTTCTTGACTTTCATAAGAGCTTGTAAAAGCCTAAATTGAATAAACATATTTTGACTTTGACTCTGATTTTGAGTATTTTACTGTAGAGGATCGGTCGAGTCCATATTCGCCTTTCAGCTGAAATGATGTTCGATGTACAGTACACATAGTTAAAGGAATCCTAGTTTGTGACTGATCAGTATTGTTTGTTAGTATCCAAATTATTATTATTATTGTTATATTTTCCGCGTCGTGACTACCTTGCTTGGTTGCTTTGGCAGCGACCACACGTGCCCACGTGTTGAACTCAATGCAGACACATGCATTGCGATATAAGACTACAAATGAGATGAACAATATGTTAAAACCATATAGCAATAGTTTAATTATCTACTTCAAACAACCTGTCAACGTATAAAACGCGTAAAATATTTTTAAGGATAGATATTTAGTTTTTAAAGATAGAAGATAAAAATCAACATTTTCAAACAAAAATCCCAACTAAACGAAAACAAATAGTAACACACTGTATCAATCATTGATAATGCCAACAAGAATGAGTCTCACATTAATTAGCGGGACCTATATGGGACCTATGCAACACACGTGAAAGTCAGTGTGAGTATAAATACAGGTTGCTCCAAGGCGATAAAATGATAATTTGCATATTGGTCACGTGTGTATATTCTGAGGATTTTGTGTTAAAAAATGTCCAAGAGCCAGTTGTTTTTTCGTCTCCTATGCGTTCCTTTATCATTCGTGTGCACCTGGGGGGCTAGCGCGACATGCCCGCGAGTCGTTTGTAGCTCAGTGCGTCTCTGTCAAACTTTTTAAGCATATAAGGGACGCACTGAGCGACACATGACTCGCGGAATCGTGCTAGATGTGCTGATAAGATTTGAGACAAAAAAATCTTACACTTAGAAAGAAAGAGAGGCATTGCAACGCATGCCGGGCACAGCGAGTACCAATGTAACCCCATGTTCGTAAAATGTGTTTGGTTTTTAATTAGTTTATCAGTTATTGCTAAGTCCCATATCGCCTACACATACATACATACATATTTCATGCCTGTTTCCCAAAGGGGTAGGCAGAGACCACGGATTTCCACCTGCTACGACCCTGACACACACCTTTCGCTTCGTCTACTCTCATTAAGGTCTTCATGCACGCTCGCCGGTTTAGGGTACTCTTGACCTGGCCTTTTTCCGCTTTATATATTTAGAAGCGTGAAAAAACATAATAATATATATTTATTTAAAACGGCAAAAAATATATTTATCCGTAATATACAAATTCTCGGAGGTTGGTCCACGACTGTGTCCCAAGGACTTCATTATACTCTAAGCACTACACGATATACATGAGACTTTTTAACCGGTTACCGCTGGATGTACAACAGTTGCCATTAATAATTATGTTCCGAAACAGCTTGTCAAAACTGTTACACCAAAAGCAATATTATAATGTACAAATGTTTTTATTGGATAAGTTTTAATTTTTGCATGCTATATAAATAGCAGAACAAATTCTTTTTTCTTACCGTAATTTACTATCTTTATGATTATCTTCCCCTTCCAACCTTACCATGGACATTCACCTTATAGATTTACTTCATTAGTCTTCCCTCGTTCATCCTCTTCACTTGTCCAAACCAGCTAAGCCATCATCCATATTGCTTAAAGAACCTTAATAATACACGCGTAGCTGAGACGGGTTGCTAGTTCATAAAACTAAATACCGAACCTTACTCGCTAAAAGCTGTTCAAAATACGATCTGAAATCAAGTCAGTTGGCAGTCTACAGAGGTCAGCGAGTCAGGTCAGTGAGGTACAAAAAGATAAGCTGCAGCAATTTACCTCGGCGATGTATGGCATGGGAGCGCCGCCGCACTGATAACCCGTTTTGATTTACATAGTACACGATTTTGATTTGCGTAGTTCACGGTTTGTTGTGTAGCTTGAGATCGGAATATCGGATTTACAACGTTTTGTTTAAGGAACACAGACCAAATATCCTAGACACCGCTTAACATAACTTTTACTAGCAAATAAAACTGCCAAACTTGCGGGGCGCGCGGGGTTTTTAGAACGCCGTGATTGGTGAGTTTGCGGTAATGCGCTCTCCGCACCAGCCTTTAGCCCGCCCACATATGGATTTTTGCCTCTAATGCTGACAGCGGGGGTTGTCCAGCTATGTGGAGTCCATTGGATATGGTCTGTAGTAAGGAAGTTACTGCAATACTGCCCGTATACTGATTGCATTTAGGTTACTGCGTATTAATTTCGGCACTCTTGCTCTCTGTTGATTGGCAATAAAAAGAGTATGTCCGAGTTTAAAACACTTTCTAAGCGCAAAGGAGAAGGAGGTACATGAAAAAAATCTTCGCAAAAGCTAAGATGGGTAAGGTGTTTTTTAAGTGCGTATATATGAATAAATAAAATAAATAAATCAGGGGACAATCTTTACACAAATCGATCTAGTCCCAAAGTAAGCTCTAAAGGCTTGTGTTATGAGTACTAGACGACGATATAAATACTTATATAGAGAAATAAATACTTAAATACATAGGAAATATCCAAGACTCAGGAACAAACATTCGTCGTGCTCATCACACAAATATTTGCCCTTACCGGGGATCGAACCCGGGATGCTTGCGTCGGAGGCAGGGATACTACCAACTAGGGTATCCGCGTCGTCGAAATGAATGTATTGCTAATCTGTGTGCGCCTAATGGCCGAATTCAGAAACGCCACTTAAGCATTTGATTAGATATTAAATAGTTAAATGTCCGTCAACTAATTGTCATCCTATACAAAAACGTCTTTAATTATTAAATACACTTTAATTATAGATCGTTTTGAGTGGCCTTTCTGAATTTAACCATAAGTGCTGTATTTCAGTCGCTTTTTTTCGTTGCAAATTAGGTACTTCTTTAATGTTGGACGCTCTTCCTCAACTTTTCTTTTAATTAAATTTAACGAAAGAAGCCTATCACACTTTTCGGGTTAAGCCTGTGAGTTCTTTTCTCTTAAGTTTGTTAAACATTAACCGCTAAATGACCTTCCACCGAAGAAGCCCGAATGCCTAACAAAAGCCGGGATGTTTCAGTACAAACTTTTTAATTAGATTTCAATCGTGACTTAAGCTTCGAATTTGGCCAACCAGCTATTTCATCACTACTGCGAACAAAAAGTTTAACTGTAAACTTTCTGGGATAGCCTGAATTACAGAAATAATTTGCCAAAAAAAAACTCGTTTTAAAAGCACCTTTATAGATTCAAAAACGCAAAGATTATACGTGTCGGAAATATATATGATGGCGGAGAGTTCCAAACCTTAACTTAGTTTTATGCTTTAGTTACAGCTGAACCAATTCTATTGCAACCGTCCTTAGAACCATGCCATAGTAAAGTGTTATGTTGTATCATATACAGCTTAATTCGTCACTTTATTACAATGACGTTAAAAAGATAGACATGTTATACACCAACATTTAAGTATTTTAAAGTGGCGAAAGGAGTACTCTATACGTACGTATAGTTGTGTGTTTATGACACTTTGCGCTAATAGAGACAAATGATGGGGCATGCCGGTTGTTAGAAAGACATAAATATACATCATTTGTTTCATATTGATTGCTGCCGAGCGCTCATTGGCGCGAGCGCGTCACATGAGTTCCCCTGGAACCGGCCGCCACGTGACCGCGCTTACATTGTCTCTTTTACTCTCACGCATAAAACAGATTACATCTCGCTCTTTAGGCGCTGTCGGGACGTGTAGCCGTAAAGAGATCGCGTGCCCAACTGAATGCGCTCCGGGCAATTACCTGCCTTTCGTCTGGTCATTCTACAGAGTGTACGACGTATCTATAACTTTTAAAAACATCTTAGCTTTATTATGACTAGGTTCTACGGAGGACCGCAATCCCAACTAGTTCATATTTTTGGTCAAGCATCTCAGCACCTATCAATATTTATTTTTCTCAAAAAAAGGAAAAGTTGTGAAATAGCTTAAAGCAAATCGAATCGTTTGCAAACAGCGGGGGCGCGATAAAATAAGGCCAAGTCCGCGATCGTCACCGCATTAATCACCTTAACGTCGAATTCACCTAATTTCCACAAGGCCGACGCGGTGCGTGCCCGTTTTTATTATTTTTATTACTTTTATAGTACCTAAAGCGGTTACCAAGGAACGAATATTATAAGAAGAAATTTATTACGTATCGGTTTGAAACGCGAATACGTGAAAAGCTCGGTGCTTTATTAAATACATGGTTTTTTTATATAGATCAATGATTTTGGCTTCATAGGTGGTTGCGTACGTATAAAAAGAAGTCGCCTCTAACTAAATTCGGACAAGTAAAAAATGTACCACCTGTGAAAAATTTCTTAGCCGGTTAGCTCCATACTATGTAGGTACATCTGTTTGTACATAAGTAAAAATAAACATGATATTTTTATTACACAAGCACGAGTAGAATAACATAAAATTTCCAAATTCTGAAATTAAAGGTAAACGGTACACTTTTTTCTGAAAATGCTCATCGCAAACGGTCATGCCGAGAAAAATAATATTGTATAGCACCTTTAAGGTCTTGGCGCTCTTGGCCCGTGCAATATTGTGGAAAGGCAGTGTGGCCCTTGGGACAAAAAGTTTTGAGACTCCTGTTATAGACTATACTTTGTAAAATTCGGTATTGCAGAGCTATCTAGAGGTTTTTAGTTGTCAGGGGTAGCACAACATGCCCGCAACTCGTGTGTCGTCCAGTGCGTTACCCTCAAACTACCTTGTACCTAAGGTACAAATGAGTCGTGGGCAGGTTGTGCTAGACGTTCTCATCTGGTAAGGATTTTTGACGTTAAACAATGGAAACGTACACATCTTCTTATCGCAATTCGTAATGGAATATTCGTCCGGCTCCGGCGTCGTCGTTCTGCTTAATACTAAACTTTTGGCACCTAAAATTATTCTCTCGAATTTTGAGGATACTTAGAAGAATTGATGGATAAAGCGTTTATATTTTATTAAGTATAACAATATTCACACGTCGATTAAGATCAAAGAAAGTACATAGGAGGGAGGACTGTTAACGCTATGCCTCTCGATTTAAATAAATTTTAGCCGTGTGCATGGGCATGTTATATATAATAAACGGTTTTTATATAAATATAGCATTTAATAGGGCAAACCAATAATTTGATAATTTTCAGGGGTTTAAACTACCCATCAAAGATTAATTCTCTTTATAAAATCTTCAAGCAATATACTTATGTCCATGTGCTCAATTGCTCATTGTATTTGTCAAAAGATGGTCGCAACCCTAAAATTACGGAAAGAGATTGACAGATTGACAGACGATTAAAAGTTTCAATGACTAGCCGATTTAATCTTTCCCACGGCCCAGTAGCCATAACTCTCCGCTCTCCCTAACTCTATCCAAAATATCTGAAGAAGTTTGACGCTAGCGTAACAAAGGTAATATATTCAATTAGGCTTCAATAGCGGCGTCATTTTAGCGCCCCTACCCGGGACTCGAACCTAACTGATTGAAATTCCATTATTACCAGCCCCCACTGTAATAGTAAACCTTTATAAGCGAGGTTTTTCCTCTCCACTGAGTGGGTGCACAGTGAGCAGAACTTGACGGTGAACGCCAGTAATGTTTATCTTTAAATACAACAACGTTCTTAAGAAAGGCCAGGTCAAGAGTACCCTATACCGGCGAGCGTACATGAAAAACTTAACGACAGTAGACGAAGCGAAAGGTGTGTTTCTGGATCGTATAAAGTGGAAATCCGTGGTCCCTGCCTACAACTATAAGGAACAGGCATTATATATATATGTATGTATGTACAAACATTTAAGCCTCCTGCTTCTGATTATGAGAGTGGCGAGTAGCTTCCTTCTGCGAGAGGCTGCGGTGCTGTGATAATGCCATACTGAGAGCAATATGCAGATAGAAAGTCCAATTTTCCGACATTGGTGGTCTGTGCATCAATCAATTCAGGAATCGGAAATAGTGTCTCCACGTGGTGCTAACTTGCACTGTGTTCATTTTTAGTTTTATATTAATAATATTTTTAGTTTTATATTAATAATTATAATATATTAATTATATTATATTTAGTTTTATATTAATAATTATAATAATAATAATAATAAACGGGGACATAAAGCGGGCGGTGAAGGAGCGCTTCTGCTGTCGCCTGACAAAAGTACTTAATAGTCTTTTGTCGGGTGGCAACAAGGTGCGCGCCTTCAACGCCTGGGTGATGCCCCTACTCACATACTCCTTTGGCATACTAAGGTGGACTCAGACTGAGCTGGACGCCCTGGACAGGAGGGTCCGTCTCCTGCTCACGAAACATCGCATGCTACACCCGCGCTCGTCTGTTATGAGACTGTACATCCCGCGGAAGTGTGGAGGCCGTGGCTTTTTAAATGCCAAAAACCTACACAACCGCGAGGTGTGCAGTCTTAGGGAGTATTTCCTTAACAACGAGTGTGGGATGCATCGTGACGTGGTGGCAGCAGACAGGGGCCTCACCCCACTCTCCTTGGCAAGCGAGAACTGGCGCAGACCAAAGGTGCTGAGCACCGATGACCGCAGGGACGTATGGAAGAGCAAGGAGCTACACGGGCGGTTCTACAAGGCCCTAACAGGGCCCGATGTGGATCTGCTCGCGTCGGTGAACTGGCTACGCTTCGGTGACCTGTTTGGGGAAACCGAAGGTTTTGTCTGTGCAATTGCCGACGAAGTTATCAAGACGAATAACTACCGGAGATATATCCTGAAGGATGGTACGGTCGACATCTGTCGGGCATGCCGCCGTCCCGGAGAGTCACTCAGGCATATTATCTCCGGTTGTTCTCATCTTGCTAACGGCGAGTACTTGCACAGACATAACCTCGTAGCCAGAATTATTCACCAGCAACTTGCTCTTCGATACGGCCTTGTGGCGTCGGAAGTGCCGTACTACAAGTACGCACCGGCGCCGGTTCTCGAAAATGGTCGTGCTACGCTCTACTGGGATCGATCTGTCATCACGGACAGGACTATTATTACCAATAAGCCTGATATCGTGCTGACAGATCGATCGCAGCGCCGGGCAGTGCTCGTCGACATCACCATCCCCCATGACGAGAACCTCGTGAAGGCCGAGAAGGACAAACTCAGCAAGTACCTTGACTTGGCTCACGAGGTGACCGCCATGTGGGATGTTGACTCGACGATCATTGTGCCGATAGTTGTTTCTGCGAACGGGCTCATAGCGAAGAGTCTCGACCAACACCTCAAGAGACTCTCGCTTGATGGCTGGATCAAGGGTCGGATACAGAAGGCGGTACTCCTGGACACGGCGCGCATCGTCAGGAGGTTCCTCTCTCTGCGGCCCTAACCGCCGGTAGCTTGAGCCCCGCCCCGCTACCGGCGGCACCCTAGGCTAGGTTTTTATAGTGTCTGTATTTTTATAGTGATATTGTATTTTACTTTTTATACAAATATTATAAAACCTAGCTTAAGATTCAAGATTAATAAAGAGAATAATAATAATAATAATTAATTTTTACTTATTATCTATGTATCTGGGTGCCTGTTAATAAACGAATCTTATTTATTTTTATTATGATGGAACTTGTTTAAGTTGAAATATCGTCTGGGTCATCGACAAAAAACTATATTAGATACACCTACTTCGGGACTTCAGGCCTTCAGCACGAGTTTTTCCTAATATAAACTAATAGAGGTACATGGTTTATAAGAAAAATGTCCTCTATAAAGTGGATTAATGAGCACCCGAATTGAGAGCGTGACTGAACTAGCGATTAAAAAGTACTTAGATAAGAAGTGACCATAAGAAGAAGAATGTAATGTCAGAACCACTAAAACCATCGGTAATTATCCAACTCTGCGTGGTTCGAATCTTGATGTACTTAAAAATATATGTGAATAATAAGTTGCTACTGTTTTTCAAAAGTTTACTGCGATCGGACCCAAGGTAACCCCCCTTTGTAGTGGGGTTTTACTGATTTGCAAAAACGGGTGCGAACGTTTTTAATAGGGTATTTGGTATGCGAGAGGCCGGGCTGAGGTTGCGGGGTGGGGATTAGCCGAGGAATAAGATACGTTCGATTTTATTGGCTTACTTTGATCCCATTTTTGTCAAACGTCGACAGTACTACCGAGATTGTTACGTGCTTAAATTTTACATTTTTACAAAAAAAAATTGTGGTACCTATTATTGTCGTATACTGAAGGTACTTTTTAATACGTCTCATTTTTCAGATTTATAAATGTATGGGTGATAAGTGAGGAATTTATTTCGAATTTCATTATTTACTATATGTACTTGTACCTTAAGACAGGGATATCTTAAATAAAAAATATATATCCAAAAGATACAATCTAAACTTGTGACAACCCTAGCAGGGAGGACTACTCAATCAATCAGCCAAAATGGTTTCAATGTTTACCGCTCAGGGCTGCGCCAAGATTGATCTGTTCACTGGGAATATCTAGACTTTGCTCCGTCCCGACAAAGCTTATTCTATTCAGGATTCCTGCCGCCACCTGGGAAACGGAAAACTTATTTATTACGTCGTATGTCTGGAAAAGGACGCGTCTGTGGTGTATTTACAAGGAAAATTCAACCGTCTTGTTGTGGTTAGATTTAAACTTTCGCTTGTATAAAAACGGGACTTAACCGCGATAATGAATTATTATTATTATTATTATAAGTCTTATTGTGCATATTAAACGTATTTGGACTACTTTATGAGTTGCAGGTGCACTATATAGTGAAGAATGGCGGAAGAAGAGATGTTTTAAGAGTTACATATGCAATAAATACTATACACACATTTTACAAAATCCCGTCAGATGTCGTGATCGTCACGAATAATTATAATTAATTATAGACCTCATACAACCCTTATAACGCTGAAACTAGATTTATAATGGCTGTATAAACTCTTATACTGCTTTTGTGCTGTTTGGTATATCAACCATACCAAATGGAAAATCCAAACCATCTTCCAATAAATTTGATGATAAGCATGCTGCCATTTCGATGGTAATTCCCGGATAAAAAGGAATTGTAAATGCGACCCCCCAACATCAATCAATTAATGCAGGTAGCTGCCCCCTTTTATCTTTGCACCGTGAACATATAAGACTTTGATGGCGCGGCTGTAAAAATGGCTGTTGGTTTATTTCGTTGTTCAATCCTCTGTTTATTTGCTTGAGAACGTCTACCTCTTTTATTACTTCTTCTTTCATCTCAAATTATATTGTGGCTTTTCGAGAGCCGATATGTGATACTTTTGTATCCTTTAAAAGCTTCTTATTCATAAATGTTCTGTACATATATTTTCGTAAATGCTTCGTCCTCTTTTTTTTTTCAAATTTAATTTTAACATGCAAGACAAGGACGCAGTCAATTTAACAATGCTATTTGGCGTATATGAATAAATTTACGGATATTGTTATAACCCTAACTACAGAGGTAGTTGTGACAGTTTTAGTATTTCAATTGTTTTCTATGAATTTTTTGTTTGTTTTGATAATTTGTTCGTCATCTTATTCAACTGCTAGAAGCCTTCGTCGTTTTCATTTGAGTAATTGTGGTCAACCCTTTTTTTCTTTGTATAACTTAAACTTATTGTGTTCAAATTTTAATCTTCAATGTACACTGGCAGTACACATTGAAGATTAAAATTTGAACTTTATTTAATATTTCACATAATATAGCATTGTTTCCTTCAATATTTCATTTTCCTTAATTTCATTTCCCCGACATCATTTTTCTATTCTGGTTTTATATAATAACTATGCCTAATAGCAATGAAATCGTTTTTCTTTCTGACATAGCCGTATATAAAATCGAATCTTACGTAACTGTTGTAAAAACATGAGGTAAAGTGAAAGTAAATCAAGTGTGTAATTCGGACAAATATCTTTCGGGCAACTGAGGTCCCGAATACGACCTGTAAGTTAATAAAAATAATAAATAAATAAAAATGATCTTTTCACAGAAAATAATCATTAACAGTTTGATGCCTATTTTTACCCGACTGCGTAACGCAAAAGAGGGTAATGTGTTTATTAATAATGCATACATTGTGCTAAGAGGCAGCACTCTTGGTTAATATCGATCTTATAAAATAGTGTTCTTTATAAACCAAAGATATGAAAATGTGCTTAGGGATATAGCAAATTATTTTGCTACGATATGGTAGCTCTTATTAGTTTGAGGGTAAAAAAAACCGGCCAAGTGCGAGTCGGACTCGCTCACGAAAGGTTCCGTATAGGAGCCCCCCGTAAATGTTTGTTTTATTTTAATTTTATTATTTATTTTTAAAGTGAATATATAGGTAACTAAATATTCTGTGAATAGTTCAAGCGTCTACCTGGTGCCATTATCAATATTGAGCAAAAACGAGCAAAAAAATCACGTTTGTTGTATGGGAGCCCCCTAAAATATTTATTTTATTCTGTTTTAACAATTTGTTGTTTTAGCGGCAACATAAATACATCATCTGTGAATATGTCAACTCTCTAACTATCACAGTTCATGAGATACAGCCTGGTGACAGACGGACAGCGGAGTCTTAGTAATAGGGTCCCATTTTCCCCTTTGGGTACGGAACCCTAAAAACGAATCAACAATAAGTTATACCCTTACTTGCTTTTCCCAATGAGGGTTTTTTTTATCCAAACCGGCGGTGATAGATTTAACTTTCACAAAGTGCTTGCACATCCCTAAACTATATGATACTAGATGAGTAAATTTGACTTTGAATTTGTCTTAAATAATTTTCCTACTTTAGGAAGAAAACTTACACTTTAGTGCTTATAATTTTAAGATGGCTTTATGCATCGTATAAACTAAGCGAAATTCTTCTTCCTGAGAACCAGTTTTAGTTGCAGTACTATTTCTCTCTCTTAAAACATAAGATAACATTCGGTTTCCCTCTCTCTTCGGTTTCATTTACCTAGCATAAATTGGAGATTATTTTCACCCTCATTACCTCTTATCGGCGATTTGCAAGGTGTAAAAGAAACCAGGTACTAGGGCAGTTTGGCGCCCTAATCAAATTGGTCGTACTGGTGTACCGGTTTTGAGGAAAGTTGGTACTTTCAAAAGTACCAACTACTACACTATTGAACATTATGAAACATAATATCACATTATCTATTAATTTAATATACTTTGTGAAGTTACTGATTCGTATTTAATTTCTACGCATCTTTTTGTTGAAATGTTTAGTTTCGTTGACTAATTTATTTTTAAGTCTATTGAGTTGTTTGGTTGAATTTTACCTCAATTTACTGGTCGCCTATAGATACATCCTAAATAATGGAATTACAACACAATACAATACAAATACTCTTTATTGAACACCACATAAAACATATTGGAAAAATACAAAAAAATAAATAACACGGTATACAATAGGTAAGTAGTTATTATTAATGGTCTTAAAAGCAAGCTAACCACGTAAAATTGTAAAATATACTTCAGGTTTTGTCATTTTGTGAGGTATATTCTATAGCTTCGGTTAAATGTAGGTAACCGGAATCTTATCGTTTTTACGGGATCAGTTTTAAATTCTGGTACATTTTCCATCGCTTACTTACCGCTCTCGAACAGGGCTGCCTCCTACCAGGAATGAATGTAATTTAGCACGATTTGAAAGTTGGAAATGCCTTTTTTTAGGCCAAATCCGCAGAAGATAAGATTTTAAAAGGCTCCAATTGCTTTCTTCCTTATTCAAGTGTATTGCGAATCTTGGATAAGAATAACTCATTTTACCGTTAGGCACGTTTTTTAGGGTTCCGCACCTCAAAAGGAGTTCTTTAGCTATAGATTACAGAAAAAAACCAATATGAAGTCTATTAGTATCTAAAGTAACATAGGAAATTTCAGATAATCATGTACGGAACAGAACCCTCTCCACACGAGTATAACTCGCACTTGTCCGGTTTTTACATTCACAGTGGTAATATGGATAACATTTCTATGTACCGTTTAAGAATAAAATGCAGCACATCTAAAGAGTCCTCATAAAACAAATTGTATAATAGGTACTAGCGTCCCGCTATTGCTTCCAATTACTGAAACTTTTGAACCCCCATTACATCCCATTAGGGGGGATTGTTCAAAAATCCTTTCTTAACCGATGTCGGTCAAATTTTGAATTTGTGTTCCTGAGATTTCGTGATTAGTCAATGAGTATATATTAATTATAATTATTGATAATATTCATTGGCCTAAACTACGATTTGTGCCATGACTCCGTGAACAACACACAAAAAACGACCACCCCAAGAGATTACATGATATATTCTTAATGTATTTTTATTTAGATTAATTATTAAAATTAATTTTGTCTGCGATAAAGCATTTGAAATCTTATTTGCTTACTATAATCTTGCATCTTATAATTCCCTTTTCCGCATTATGCGTCGGTCAAGTGCGAAACTGGTTAAAAAATAAGGGTTCAACAAGTATGTAACATATGCACGCTGTTGTCTTAAAGGGGTGAACAGAAACAGTTGAACTCGTTGACTCCACTTGCCACTCCCACTATGTACTTAGTCATGAACATGTTCTGGGGTAACGAACTGAATATTGTAAACAAAATATTTTTTATTAGTATCCTTAATTACATTAGATTAACTCAGTAAATGTTCATGATAACGATGAAATTTGAGCGAAGGTAAATATGTATATATAAATATAGTTTACTAGTCAGCCCCGTCACAGCTTTATTTTCCATTAAAAACTTGAAACCCTCCATTTCACCCTTTCAGGGATGAATTTCCGTGAAATCCTTTCTGAGCGGATGAAATATATACTTTCAGGGAATATCAGGGAATTGGATCACATAGGTCTTTTTTCCAATTATGTCTTTAATTTCCCCTTCTTAATTAACCATACATAGTTCATGGTACTCTTCAATTCAATTGTATAAATACAAAATACCCACTAACCTTAATTCTGGCGTTAATAAGATGCAATGCATCTGACATTAAATCTCGCGTGTGACAAAATATCAAGCCAGAATTGGGACAGCATAATGTTGTGTCAAACGGATGCGTGAATCGAGTCGAATACCACTAAATTGTACACATCAATTCGAAGCGACTGTACGACATATCCCAAATGAAGCAATTCTCCAGCGACCAACTACGGAACCCTACGAAATGAGATTATAACAATCCTTCAGTATCGCAACTTTTAAGTATCTTATTAAGGAAAAGTTTCCTTCAGCGCCGGGACCCTTCGGAAGGGGCTAAAAGGCTCCGTAATTCCCGATCGATCCGGATGATGTCGCCCCCATCGTCAATACATCAAGGGAAACCAAATTAAATTCACCCCCCAAATTAACCTGATCAAAGCAAAATGACCCTTAAAGTATCGGTGGTGAGGGTGGATGGAATTTGTCCGGTGTCACGCTGTTAGTTTGTAATGGCACTCGTCAGAAAGGTGGTTCCTTTGTCGGCAGGTGTGTAAAAAATGCGGCGTTATTTGAGATGTGCGTAAGAGAAATGAGTTTTCGAAGGGATTTTTCAATGTTAGGCGGAGGTTGCATAGAAGTTTATTTGCCGGAATGCAAAGTGGATTTCGTTACACATACAAAATTATTCGAATGGTTGCTTGACATTTCCTTTTATTCCGTATCAGAATTTCTAGATGTTAAAACATAACATAATTAAAAAATTTCATTTTGCTTTAATTTATTGCATTAATTAATAATTGAATAATAAGTTATAATGTCAATAGTTATTTTAATGCAATTAGGTTTAAATAGCATGTAAAAGACTTAAGAAATTTTAAAAATTACGCCGAAATCTGTAGAATATGTAGTTCACAAAACTATTTTTTCAACAATGGTACCATATTAGAAGAAATAAATATTATTCTATTCTATTCTATAGCAAAGAAATATACCTTAAAGGCGTTTTATACAAAATGAAAGAAGTCGCTGGCGATGACTTATAACAAAAAGCGGTCCAATGCGAGACGGACACGCGTTGAAATGTTTCGCCTTTGCACATCTCTACAATTATTTTTGCTGCTTTCTTGCAGTGTTTTTTTGATACAAAAAGTGGCATATAATACAATTACTTTTTGTAAAAATAATGTTTAAAATTTATAAAAAACACGTGTAGACTACACCTAAGCTTTGACAATACGACGCTGATTGAGATATCGCCACCGTGTGCACTCCCCTTTCGCTATATCTTCATTTGTTTAGTTGGTTTTGCCAATATCTCCGTCTTCAATTCGAGGATATGTCATGTATATGCCTGAAAATGCCAAGTCCAAATTCAAAATCCTAATAATATTATTCGAATAACACTTCTTTCCAGACAGGATACGTTCGGAACAAGAAATGACTTGCTAAAAAGATCCGGTCACTAGTAAAGGTCTTTCAAATAGTTATATTTAAATGTATTGCGCAAACTTCTGAGCTAATGGTTGTCTTTTGTTTATATTAATCGTTTGCAACATACTGATATTTCTATATTATCAAATTTTTAAACCGCACAAAAATCAATTTATATTCGTTTTGCAATTTCTTATGTCATCAACATCCGCCGATATGTCCCACTGCTGGGCAAATGCCTCCTCTCCTTATAAGAGGGACCGGGCAGTCCCACGCGTTTCCAGTGCGGATTGGGGACTTCAGACACATCATTGAATTAAATCTTAGAAGCTTGCGTTTTTTGTCACCTTAATGCTCGTGGTAATTATCAAATTGAATTCCACACAAGATATTTGAAAATATCAGACACGCGAGCCGGAATTCAACGTGACCCTCTGCTTGCATCAGCCTTGTGGTTGTCTAACGTGAGGAATGGCTGATCAGCGATAAGGTACACATTCAAATTTAGACCGAATGGCTCTGTTCTTACAGTCTATATTAATAGTTTCGTTTATCGGTTGGTCAGCCGCTGCAAACGTCACAGAATCACACGCCAGACCACTAAGCTACAACTACACCTGTTTATTTATTTAAGTAATTAACGTCTTACGTTCAATACTAAAACGCAATTTTCGAAAATCTCCTTAAACACCCCTTAATCAGATTCCAAGTCAATATGACTCTAGTCTCCCACATTTACCTTATATTACCAAGAAGATTCATCGCTTATTCTCGAGAAATATCCCGTTTGAAGCGACGGGCCAATATCGTCTGTTTGCTTTCTATAACTCGTATTTACCCGAACCCGAGGGTATAAAAAGAACCTTGATAACGATAGAATAAAATTCGAATTTCAAAGAAGGCATTTGTGCGATGCGAAGTTTAGTAATCAATCGATATCAATCGATCAAGGAGCACGTTATAAGCCTTTTTGGGTGCGTTTTACTGTGGGATGTACAGTATTATAGATGTATCAGTGAGTCCGCGGAATCGTATCTGTAGTGGTATTTATGTTTCTACAGGAATTCTAAATTTGAAATTAAATTTTCTTTGTATTTTCAGCATATAAATAAGGTTTATCTACACCCATAACATAAAACCTCCATTGGTTAATCAAAAACCTTAGGAAATGACCACCATTTTGACAACCAATTAGGAAAAACCAGTGCTGCGATAAAGAAATAACACGACTTCTTTATCGTTTTTAGTAAAGAAATGAGATTAAATTTGGAACAGCTGTCAAAACTCAAGTGGGTCTCCATTCTAGTATCCATAGATATTAAAACAGTTATTGATACGAAACGTCAATTCAGTATGTTTTTTTAATATTAACTGCACAATATTTGATCTCGAGTGACGTGAGAATAGAGACTTCATCCGTTTGTCTATGATTAAAAAAAAAAAATGGTCTTGACGGAGGATCGCTATGTTGGCGTTTTGCTGAACGAAAGTAGAATTGTTTTTGAATTGAATAGAAAAAGTTGTTTGTAATTTACATTTTAGTTGAAAATATGAATAGTAAGTAGTCTTCTCGGAGTGTGTGTGATGTGAAAATGCGCCGGATATCGGAAATATGCAGCCACGATTGCAACAAATAACTTGTTGCCAGAAAATATTGTTTCTGAACCCATCATGGAGGATTTATAATATGTGTGTAGGTAAAGTTATGTATGCAACTCTGCATAATTTGCCTTAAAACACACGTGCGATCTTATTATGAAACTCGCCTATCGGCTCGTTTCATGAAAACCGCACTAGTGTTTTAAGGCCTATCATTATGCAACCGTTGCATAAACTACTATTGAAAAATTAACAACAATCAATGTCAAAGTCAAATCTGACGTAAGTATACCGTCGTATCATTATTTAATCAGCGCCTCTATTCGGGAACGCTAAGTGATTCTGTAGCGACTCGTGAGCGAGATTTCTCATCCCACTCTTCCGCACGACGCGTAATGCGTAAGAGTTCCCGAATAGAGGCGCTGATCGAAAACGTTCAGTCAATAGGAAATGTCGCCAAAAGGAACATTTACTGGTCACTTTCAAATTAGACTCATAAGTTCCGATGTAAAATTATCTTTATTTGATAAAGCAGCGAATAGCCACTTTTACTGGCAGTAATATTTCCCATGTTTTAACGGTTTTATAGTTTCGCGTAATTATAATAATTTCATACCAGTTAGGATTTACCTTTATCATTTTTATAAGCGTGTTCCAAATCACTCGAGGCGTCATAGAAATAATTATATTTTGATCTCGAACGTTAAAAAGTCCGACAAAATTGTTGACACAATCGCGCAGGCCAATTTTCTTTTTACGGTGCACTAAAATGCGCACTAAAAGTCTTTTGTACGCCCACCCGATATGAACTCGAATATCGTTATCAGTGGAGACTGTTTACTGCGTTTTTGTTAAGAGCTGGAACAGTGCTGTACTGGAACTAATAGAAAATGCAATAAAACGATAAGCGACTGAATTAATTAGACTCGAAATGGATACGAATGGTCTACATCTTATACAGTAGCTTGTTACTCTGGCGCTGCACTAAAGTTGATAAAATAAATAGACAGGCTAAATTATTAGGCGAGCTAAATTGACAGATGAAAGTCTTGTCAGCGCGTCTATTCGGGAACGCGACGTGATGTTGTAGCGACTCACGAGTGAGATTTCTAATGCGTATAAGCGAGATGAGAGTCTCGCTCGCGGGTCCCTGCATTATTATGTACTTAGACGTTCCCGAATAGAAGCTCAGGTCTGAACGAAATTGAATAGAGATGTTGTCAATCATACCATCTTAGGACTAGTTAATCGAACGTGGCCACAAGTAGTCTTGTGGCTCTGCCCACCCCATTAGGGATTTCGGGCGTGATGCTATATATGTATGTATGTATGTTGTTAATTTCGCTGTTTTAGTATCGAATCGATCTTCATAGTCTGTCAAATCCGATTGTGATCGGGTATGTGAATTATTGCTTGTTCTAACCCATAATTATTAAATTAGCTTTAAATACATATAACTGACATCCGAAACCCTAAACTTTTCTTAATATCGACACGAACAGCACTACCCTTACCTACTATGGCATCATTTGTGCATTTTGAGTTGTCAATTTAGTGCACCGAATTATGGATTCTGGTTTCAATTTTTATTTTATAAATCTTTTTTCGTAGTTAGTCAATTAAAAAACAATGATTTACTTATTAATAGGTTCAATTCGAAACGGTGTCCGCTAAATTTAAGATTGCCTAAACTTAAAATAAGAAACGTCAAACTCGATTTTGTATAGCTCCAAGGTCGAATCACGCGTTTCTTATTTCAAATTTAGCGACTTCTAAATTTAGGAAAACACGTTCGAATTGGCCCCAATATCTTTCTAAATCCACTTACTGTTGTAACCATGTGCAGTGAGCTGACATTAAATTAAACTCTAGACAGACTAGATATATAACGATTTTTAATTAGGTTACACAAGGTGTTATTGTTTAAAATGCAACCTACTTAAATGTGATAGTTTTCCAGTCGTACGAAAGCCTATCAATCGTCCGACAAAACCGCACGCTAATCCGGCGCGGAGTCCCGGCGACACGGTAATAAATCCCTAGTGCAGCAAGTAATCGCCGCGCGGCGCTGCCCGCCGGGAATACGAACGCAGTGCACTCAGACGCACACAGGGACTCATGTAGTGGACTGAGGTTTTTTTTACATGTAATAATAATAATAATAATAATAGTTTATATCAGAACTAGAATTCCATAGATGGTTAGTAACATTATAAGCTTAGCCTAAGTTAGTTTTATTTATTTATTGTTCTTTTTTAGGGTTCCGTACCTCAAAAGGAAAAAACGAAACCCTTATAGGATCACTCGTGTGGCTGTCTGTCTGTCCGTCTGTCACAGCCAATTTGCTCCGAAACTACTGGACCGATTGAGTTGAAATTTGGTATACATATGTAAGTCGGTGACCGCAACATGAACGCGTGACGTAAATATATGACATTCAAACATGTGGGCCACTTTTGGGGATAAATTAGAAAATTAAAAAAAAGTTATGCAACCTATATCGTGTGATATATCAAATGAAAGGCCTTATTGTGAGGATATTAAATATATTTTCTTTTGAATTTGAAATAAAATAGTTCGGAAGTTATTTAGGAAAATAGGCGAAAATTGACCATTCCCCTCTTATTTCCAAAACTATCGGGCCTTAAAATTTGAAAAAAATACAAAAAATAGTTCTTTACCTATAGATTACAGGAAAACCTAAAAGAAGTCTATGGTACTTAAAGTAACATAGGAAATTTCAGATAATCATGTACGGAACGGAACCCTCTCCACGCGAGTTTAGCTCGCACTTGTCCGGTTTTTTTATTTATTTAATATTCCCGGTGGCTAAACCAACTAAATGTATTAGGTAGGGGCAGTCCGGCCGGCTTGCGATCATGTTAAGTGTTATAGTGGGTTAACCCTTGACCTTAAACAACGATGAGGTCGATGATACGGCACTGCTTTGCTGTAACCATTCTCGTTGCGGTCAAAGCGCGGGCGGCACGCGGCGGCCGGGTTGCTGTTCGTCGTCAGTGGTGGTGGTGAAATTTAATCCTTCCCGGCACCTTTGTTCACCCACTTGTTAAAATCCCATTTCTGTAGTACTTTTCTGGTGATACCTGTTCAAACAAACAGACAAGCAGATACACAGACAAAAATTCATTCCATTTTTGGATTCTATTATGTTTATTTTACCCCATGTATAACGTTTTGGACACGTCTTTAATGTTAGTTTAGTTTAGATTAGTTTGTACTAATCTTTATTATATGATAATAAACTAATGGACCTGCCACTAATTCGACCGCGGTATTTTCCATACAAACTTTATCACCCCTTTAGAGATGGAATTTCAAAAAAATCCCTCCTTAATGCACCTGTAGGGTACTCCAGGAATGTCTCCTACAAATTTCAAACCTCTAGGATCACCCGTTTAGGCTGTGCGTTGTCTATAAGTGAGTCACGGTACTGTTTTATATGTATTGATTTGGGTAAGAATAGTCCCTTACCCTTATTATTTTGATATCATGCCTAATTGTTGTTGTGCCTGCTGTTTTCCTAAACGCCACCGACAGACCTCACCATGGCAAATTAAGCCCTTCATATTGCCCCTATCGGCATAAAGCATGCATGCCTTGGCAATTTCGTTATTTCTTTCCCCCCCTCTCTATTCTCCCCCAGAGACCTGTAACTCGTTGTGCGGAGAGATGTTTTTAACAACGATTGGGAATGATGTGTTTAGTTTGAATTCCTAGCTTCGTTTGTTTATGATTTTGTTACTAAATCGATTTCGAAGGCTTTTTTTTTATTATTCCTTATTACATCAATCGTGTCAAAATTTTCAGACCAAAACAGAATAGGGATGTTTCCTTGAAAAAAAAAATTATAATTCTAATTAGTCCGTCAGTTAGATTATCAAAAAATATTGAACATGTATTTTTTGCTTTATCAAATCAATCAAACTTGACAAAGATAACGCGCATCAAAGGTCGGGAAGGGGGCTCATAACGTCACTTAATGGTAAAAAGTGTGCAAAGTCGTGACGTCACGCCGAACTTCAACGCTCTATATCTTCGTCATTTTTTGCTTAATTGACAAAAGAAAAAATATATGTTCAATGTTTTCTTATAATGTAAATGACAGACTTATTCGTTTTTTTCAGGAAATACGCCTATTCTGTGTTCCTGATGGTTAGCAAGTGTAATCGTTTCAATAATATCTCTGTTTACGTACATGTAATTGATGGCTAATATATGAAACGAATTGGCATTCAAAACCCGTAATTTTGACACCTTAGTGGTTTAGAATCATATATATATTATTTCTAAAAGGTAATTTTTTGAAGACGGTCCATTTCTCCGTAATTTTTTTACCAAAATTAATGATTTAAACGTCATTTTAAAGCTTATGTTCGTCGCTTTGTCACAAAAATACACTGTGATGATAAGATCGGACGTCACACACTAATGATAATCGAGCATAAGCTTCAGCGGTTGACTAATTTCATTGCGTTAGGTAGATGACTCGGTAGCCTAATGGTTTAAGAGTACGGTACGAGCGCTAGAGGCCCCGGATAGATCCTGCGCCAGTGTCTATCTTTTTCCATTTTTAGTTTATTTCCAAATAATTCGAATCAAGTCGGGCGACGCCATTGCAGCTCATATTCTTAAACAGATCATACCTGTGCTTGAGACAGTGAGCATTTGAATATTACCCACATAATTGTGATGTGAATAATTAATAGCCTAAATTATCGAAATTGTGGCAACTTAAGATATTATTTTGTTTGAGATTGTGTTTACGGCGAAGGGGTGAGTCTAGATATTAGGGCGCAGTGTTTACCTAATTTCCGTATCCCTTGATTATTTTCTCACAAAGGGATTCTTGTTCTAGCCTTCGGATATGGCCTTCGAGGTTCGTTATTAAGAACAAGATAAACCTTTTCGTGAGGTCCTCGCTAGCCGGTGGCATTTCGGATTGGCAGGGGTCCGCCAGTCAAACCCTCCTGGCGCTCAACAATTAGTAATTAGGTCTTAGGAATAAGTTAGTTAATAGTTATTTAGGTTAATATTCTACTTTGGAATATACTTTAATTACGTTCATGTGTTGGTTGGTGGCAAGCTAATCCATAACAACACAAATAGATTAAAATTAACGTTTTTGTTAAAAAATAAATAAATAAAACCACGCGATTTGCAAGCGCCATCTATTGACAGTATGTTTAACTAACATGTGTGTTGGATATTTGGCACATGCAGACTAATGTGACGCTACTATCTTTGTGTCATTCATGTTAGGGCCGATGGAGGGTACTGCGTTAATTATTATCTTTGTCAAAATTATCTGCTATTGACAAAAAATAGACAAATAGATTACTAATAATACTTACATTTACTTATTGTCACTTTATTATATTATTATGATCCGGTGTTTGATCACGATACTGTGCGAAAATTCGCACGGGTCAGCTAGTATATATATTTATGACCTCGACTGTACCTGCCTGCCTGGGCGCTGCGTAAATATTTTCATTCAAACAAATTCAATCTTCCTTGCTTGTAATGAATTCAGTAAAGTCATTTAAATCAGGGCCGCGAAGCGACATTGGCTCTGCTATTAAAATTAATATTTATAAAAAAATTCCATGATCGAATATTGTATTTCACGCCCGATTGAGCCCATTATTATCTGTCATCGGTTCGAGCGAGTTATTTATCCACTAGTTATTACCTGGAATAAATAAAACCTCGTAAAGTACCGTTTACACAGTCCGACTAACTACAATTGAATTTGATGATATCGTGCCGTGTGTCATGAAACTGCTCTGCTTCTTTGCTCTGAACTACGGTTCTAATGCCCATATTAAGTATGAGCTCTGAACTAATTTTGTAATCAATAATAGTTTTTATTATAAGAAAATGCCTATTTGAGTTCGATATCAGTACTCCTCTGCTGCACTGGGAGTGAATAAATTGCATAGAATCCGTGCAGATGCTTATCATCCTGAACTAAATTAATCGAACGTGGCCACAAGTAGTCTTGTGGCTCTGCCTACCCCATTAGGGATTTCGGCCGTGATGCTATGTATGTATGTATGTATCAGTCTTCAGCAATGGGGAAGGTCATTCTTAATAAGCAGGTAAACGAATTGAAGCTATTTAACGGTATTAAGAATTTGAATACTTACCTACATTATATTTGTACTATGTAGCACAATCAAGATTTTCACAATATATTGAGCATTCTTTAGTAGTACAGGGCCTCTATTCGGGAACGTCCAAGCGATATTGTAGCGATGCGCTAGCGAGATTCTCATCCCACTCTTCCGCACGATGCGTAATGCGTAAGAGCGGGATGCGAATGTCGCTAGCGAGCGGCAACAATATTGCTTTGACGTTCCCGAATCGAGGCGCAGGTCATGGATTCGTGAAGTAAGGGTAATGAGGTTCAATAAAATTCTTTCTTATTTTTTTCTTATTTTGTAGCATGTACTTAAAGTATCATACATATTATTTTCATAGGTTTCTTTTTATATTCTAGCCTAAAGGGACCCTAATAGTATTCAAAGCCAAGCAGACCATTAACACTGTAAATAGTTGTCGAAATGAAACGTGAAATTAATGATACTGACTCGATTTGGCGTTTATTTAAATTGATTGAGAATTTAAAATGAAATTGATTATTGAATCCCAAAATTAATAGTTCTGTTTGCTACTACTATTTGTGTACATTACGAAAATTATTTAAAATAGGGAAACCAGTTGTAAGACGGCCGCCTTGCTTGTATTACCTATTTGGAGATTCATAGACGGCCATAATTATTTTCTATGGAAGTTTATGTCCAGCAGTGGACGTCTTTCGCCTAAAATTATGATGATGGTTCATCATACCATCTTAGGACTAATAGGTCGAACGTAGCCACAAGTAGTCTTGTGGCTCTGCCCACCCCATTAGGGATTTCGGGCGTGATGCTATGTATGTATGTATGTGATTCTCTATCGTCGCTCATCGACGAGCTGGCCGGTTTGGTCTTGACGTCGAAAGGGCTGGCGGTTTTTTTTAATTTTTTTTATTGTGATTTCAATTTGAAGCCACTCAGTGTTCTCAAATCGCGTGAACGCCTCACCTTGATTTTTTGTAAAGCCTGTTGAGGCCATATGGCACAAACGTCTATAAGAAAACGATCACCGCCGGACGCGGAGCGCATGCCCGCTCCTTCATCATGTGCTCGCTGTCATTTGTTTGCGATGTCTTTTCTAGTGTAACGTAATACTCCAATGTATCAGATAAGCTTTTTCTACAGTTTATAGATGTTTAATTTTGTTATTAAATAGGTTTTGCCCGCGACTTCATCGGCGTGGAATTCGGTTATCGCTGATCCCTCATGGTACGTTTTTCCGGGGTAAAAAGTAACCTATGTCATTATCTGTGGGACTAGCACAACCTGTCCGTGACTTGTTCGTCGCTCAGTGCGTCTCTGTTAAACTAGTCAAATATATAATGGATGCACCGAGGGACAAATCTATTAACTATCTAATATATTCAAAGAATCACGTTGATCAGTTCCTGCGTGAAAAAAGGACGAACTAACAATCCAACTAACAAACTTTTGCATTTATAATAATTAGTTAGCTAGTTTTTAAAATTTGTGAGGTTTCTCAAAGAAAATACTTCAATATTACGCGAATAAAATAACATATTACAAAGCGAATAAAAGTCGACTCGTAGAAAGTTTCACTTAGTCGTTCGGAAATTATTTCAGTAAACCATAAATACGAAGAAAATGTTTTTCTAAGAAACCATTCCGTGCTTCGAAATGACAGAAAAATAAACTACGTAACCGGAATAGGCAAGAACTCTCTCAAAAGACTTTGCAGACGTTTGCTTGACTTCAAATAAAAAAAATACACATCAGAAACGGCCACGTCGCTACTTTGAAACAAGCTATAATCAATTATTGCAAAATTAGCCTTGTCACAAGTGGGTAAAGTTTGGTTTTAATTAGACCGCTTTTGAGATAAAAGCTTTTTTCTCAGTGATGCATTATTTTCTTACAACCCTATTATTCTAAAGTCAACCTTAATGCTAGGGTGAAGAGTTGGAACTCAAATGAAAAATTGCTTAGCAAGCTAACTAATTGTAACTTCATATTAGGTAATTCGGTAAAGTTACCTAAATGCGTTTATTTAATTTGAAATAAATTTAAAAAAACTTCATTCACGCCTTTCATGACTTATTCAGTTTTGCTTCATGGCGTAGACAGTTCATGAATGTTCTTGGATTAAAAACATACTTTAAAATTCTATTTCTTGTATTTTCTAGAATTATTCTTGGTACCTACTCTTCATAAGTGTAGCGAGTTCACCATAATTTAATTAGTTATTGTCTTAGGTTTTTTGTGCTTAGAAATAATACACGTTGGATATTATATTTGTGTCATGCGCACTTCCAGGGCTAAAACGTTTTCTCCCTTTTCAATGTTAACCGATTTTGTCAATTTTTAACCATCTTCAAAAAAGGAGGAGGTTATATATTCGACCAGTATTAGGGTTCTGTACTTAAAAGCAAAGTTTGTTCGTCCTTTCGTGGTAATGCTATACAGAACTGCTTGCTATTTGCATTATATTTAAATCGTTAGATTAGACTATACAGCGATAATGTGTAGTCATATTCATGAATCTGTGTGTGCACCGAAAGATATAGTGTCATCTCCTTTTCTCCTACTGTAATAGTTGCGTTCCTTTTCACGCATCCGCCATTTTACGATCAATCATTTTAACAATGGGAGTAAAAATATTTTGTTAAATAATGGTACTTACGAATGAAATGTTACGCCTTTTGCTTTATTAGTGTTCTTTACATTGTTCAGGCATCTATCAACGAGCAAAACGGCATAATGAGACACTATTACTCTGGAAAAATTACAACGCTCATTATGACTGACACGTGCACTCGTTACCGCTTTCGAATGAGCACTAATTGCAGCTTTGCGAATTTCGCTAACCTCACGAGTGACGTAATCCGGCGCGGTCACTATATGGCCTGTCTTATCTAACGATTTAAATCTATGGGTATTTGCATATCTCACGCTCAATCCGCTTCCCTGTCCCGAAAGTGAGTTAAACAATACAACTGAATACAGTTAACAGATGTACATCCAATATTCTGTAATGCGTGTTGTTTTTAATTACGTCTGTTTGTTCGGTTCTCTGCTTGTGTGGGGTGCGAGTGATTATCTTTGTTTGGGACACTTTCGATTTGTTCATTTGTTTAACGGTATAAGATTATGTTGGATTAGTTTGAATTGGGATTCGGGTGATGGAAGCATGTGAGTAAATAATGAAATAATTGAATAACGAATGTAATTAAAATGTTTTAAAAGTAAATGCGATTCATTATGTTATCTTTACACGCTTGATTTAGACATATACAACGTCTACTACAGAATAGGCCTCCCCTAAAAATGGAGAGATTTGCCATAATCGCCACGCTTGCCAGGCGGGTTGGCGACCGCAGTTGGTCATGATAGTACTCGAAGGACGCTGCTGCCTATCTTTTGGTTGGTCCTTGTGGCCTTTTACGACACCCACGGGATGATGGGGTGATGCTGCTCTTAGCCGGCAAACCACGAAGATATACTTACATTATTGTTTATTTTAGGAATTGCCACAGTTATGATGTTTAAAAACCGAGATTTTTTCAATCATGTACCGTAAGTATAACACTTAAAATTCATAAAGGCGGAGACAAAGAAACATAAATACTGAAGCTACTGGTGAACGTATCTGATTACGTACTTTGAACGAATTTTGCCTCGACATGCCAAATTATGAAGTAGTTTAAAAATGAAATGTTGTAAATAGAATTTTAATTTTAATGGATTCTTTCAACGAACCTGTAATTGGATATTAATTTTGTTGCTTATTCTGTTTAAATTAAAATTATTACTTTTTCACATGCTCTCAAAGTTTGTTCTATGTGTCAGTAAATTTGAAAATTGATCTTACGTATGAAGCAGCTATTTAGGCTGTGTGGCCACAGAAGAGTGGGTAAGTAGATTTTGGTATGAGTTTTTTATACCCATTACGTATTCAAGATTTAGTTTTAGTAAATGGGTATTCCGTATGTATTAATATAACTCATAAACTGTTACCCATAAAGGGTATAGTCGACCTACTTTTTTTTAAACTGGCCCTCCCCATTGACGGCGCGTAAAAAAGTAAAAGGAATAAAAATACAAATGTGGGATGAGAAAATTTTATAATTGCAAGTTATTGTAAGTTATTCTAAACTAACATAACTTTTAAGGAACTCTTTTTTTTCCAACTATAAATATGTTATTTTCCTATTTTTATGTGAACTCGGATGTAAATGATCATTGCGCCCTCGAATCATATGCGTCCTCACTTACCTCCTACCTTAACATCTTTGTTCATTTGATCTCATGGTTAACAATCTACTATTGAAGAAACCAGACGTCCTATATTATTTCACTTTCAACTGAAAAAATACATTAATAATGGTTGCTCAAAACCTTCATAGTCTTTTTGTTCCCTAATAGGCTCGGCTCAGCATAATGCGTCCATGCCCATGCTAGGCACGTCCCGCTGCGCGCGGCCCGGGAATCCGCTATCATGCTGGCCCCGCTTACCTTTGGAGGTATTCTTTGCACGAGACAGTATTGACTCCACTCATATGACTTAATAATGTTTTGAATGGCGTACAAATCCTTACCTTTTTGGATTCCGTACCCGAAGGGGTCAACGGGACCCTATAACTGAGCCTACAACGTCCGTCCGTCTGTCAGAGGCCTCTAGCTCAGCAACGGTAAGAGCTAGAAGGTAGCAATTTTCACAGAATATGTGTTGTTATGGCATGAATACTAGCAAATAATAAAACCTGAGAAGCTCATACATTGATACCCTAAAAATTAACTGATTTTAGACCAATTTTGTTGCAGCTGTATTTCCAAAACGGCTTAAGTTTCAGCTATCAAATTTGGGCTGATTTTATTTTATACTCCATAGTCTAACAACAAATATCAATTTAATGGTGTTCTGTAATACATATATTAAAATCAAGCCAAAAAATCACCGCTGCAGCTTAACGATCTGCCAACTTATTGGCAATTGTAACTGTCGAAGTTCTTATAAAATTAACAAGTCCATTATTGATTGGTTGAGCTCATGCCAAATTGGCGTAGCACGGAACCCTTTGTGTTTACATTTAAAAAAATAAAAAAATATATGAAATATATAACATAATATAGAAGTTCCGCGCGACGTCACGACTTTGCACACTTTTTACCATTAAGTGACGTCATGAGCCCCCACTCCCGAACTTCGATGCGCGTTATCTTTGTCAATTTTGATTGATTTGATAAAGCAAAAAATACGTGTTGAATATTTTTTGATAATCTAACTGACGGACTAATTAGAATTATTTTTATTTTACCCAGGAAACATGTTTGTATGTTGCACTTTATTCCTTGTAGTTTTAGTGTTTTTGTAATATTGTAATTACCTAACCTCCGGAAAATATTTAAAAAATATCAGAGGCGAAGCGTGAGGGTAAGTCGGTGTATCATTTCTATTTTTAAACATTATATTAGCACTCATTAAATATTGTAGTAATATAAAAAAAATATGTAATATGCAATTTTTATGTTAATACAAAACTAATTAATAATATTATAATTTTTGAGTTAAGAATATATGCAACGGCTTACCCTCACGCGCCGCTACTGAAAAATATATCAATATACAGGGACGATCTTGAGCTGAATTGTAAGACTACAACTAGTTGAATAAATAGACTGATATTTCAAACGCTGTCAGTGTGCGCTGCCATTCGAGTATAAACGATCCAGAGTAGATACAGAATTCAGTGAACCCTTATTTATACTTAACTAACTATTCTCAGAAACTCTTATAGGAAAGCGAGTAGGTAAGCCCTCTCTGAAAGGAAATAACTGGGAATTTTCTTTTACTTGAAAATGAAGCGCTGCAGCTTTTCCTTTGGGAATGAATCTTAACGCATTGAGCAAATGTGATGTTTCTTGTACTTAGTATATATTTATTGATAACGTCATATACTTATCTTAACACTTTCACTGCCAGCCCAAAATGAAGTTCCACCCCGGGGGCCATAGAATTTCTTCAATACAAAATTACTCGGTATAGCAACCCGACTAGTGGGTCGTCCGGCGTGGTGATGTAGAATTCGATATTCGAGTTCTTGGCACTGAATGTGTTAATTACCCTTTTAATATAAATTAATGAAATGTTTACTATTTTATACCTACTTAACAAGGTGTTTATCTTTCGATACAAAACATTGTAATAGCCATGTAGGTATAGAGGCCTCTATTCGAGACTGGTCTAAGTAATGAAGCCACTAACTAGTATGGTAACGAAAGTCGATATGTTTTTTCACTTTTCTATCAATGAAACCTTCGCAAAGTAAGATAAAGAATATGATATACCTTAACACTTTGGCAATGTGGAATAGAGCCCCTCTGTTGCATACGAGTAAAATACTTGATTAAACATATGGTACATAGTGAAAGAAGTACAGAATTATTGGAAACAACGCTGTAATCATTTGCTATATTTCCACAGCACCAAAAGTACTAAGTTCAAAGAACCCTCGAAGAGAAAATCCTACGTAATAAATGTCTGTAATTGGTCAGCTGTCGTCTAACGATGGCGGACCCGAGAAACAACTTAAGAGGTCGACTTAGGAGTTAGACGGTATACTCACATGGTAAATATCATTCCTAAAATGAATCTGATTGGATGGGCCTTGCTTTATTGTCAGGCACCTGTCTTCCATTTCTATGATCTTCTTCTCCTAATTCTTCTTCTTATCAATTTATTTTTGAGCCCAGATTATTATTAACCGACCTCAAAAAAGGAGGAGGTTATCTATTCGACCTATATCTATTTTTTATAACAATTCTGATCGCCGATTACTTATATTAAAAAGCTAATATTAAACAGTCAACGATGTTGCGAACGCCTTTTTTGACGTGAAAAAAAAAGTTGTCGTGATAATTTGTTTTGTATTTCTGCTTTAACATTAATAAAACATTTACAGACCGTACTCTTCTATCCATTTCATATTGAAACTAAACTATAACGTCTCTAAGAACATCTGTTAACGTCATATTAGCCAGGTTTATGATCGCAACTACGAGGGTGGCAGAATCTCTAAGGTGTAGAGTGTGAGCCGGTGATACCCCGGACAGCAATGGATGCCGATAATTGGTCAGTTGTCACGTCGTTCGCTACTGCTGACGTATGGCCGCTGGTTTATTTGAGGTGGTTATCGGTTAATTTGGTGGTAATGGTTGAGTTGCAAGAAGTTGCGTGGTGAAGTAAGTGTTTGGTTTATTAGGGGCGGATTTTGTTGTTCTTTTGCCTGTTCTATTTTAGCAGGCGTATCCAACACCTTAAAAGAACTGTGAACCAACGGCAAAGATCACCCTTTTCATACAAGAGGCGATAACGATTTCTACCCCTTAAATGATAACCGAATTTGACAAATTTTTGATAGATTGTCAGTTAGAACAAAATGTAGGTCTATACGTTTTTGAATGTTGATTAAAGACAAACAAAAGTCAAATAATCGCTGAAACAGCAATAAAACTGAATTTATTGACTATAGTGCACAGACCAAAACGTAAATTTAGACCTACATTTTGTTCTGAATGACACGCTATCAAAAATTGGTCAAAATAACGGGGTAACGGTGAAGGGGTGGAAATCGTTATCGCCTTTTGTATGAAAAGCCATAGCTTCACACTCCTCTTAAGTTGATTTGCACTTAAGTAGTACATGCAGTAATTAAAATCTTGTGTGGATAGATACGAAAGATTTCTCTCAAAGTGTTCACTCTGTCTATTGGTTTTTATGATTAAAAGGTGCTTCTCAAGCATAGCCCTTTTGAAGTTTTTATCTTGATTTATATATGTGTTCCATTCGTCTGCAACCTGCTGTTATACCAGTCTTCGTCAACCAGCTGTCAACCTATACATAAACGTCGTCAATTTAATCAAAAGTCAAATTGAGTTTTCTTTATGAATTCGGCCATTAAAGTGTCAATTTGCTAACGATAGCTCCGTGATGAACAGTTTTATTTTTATTTTAATGAGTGTTTTGTATGAGGCATATAAATTCGCTCGTTACGCTGCATCTGCAACTTCCAACCGTCCCATTACTCCCAGTCTATGCGGTAACAGTCATATCTCATTTAATTACGGTTTAAATTCATTCCTCAGAGCCAGGGCCGTAGATTAGGCAAATTCAGAAGAATCACATTTTTACCACCATACCATTACCATTACCACTTGATTGTAGATTGGTAGCTGTCTAGTTCAGAGTTGGTCATGCACCATTCATTTAGAGTATTTCCCAGAAGGAGTATATTTACCCGCTATAACTACTTTAACCCGACTGCGAGAAGCCAATAGGAGGGTATAGAGTTTAAGTGAGTGAGTGTATTATGTTGTACGTATGCATGTGACGAAAAATTGGATGTTCCACATTAGCTCCTGAACTACTGGACTTATTTAAATAATAAATGGGGTACGTGTCATATGATTTGTGGAGGACTTGCGTATGTCAAAGGCTTTATAAGAATTATAAGGATGCGTCATACTACAATTTTTTAAACGTCGCCAGTCGGGTTGTCTTTATTAACTTTACTTTTTATAATTATAATGGACACTTGAAACAGAAATGTAAATATGCGAATTTAATTATTTGAAAGTCCAATCAATGTCGTATATTAAGCTGGTAGCTTAGTTGTTCTGAATTTAAAACATCTGATTTGTCAATACTCTCCGTGTTGTCCATTCATGAAAAGTGCAATTATCGAAGTTAGCATGTTTAAGTAAATGTTGCATCTAATGTATCACATAGTCAAACCTTGATGCATCAAGAGTTTAATGTCTTAGCTTTATAACGCTAAGCCCTCGTTAACAGAGACGCGGTATACCGCGCGTCGCGTCGAGAAGCGCGTCATGTGATAAATTCAAACATATGGCCGTGTACAAAAGCGTTCATGCAGAAGCATTTTGCTTGATATGCATATGCAGCGTTGCTAAGCGGCGGAGCACTCGGCGGGCATCGCTGCGGCGCATGCGGCGTTTGTCGTGGTTGCGCACGCATCGTCGCAGGAAATTTTGTCGCGTTAAAGTCGCGTCTCTGTAAACGAGGCCTTACGTTAGACCACCTTGGCCAGATTTTGTAAAAAAAAATCGATCAAATTTCAGTCAAAAATTTCGAAAATTTATCGATTTACTATACTTTTCTCTTAACCTTTATAAATCTTATTTCATTTAGTGCTTTAGTTTTCATACGGTTTTAGGGACGTTGCGCACTTTGTACGTAGCGGTCCTTCTGCACCTATCTATTCTGTGCGAACGCTATTAACATTTTTACGGGAACAAAAATGGCGGTGGTCGAATGTTACGATGCCAACCTAACTATGCACATTGACCAAACAGAACTAAACTTTAGTCGCTAGTAATAAGAGCGCTGTTAAACTTTTTGAGTGTCGCAAAGACGGCCTGGGTCTTTTATGAGATTCGCCTAGGATAGCCGTTTACGTCCGGGTTCAGTTTCCGTACGACTTGATTCGCAACTTTTACTCGCAAAGTTTGTTTCGGACGGTTTTTCTGGAACCCTCGCATAAATAGGGCTGTGCCCTTGTTTTATTTAGGGTTTGAGATAAGGTGTGTGGTGATGCGAGAGTTTTCTGCGATAGAGAATATTTCTTAATTCTTGACCCTGCGTACGAAGTTAGCGGTCCCGGGTTCGATTCCCGGTAAGGGCAGCTATTTGTGTATTGAGCACGCGTGTCGGTTCCTAAGTCTTGGATGTTTCCTATGTATTTAAGTATTCATTTATCTATTATAAATATCGTCATCTAGTACCCATAACACAAACCTTTAGAGTTTACTTTGAGACTAAATTGATTTGTGTAAAGATTGTCCCCTGATTTATTTATTTATTATTTGTTTCAGGTAAGTTTCAAGTTTTGATGTCTATTTTTAGAGGTAAGTACTCAATTTTGTTAGTGTGTTAAAATGGAGGTAGATATTTGATCGGCGCCTCTATTCGGGAACGCTAAGTCATGTTCTAGCGACTTGCGAGCGAGATTTCAAAACGCACTCTTCCGCACGACGCGTAAAACGTAAGAGCGAGATGCGAGTCCGCTCGCAGGTCACTGCAGTATCACTTAGACGTTCCCGAATAGAAGCCCAGGTTAATGAAAGTGATATTCTAGCAAAGAGGCCTTAACACAAGAATAAAATAACACTAAAGATATCACTATAGTGTTTCATCTTTAGTTAGGTTTTATTGTCACATGAGTTTTGAAAAAGTCGATATACATACACGACATTCGCACGTTTAAAAATAAAAGGAAACAAGTCAAAATGAAATTCACTTTTGTTTTAAACTTAACTCAAACGCGTTAAAATTGAATTTGGAATGGATTTGTATTTCACATTATTTCTTTTTATTTTTAAACGAGAGATATATAATACAGTTTAAGGTTGTTATTAGCAATGTTTTTGAAAAATAACATAAAACTTATTGGTTCATATGACACTTTTTCCGACTTCTCATTTCGAAGGGGAGCGAAGAAACTGCTTTTTTCATCACTTATCAGGGGTCCACTAAATTGCGTCAAGTTTCCTTTGAAGTATAGACGGCATTTCGTTTTTGTAAGCGTCTTTTTGTGACAGCGTTGATCAAAATATACGCTTTCAAAAAAACAATATATTATTATAAGCTTAAGCCATATATACGTTTACACAGGATATTTGCTTTGATCCATGGACTTGCCAATTTTTTTTATTTTGCAGAATATTTTATATGAAATTGCAATTTTCTGCGTTAAAAAGAATAAGAGCGCTTTCACACTACGTCCAATCCGAATCGGAACCGAACCCGTGGAAACACAGATCTAGAAATCTCGGACGAAATTCGGATATTGTCCTACTAGTCCGATCTCTGATCCACCTGCCACACTGAACTAAACTGGATGCCTGCGTAAACTAACATTTAAATAGTTCAACGACTACTCAGGACCGTATTTTCATGGGGTCGGATCGGATTCGGATCGGACCTAGTGCTAGAGTGCTCTAACAATTTCATCATCAGATCTAAATCTGTTAAAGAATACAGTGACGCTAATAGTAGGTACTTTATTTTTATTGTTATTATTTTGAACATATGGTTTCTTTTGTTATTGATTGTATTTGTGACATTTTGAAATTTAATTTTAAGACATATCTATTTTGATTATTCCTAGAATTATTTCTAGTCGGTATTTTTATGTTATTCTGTTTCAACTGACGATCTTTTTCATCATTATCTTTAACACGTAATTTTTGTAATGATTTTTTCATAAATAAATAAATGACCTACCTACCTACCTACCTAAAGCTACATGTGCTATTTTTTATCGAAATCTGTGTAGTAATTTAACGTGGAAACAGAAGAGACTCATATCATATTTATAATATTAGCAGGGATTTGCTTTCGTGAATTATACAAACTGGGTGGAGTGACAGGCCTCCACATCCGGTTCCCGGACGAGCGGAAATGTTCAAGCCTGAAGCCTTCTCGACCCCATCAAGGTGCCTGCAGGGTTATGATTATCTTGCTATTCAAAGACTCGAGGACGCATCGCATACTGGTATAAACCAGTTTTTTAAAGCTTGATCACGAAAGCGACACCAATAATTGCTATAGCTACTTATAAGGTAGTGGTCGCTCTATGAAGTGTAAAACTTTCCCCCACTAAATTTGGGTAGACTTGGATTCTCTTAGCTCGGAAAACTTTGGATTTGCATGAAACTGAAAATTTCTATTTCATCAAATTTCATCATATTTCCTCATTGTACTACTTTTCACGGAAATAATAACTACAGGATACTATTTATCTTCAGTAAAACAAAAACAATGGTTACCCTTTAATATGCCCGATTACGAGTTCTTTTAGCAGAAGCGCGATAAAAAACAATACAAATTTTATCGCGGTGAAGCGTCTCACCTCAGAACGATAAATCTAAAACCTAAGCCACCTGGGCGTTCGACATCCCTGTGATTATGAATGAGGCCCCCCACCCACCCACCACCATAAGCGTGAGCCAAGAAAATTTAAACCCTACCCCACAGTATTAAAGTCTCAATCGCATTGACGGCCCGTTGTCTCACATCTACTGAATACTTAGCAATAACAGAATTAGCGTTCGAAAGGCAAACCGTATTCCGTTGTGCATAGAACGAGCATACAAATCGTTATATCTCACTTGGGAGATAGGGCATTATAAAACGAACTTAATGTTAATCGGCGTAAGGTCGAAATTGAAACGACGGTTGTTGAAGGGGGGTTAATAATTTTAAGGGGTTGTTTACACCCCGGGTCCCGGGCGCAGCTCGTCTCCCGGGCTACGTACCCCCCAGCTGCACTTGCACGGAGTGTATACGCGCCCTAACGCTGGCCGCCGACGATTGGCTCCGATGAAATTTTGAAATAGGAATGCTTGTTTGAAATTCGAATGCGTGTTTATGAATAAGGGTGGATTGGTTTTAACGGTCAATTTCTGTGTTTGTTGAGCAGTGATCGAGGTTCGGATTTGCCGACGGTCGTTTTATCGTTTTGGTGGTTTTTTTAAACAGGTTTTTATACCTTCATTTCTGGGCATGTCTTTCAGTACATCTATATATCTTCTATATCTACCTTATACAACTACAAAAAAGAAAGGTGTCTGTGATTTCAAAAAAATGCTAATTACATTATGCCTAAGCCTAAATTAAGGTTTTAAGAATTTTTGTCTCTCTGTCTGTCTGTTTGTCGGTCTGAATATTTGTCCCAAAAAAGCACAGATATCTGAAAGGGTTTCGCAGGTATGAAATAGCTGTATGTAAAATTATTCCGTTTGATAAATAAAAATCTAATTCTCCGTTTCTCTTAACTCTTTCGGTTCAACAGTTCAGCTTCTTATATAAAAAAGTATATATATTTCATCCTTTCGTTATATGAATACTTAGTTAACGAAGGTGCTGTCTCTTTTTATTAAATTAAATTTTCTTGTGAAGCGTAAGATTTAAGTTTATGAATAACGCTCATTAAAATAAGTAATAAAACGAAAAAACCTTTTCCAATGTTTTGTCTGCACATACATACAGGATATGCAAGTCAGCAATTTTCTAACTGTAATTAATAATATCTTACAAATTCATCAGATTATACCTCACTACTGGGCACTAGTGGCTAAGGATGTCGGCTCGTGTCGTGAGGTTCGGGTTCGAATCCAAGCGGTTGCCATGCACCAATGAGTTTTTCAAACGTATGTGTACATTATCTGCCTGCGAATCGCGGTAAGCGATGCGATGGTGAGGGAAAATATCGTGAGGAAACCTGCACATTCGGGTAACTAAATATGTAATCATGATCCAATTAGTATAGTTCTGTCACAAGAGCTACGAAGGTCAGACGGCAGTCACTCTACTCTACTGTAATAACCCGACCTGCTGAACCTGGGATTATGATCAAAACGTACCCCGAATTATTTATTTATTCACTTATTATCAGGCAAGCATTTGTACATACATACATACATAGCGTCACGCCCGAAATCCCTAATGGGGTGGGCAGAGCCACAAGACTACTTGTGGCCACGTTCGATTAATTCGTCCTAAGATGGTATGATGAACCGTATGGTGACAGGTGACCAGCCCATCGCCCATACAAATAGTCCACCATGTTGGAGAGGAGGACCCGTCCTGTAAGCGACGAGCTCGGTTACCCTTAATTAGTTTTAAATATAATAGTTTTTATTTCTGGAAAAGGGTAGTTTACGGTATGTCGCCGCCATTTTGATTTTGGGCTATCGGGCGCGGCTCCTCAGTCCTCCGTAAGCTATCCGCCAGAGACACCGCATAATATCTTGTTAATTCATGTACCTTTTTGATTATCGAAATAAACTGTTCTCGAGCTTAAATCGTTCATCATTACCGCCGCGACACCCCAACTGCTACAGTTGGTCACTTCGACCGGATTTAATGTTCAGTACGCCGCCGCCGCGAGCTGAAATGGTGAAAACGCGCAGTACCATTCGTAAAGAACGTGATCAGTTACAAGCAATGGATAGTGAATCTGAGCTGCAACATCAAACAGCGCAGCTACCTCCAATTGAGCCAAACCAGACGCCTGGAATGGGCAGCGTTAAGTCAGAACATATGCCGGCCATGCGGCCAGCAGCCGTTTTGCCACAGCCCGCCACTTCAATAGTTTCGAAGTACAAACGGTCCACGTCGTCGTCAGTGTTGGCACGGAAAAAACGGTTAGAGCTGGAAGCAGCGCAAGAAAAAGCTCGGATACAAATGGAGTTGATCGACAAGAAACTCGAGGCCGATTTGGCGGACCTCGAGGACGAAGAATACAGTCCACATACGAAGAGTTCGCACTCCAACGTTGAAAGGTGGGTAGAAAGCACTCTGCACGAACCACAAGAAAAGCAGCACGTTCACGATTATGGAAAACACTCGAACGAGCCGCGCCAGCCGGACGCTGTTGCCGCCGGCACCTCGGATCAAACGGTTCAGATGCTAGCGAGTGCACTTCAAGACCTCGCCGCCTCCTCTAAGAACAACGGACCTAGTGCAAACCTGCTCAGCCGCATAAGTACTCCCAGAGACCTTCCAGAATTTTCTGGGGACCCACTAGAATGGCTTCAGTTCAAACAAGCATATGAAGAATCCAGCCAAGTGTGCGGCTTCAGCCCTAAAGAGAACCTATGGAGATTACGAAAGTGTCTCCGCGGCTCAGCCAAAGACGCCGTTTCGGCCCTACTGATAACTGCCACGTCATCGGATGTCATCATGTCCACCTTAGCATTACGATTCGGTAATTCCGATACCATTATAAATAGAATAATGCAGGACATTCACAAACTCCACTCCGTGTCACCAGAGTACCAAAATGACATCGTTATATTCTCCGTGAAAATACAGAACTTCATAGCAGCTGTGCGTGCCGTAGGCCGCGAAGAGTACCTGCAAGGAATAAACGTATCGTCTATAATTTTAGCAAAGCTACCGCCAGTGCTCATTTCTAAGTGGTCGGATTATAGTTATCCCCTTATCATAGAAGGTACAAGGTCGCGATTGGATATATTGGCCGAGTTCCTAAACAGAGAAGCGGTAAGAATATCCACTACAGCAAATGTAAGCTTAATGACCGGACGCAGCAATAACTATACAGTCAGTCGACCGCACACTGTGTTAGTACAATCCGATCAAGGTGAAAATAAGTGTTTATTTTGTAGTGGACCTAAACACAACTTAGTAGAATGCAAGAAATTTAAAAAAGCACTGCGCAAGGACAGGTGGCGTCACGTTAAGAGGTACGGAATTTGTTATAAATGTTTGATATTCTGCCACGAACGCGAAACCTGCCGCGCGCCCGACTGCGATAAGGAAGGGTGCGGCGGCGCGCATCACAAGTTACTACACTACGAAGTAAACAAGAACCCGCGCCAGCCGGCCGCGGCCGCCGCGAGCGCCGCGGCCCCGTCGCCGGCGGCGCCCGGTCCCCGCTCCGCGTTGCCGAGTGTACAAACAATACCGGCGCAAGTGACGGAGGCTGCGACTTACCTAATCACTAGTGAAAAGAAAGTTTTACTTAAAGTGGTGCCTGTGAACATTTACGGACCGAACGGTATGTTTAGTGCAAATGCACTCCTCGATGACGGTTCGTCCGTCTCGCTCATTAGTTCGGCCCTCGCGCTGCGCGCGGGACTGCGCGGGCGCGCGGAAACGATACGTGTGTGCGGCGCTTGGAACAATAACGCGTTAGTGTGTGAATCGTCGGTAATGACTCTAAGCATTTCTGGTGCTGATAAATCTGATAATAAAATGTTTCGTTTAAATGCTCGTAGCGTCAAAGAATTAAACTTACCTACGCAAGATTTATCCATAGTAGATTGCAATAAATATGCTAACTTAAAAAATATTAAAGATAAATTGTATTGTAACGAACTGCTGAAGCCCGAATTGTTAGTCGGTCAAGACAATTACCATTTATTGTTACCGTTAGAATTAAGTGTTGGTAAACATAACGAGCCGTCTGCTACTCGAACACCCCTGGGCTGGTGCGTGCACGGCGTGGTGCCGGTGCGGGCGCCGCCGACTTACGCGGCGCTGAGCGTCAGCGAGGGCCCGCACGACGGCGACGCGGCGGAGCGCGCGCTGCGCGAGCTGCACGAGGTCGTGCGCCGCTCGTTCGCCATCGACGCTCTAGGAGTATCAGGTATGCCCAGACAGAATGCTAACGACGTGCGTGCCCAGGCGCTGCTGGAAGCGACGGCGACCCTTGTCGACGGCAGGTGGACGGTTGGACTGCCGTGGAAGGATGTGACCTGTATGCCGGACAGTTTCCCCGCTGCGTTAACCAGGTTAAAAGGCATAGAACGGAAAATGCTCGCTAATAAAGAGTACGCGCATAGGTATGAGGAGCGTGTTAATCATTTATTCGAAAACGATTTCGCTAGGGAGGTGAAAGACCCGCCGGGCTCTTCTAGGGTATGGTACTTGCCGCACTTTGGGGTCGACAACCCTAACAAAAAGAAGCTGCGTTTGGTCTTTGACGCCGCTTCGAAAAGTCATGGGTTGTCGCTTAACGACCATCTTTTTACAGGGCCGGACCTACTCGCATCTCTCTTCGGGATAATGGTACGTTTTCGAGAGAATAGGGTCGCGGTCACCGGTGATATAAAGGACATGTTTTTGAGGATAAAAATTCATCCGGCAGATCAAAATTCCCTCAGATTTCTCTGGAGAGGCAGCCCTACCGGAACTGTGAACACGTACGCGATGACGTCGTTAATTTTTGGAGCGAACTGCTCGCCCTTTATCGCACAGTACATTAAAAATAAGAACGCACGCAGGTATGAGTCATCGCACCCGGCCGCCGTCGCTGCGATCTGCTCGCAGCACTACATGGATGACTACATCGACAGCCTTCCAGATGAGGCTACCGCCATACAAATGGTAAAAGATGTAACACAAATACATGGCGCAGGGGGTTTTGAGATCCGGAATTGGACCAGCAATAGCGCAGCCGTCCTCGGTAGCATTCCACAGGAGACCATAGCGAGCTCTGCTGTTAAGTTCAAAATAGATCAACAGTACGAAGGTGAGCGAACGCTCGGGCTGATTTGGTTCCCTAAAAAGGATGAGTTGGGCTTCGACGTGTCCTTGAAACGTGTTCCCGAAGGTATAGTACGGGGGCTACAAAAACCTACCAAAAGATTAATGCTTAAAGTAGTTATGTCCATTTTTGACGTTTTTGGGTTTTTGGCGCCATTCACCATTCAAGGAAAAATTATGCTTCAGGACACGTGGAGGACTAATATTGACTGGGATGATCATATACCGGAAGAAATATTCAAAAGGTGGCTCCAGTGGCTCAATTTATTAAAGGTAATAGATAAGATTCGCATTCCTAGGTGCTATCACCAAGCGGCCATGGGTGCGAGCGAGATGGAGAATGCATCGGTTGCTACTAAGACCGCCCGACACGGAGAGCCATGCGCTACGCCGGCGACGAGTGCTACGCAAAACTTGCTACGCGCATCCGCTACGAGCACGGCCGCCGCCGCCGCGAGCGCTACGAATAATTATAAAGACTTACGATTGCACATCTTTAGTGACTCATCAACGAAAGCAATGTGCGCCGTGGCATTTTGGCGATGGGAACATGAAGGTAAAGTATGCGTTGCCTTTGTAGCCAGTAAATGCAGAGTAGCGCCCGTGAAGCCTACTACTGTGCCCCGGCTCGAGCTGCAGGCGGCGCTGCTAGCCGCGCGGCTCGCCGGCACCGTGCAGCGCGAGCACAAGCTGACCGCGGCGCGCCGGTATTTTTGGTGCGACTCCACTACTGTGTTGCACTGGATTAAAAATGACGCGCGCAACTACAAAACATTTGTCGCTAACCGGTTGGGAGAAATCGACGAGTTGTCGCGCGCTGATGAATGGCGTTATATACCTACTAAGTTGAACATTGCAGATGTCGCCACTCGTGAGACTTACGACGACACTATTTTAAGGCAGAGTGGTTCAAAGGGCCATCATTTCTATATGATAGCGAGCCCGAATGGCCACTCGACGTTGTGAAACCTGAAATAAATAAGCTTAACCTAGAATGTATAAATTTAATTCAAGATGAATTAAATTACTCACCTGTTCCTGATCCCAGTCGATTTTCTTCTTGGTTGCGATTACTGAGGGCGACGGCTGCTGTTTTGAAATTTGCAGAAAGGTGTAGAGGAAAACTTGCGGAGATTGACTGCACTATGATGGAGCGTGCTGAACAGGTATTGCTGAAACATGCTCAAACACAATCTTTCAGCAACGAAATAACTTTGTTAAGAAATGGTAAAGCTTTAGATCGTAGTAGTAGGATAATGAAATTGTCGCCTTACCTGGACGAGCACGGGGTCCTCCGCTGCGCCGGACGCATCGACGCGGCGCGCGACGTGCCGCCGCCCGCGAAGAGGCCGATCATCCTTGACGGCAAGCACCCCGTGGCGCGCCTGTTGGTCCGGAGCTACCACGAGAGGGCCGCGCATGCCAACCAAGAAACCGTCGTTAACGACCTCAAACAAAAGTATTGTTTGATTAAACTACGACCTACAGTGAAGACCGTAGTGTCTGGTTGTATGCTGTGTCGCATTAGAAAGGCGAAACCGGAAGTCCCAAAAATGGGAGACCTGCCTGAAGCTCGCTTGGCTCATCACCATCGGCCGTTTACTTTCTGCGGCCTGGACCTATTCGGGCCTATGGAAGTCACTGTAGGGAGACGTCACGAAAATAGGTATGGCGTTCTTTTTACCTGCCTCACCGTGAGAGCGATACATCTAGAAATCGTTCACTCCCTCACCACTGATTCATTAATTATGGCGCTCCGGAGGATGGCCGCCAGACGCGGTTGGCCACGACACCTCTATTCTGATAACGGCACCAATCTGCGTGGAGCTGACTCAGAACTGAAGAGGTCACTGCAGGAGCTAAATGAGGGGGCCCTGAAAAGCCAAGCAGTTAACTGTGGGGTGAAGTGGACGTTCATTCCACCCGCTACTCCCCATTGGGGTGGGGCATGGGAACGACTCATCCGAAGCGTGAAAACTTCCCTTAAAGTTATATTAAAGGAGCGAGCGCCCAAGGATGAAGTTCTTAGCACCCTGATGACGGAAGTAGAGAACATCGTTAACGGCCGACCCCTCACGCACGTGTCAGTGGAGCCCGGCAGCGAGGAGACGCTGACTCCAAACCATTTTCTTTTAGGTTCGTCATCGAACTTACCAGCTGCAGGAACCTTCGACGACTCCGAATTTTATCTGCGGAAACAGTGGCGCAAATCCCAAAGGCTAGCCGATATGTTTTGGACGCGATGGGTGAAGGAGATCCTGCCGGACCTCGTACCACGACAGAAATGGACTCAGGAGCACCAGCCGCTACAGGTAGGTGATCTTGTCCTCATTGTCGACCCGGCTGCTCACAGGCACGTGTGGCAAAAGGCCGTCATACAACGAGTGTTTCCTGGCCGAGACGGTCGGGTTCGAGTGGTTGAGGTAAAAACACAGTCTGGCACGCTGAAGCGTTCTGCGGCTCGCGTTGCTCGGATACCGCTAGGTAATGAGTGCTGAGCCAGCACTGGGGTGGGGTGTGTAAGCGACGAGCTCGGTTACCCTTAATTAGTTTTAAATATAATAGTTTTTATTTCTGGAAAAGGGTAGTTTACGGTATGTCGCCGCCATTTTGATTTTGGGCTATCGGGCGCGGCTCCTCAGTCCTCCGTAAGCTATCCGCCAGAGACACCGCATAATATCTTGTTAATTCATGTACCTTTTTGATTATCGAAATAAACTGTTCTCGAGCTTAAATCGTTCATCATTACCGCCGCGACACCCCAACTGCTACACGTCCCTTAGTCGACTTTTACGACATGCCAGGGCATAAGCATTTGTAGCAACTGATAAATGCCTGTATCCAGCTATTCTTTAATCAGGTGATTCTTTTATGAATGTTGTAGTTATCCAGTCTATTCTTGAACTGATGGACATTCAGCGCTGAGACCACTCCATCTAGTAGTTGGTTCCACTCTTTAACCACTCTGTTGCTTAAGATGTGCTTGCTTGAATTAGAGACGGGAAGAAAGACAATCTTTTCACAAATCGATCTAGTCCCAAAGTAAGCTCTAAAGGCTTGTGTTATGTGTACAGGATGACGATATACATACCTGTATAGATAAGTAAATACTTAAATACATAGGAAACATCCAAGACTCAGGAACAAACATTCGTGCTCACCACACAAATATTTGCCCTTACCGGGGATCGAACCCGAGACCGCTAGCTTTAGAGGCAGGGTTACTACCAACTAGGCAAATCGTGATATATACATAGATTGAACATCGACCTGCGCCTGTATTCGGGAACGCTAAGTGATTCTGTAGCGACTAGTGAGCGAGATTTCTCATCCCACTATTACGCATTACGCGTCGTACGGAAGAGTGGGATGAGAAATCTCGCTCACGAGTCGCTACAGAATCACTTAGCGTTCCTGAATAGAGGCGCTGAATTTCATTTTGTTTTAAATGAAATTAATATTTTTTCTATATATAAAAGAAGAAGCTGACTGACTGACTGATCGGGTGACATATCAACGCACAGCCAAAACGACTGGAGCTAGAAGTATGAAATTTGGTACAGGTATTCTTTAGGTAATGTAGACGCCCATTAAGAAAGGATTTTACGAAAATCAATCCCTAAAGGGGTGAAAAAGCAGTTAACAATTTGTATGGAAGTCCGTAATTTTTTAGCATATTAACATGAAAATGAGAATTAAGGCTTCTGAATAAAAACAAAGGCGCACTGCAAAAGCATTTTGAAAAAATCAACCCCTATAGGGGTGAAAATTTCGTAAATTGATTTTGGGGTAGTTTTGAAATTCCATCCCATAAGGGGCAAAGTTTATATGGAAAATACCGCGGGCGAAGCTGTGGCGGGTTCTCTAGTATCACTTAACTTTAGAGGAACAGTGAACGTGGTACTTAAGCCTTTTAAGTCTGGGCGGGCGGTAAACTTGCCACCTGCTCTGTCTGGCTCGAAGGCTGGCAACAGTTGGCAACGCTTGCACATCTGGAATAATAATACGGTATAATGCTCAGACATATTTAAGGGCAGGTGTACGTGAGTACACTTCTAAGAATACGTGAGTTTATGGACTAGTCATCTTTAAGACTAGAATTTCCATCGCTAAACTGCTTAAGTATATAATCGTAGTGATAGTGTTACTCTTAACTTCGTTATATACATATAATCATTGATTTAAAATATTCTTCAGATTTTTATAATTTATACTTTAGGCTGACACCTTTAGAGCTTAAGAGGGCGCCGACCGTCCAGTGGCGCCCTCATCACTGTTATTGTGTTTTCTATTAAAGGAAAGTATTTTATTAAAATTGAAGCCGTATAAGTTGTTACGCAACTTAATACACAACGTATATGCTATGTAATATAGCTTTGCAAAGTATAACCATCATCTAATCAATTTAACAGAAAAAAGCGGCCACTATTTTCTATTAAATTGATTAGATGACGGTTATACTTTTCAAAGCTATATTACATAGCATATACGTTGTGTATTAGGTTGCGTAACAACTTATACGGCTTCAATTTTAATAAAATACTTTCCTTTAATAGAAAACACAATAACAGTGATGAGGGCGCCACTGGACGGTCGGCGCCCTCTTAATATTTCCTAAACGTTCCAGTCACTCAAATCAAAAAGTTGGTAGTGACCATTCAGTATTTAACGAACACCTCTTTCGAGGTTGTACATAATATATGTACCTATAAGAAAATATCCGTATTTTTTTTCTTTGCTTTAGGATTAGTTATGAGTGACCCTTATACACATCTCATGATTATTGATGATGACTTTTCCAGGGACCCTGTACACCTCTGCGACGTATAGTTTAAGCATTTCTACAGACACGGAGACTATACATCTCCCTTATTAGTCATTTATTGTAATGGATTTTTGCCTAATAGGTTTGTCTATTACACTTTTTAGGGCTCCGTACCTCAAAAGGAAAAAAACGTAAGCCTTATAGGATCACTCGTGTCCGTTTGTCCGTCCGTCCGCCTGTCACAGACAATTCTCCGAAAATTTTGGGCCGATTGAGTTAAAATTTAGTATACATATTATGTAAGTTGGTGAACGCAACACGGGTGAATAAATTAATACGTAAATGAATTAATTTAACATATGGGGGCCGAACTGGCGGGGAAAATAAGTAAATAGAAAAGCGCTCATTGTGGGAATAAAAAATATTTCTTTATAATTTTAAGATAAAATGTTTTTAAGTTATTCAGGAAAATAGGCGAAAATTTACAATTCCCCCTTCCCAGGCAGCACACAAGCTGCATAAGAGCTTATACAGCCATTATAACGCTAAAACTAGAGTTATAATGGCTGTATAAGCTCTTATACAGCTTGTGTGCTGCTTGGGTTATCTCCGAATCCACTAAAACTAAAATAAAAAAAACAAGTATATTTCAACTATGTATTCCAGGAAAACCCATAAGAAGTCTATGGTATTTATAGTAACAGGAAATTTCAGATAATCACGAAACCCTCTCCACGCGAGTTTAACTCGCACTTGTCGGGTTTTTTATTATGTGTTAGTTTTGGTTAAAACTGTAATATTAAATTAGAAAAGAGACTGCTGAGTTTCTTGCGGCGTTTCTTCTCAGCAGATGTCACCGAAGCGCTGGTAGATCCAGACATGTGAAAGAGCCCGTGTGGCCTACTTGCAAAATAAATATTTTGTTATCATTTTTCATTTACTAATTAAATATTTTTATGAAAAATTCTTATAGGGAGCCGATTTAATTTTTGACAGGTGTGTGAACCTGACTAAAATTAAATCGGCTCCATACCATTTATACGAAGCGTGCTACTAATGCAATATTTTTAAACGAGTCCAGCCAGTCAGGTGAATTTTGGAAAAAAAAGTAAATTTATAAGAAAACTGTCTCCCAGGGCTCGTTGGACGAAAAACTGCTGAACTTGGAAAGTTGAGGTTTTACGATTCACCGTTCTCGCTGAAACACTTTTAGGACCCCTTAAAGGGGTGAGAAGGGGGCTGTTAAAATGGACAGGTTTTTTATCGGGCAATTCTAGGGCTTTGGTATATTTTGGATAAAACAAAAAACTGAGACAAATTGGCTTAAAATATCTTCTTAGTCGACCCGTGAAATGTATCTTATGAACAACATTTTACAAGATACTACTAGTCTAGCGCATTTAGTCTTTTTTTTTTTTAAGCTTATTATAAGATGACATAAATGGAATTCGCAACGCAGGCTTCGTCAAGGTAAAGTCTTTAAATCAATTCGATTGTAAGAGTGGTAGTGGTAGAGCCAAACAGTAATCCTCACTATATGATTACTGTTCGAATGGGCCGGCTCGACCGGGGTAGTACCACACTCTCACAGAATATTGGCGTAAAGTAATAAATAGCTTGCTATTGCGTTTCGTACGGTGAGTGACGAGATCCGGAGGCCTATTCCCTCATCCCTGACTGGCAACGCATTGGCAGCACCTCTGGTGTTGCAGATGTCCATGGGCGGCGGTGACCACTTTCCATCAGGTGGGCCGTCAGCTCGTTTGCCAGTCAATTGTCATAAAGAAAAGATGATGTCAAACATATATACATACAGTGTAATAGAAATAATAACTTACGTCATACGTCACCTTGCGGCAACATTGTCCTACAGCGTTGTAAGTATTGACGTTGACTATACATTTAAAAATATTAAAAGAAAAAGCCTTCGAAATTCGTTTCCGCACAATTTTTCACCAATGAGACGTTTTAATTGGTACTACGTAATGGAAGCGCTACGCGGGCGCCGTAGGGCTATCTACGGCGTAGCAAATATTACTTCCATTTCTTCGTAGCGCGAGCGTCACTTTGCTTCGTGTTTATCTTACTTTGCGACGTTAACATTGAAAAGAAAGTGACAAATGAAGAGACATGTTGTTAGAAGTAACGAGCGATTTCCGTATCACTAAGACCAATGTCAAAGAGACCGATTTTTTTGTCATTCAAACGTGCCAATAACACTTGTGCGGCAGGTCAGCATTGCATTAATGCATGCATGGCATATAGTCAATTCAATTGATAGCTTTCTGCGACATTGACAATCAAAAATCGATTCTATGCAAGGATTTTACTCCAAAGAATAAATAATATAAAATATAAATAAGGAATGCGAGAAATTCCAGGTAAAAAAAGACTGATTAAATCTTATAAAGTTTTTCAGAAACCCGTGATTAATATAAGTGAAATAACACTGTGGTGAATTAAGCATATAAAAAATCCTCTTTTGGGTTTTATCGTCAGACCAAATTCCAGATCAAATTTTAGTAAATCAATACATTTTTATGACCTTCACTTGTGTCAACAAATAATGTCATAACATCTTAGAAGTCAATTTTATCCTAATTTTAACTGTCGTAACGATTTGAAACTTTGCAAGTCAATGCAATTCGGATGATAATACAATAATTTGGTAGGTACCATTGAGCTGATCTGACCATGGAGCCAGGAGGTGGATAGTGGAACTCTTCAATTACTACTAGTAAACCCCGCGAGTTTGGGCTCATTTGGTTTGTTTTGACGAGTCCGGTACATTGCCTTGGTGATGAGGGACTTCTGTAATTCTTAGTGCGTTACCAACAAAAGCGTGTTTTTTTTTTGTTTTTGTGAACTACAATTATTGAGATTGACCGAAATTTGATCAAATGGATCTTTATAAAATTCAACTTTAATGCATCAGTATATTTGAAATAGGACTGGCACTTTAATTCCGTATCTCAAGTATCCAAGCAAGTACGAACAATTAAAACTTTGATCTCGACTCAATCATAAAGGTGCTCGTACACGAGCCGGGAGCTCGCCCGCGTAAGGCTTTAGCTAAGCTTTCTTGTAAAAGTTGGTTAGCCTAGCTTTCATAAAAGCTGGATTTGTTTAGAGGGTAACGTAGATTCATGCTTACCCTGGGAAATCTTTTGAGGGAAAACCATATTGGGAATATTATTTCGGTTTATACATTAAATCAATTAGTTTATAATTGGGTGCTGGAAAACTAGTTAATAAAACTTAAAACAAATCATGTCTTCAGTAACAGTATACTCGGGATGGGATGAGACAGGGGTATAAAATAAACGTAATAGACTCCAAAAATGTCGTTTTCAGAATTTTTGTTTGTGTAAAGGTGCGTCCACACCTAACGAACGCCCCGCGAATGCGCCGCTCGCGCGCGGCACGCGCGCTGCACACGTGTATTTTACTGAAAGGATTTTGATGGGATTTTAGGAGGTGGTATAAAGAGCCGGGTACCATCAAATTTTAGTTTCATTGTAATCGACTAATTACAAAAAGAGATACGTCAATTTTAAATTTAAGTTGACGATAAAGAATTGAAGATGTAATGTTCTACGCAGCTATTTATAAATATACTATAACACTATCACGTTACCACTGACGCCACTGGATGGCGCTGCCAGTCGAATAGATTGCGCTAGTGTTCGTTTGACACCGAATACTTTTCTGCGCCGCAGTGCCTATACAATTGTGATGGCCCTTCTACACGATGGGCCATCGTCGGCTATCGCACAGGATGCAGTCATTACGTATGACTGATAAAGATATCTCGGTCTCATTCCTACGTATTACTTAATATAACTTACGATGGTCCATCGTGTAGAGCGCTCATTATTGACTCATGTTATCCGACCTCACGTACATTCAATCGATATCGACGAATCGAATCGACGTTCCTGCGCGTACGCAGAAATTTCGCAAATTATTCTATTGTCGAACAACAAAAATGTGGAATGCTCTCCCGGCCCACGTTTTTCCCTCTTCTTACAAACAAAGTGTCTTCAAAAGAAGCGTCAAGAAGCATCGCCTAAGCCGGCATAGTGATGGCGACAGACGTACTTAATTTTGGTTAAGCGCCTGTCGCCCACACTCATGGACCCTACTTGCCGTTTACCAACAGGTGGAAGAGGAGTCACATGGCGTGCTCCAATAAAATAAAAAGAAATATAGCGGCCTGGGCGTATACGCATGACGCATCGTGCGGAAGAGTAGGATGAGAATCTCGCTCGCGAGTAGATACAATATCACTTAGCGTTCCCGAATAGAGGCGCTGGTTAAAAACCACAGAACTTAATGTGCAGTGTGCTTCCACCTCCGTCGGAACGAATACACCGAGCGATTACTGCATTGTATCTCCCTCTCGCAAATTAAGTAATTACGTCCGAGGACTATCTCTTCTACTGCTTCCTCGCGTTATAATACGTATAAGCATATAAATCGCCGGCTTTTAATGAGTTCTTACAATTCATCATAGAATATGAAACCCACTAACTAACTCAAATCATTCAATTTGTGACTTCTAGTAGAAGGATGAAAAATATCTTATTTGTAAATCCAGGACATAAGGCTAACTCCATTCCAAATTTAATCCAAATCCGTACAGCCGTTGAAGCGTGAAGGAGTAACAAAGACAGTAACTCACACACACAAACTTTTACATGTATAATATTATTATAGTGTGATATATATAGCCTGTCATAACTGCACATTTTCCATTTGTTTTCGTAGCTCCGCCTTTGTTTATGAGGTTTTTGGGGTGAACTAAGACAGCTTCCCTTTTTCATAATTAAGTGTCAGCTTAAATGCCGCAAAATATACGGATTATCACACGAGACGGTTGCCGGAGAGGATAGACGGTTCAGTGTCGGTAAAAATGTGCGGTGTTGAATAGAAATTTAAAATAAAAAAGTTACCATTTCTTACTGTATCATTACGATTAAATATTCTATGATAAAAACGCCGCTGTATACCACTTACCTACATGCCTACCTAGTTTATCAACACATTTTTTTTACGAAATAACAATTTTTAGTTTTGTTATTGTACTCAAGTTTATTATGGAATAGAACTATGTACATATATAATTACCGATATATTTTTAACAAGGACCATATTTTTTTTCTAAGACATGCTTTTCGAAGAAAATCGGACCCGAGGTGTCTATTCGAAATTGGTTTTGGGGTTTATAAATTGTATTATTTTAGTACCTCGTTGTTTTGTATTTATTTTACTTGGCGATGTATGAATAGTTTCATCACTTAAACTGATGTAAAATAGGGAGGCAGAAGCGAGTCTAATAAGTGAAAGGTTTGTTCTTTTTGGTAGATGACTGTTACAAAATTTAATTTCATCATATTTTATTAAGCCTTTTGCTCGCTTTTCACATGTGGGATGTATTTGGATTGGTTTAATATTATCATTCGTTTTAAACGTAATGTTCAGTGAATATTAATATGTTTTGCTTTCAAGAGTTTTGCTTTGCTTCAGACATTTTGCTTGTGGGTTGAAAGTTTATTGAAATTGTTTCTCCAAAAAGCTTTATTTCCTGTAGGTACCTACTGTAACCTATTAGCCAGTTTGTAGGAGCATAAAGGCTGAATTATATATATAATTGCCACTGTTATTTTTATTACCTTTGCTCTATCTTTCCGTATTCGATTAACAGTTTGCTCTGTTCCCTGGTTTGATTGCGGACGAATCATGATTCTGTTAATACTAAATTACCTGAAATAATCCACTGAGCGAGTGAAGCGAGCGAAACGTGTACATTTCAGCATGGGCAAAAATGCTTTCGTATGTCCGAATGTCGGCGGATGTCCATTTATTTGTTCTCCTCTGTAGGTCGCATTTCTCAACCAATTCTCGTGAAATTGTATGAGCAGTTTTGAGAAGTATAAAGTTCTTTTTGTCGATTCGATTATTCTAAATTTTTCAAAATGGCTGCCCATATATCTATATGGGGTTTGCGATTACGAAGTTATATGCGGTGTTGGTAAACTGAGCGTGACCTATGATACGATCTTTTCCAACGGCAAAGTTAAGTTTGTCGCGAGGTTCATAACTCACGGCGTACCTAGTAATATTTTTTAAGGACTTAATGAAATAAGAGGTTGCGCTAGACGTCGAACAATCCAGTAACATTATGAATACGGTTCATAATGTACCTAATCCTGCATCTACTCGCCAAGTTCTTTTTACTTTTTCATTGAAGGACTAAAGCGTCGGATATTGGCAGTAAACGTATGCCCACAGTGCCAGTGATCGCTCCCCTCATAAACACTGAAGCATAGTATTTGAGGCTTTATAGCGACTGCCATAAGAACTTCTTTGAAGTGAAACAACTAGCGAATAATATTTTGAATAGTAAAGCCACTTCTATTAATTAAATAACCGTCGTTTCCATTTCCTAACATCCTTATTGTAATACGTCTAAGTTTTAACGAGTCAGCAGTTCAAGAAAATCTTTAATTTATACGTAGTTGTGGTTATATTAACAAAACTTGCGCTTAAAGTAATATGGAGTGGTTAATACCACCCAAAACATTATCATGCATAATTTGATCCTGCTGGGGTTCAGCCAACCTAACTTCTGGTCTTGATAGTAGGCTGTTAGTGCTTGCTGACCGTTGGAGGAAGTCTTGCTGAAGTATTTCCAAGCCCAAAGACCACCTGGAAAGCTGTTATAGCCGGTCACTCTGTCCGGCTAATGTCTTGTTAAAAACACAGGGCTCATACTTCCCTGGTGCTACGAGGAACGGACTATATTAGTTAAATTATTTAAAATTGTGACTTCATTGACTTACGACCCTAGTTCTGCGGCTGGTGTACCCTAGGATGTCGTTGAATGCTGCAGTGTCAGTATGCGCTAAGTAAGTTAAGTTCAAAATTCAATTTTATCACTATATGTGACATCCTGTAATTGGATTTGTGTCATTATTCAAGACACGTAGTGTTGAAACTGTTTCTTTTTAAATAGATAAAACTTTAAGTTGTTTTTAAATACCCACGTGAAGGAAGCTGTCGACCAAAACCACACCTTCTGCGGTCTTGAAAAATTGGTTTGCGGGTTTCAATGGTTTACAGATATACTACCTTTTCGTTTCATTAATGATATTGGTCTTTTTAATTTCCACTTGGGCTTTTAATGAACTATCGCGGAGCAAGCATTCTGTGTCTTTATCTAACTTTGCGAAGTTCTCATTCAAAAGAAAGGGACAAAACTAAGCGGATCGGTAGTTGTGGCGATCATTGTCCAACAGACAATGGTTTTCGGCTGAAATTATAATGTATACTTTGTATACTTAGTCATATAGCACGGTTTCATGGTCGGTAGAATGAATCACGGTCAGGGTGTCCATAGAACATAAAATATATTTCGAGATATAAGGTAAATTTCCAATAACTAGCTACCCCCCAGTTACTGGCCACTTTGCAGCAATAAATATATAAAACAAGGCATCTGATTATATTAATACAAGTAAATTATATTTCCTAGATCCAGAACAATTGAGAATTTTTAAATTACTTCTACTAACGGAGTCTTTGTCTTCGTACATTTTAATGGCCAGTAATTGAATGACATCTTGTAAAGTCGCTAATTATAGATGTTTGATATTGCCGAAATAATTAAAAGTTCTTCTGCTTGAATAACAAGTACAGCTCAAAATTGCAGATCTCTTCTTCAGACGGCAATTGCTTTAACTTGATGTCCACTTTGCATCTCTCAAACGGCCAAACTTGGGGGAAATTATTTGATGGCACCGTAATGTTCTGTACCTTATGAAAGCCCTGAAAAAACAATTTATTAGTAAACCGAGGCATAGTATAAACAGAATAGTAGTTCAACGCCGGCCCTTTAGGAGCCTACCGCTCCTCACGCTCGGAATTGTCCGTGACACAGAATTGTCCTTAATTTTTTTTCCGCGCTAGAGCTCTACTGCCTAGTTCGTCTCATAATGAGAGGCATTGAAATATATAGTAAGGTACTGTTCAAAGCAATTCTCGCCATGCTTACTTTTGAGGTGTCAGAACGCGAATCTGACACCGGTTTAAGTGACACTGTTATAATTAAGTATCTAGTACAATTTCACAACCTGTGACTGTCACAACATGATAGCGTGTGAATCAAGCAGTATTAGACTTTTGTATGTAGGTATGTCGTAAGAACTGAAACATCAGGAGTAGGGTGTAGTCAAGCCATGGCATGGCGCTGGCGTTTGACAACCTTCTATGAGGCTTGTTACACGAAATTGTACTGATAGGCATATCCCTCTTTTGAGATCTGTGATGAGAGGTCTGTGCTCAGCACTGGAACGCGTAGCTGATGATAACAGACAGACATTCATGAATTAGATGGCACAGACCAAATATTCTTAAGACACCGCTTAGCCTAACTTTTACAAGCAAATAAAGCTCCCAGACTAGCGGGACGCGCGGGGTTTTTAGAGTGCTGTGATTGGTGCGTTCGAGGTTATGAGGCTCCCCGCGCTTGCCTGTAGCCCCGCTGTTTATGGCTTTTTGCTTCTAATTCTGGCAGAGGGTATTGCCCAGATATGCGGAGTCTATTGGATCTATGGTCTGTTAGAGAGTTAATACAAAAGCTCACATATGGTTGAAATGTATCTGATGTTTTATGTATGATGTCAAATCAATGTTTGATTTGAAAAGATGATTTTATGCTGAGTATCTTTCAGCTCTTGTTTTCAGTAATGATGGTCCTGTCTGAAGCACTAATAGATTCAACCTATTTTACAATAGCATAATGCCAATTGCTCATCACCGTTTACAAACTGTTGCTATCCAAGGTGCAAGGATGTCAGTCGTTCTCCGAGTTCTCCTGGTTCTTCACCACCGGATCTATTTTACGCTTCCGAACCTTAAACTGAAATCTAATTGCCACCCGTGAAATACTTATCATCCAGGAGTTCCGGTGATCATCTATGGTCTTTATCAACAGTTCCACTTCAGCAAATAATGCTTTTGGAACGTAACTGCTTGGGTTCCCTATTACATGAAATACTTTAAAAAAAAAACTATATGCGTGCCTATAATATTTGAGGAGTTCCATCGATTCCTCATAGATCCTCTCATCACACCTCGACTTTGACTACAACGGGACCAAATTGGAGGTGACCCTTTAAAATAAATTTTTGAAGTCGGTTTATAAATGACTGAGTTCTGAGATAATAAACATTTTAAAACATACAACCGAATACAGAACCTCCTCGTTTTTTGAAATCGGATAAAAAGGTAAATAAAATAAATACTTACTGCTGGCAGAGGGCAAGTAATGCCAGTCGCAGCGATAGCTTTGCCGATATAAGGATCCTTGTTGAGCATGTCGCAAAACTTGAAATGCATCTCGACGAAACTGCGCTTATACTCGTTATGGAGGAATTCGTAGAAATAAAGGTCTGCCTGAAAATTAAAATAAAGCTAAGAGCACACGGACATCCACCCACTGTTTAGGCTAACACTATTAAGTAGAGAGGCGAAGTTCAGGAGAGAGGAGGAGGAGGGTTTCTTCAGTTGCGTTTGTGTCTTTCACAAACGCAACCGAAGAGTTCCGCTATCCACCATCAGGCCCTCGTCACTCAATGTACAGTGGATTCATCCATACTTGTCTTATTTGGTAAACAAGTTTCTAACCTCAAAAGGTACCTTTCTTTAGCTAAAACAGCTGTTTCATTGAAAATAAAGGAGCTGGAGACAATATTTTAGACGTCACTTTGCCAATTTTTAGCCTAATGTTTACCTTATTTAGGATAAAGTAGCTGTTCCACCCACAATTGCACATTTTGAGGTTAGAAACTTATTTACCAAATAAGACAAGTATGGATGAATCCACTTTACTGTATTGGATTCGCCGAAACAAACCAAATGAACTCAAACTCAAGGGGTTTACTAGTTGCCGTTGAAGAGTTTTACTATACACCTCCTGGCTTCATGATCAGAAATGTTTAAAATGTTTGGCCTAGATTCGTTTTAATAATTTGTTACTTAGTTCGTTTCTTTGTCAGTTACAAACAAGTGAATCCTATATATAAAGCGCCAAATAATAATATAAATAAAATTACAATTTCGTAGGTCTGTCATTGTAAAGAGTGTGGTCTTGATAATCGTCCTATATATTATATATCACACTGTCAAACTTGATGGTTCCGGGGGGTTTAAGAGCGCTGTGATTGCTGCGTTCGAGTTTATTTTAGATTTATGGTATTTGACTTACCGATACGTTGTTACCCCAAACCTGGTTTGTTATCCCCTCTATATTCATGTAGTAGTTGCCGCGGCGGCTATACCTTTTGATGTAAACTGACCCGTTGCTCCCATATTTTTCATTCACTGATACTAAACGTGCTCGTTCCGGGATCACTTGTAAACCCTGACAAAAAACCAGTCGTTAGTAGTTTAAAAGCACTAAGTACTTAAGAGTTACTAGTAAGGTAACTCCGGAGTAGAATTCACGCGACACGCCATTTTTGTTGCGGCTTCATCTAGACTGAGCGCTACTAACATGATAACGCGAAGAGGTAAAAGAAACAAAGTCAAACGCGCGAGTGCGCATGCATTGTGTGCTGCGCTAAATCATATCAGTGAACTGACTGATAGCGAAGAGCCTCGATTCTCAAGAGGAGGTTGGATCAAGGACAAGATATAGAAAGCGGTACTCATGGACTCTGCGCGCATTGTTCGAAGGTTTTCTCTTTCTGCACTAGGTACCGTTTATGTTACAACGTACAATACAATACAAATACTCTTTATTGAACACCACATAAAACAGATCAGAAAAAGACAAAGATGAGGTAACACGGTATACAAAAGGCGGTCTTATCGCTAAGTAGCGATCTCTTCCAGACAAAACGTTGAAAGAAGAGATGGCATAAGAGAGACTTGCAACGGCAGGTAGTGAATACTATAGTAAACATATAAATTACACAAAACCACTAACATACAAAATACTTACATAAGTACATACTAAGATAAATATATACTATACATAAATACATACATATAAATATACACAATTATAATAGAAAGGCATTCTAGTCAGCTACACAAAAGAGAGAAAGTAAGATTAAAGCACGAACAAATGGTGGAAAAGAACGAAGAACGTAATAATAATATCTTGTACAACTCACATTGATCTAGCCCCAAACTGGAATAATCCACGCTATGCGCAATAGCCACTAAACAACGATACTATAACCTATGGTATAAAAATAACAGTAATAATCATATAATTTATAAAATAAAAAAACCGACTTCAAATAGCCTTTGAAAAGTAAGTTTTTTTTCACATTTTATTTATTATCCTGTGATTCACCATCTCATCACCATTTACAAACTGTTGCTATCCACGGTGCAAGGACGTTAATCGTTGAGGAGTTCTCCTGGTTCTTCAATTTTACTACATGAATTTTCGTGGACATAAGTTGCTTCAGAACTTTATACAGCAATTTAATCGCCAACCGTGAAATACTCAACATTTAGGAGTTCCGGTGATCATCTATGGTCTTCATCGACAGTTCCACTTCACCAAATAATGCTTTTGGAACGTAACTGCTTGAGTTATTACAGAAAATACTAAAATTGCTATCTGCTTGCCTATAGTATTTGAAGAGTTCCATCGATTCCTCATGGATCCTCTCATCATAACTCAACTTCTACTACAACGGGTCCAAACTGGAGGTATACCCTACCGATTCAAAAGAGATTTTTTTAAAATCAGTTTATAAATGTCGGAATTCTGAAGTAACAAACATAAAAAAAATAGCTTTTGTTTAAATGCTCTAAAATCAAGAAAACAAAATTTAAAGATTTCTTAGAAATACTTGCGTCAAGATCAAGTTACATTTGTATTTTTACCCGGTTTCAAAAAAAACTTTTTTTTTAATGTTTGTTACTTCAGAACTCCGTCATTTATAAACCGATTTTGAAAATTCTTTTTTTAATCGGTAGGGTATACCTCCAGTTTGGTCCCGTTGTAGTCAAAGTCGAGTTATGATGAGAGGATCTATAAGGAATCGATGGAACTTTTCAAATATGATAGGCAAGCATACAGCAATTTTAGTATTTTCTGTAATAACTCAAGCAGTTACGTTCTAAAAGCATTATTTGGTGAAGTGGAACTGTTGATGAAGACCATAGATGATCACCGGAACTACTAAATGTTGAGTATTTCACGGTTGGGATTGAATTGCTGTATAAACTTCTAAACCAACTTATGTCCATGAAAATTCATGTAGTAAAATTGACGAACCAGGAGCACTCCTCAATGATTGACATCCTTGCACCGTGGCATGGATAGCAACAGTTTGTAAATGGTGATAAGCAATTGGCATTAAATTATTGTGACTTGGTGTATGACGTTTACCACCGGTTTAGGTAAGTTGACGCCACACGATATGAAATAAAATAATATGACAATAAGATAGCGTTTTAGCGGCAAATTTAAAAATGAATAAATATTAGTGTTTTATCCTTGAAGATGTGAAAAATTCGTTACGAAAATATTTGTACATAATCTAAAATGAGCTAACAAGCAGCCAAAAATATTTTTAAATAAGGCCAAGAACCGAATTAGATAAACAGATACATGTATACATATATTTAGATACTAGCATGGCTTGGGTAGAAACATTAGTGACGACGGCACGATCGATCGTCATATTCTACATATTGATTTCATTTTGATAAAAAAAAAGTCTTTATTGCCAACATAATATTTCGGTACAAATCAGACTGACTGTTGTCATTTATAGTCAAGTGAGTGAGAAATAAGCAAATCCCGTTACTTAAGTAGGTATTTAAGAAATGTTATCAGTAAGAAAATACCCACTTCCCGCTCACTTGACTAAAATAATCCAGTAACAAAAAAGGACAAGATATAGTAATTAACTTAAAATCTAAAATATTTATATCTAGGCAATGGGTACCAGTCTCAGCATATGCTAGGCTAATAAGTGCCCGGCGCTGGTTTTCAGACTAACTCCTTAATATATAATTAGGCACATGTTAACTGCATATACTGTCTCATTGCCCAAAGCTCAACCTAAATTTAAAAAAACTGACGGGCGGAAATAAAAATCTTACCCAAACACATACTGCAAGAGCAGTTAAAACGATTCCTAAACAAGCGACCGCGGCCATTGTTAGATCTTAAATGAAAAGTATATTCAACAAAATACGATAAATCATTTTCATCTGCATCATTTAAATAAATGCTTATTTCCTTTTGTACTAAATATTATTACACGGCATTCCACTCTACTATAAATTTTGATTTGATTTAGTCTATAATTGACCATTTATTTCGTAGCAGTGTATCCTTTTCAATTGGTCGCGAAGGTTATACAAACTAAATAGAAGTTTAAAAAAATTTAACAAATAAAAAGACCGACTTCAAAAACCCTTTGAAAAGTAAGAAATAATGCCCTTCGTAAGTAAATTACCTACAAACGTCAGATATATATATATAAGTGATACATTAAATACACCGAATTCGGTGTCAAGTAAATGAACACAGTATGAGGGATGAATTACCTAATTTACTTGCCACCGACTTCGATGAATTTAATGTATCACTTAATCAACAATATATCTGACGTTTCTAGGTAATTTATTTACGAAGGCCATTATTTATTACTTATCAAAGGGCTTTTGAAGTCGGTTTTTTTATTTGTTAAATTTTTATTTTATTTCACTTTTTTTACATACATACATATATATTATCACGCCCTAAATCCCTAATGGGGTGGGCAGAGCCACAAGACTACTTGTGGCCACGTTCGATTAATTAGTCCTAAGATGGACTAATGGAGATGGTCACTTTTTTAGTGATTATCATATGTGATTTAACGACACACATTAACAACACCAAGTAACAATAGCATAATGCCAATTGCTCATCACGCTTTACAATATGTTGCTATCCAAGGTGCAAGGACGTCAATCGTTGAGGAGTTCTCCTGGTTGTTCATCGTCGGTTCTATTTTACCACAATTTTTTATGTGCATAAGTTGCTTCCCAACCTTATTGAGAAATCTAATCGCCACCCGTGAAATACTTTTCATTGGATAGTTCCGGTGGTCATCCGTGGTCTTCATCATCACCAAATAATGTTTTTGAATCGTAACTGGTTGAGTCATGAAAGAAAATATCAAAATTTCTATATGCGTGCCTATAATATTTGAGGAGTTCCTGTAATCAGGCCTCAACTTTGATCACAACGGGTTTAACTTGGAGATAGACCCTATCGTTTAAAAAAAGAATTTTGCAAATCGGTTCAGCCATCTCCGAGTAATCGGTGATCATACATATATATATATAAAAATATATATATATACTCGTCGAATTGAGAACCTCCTTCGGTTTTTTTTGAAGTCGGTTAATGAACTTAATTAAGATTTAATTATACGAGTATACATTTCAGTGTCTCTATTCAATATAAATTGGAAATATAGACGCAATTACAATGATATTAGCATCTCAGCGCGTCTGCTACAGTGTAGATTCAATATTTTATTAACTGTGCTCTGTAATATATAAAAATAATAAAAAAGACAAACATTTATTTCAATATGCATTTTGAAACACCTATTTACGTGATAAAAATTATATAAAAAAAAGATTACATTAAAGTTTTTTACTTGTGTTTTCTACGTGTTTTGTCACAAACAAACAGACTGTCAGACAAACCTTCTCGTTGCGGTCTGATAATAATTTAACCGTCATGCGTTATTACTCGTACGGGTATGTTATACATTATTAAACGGTTAAAATAGCGCGAAATGCTATGACTATTATTATTTTTATCTTTTTTAGGGTTTTGTACCTCAATAGGAAAAAAAACGGAAACCTTAATAGGACCACTCGTGTGTCTGTCTGTAGGTCCGTCTGTCACAGGCAATTTTATCTGAAACTACTTGACCGATTGAGATAAAATTTGGTACATATATGTAAGTCGGTGGCCGCAACATGGATGTGTAACGTAAATAGATAATTTTTAAACATTTTCTAATTTAAAGGGGTAAAATTATAAAATTTCAATCTCTAGATTACAGGAAAACCTATAAGAAGTCTATAGTAATTTTCAGATAATCATGTATGGAACCCTCTCCACGTGAGTTTAACTCGCACTTGTCTGGTTTTTTATATTCCGTACAATAATACCTTAACTCTGTCGTATTTCCACTGTATCTCTAAATTTTGTCAACGTTGTGTGTACCTCGATAAGTTTGTAACACTGTATTGTTACAAATCGAAATTGCTTGCTATTGTCAGGCGGGTTTCACTTGGAATTTTAGGTACGCTCGGCCGTCGGGCACCGCGGCGGTGTAAATCGCAGTAGGTTGCCCCTCGCCCGCTCGCAGCGTCGCGCGTCGTCATAACGATTACTATACTTAAAGCGACCCTAGCATACGTCAAGAGAAAGTGTTACGCGACAGAGAGAGAAAGCATGAGTAGGCATATTTTCACGCCTAATCACCGGTTTTGTTAGAGAGTGATTCTTCTGTACGTTAGTACTATTATCTATTCTGTGTTATTGTTACTGATAAGACGATTGTCTAACGTGTTATTTATTTCTTTGTATTTTTCCAATATGTTTTATGTGGTGTTCAATAAAGAGTATTTGTATTGTATTGTATTGATACATACTTTGGGGCGGCCTCACCTGCAGATGTACTCGGGTGCATTTCCAGGTTTACACCTCTGAGATTTTCAGATTTCATGTGATTGAATTTGGTATTTATCACACGTATTTTGCTGTTTGCTGCGTTATGAGAATATTAGTCATAGCATTAACTTAACCGTTGCTATTCTTATAACAGGGTTAGGTTGGAAATCAGACTATTCACTTTGATACGTTGAGACTCTGAATGCATTTGAGGGTGGATGGTAGCAGGTAAACAACGGAATGTGGTAACGGTAAAAATAAATAAGGTACGAGGTAACAATGTTATAAAATCACTTATAAATATGAATACTATGGTAATGATGTAAATGTGATTGGGTAGGCTTTGTGTGACACTTTACTTACATGTAAGTGCCTCAATGGTAAATACATTATGTTCACAATAAGATACCAGGTTAGTATTATGACCCTTAGAGACTTTTTACATCTCTAAGTCACTTAACTTTTCCAGACGTGGAGACTATACATCTCCCTTATTAGTTATTTATTAGAATTAATTTGTACCCATTAGGTTTTTATGTTGCACATTTTGTTTTAGTTTTTAGATAAAACTGTACTGCCAAAGTTGAAAAAAGACTTACTGCTGAGTTTCTTGCGGCGTTTCTTCTCAGCAGATGTCACCTTTCGAAGCGCTGGTAGATTCAGACATGTAAAAGAGCCCAGGTGGCCTACTTGCAAAATAAATATTTTCATTTTCATTTTTCAGTATTTGTCGTTCCTTCATAAAGAACACTGAACTCTTGTTTATAAGAAACTTCCTCAGATATTAGGTAGGTACTTAAGGTTCTACCCGGCGAATTTCGAATCTCTTTATTTTCGTCCACTGGAATGCTGAAAAAAAAGTGATAAATCAAGAGCAAAAAAAACCGTAAACCCTTTTTTTAAACTAAAATCCGTAAAGGCTCCCTTATTATAGAAAGAAAGAAAGAAAGAAAAAAGAGAAAAGAAAGATAAGAAAGAAAAGAAAGAAAAGAAAGAAAAGAAAGAAAAGAAAGAAAAGAAAGAAAAGAAAGAAAAGAAAGATAAGAAAGAAAAGAAAGAAAAGAAAGAAAAGAAAGAAAAGAAAGAAAAGAAAGAAAAGAAAGAAAAGAAAGAAAAGAAAGAAAAGAAAGAAAAGAAAGAAAAGAAAGAAAAGAAAGAAAAGAAAGAAAAGAAAGAAAAGAAAGAAAAGCAAGAAAAGCAAGAAAAGAAAGAAAAGAAAGAAAAGAAAGAAAAGAAAGAAAAGAAAGAAAAGAAAGAAAAGAAAGAAAAGAAAGAAAAGAAATAAAAGATATTTATTTGCCAAACATAAAGTGTACGTGGTAATTATAAACCGCCGAAATTACAACAAGCATGCTGGCAAAAAGGGTCTAGCTCAGCAAAGCTGCTGCGGCCCGGGAGCTGCAGCGCTGATTTTCAGCTAGACCCATTCTAAGTCACGGACACCCTACATACAAATATACATACACAGGTCCGGAAGTACAAACAAAAGAATATATAATACGTAGAATAATTATGCGACGCTTATACATGAGACTTTTACTAATCAGAAGACAATAATGTACACTTTAATTTTATCCGCTGGTTTTTCAATTATTTTTTTAGTCTATGAGTAAATTATACAATTCACTGCGGCGCGTGAACTAATAAGGCAAGTGGGAAAGGACCGAGTTGGAACGCTCAAGGTCATCGGTGTGGGGTACACCCTTAAAATAACAATGTACAATGTGAACTAGAGGGACGCTCTATCAATAAATTTGAAAGCAATGTGAAATGCGACCTTTCTGGGTCAATATCTATTATGGAATGTTGATCTACGTCTAAATCGATTCATCGATCTAAATTTGAATTTGGAAACGAAAAAGAAATTGAAAGAAGAAAAAGAAGATGTCAGCGAAAGAGTTGTACGAGTCGGTGATAGCGCCTCGTTACAACTTTTATGTCGTGTTGTATCCCAGTTTTCATAACACAGCTCTACCTATACTCATATAGTTAAATTCATCCCCCTAACCGATAGCCTTATAGACAGTTGCACAAAATACCAATAATGAAATTCCTACGGGACAGATGGAATTGCATCACGTTGTATCCCGCGGGATTGCCTGATGCGACTGGGAAGAAACGAATGCTGCGAGGTTAAAAATGCATTGCGTTGGGGTTTAAATTGGGAAAAAAGCTCCATATTATATATAAATGTAGTGTATTTAAGTGCAGTATAACTATAGTTATAGTTGTATGCGTAGCCGATCCAAGTTGAGAGTCTATCTTTTACACGCGGACCTATTAGTAATTACTGTCATTTAATAATCTATTCATAAGACTGTTGTATTCATGTCAGCATTTTTTCATACTTAAACCTTACATGAGCTAGATATCAGTCTTGAGCACGGACTATCTTGTTGTTGTTCTAAATAAAGTTTATAGTTGCATTAGAGTTGTAAAAGAAAAAAAAAACAACTTTAAGTTTGCCTTGTTGATGTCAAATGATATTTTTCATCTTTCAGATACTTAGTATTTGGAAATAAAGCAAATAATATTTTAAAATAAATGCTAACACTCGACCAAAATATTAAACACAATATTACACAGTTCAAAAGATAAAGCACATTAAAAAAACTTAACTCAGTCGCCTAATTGCTTTTTTTCTTCTTCGAGTTATTTGAATCGTCACATCCACCATGTTCGATTTCTTATGACGTCATATAATCTGTGACTCGTGGAACACTGATACGAAGCCAACGACACCACATTTGTTCAAATATAACGAGTACCTATTTTACGAGTAACGAGGGAACAAATGAACATACATACAAACTAACATATATAGACTGGTAAAATCATAACCCCCCTTTTAGCTTTGCCATGTCCCTTAAAACTACATAACAGAAGCAAACTATCGCGGAGGGCAGGGGCCCTTCAGAAATGCATTCATTAAAGCCCATTGTTCACGCATGGCATCAGGGCTGACGGGCAGAAAAAATGCGCTCTGCGTAGGGAAGGGGAAAGAGGTTTATCGACGTTAGTCGATGCCCAAAACAATTGTATTAAAAAAAAGCTGTACGGAAGATTACATACATAGCATCACGCCCGAAATCCCTAATGGGGTGGGCAGAGCCACAAGACTACTTGTGGCCACGTTCGATTAATTAGTCCTAAGATGGTATGATGAACCGTATGGTGAGAGGTGATCAGCCCATCGCTCATACAGATAGCTTTTTTTTTTTAAGGATAGGATAAAGGAAGCGTCTCGTACTTGCGGTTAAGTTATTCAACATACCTTTGGGATATATTTTTCCGACACCAATCAAATGCCTAAATTACCATTTTAACATTGTGTAATAGGTAGGTAGGTAAGTAGGTCATTTATTTCTTTATAAAAATAACCTTAAAAAAATTACATGTTAAGGATAACGAATTAACAAAAAGATCTTCAGTTGAAATAGAGTAATATAAATATACCATCTAGAAATAATTCTAGGAGTAATCAAAATAGATATGTCTCAAAATGTCACAAATAAAATCAATAATAAGCATATGTATTTATGTATATATTTTATTGTATTTTTATATTTTTATATAGTTATTATAATAATAATATCTTTAATTATTTTTCCCATAATTTCTACCAGCGTTCTCAATATTACTCTCTGCTTGGCCTGTTGGTTGACTGGTAGAGAATGCCATTGGGCATTAAGTCCGCCATTTGTACCTTGTTTGTGCAATAAAGCTTAAATAAATAATAATAACAAAAGAAAACTGATCTCAATAAAATACAATAAAATAGAAACTAAAGCAATACTAATGTCAGAAAATTAAAATGAAATAATTATAATAAAAATATAGTAACTACTAAATTAGGTTTCCCTGTAAAATGATAATGTTTTATTTTTTGCCTTAACACCACATATTTTTTTATTAAATTGTTCTGGTTGGCTTTAATTCGGTGAATGTTCGTCATTCATCGGTCACTACTAGAACATCCCTAGTCCGGAAACACTCGGCCCTAGCTTTTATTCGGAATATTGAAAAAGTAAAAAAAACTTATGAATGGACGCGAATTCCATCCCAAATTGCATCAAACGATAGTGTTGTGCTATATTCGATTATGTTTAAATGTTGCGCTAAAGCCTGTATTGTTCGCCCGTTTTGCAATACCAATTCAATAGTAGATTGTGTTACAAGGGAGCAAAATTCTATTTTTACGGCGAGAGCGGTATATTGGGACTAGAGCGAAGCGGAGGATTCTACAGTAGAATCCCGAGCACAGCGAGGGTTCTTAAGTGTAATCCTGAGTCTAGCGAGAGATTCAAGCATTGCCACCCAAGACAAAAAGATGTTTTCTACCGATTGACAGATAATGCTTTTCCCCTCCTTGAGGAAAATGCAAGTAATATTCTTTTAAAATTATAAGACAATCTCTATTATTAATTTTAAGTTTAAACTATTAATTATGTATTGACTGTCAATATAAAATATACTAAGAATGTCTCATCAAAATGATGAAAGTGAAGATGAAAGTAAAGAGAAATATTAAAGTAGAGATCTCTAGTGCCAGTATTAAGTTTTGTAAAAATTACCCTTATTATATATTTTTTTAATTATTTTGTCGTTTATAAGTAAAACAATATTTAACTATTAACATATGTTAAGTAACACCAACCGCGAAACAATAATATCAAATGTAACCACGCTGTGCACATATAGTTCAGAGTAGTAGTCTAGATCCTTATACTTAATCATTTTATTTGTGTTTTATCGACTGTACCTTGTTTTATCAGCCATTAAAAATAAATAAATTAATAGTTTTTGCTCTTCACTGCTCTCGTGTTCAAAAAGGCTTCTCCCCATACTAAAATCCTTACTTGAGTACAATATCAGTCTTGAATGCAGTCTTATTACTATTATATTAATAAAGGCATAAATCAGTTGAGAAAACATTGAAACAGTTAAACAGAAATTCATTACTTTAATCCCTCTTTTGGGGTATCAAAACAATCTTTAATCGTTAGATTGTTAGATTTAAGTTCACAAAATGTAAAACATCTTCATTTAGCGAAATAAATATTTTCTATTTCTATTTCTTTTCTGAACGTATGAGTAGGTATGTACGTTTCACAAGTTTTTCTGGTATGTAACAATATAAATACATTTAGTTAATTATTTGAAGCACACGGACATTTTCTATTATTTTGGCGTTTTCTATAATAAGCCTTATCCAACTGATAATTATAATAGAAAAACATAGGTATCTGTGTAAGGCTGAACTCCTATTAGTTCTGCCAATGGAACTCAAAATAGAACTTATGTGAACAGACCCGTAAATAGATTGCCCACACATTTGCTGTAGTTTGATATGCCATGAGCGTTTGAGTATGTAAGCGACACAATTTACTTGGCGAGGTCCGATCGCCGCGGGCGACTAGATGGAACACATATTAATGCGACGTCTAACTAGATATTGCGTACGAGAATACGTGGGCTAGACGCGACAAGCATTAGTAAGCCATCATCATCATTTCAGCCGAAAGACGTCCACTACTGGACATAGGCCTACTAATCGCCACAACGACCGTTTCCTTGCTGCGTGCATCCAGCGGAGGCCCGCAATTTTCACCAGGTCAGTCAACCGTGTGGGAGGTCTACCCACGGTGCACCTTCCGCGGTCGCCACTCAAGAACTCTTCGGCCCCATTGGCCATCTTCTACGAGCAATGTGCCCCGCCCACTGCCACTTAAGTTTATCAATTATTTGGGCTATGTCAGTTACTCGATCTTTTGCGGATCTCCTCATTTCTAGTTTTCGCCATGCATAGCCCTCCCCATCGCCCTTTGGGTGATCTTGAGCCTTCTTATTAGTTGTTATTAATAGGAATTGGTTTTTTAATTCATTTTATATTTAACTAGAGGACACGCGACAGCTTCGCCCGCGGTATTTTCCATACAAACTTTATCAGCCCTTTTCACACCTTTAGGGATGGAATTTCAAAAATCCCTCCTTAATGCACGTCTAGGGTACTCGACGAATGTCTCCTCCAAATTTCAAACCTCTAGGACCACCCGTTTACGCTGTGCGTTGTCTATAAGTGAGTCACGGTACTGTTTTATATGTATAGATAGATAACTGATTGTGAACATTGCTGCGCAATGGAACCGCGTGGGGTCTATCGGCCTGTCTTTCTCAATATGAGAAGATACTCATTCCCAGCAGTGGGACGTATATAGTTTGATGATGATGATGATGATGATGAGGGTGATGATTAATATAAAGGAACATTATAAATGCGAAAGTTTGTGTGTGTTTATATGTTACCACTCAGCTCCTTTCAGCTGAACGGATTTTCATGTAATGTAGATAGGACATTACGCTACTTTTGATACGAGGGGTGATCCAAAAGTAATGATAACTGAATACTTATTGAATCGGATTAAAATAAATAGGTATGCAGTTACTGGCCATAAAGACTCCTTATTAAATAAAAAAAATAAAAATTAAAAAATATGTATCTGTCAGAGAGTTGCAGTTGTTTCTTCACGAGCAGTCGGAACAATAACGCAAAAATGGAGAAAACTGAGGTGAGAGCGGTTATTAAATACTTCTGTTTGAAAAAAATGTGTACTAAAGATATATACGCTGAATTAGTGGGCACACTGGGCGAGTCCGCTCCGCCGTATTCCACAGTGGCACGGTGGTCAAAGGAGTTTAACTTGGGAAGGACATCCACTCAAGATGAACATCGCGAAGGCCGTCCATCTGTCGCCATTACTGGAGAAAACGTCAAAAAAATTCATGATCTCGTTTTAACAGATAGAAGGATGACTATCAGGCATCTAGTTGAGCTCACAGGCATCTCGTATGGCAGCATTCGAAGAATCTTAACTGATGAACTACACATGAAAAAAGTCTCCGCTCGTTGGGTGCCTAGAATGTTAACGGCTGAACAAAAGAAAATACGATGTGAGATTTCGAAGTCCAATCTTGACAAATATCAAACTGATCCCGAAACATTTTTGCATCGGTTTGTAACCATGGACGAGTCTTGGATCCACCATTTCGATCCTGAGACCAAACAGCAATCCATGACCTGGAAGCGAGCGTCTTCCCCTACACCGAAGAAATTCAAGGTAGCAAGCTCCGCTGGTAAGGTCATGGCTTCAGTGTTTTGGGATGCTGAGGGAGTCATAATGATTGAATACCTGGAAAAGGGTACCACTATTACGGGCTCCTACTACGCTGACCAAATACGCAGATTGAGACAGGCAACCAAAGAGAAGCGGCGGGGTAAACTTCGAGCTGGCATCCTGTTTCACCAGGACAACGCACCGCCCCACAAGGCCGGCGTTGCGATGGCTGCCATTCGTGATTCAGGGTTCGAATTGCTGGAACACCCCCCATATTCGCCAGACCTAGCCCCCAGCGACTTTTATCTCTTTCCACGGCTGAAGGAAGATCTTAGAGGCAACAAATTTTTGAATAATGGCGAGGTAATGGCCGCTGTGGAAGCATTTTTGGAGGGTCAAGAAAAAGATTTTTTTTTAAAAGGAATTCGTGGTCTGGAGAAACGATGGTCTAAGTGTGTAGACTTGGAAGGAGATTACGTAGAAAAATAAATTATTTTATTAAACATTTTATGTATCTTTCATACTGATTATCATCACTTTTGGATCACCCCTCGTACTTCAAGTGAAGTCTGCACGTAACTATAAAAATAATTACCACCGACGGAAGCTATAATTATCAAATTGTTTCTAAAAAACGTAATAGACCAGCCTGAATAAAATCGTGTCGACTCTAATAACGGCCTCAAAGAATTTTTAATTAAAAACTTGGAAATATACATTTTCCTCTATTTCATTATTTTCCATACTCTTTGCCTCGTACTGTTTTAATTAAGTCCCGCAAAGGCTAGTCTGCGGCTTTGGGTGTGCTCGTATTTCCGTGTCTTATGAAAATATACATTTTCATAATGCAGTTGGATGTTACCTCTATTAGGTTTATAATTTAGTTACGCATTTATATATTTATTATGCTAGAACACTTCACACTAAGGAATTAAGTAGTACGTGCTAAATTCGATTCATTTTTAGGGTTCCGTACCTCAAAAGGAAAAAACGAAACCCTTATAGGATCACTCGTGTGTCTGTCTGTCTGTCTATCTGTCTGTCTGTCTGTCCGTTTGTCACAGTCAATTTGCTCCGAAACTACTGGACCGATTGGGTTGAAATTTGGTATACATATGTAAGTCGGTGACCGCAACACGGACGCCTGACGTAAATATATGAATTTTAAACATGGGGGCCACTATTGAGAGAAAATAAGAAAATTAAAAAAAAAGTGATGCAGCCTATATCGTGTGACATATCAAATGACATATTATGAGGATCTTAAATAGTTTAGAAGTTATTTAGGATAAATAGGCGAAAATTGACCACCCCCCCTTATTTCCGAAAGTACTTGGGCTAAAATTTTGAAAAAAATACAGAAGATTGTTTTTTACCTATAGATTACAGGAAAACCTATGAGAAGTCTATGGTATTTAAAGTAACGTAGTAAATTACAGATAATCATGTACGGAACGGAACCCTCTCCACGCGAGTTTAACTCGCACTTGTCGGGTTTTACTTGTCGAATCTGGTTTCTCACCTCAAAATTCTATTTACAGCTATTACTTCGTAAATCAAGCAACCGGAGATAATGGACATTGACAATTTTTTACCTAGGATTGCTTTACTTAGGATAAAATAGCTGTTACACCCAAAAAAGTACATTTTGAGGTTATAAACTTGTTTACAAAATAAGACAAGTAAGGATGAATCGACTTTAAATACTTATATTGTACGAGTATGTATTCAACATGCTGGGCGTAGTAAGTGGTTCTAGGAACCAAGTTGCCAATAATTGTTTACTGAAAAATGTTAAATTAACGTATCCTTAAAAGAAATGTTATAGTATGATTTTTTCAGGCTCGTGCATAATATTCCTTTGAACTTCATTACTGCATACACATTCAAGATATTTTTTGTATATTAAGAATTCACAGTTTTCACTCACAATCTATAAATTTAAGTGGAATACGGAATATATAATGACTTCTAATAATATGTATCTATATAAAAACGAAATATTGACTAATCATAAAATCTCAGGATTTATTCAACCTGCAAACTTGATATTTGGCACATATTATATAATACGTGTATAATATTTATTATGCTTGGCCTGTTAGTTGATCGGTAGTGTATGCCATTAAATCTGCTATTTGTACTTTGTGTATGCAATAAAGTTTAAATAAATAAATAAAGGGTCTTAACAAGTATTTCTTTTTGTTTCAGGTAAGTCCAGAGATTTACAGGATATTGACGTCATCCGATTGATATTGGTATAAAAGTGCCAATAGATCTTAAAGTAACAATTACCGGCTTGATGCAATGTTTCCAGATTTTCATGACATAACTTTACTTACTTTTTGATACAAATTATTCATCAAGAACATGAATATCCGTGTAAACCCATTAAACTATCTGAATGCGCGTAATTACTGAGTAGAGACCTGGTACTCGCGGGTGTAATCCAGCCTCGAGGCAGGGTTGCCAACGAAAAGAAGGCGAAAAATCCTTAAAAACCCCAAAATTACTTACCACCGTCTTTTTTGTAGGCTCCCTTTACCACAGACCGATAACCCATACCATACCATACTCTTGTCAGTGTGATCAGGGCGTTTATTTGGGAACGTCTATACGCATCTCGCTCTTACGCATTACGCGTCGCGCGGAAGAGTGGGATGAGAAATCTCGCTCTCGTTACAACATCACTTAGCGTTCCCGAATAGAGGAGCAGTACGCACAAGGTCAAGTTCAGGCCATAAATATTCTGAAAAACCACGGGTTTGTTTGCGAACGCACGAAAGTTGCAATTAGTGTTGTAATTTTTCAAGCTTTAATCATATTTAGCACGCATTTTCGGTTAGTTTTTCTATACCCTCTGCCCCTAAAAAAAATCCCGATCCACTTACTTTACCCCTGAATTTAGGGGAAAACCCCTAAGTTGGTAACCCTACCTCGAGGATTACCCGAAGCTCCGAGGCTGGCTCGTCTGACTGCCTGTGAATGGATCGTTTTTGGATTGAAACCGAATGACGTTGTATTTGAGATTTGTACCTACTTGGCCCCGTTTTAGAAAAATGCATCAATGATGTGTTCGGGTAACTATTTGCATGCATAAAATCACCGGTGTAAAATAAAGCATTTGCAGCTCTGATGACACTGAGCAGTAAATAAAGACCCGTCACCTGCTTTAATCATCTAGATACCATATTGGCGTAAATAATTAACCCTCAGTCTGGATTAGACCCATACCGTAATGGAAAAACCGGCCAAGTGCGAGTCGGACTCGCGCACGAAGGGTTCTGTACCATTATCTATAATCAAGAAATAAAACAACTTTGTTGTATGGGAGCCCCTTAAATATTTATTTTATTTTAATTTCATTATTTATTTTTAAAGTGAATATGCATCTAAATATTCTGTGAATATAACAAGCGTCTACCTGTTGTCGTTATCAATATCGAGCAAAAAGATCACGTTTGTTGTATGGGAGCCCCCTTCAATATTAATTTTATTCTGTTTTTTAGTATTTGTTGTTATATCGGCAACAGAAATACATCATCTGTGAAAATTTCAACTGTCTAACTATCACGGTTCATGAGATACAGACGGACGGACGGACAGACAGACGGACAGCGGGACCTTAGTAATAGGGTCCCGTTTTTACCCTTGGGTACGGAACCCTAAAAACCAATACATTGCACAGATTCAATTACAATACCTAATCCTTTTAAACCAAATAATTAGTTCTCACGCTAAATCTCACAGAAAAACGTATCCTGCTCCCGCACACAGGCGCTCTGTACTCAAACACGGCGTAATTAACGACTGACGACTGATTGACTGCATGACTCATCAATCACCAGGATTGATGGTGCATGATTGAAACTGAAGTGACCGCGGCCAGCGCCTGTCACTGGCCGATATGAAATGGTGGAAACTTTTAAAACGTTGCGAGCTGTTTTTGTTTTTATAGAAACGGGGCATTATGGTTTACATCACGGAATACGGTTATTTTTAAATAAAGTTAAAAAAAAAAAAACTGGTGTGGTGACAGACAGACTGGGTGATCATGTGAGCTGCGCTTTTTCCTTTTAGAATTCCAAACTAAAATACAATAAATATGTAGGATCTGTCGAGGCGTTGCTTTTTTAAAGAGTACTTTTTCATTGGTTCGGGGACTGAGAAAGTGGCTAGCGAGACTCTTTCAACGTTTTACCACTTCAGCCATGTGCCTGATGGAATTTCCCAAACGCAACATAGAAACCAACAGACTTCCATACAAACTTTCATCCCATATTTAACGCCATTAGGGGATGAATTCTCAAAAATCCTTTCTTGACTTCGTGCTTTTATGACCCACCGATTTAGGCTGTGCGTTGTCCCTAAGTGAGTGTTTAGAACTTTATTGAGTATTTCCCTTAAAGCGATGTTCCAGCGAGTTTTTTGTCGCTAAGTGCGTCTCTGTCAAATTAATCAAATATGTAAGGGACGCACTGAGCGACAAATGACTCGTGCTGGTCCTAAATATAGTACTGAAGAGTTGCTAATATATAAATAATTTTATAATGTTACAAGATACGTGATAAAAATAATCAAAAATAAATATTAAAGGTCCATTATAAACGTAAGCTGGCAACATCCCACTATTCTAGATTACTTAAGTGAAATGGAGAGAAATTCTCAAATGTAGCCTACTAAGAATACGCCTGATAATATATAATATTGAAATAGAGATATCACAAACCAATCTCGGGCAAAATCTAGACTAACATATTCACAAGGAGCTTTATTATTTTTGACGGTACCGCTAGGGTTGGCTCATATCGATGGGTTAATTTCCAAGAGTTATTTGCATCGAGTCAAAGGCGGGCGCGCGACTTAATTCCTCAGCCCTGACATCTGCATACAAATGGATGTAATTTCGCACTGTGACAGCCCTAAGGCGCGTTCTAGACAAATGTTTGCCGCTAGGGCTGCCAATCCTCATTATTTAGGGCCCATTTGTGCTAGGGTTGCCTGTACTGGTTTCTGTTCTATGTGGTAATGAGGGATGCCAATGTTTTTTAACGTACACCGAATAAAGGGGTTGGAGCTGATTTTATGGGACAGTACGAAGTTGATTGACTTTCCGTTGGGGGTTAAGTAAGTGTGTGTACTTTATTGTTTTGTGTAAAAGATTTTATTATATTCATCATTGGTTTCCATCTTAAAACGTAATATCTATAGGTACCCGCCAGTTGAGGTAGCAATAAACAGTGCAGTTTAATTTGTCGTCAGTTTTATATTTAATAAGTTGGTTTGGATCTTAGCGCGATAAAAAGCAACAAAACATCTAATATCTAAATAAATAAGGTTTAAATGAACGGTAGGTAATATTATTCAACCTCAGTTTTATTATGTTAATAATAATAATAATATCTTGTACGCTAAAACACATTGATCTAGTCCCAAACTAGGATTTCCTGTATTATGAGTAATAATAGATAACGATACGAATAGATAGATATAAATAACTTTACTAAAGGAACAAAACAAACGTTTGTGATCATCACCTAAAGTTGAATCAAACGAGATTCCAGGGGCCCGTTTCTCGAAGCATATTAGTCTAATAATATAAGTGTTTTGTTCCATTTTTTCTTTTAATTAACGAGACAAAACACTAATATTATAAGACTAATATGCTTCGAGAAACGGGCCCCAGCCGCGACCTCTGGTTGCAGTTTAAAAGACTGTTGTTTTTGGTAATAAAGTTTCGTAAATTTCCTCCCATTGTCAGATGTCGTCCATCTCTTTATTCCTTATTGTCTCTTTCTGTCCCAGTTTTAAGCGCAAGTGATGCTCCGACATTTATCTTGCGAGTTAGATTGATGCTAAGTGATTGTTTCATTTTGTCCCGCGATTTACTGAACCAATTTAGCTGGAAATTAGCTTCTGTTTTTAAAAGGCCACCTGTTTTTCTTAATATTAGCAGACTAATGAAATTCTTAGATTTTAATTAAATTCACTTGTGCTTATTAAACATTTTTAAATGTCTGTTATTTTTTTTAATTATTTTTTTATGCACTATTTCGAAAAGTGTGAGGTTAGGTATTCACCGCATTCATTGCAGGCAGGCGGTAAATTTCTTTCGGACAAGAAATCACACTTCCAGTCTTTATTCTTCTATTAACAATATACTTTATATTTATTTCCTGACTTAATTGGAAAGTACAAACACACAAACATTCTTATTAATTATTTTATTCCCAATTTCCATCCCCACAAAGATCAGACGCTCCATTCAAAATCACTAATTTGATAGCAAAATGGGCAGCACCGCTCGACTGGATATAATTCCACAAAGGCGGTGCTGTTAATGCGACAAAGTGTCAACTCTCCGGCAAACAGTACCCAGTTAATACTTTATGCGACTAAGTCCCTAATTCTCATTCAGCTCTCCTACTTAGCAACTCGCAAAACGAATTTCCTACACGGAAATGAGTGCTAGTTTATTGCCATACGGTTCTATTTCGTTCGAGTGGCCTTAAGATTTACAACCTTGTTAACTTAATTGCAGGAGGTATGTTCGCGGATAGGTGAGACAGAGTTCTATTTGAGTGTGATGAATGGGATTTTGGAACTTTGTCAATGTTTTAGCTGGTAAGTAAATCGTTAATGCCCTTTTTGTTGGGTGCTTCATTTCAAATATAATTGCTGGGTTCGTTTCAAAGGGTTGCATTTTATTTAAGTTTTTCATTAAGCATTTCTGTAAGTTGCTTTAGAGATGCGACTGATACTGGTTTGCCCGGATGCCGAATACCGGATATCCGGCATGGTCATTAGCCGGAGATCCGGATTCACGAAAGCTATTTCTAAAGTCATGTTAGCTGGCGCGCCTTTCGCGCGGCGAGCAAGCTTCAACTTGTTACAAATTGTAGATGCGTGAGGAGGTCCTTTGGGGGTCAATATGCGCTATATTACGTCAATTGGGAATATTCGAACGTCCACGTCATGATTTTAAGTGAAGTTTTATTTTTAAATAAAAATAAACTTATCTTTAATTAAATAACTGACGTTGATGTTGTTTATTTCTGATGGATTTATTTGTTTTATCCTATTTCTGATCCAAGCTTTTAATATCCGTCATCCGACCGGATAGTTAAATCATGGCCGGATAAGCCGAATACCGGATAGTAACCGGATATCCGTTGCATCTCTAGTTGTCAGTATTTCAGCCGGGCTATAGCAAACTCGATCGATTGCTGGATAAACCTCTTCAATTTCACATATAAGGAGCTCAAAACGTTGCCCACCTGTGGGACAGCCAAGCTTCAATAAGCCAATTTATTTTTGCTTCTACGAAAAGCTTAGAAGCTCGCTCGCAAACTGGCTCGTGTGAATACCCAAGCTACTAGCATACGAGTAGCTGTTAGCTAGTAACTCGCACAGTGCGAACGGGCTCTTACAAGCTGTATTATACAAGATATAACATGCATAGTATGTGCAAGCAGACACTTGTGTTAATGAGACCGCGCTCGCGGCATTATGAAGTCATATTGGGTTCCGTGAGTTAATTGGTGTACTCGTATATATAAAATGTACTTAGTAAATTAATAAACCAAGTAGTAATAAAAAATAAATATATAGTCTATTAGTGTATTTCAAAACTTTAAAACAAGGAAAGGTTGTCGATTACTGCCCGGAAAATAATGATTCAATTCAAATGGGTGATTAAGTATGCGAATTACCCAAAATTATAAAGAATAAATGTCTAGTATAATATATATATTTTATTAATTTATTATCAGCAAACATAGGTACAGTCATGTTCAAATATAAATAAAGAACAGTGCATGCACTAAATTTAATCACAAAAAAACCAGGGTGTCTATTTGGGAACGTCTAAGTGATATTGCAGTGTCCCGCGAGCGAGACTCGCATCTCGCTCTTCCGCATTACGCGTGTCGTGCGGAATAGTGGGATGACAAAACTCGCTCGCGAGTCGCTACAATATCATTTAGCGTTCCCGAATAGAGGCGCTGGAGGTTCATTATATCGTTTAAGTAAAAAAAAATACTAAAAGAATCAAGCGTGTGACTCAGTTTTTGGCATACTCTACCAGAAGCTCATAATAATGAGTTTATAGTGTTTCTTCCCGAAACATTAGTAATTATGCCCCCCTGCTATAAATAATGTCCATCAGCCTCCCGCGATACAACGCTGCTTAAATGCGGTCCCGTTATTATTGGGAGGGATCTAAGTATCTAAGGTTCACTTAGTATTTTTACTTGGTATTTATACTAGGTAAATACTTTTTAGACTTTGCAGCGTATAATTTTTAATTTATAGGTAGATAGGTAAGACTCGACATAATACAACTTTTTGTTAAAATTTATTGAATGAACTTGTTGTATTACCTCAAAGCAAAACCATAGTGCGTTATTTCAGCGTGCGTTATTTTCCCATTAACAAAATGGTGAGTATTTTTTCCCTGTTATTTCACAAATTACTTTAGTACCTACAAGTATACAAGTACTTATTTATCTTAAGTTGTCTCTCACCTAATTTTAATGATGATAAGGCACCGTATTACGAGGATAAAGGAGGCATTGATGTTGCTTGCCTCGTTTACGCGAAGGTATATCATTGTCTTTATTAATTAACAAATGCAAAGCGTATTTGACTTGGTTTATAAAATGAATAAGTAGTAAGTTCAAAACCGAAAGCCCGATTACTGAAAAATGACGCTCTAAAAAGTATGAAACAACTATTTATAATATATTTGAAATGAGCTAATTAATCCCTTTCATTTGACAGCCAAAGCCAACACGTCAACATATTGTTTTTATTTGTTTCTTACCTTAAGTCCTCTAGAGGGCGCTATATTCAATTTAATATAACGTGACATAGGATATAACCAGCGGACGATCAAGATGCTTCCAACGATACCACATTAGTCAAATTATGATAAGTAGTTTAGAAGTTATGAGGAAACAGATAAATATACTTACCGGGCAAAATCATAACCCTCTTTTTTGCCGTAGTTGGGTAAAAACTAGGCTCCGTATAGTAATTTGCCCAAAAATAAAGACTATGTAATAAAGGAAAAGACTAGGTATATCAGTGACTGGCTTAAGGGCGCACTAGTAGCTCATCTTTCTCGCTAGAGACAAACTGCGGATGAGTTGAGACCAAATATACTAAGGACATCGCTTAGCCCAGTGCAGGGGTCAGCAAAATTTTTAGACAAAGAGTCTGATGCCGAAAAATTATCCATTTTTCGGAAGCTCATAGAGCCGCAGTATTCTGTTTAGGCAAAACCCTAGCTCTTCAGGGAAGAAAAATTTCTAGAAGAAACCGCGGCCTAATCTCTACAAGACCTACTTTTCTTTCGGGTTAAAAGGTCAAGATGGAAACGCTTTTGTTAAAATGAGTGCCTGCGGCAAGACTTGGGTTAAAAAAAATGCGATACGGGCGAGGCTGCACAGTGGTTACGCTGTGTTTGAGTTCAAAATAACGACAATTATTTGGCTCGTGCTATTAATTGATCTCATTTGCACCTAAAAAAATATATTTAAGGGAACTTGAAGAGCCGCAACTGACGTTTCAAAGAGTTAGCTAATGCGGCTCGCGAGCCTAACTTTTACTAGCAAATAAAGCTGCCAATCCGGGGCCCGCGGGGTTTTTAGAGCGCTGTGATTGGTGCGTATGAGGTTATGCGCCCGCGCAGGCCTGTAGCCCCGTCGCTGGCTTTTTGCCTCTAATGCTGGCAGCGGGGGTCGCCCGGCTATGCGGAGTCTATTGGATATATTGTATGTGTACCTGGATCATGGATACTTAGTACCTATATAAGTATTCGTATCGTTTTCATTCACTCATAGCACAGGGAAATCCTAGTTAGGGCTCGCTCAATGTGTTAGTATTGAACATATTATTATTATGTCCGTTTAAATTTAGCTTGAAGTTGTGATGCACGAATGAATATAAATACTTGATGTTCGCAAGATTGTTATTTTATTGAGTAGAATTACGTATGGAAGAGTGCTTAGGACATGAAGTATGCTTGATAGTGAGAGAGAACGGTTTAATATTTTATAGTGCCTGTGAAACACGCCTGCATAACTCGAGTGAAAACTGTATGAGGCACAAAATTGTAGCCAAGCTTTTTAACGTACTTTAACTTTTACATAAAACTGGGATATTATTTTGCTCAGTTTTTATCGAGTTGTACATACATACATACATAGCATCACGCCCGAAATCCCTAATGGGGTGGGCAGAGCCACAAGACTACTTGTGGCCACGTTCGATTTATTAGTCCTAAGATGGTATGATGAACCGTATGGTGACAGGTGATCAGCCCATCGCCCATACAGATACTCCACCATGTTGGACCCGTCCCTTAGTCGACTTTTACAACATGCCAGGATGATAAGCATCTGCACGCATTCTATGCTGTTTCTTCACTCCCAGTGCAGCAGAGGAGTTGTATCGAGTTGTAACAAGAACAAAATACGCAACGTAATAAATTTGAGCGAATTGGGCACCTTATTTTCGATCTCGACTGTACATCACAAACGAACCACCCTGTAAATAAGGCAAACCGCGTCATAAAACAATAAAAAACTTCAGGGATGTCCCAATGTTATGATTAGAGGACGTTAAATCCGCAAGGTCGCCCCGGGCGGATTATGCAAATTATATGAAAATCCCTTGCTCGGCTCCCGTCAACTGTTACAGAGGCAGCCCTACTGGAGTGACGTCATCTTGTCGCGGAATAATCAAGTGTTGTTAACGACGTGGCAGGGCTGGCGCGTATTGTTGCTGTCGGGGTTTTCAAACGGAAGTTCTCGAGGGTAAATCGAAATTTGAATAATGGATGTTTCAACATCATTTGACGACCACTGATAGACATTAGGTTACCCCAAAGGCTTACAGGATCAGTCGCACGCCAACCTAACCGAGCCGTCGGTCCATCTTGTAGGATGCCGACCCAATCTCCATCGTTGGTCTCCAATCGGTAACCTAAATGCATCATCCAGCCATCAGTGCCTCTATTCGCGAACGTCCAAGCGATATTGTAGCGACGCGCTATCGAGATTCCCATCTCGCTCTTCCGCACGATGCGTAATACGTAAGAGCGGGATGCGAGACTCGCTCGCGAGCCGCAATAATATCGCTTGGACGCTCCCGAATAGAGGCTGACAATACTGACATGTAATTGAATAATTATAAATAAATGAATTAATGAGGCCCAGTTCTCAATGAACCCTGCCCACTGCATTCAACTTCATCTTTAATCTTCATCTTCTGGCTCCAATTTCGACCCATAAATTGAAATAGGATTAATTGAACTCAAAAGAAATTACTTTTTTTACTATTTAACGGAACCCATAAACAATATGGCTTACACGGAAAAAACGAAGTGCCAGCAAAGTCCCAATTTGGTTTGTCTAAAATTTTACGGCTGCATACAACCCTGACTTATTTGGAAATAAATATCAAAATTGTATATTGTAGACATGTAATTGCTTAGACTTGTTTGATTTTAGCAATCAACTTTGCAAGCTCTGTCCGAAATAAGTCACTTGATTGATATAAGCAAGAACTTGTTTATTTCTAGCCCTTCCAATTTTTCACTGTACTCGTATTTCTATTCCACGGTAAGTGCAAGATTATTTATGCAGACTGGCTGCACTTGTGTTGTATGTTATTATAATTAGACTTTGACATTTTCGTAGCAAAATCAATTGTCGAGTAGCGAGTTCGTAGGCATTATGCGGAGTTAGGTACCTACGTCCGTGGCCGACTGCGTCGTAACAACCATTCTCGAAGACACTCATGGACATGTAGTTAATCAGCACTGACTGGTCAAGTTACGCTCGCCGTCGAGTTCATGAACGAAGCGTTAATTTTTAGAATCACACCCTGTACCGATATGCTCAAAACAAACATATAATCCGAAAATAATGACGTAATCCTTGATTGCGTATCGTATGTTGTTTTATTTTCCTACTCACTCTCTGATAAATCAGACTGAATTCCACAAAGCAGTACACACCGGTACAAAATTTCGCCCGCGGCGTTGTTCGTACCGTTCCCCCTGCTTCCGGGACAAAAAGGCGGTTCGTTTTCATTACCTAAGGCTAGAATTACATGATGGTTACGATTTTTTTTTAAATACATTTTATGATGTGGAATTAGAGTTCACTTTTGAAAGTAACAATGGTGTAATAATTAATTGGCCTGATTAGTGAAACATGTATTTGTAACGAGAATAGTTATATGTGTCCCTAGCAGTTGGAAATTAAATGAAAACCCGGAGGAGTTATAGTGGTAGAGCCAAACAGTAATCCTCACTAGATGATTACTGTTCGAATGGGCCGGCTCGACCGGGGTAGTACCACACTCTCACAGAATATCGGCGTAAAGTAATAGCTTGCTATTGCGTTTCGTACGGTGAGTGACGAGATCCGGAGGCCGATTCCCTCATCCCCATCCCATCCCTATTCCCCGTCCTCCCTAGACTGGCAACGCATTGGCAGCACCTCTGGTGTTGCAGATGTCCATGGGCGGCGGCGACCACTTTCCGTCAGGTGGGCAGGCTGCCGGTTTGTCAGTCAATTGACATAAAAAAAGGGAATTCTCAAAAGTGCTATGAATACTTTTTATTTTGTCCACATTTCTAACAAATTGAATCCCAAATAAACTAAAACAAATGGGTAATAAACACTTCAAGAAACAAAAATTGTCCCTCCTGTGACCAAAAGTTAACGAAAACGACTGCTTAATTTTAAGTTTTCTTCACACAGGACAAAACTATGCCTAATGTCCTACATGCGGATATAGTCCAAGCAACAACATCAGTCCTCAGGGTCCTTAACTTTCGGTGACAGGAGGAGACAGTTCTGAACCTAAACGTGTGTATGACCCAAATAGGCTAGACCCAAATACTGAGGCCAATTCGAAAGTGTGTCCGCTAATTTAAAAGTCGCTAAACTTAAAAAAAGAAATATCAAACTTGAAATTGACAGCTTGGTGCTATATAAAATCGGGTTTGACGTTTCTTATTTTAAGTTTAGGGAATTTTAAATTAAGGCGACACTGTTTCGAATTAGTCGTATCAATCAATGATTAATGCTAACAAGAAAATTCACGATTATGAGCGAGTTGCCTACAAAGCAAGGTGCCCTACAGGCAGGATAACTCCAAAGCAAGATGGCCAAAAAGCAAGATATCTCAAAAGCAAGATGCCTCAGAAGCAAGATGGCTGAAAAGCAAGATGCCTAACAAGCTTTATTTCTCAAAGGTAAGATGTCTCAGAAGCAAGATAGCCAAAAAGCAGGACCTTGACCCCGTATATTTGTTTCTATCTTTATTTTATATGTTACGTTTACCCACAAAAAAAACCTTTTTAAATGTCTTGCTTTGCAGGATTTTAATTCCCAAGCAATTAGTCTTCAAGACATTCAACTACTTAGACATTTTGCTTGGTAGTCGTTTTAGTAAGTAGGCCATTTGCCTAGACGGCATTTAATCACTTAGCCTTTTTTGCTTTGTAGGCATAATACTTAGGCATCTTACTTTGTTAGGCATCTTGCTTTGTAGGCAACTCGCTCATAACCCAATAAAATTATTGTCTTCAAAATTTGCACATTGGTCCGATATGCATTACTGCGCATTTTGTGTTTAGGAATGTCCAATAGCCAGGGACATTTATAACCTATATTCGCTAAATGTTTTAGGATTATTTAAATTTAACTAATTTATTTCTTTAAAAGATAACAGTATAACGTTATAAGTATTATATGCAAAGACTAGCAAGAGAAATAATAAGTTTAAATACACAGCTCGAAGCACAATCTAGGTATAATGAGCCCCTCTCAATCCAACTGTCAATTTTTATATTTCAGTAGAAATCCGACTGTGGAAATTTCAAATGTCGTAAGGGACATTTTGACATTTCGACAAAATGTCCCTTATTTCAAATGTCGTGTGGGACATTTTGACATTTCCACAAACTGTCCCTTACGACATTTGAAATTTCCACAGTCATGTTGAATTCTCTGTGGAGTTATTTTGATTAAAAATTTATTCGAAATGGAAATAAACGAAACAAAGCTGAATTAGTAACTAAATATTAAATAATATAATCAATACATATTATAAAATAAACATCTTACCCCAGGAAAAAGACTGTAGGTACTCTGAAGATTGTGTGCCCATTAGGTTTCTTTGTTGCACTTTTTATGTGTACCTAAGTTTTAGTTGAAATATAATTTTAAAGTTGAAAAAAATACCTACTACTGAATTTCTTGCGGCGTTTCTTCTCAGCACATGTCACCTTTCGAAGCGCTGGTAGATTCAGACATGTGAAAGGGCCCGTGTCGCCTATTTGCAAAATAGATATTTTCATTTTCATTTTGGATAACGATGAAAGAATGAGCAATATAATACATCTCATTGGTTTTTTTCAATTTCTGATTGTATGTGCGCTTTTCTATATTATATTAGGGGCAACTTCAATTAGGACGTATAGGCTATATAAACTTTTGGAAATAAAACTGGACGGGGGTAGAGGGGATGAAGATAATATGGGAAAACGGAGCACATTTTCCTAAACCCTTGAAATTATGCATTTAAATCCTTTATCTACTATATAAATGTTTGCTTGGTTGTTTGTTTGTTTTTTTCGCCTCCAATGCATTCCTAATCAACTCATCCGATTACGATGATGCTTTGATGAGTTGTGCGCGTGTCCGGGTTGGTTTATAACCGGAATTCGGTTATAGTTATAACCTCGGGATCTATTTTAACTTTCCTGTATTAGAAGTAGACTTTGTGTTAATTCAAGATAATAAGCTATCTCCATTCAAAATTTCATCCAAATCCGATTAGCCGATGAAGCGTAAAGAAGTATAGTATAACCACAAATATACTAACACATTTTCGTATGTATAATATTAGTGTGATGATATAGGTAATAATAATAATAATGTTTATTGACAAGAACTAGGTATAACTTCTATTGAAGTCCCTAATTTCCGAGCTAGGTTGATTGAACCTGTGTTACAGAAATACTTAATTCTATTTATTGTTAATTAAAATAAAGATGAGCTCAGTGATAAATTTTATCCAAGAAGGTGTAACTACGAAGCTGTAACCTAATTATGTTTTGCTGCATAGTATACATAGGTACAGTATATGTATACCGAACACCTCGCTGCACGGTGGGGTGTTTCTTGAAATAATTGCCGGCAGTTTGCCCATAAATATTACTTATGCAGGCTCTCTAATGACGGCGTGCGGTTCCGCTTATCGCTAAGTTATGTACCAATCGGGGGTGAGGAATAAAATCTTATGTGTACGTTGCTTTTTCGCTCGGTTTGTTCTGATGGGGATCACAATTCTACGTTGAAGTTTAAAGGGATAATTTAATTTGCTTGACTCTATTTTTTGTAAATAATTTATTACAAATATACAGGGTGGAACAGGGCGTCTATTCGGGAACATCTAAGTGATACTGCAGCGACCCGCGAGCGAGACTCGCATCTCGCTCTTACGCAATTACGCGTCGTGCGGAAGGGTGCGATGAGAAATCTCACTCGCGAGTCGCTACAACTTCACTTAGCGTTCCGGAATAGAGGCGCAGAACGAGCGACATTCCCGCAAATTTATGATTCTGGAGGCTTAATTCTTTATTTTTTTCCACGAAACTAAGTTAATATTTGTAGCCATTTACAGTGTGTTAATGATTAATCCAAAATAGTTTCGTTCAACCCTAACAGCGATTTCGAACTCGATATGTGGCTTATAACCGAATTCAGAAAGGCAACTCAAATTGAGCTTTAATTAAAGTGACGTTTCAGTGATGTTTCCGTATAGGTTGACAACTAGTTGAGGGACATTTAACTATTTAACATGTAATCAATTGCTTAATTGGCGTTTCTGAATTCGGCCATTGATTACATGTTAAATAGTTAGCTAAGTAATACCTAAGCGCGTGTAGGGTTGACACCGTGATTAAAAGATTAATTTTAATAGTTTTTTTTACACACAACAGCATTCAGTTTTAGCTTGCTATTGCGTTTCGTACGGTGAGTGACGAGATCCGGAAGTCTATTCCCTATCCCATCCCCATTCCCCATCCTCCCTAGACTAGCAACGCATTGGCAGCGCCTCTGGTGTTGCAGATGTCCATGGGCGGCGGTGACCACTTTCTATCAGGTGGCCGTCAGCGCGTTTGTCAGTCAATTGACATAAAAAAAGACATAAAAAAGATAAACGTATTTAACCATGACAGATATGATACGATATTTACTGCAAAGTCCCTCGTGTCGTTCCACCCGTATTGTTATTTTGGAATTAAGACGCTAATCCAATATTCATGCTTATATTATAAATGAGAAAGTAACTCTATATGTTACGCTTTCACGACCAAATCGCTGAACCGAGTTATAGGGAATAAGGCAAGGATCCTTTGGTGTTTCGGGAAAGATATAGGATATCTTTATCCAAGAAAATTAAACAGTTCCCGAGGGAATTGCGATAAACCTATTCTACGATACACGCGTATTATAAACTCACATACACACGACACACACACGTACTCACACGCACACAAAAACACACTCACAACACAGAGAGTGAGTGACACACACTGAGTTTCTTGCGGCGTTTCTTCTGAGCACATGTCACCTTTCGAAGCGCTGGTATCTTCAGACATGTAAAAGAGCCCGTGTGGCCTACTTGCAAAATAAATATTTTCCTTTTCATTTTTCATTTTCATTTTCACGTGCGCCCATTCTACTCGTGATATATTTTTGTTTTATTTTATTTTTATGTGAAAAAGCTATATTTCATTATAACCAGTTGACTTGTGATTTGCATGTTCACAGTCAGTGCTCCCTCTGTTGTTGTCGTTTGTCAACTTTTTTTTAAGTAATCGGTGGATATCTATGTTGGGTAGTTGACTATAGTAACAAATATTAAAATATTTCTGTGGAATGATAGCTTAACCCTTAACAATACATATAGAACAGTAGTCAAGTAAAATTTAAATCAAGGTTATTTATATTTTAATAATTTAAAACCAAATTTTTTTACTTCTACGTCACGTGACTTAAAACACTAATCACGACGTCATAAAATCATAGCAATCGGGTGCGTTCCTAATCGCGCTCACAGCGCCAGATCGCGCTCGCGCTCGTACCGATTTCTATATTTCTATATCTATATTTATTTATTTATATATAACGCCATGCCCGACTAACAGTTTGCACCAACACGGATCGGATTTATCGGATCGTGCATTCCCTGGTCGTACATTATTGGCTCCGCTTCTTAACATTTATGACAACCTGTGTATTTTTGTTTTTTCTGGCAGTGGCATGACGTCACATGCGAGAGCTGACGGTGGATAGCGTTTTGGCGGCAAGTTTAAAAATGCAAAATATTTTTAACGTATTTGCCTTGTAAATGAGTCTAAAACCTAATTGGCTTTGTTAACTAAAAACCTGTACTGTTTATATACATTGTAATTTGCTATTAATGTACTTCAATAATAAATAAATAAACGAGTTCTACGTGGACGAAGTCGCGGTCAAAACCTAGTTATTATAATATCAATATATAGTCATATGTTCAACATATTGAGTACGTGATTTGTGCGGTCGATTGTTAGGACATACGCACTGCGGTATTGTCTAGACCACAGATTTCAATTTGCGATGTCGAATCAAAGGGTTTTGCGCAGATAGGTTCTCATTTGAGATATTTGTTGAATATGACGATAGTTGTGTAGTTTAACTGTTAGGCCGCAGCGCTATTTAATTTTGGTTTTCTTACTTCAACCATGTGATTTTCTAATGTGTGCAGCGGCTGAACAGCGATGAGAGAGACATTCTAATTTAGACCGAATGTCTTCGTACTTACAGTCTAAATTAATAGTTTCATTTATCCGCTGATCAGCCGCTGAACGTTTGAGACTCACACCCTGGCGCCTCTATTCGGGAACGCTAAGTGATGTTGTAGCGACTCGCGAGCGAGATTTCTCATCCCACTCTTCCGCACGACGCGTAATGCGTAAGAGCGAGATGCGAGTCTCGCTCGCGGGTCGCTGCAGTATCAATTCGACGTTCCCGAATAGACGCCCTGTTTTGTCCTAAATTTAAAATATACAGTACTGTGAAAAAATATAGACTCAAACATATTTTTATATTATTTTCAATATTTGATTACATAAATGTCACTAACATATAAACAAATGAATAACGTAAAATAGACGCAATTGATTTGTGAACTTAGTTTTACTCTATGTGACCTTGAAGCTGGGACATAGCTCTTTTCTCTCGAGCGGGACGAGTTACACTGTGAATATTTATAAACTCAATCGTTAGCAAAACGTTTTAAATGCAAGAAGTACTTTGTCTATCATTATTTTAGGAAGCTATAATCAAGCCGTATTATTTAATATAATCAGATTTTCTGTCCAGTTTTTTTTTTGCCTTTTAATATGCCGCGTGGTAAGACATTAAGTGCAATCGAAAAACAGCGAATTCTTGACTTGAGAAACTGCGGTAAAACACAAAGAGCAATAGCGGAAACTATTGGTAGATCACAAAGTGTTGTAAAAAAATTTTTAAAGTTAGGAATTGAAAATTATGGTAAAAAGAAGCGTCCAGGGCGTCCTCATCGGTTTTCATCCACCGTAAAACGCGCAGTTTTAAGGGAGTTATCGGCTACCGGGGCATCATCAACAGCTCTGGTGCGTAGATATAACCTAAATTGTGATCCAAGTTTAGTGAGAAAGTGGGCAGCTGAATCAAAAAATTTTAAGTATCAAAAATGTCTTAGTAAACCAGTCTTGAAAGCACAACATAAAGTGAATCGACTTAAGTTTGCCGAGAAATATATAACAAAAGGTGATTTTTGGCAACATGTCATATTTAGTGATGAAAAGAAATTCAATCTTGATGGTCCTGATGGATGTAAATATTATTGGCATGATTTGAGATTTGATAGAAAAATTATGTCTCGACGGATTAAAGGTGGAGGTTCAGTCATGGTCTGGGCCGGTGTATGTGCATCCTTAAAAACCGAATTGGCATTCATTGATGGGCGTATGACTGCTGTTGGATATCAAGCAATGTTACATGATTACCTTCTACCTTTTATTACGCTGACTGAAGACGAAAACATAATTTTTCAACAGGACAATGCCCCCATCCATGTAGCTGCAACTACAAAACAGTGGTTTCAAGACTTTGGTATACAGTTATTAGAATGGCCAGCAGTTAGTCCAGACCTAAATCCGATAGAGAACGTCTGGGGGATATTAACAAGGAAATTGTATGATCAGGAAAAACCAATAATAGATAATGTTAATGAACTCAAACAAAGATTGCGATCAACATGGGCAGAAATTTCAACAGATACACTTAAGGAGTTAATTGATAGCATCCCTAAAAGACTAATAGAAGTTATAAAAAATAAGGGTGATTGGACAAAATATTGAGTCAATAACGAATAAATATAGGCACTGAGTTTATAATTTTTCACAGTGTAAATTTATAGATGGTAGGCTATTGGAGATTTTTACGATTATTAAATGAAAAATAAAAAATATAAATAATGTAAGGCACTTTTATTTGCGTGCGCTATTTATCTACCGAAACCATTTTCAGAAATATCCCATTGGTTTTAAACAACATCTTTAAATATGTATGAGTCTATACTTTTTCACAGTATTGTAAGTCTGGTGAATAAAACGCAACGCTGTTTTCTGATGCCAATAATCGACACACACTTTTATTAGTTTTAATTATTGATAATTTTTTAACGAATTTTTTTCGATCAACCTTGTGCAATTTTAAGTTTCATGCTTTCTACTGTTATTTGGTCATGCTAAGTGTTTTTAATTTACCTTGTAATTTGCTTTCCTTATCACACTGAAGGCGGAACGGACGCGGAGCGGGCGGGGAAACCGGCCTTCAGATCAGTGACCGCGTGACTGCTGCGCGGCAGCCGCACGGATTGATGTGAAAGCTTCCATTTTATTTCCTATGACACTGCTTACGCGGGCCCGCTTCTGACCCGTTCCGTTTCCATTTCGCGTTTCGGTGTGTAAAAGCCTTAACAGATTATGCTTTTGCAATAGTTGAGAATAATCTATGTAAGTTTATCTACACCCATATCTTAAAACCTCCATTGGTTAATCAAAAACCGTAGAAAATGACCACCATTTTGACAACCAATTAGGAAAACCAGTGCTGCGATAAAGAAATAACATGACCTCTTTATCGTTTTTAGTAAAGAAATGAGATTAAATTTGGAACAGCTGTCAAAACTCAAGTGGGTATCTATTCTAGTATCCATAGATAATAAAACAGTTATTGATACGAAACGTCAATTCAGTACGCTTTTTTAATATAAACTGCACAATATTTGATCTCGAGTGACGTGAGAATAGAGACTTCATCCGTTTGTCTATGATTTAAAAAAAAATGGTATCGCCGCCATTATGTTGACGTTTTGCTGAACGAAAGTAGAATTTTGTTGAATTGAATAGAAAAAGTTGTTTGTAATTTACATTTTAGTTGAAAATATGAATAGTAAGTAGTCTTCTCGGAGTGTGTGTGATGTGAAAATGCGCCGGATATCGGAAATATGCAGCCACGATTGCAACAAATAACTTGTTGCCAGAAAATGTTGTTTCTGAACCCATCATGGAGACTTTATAATATGTGTGTAGATAAAGTTATGTATGCAACTCTGCATAGTTTGGCCTTAAAACACACGTGCGATCTTATTATGAATCTCGCCTATCGGCTCGTTTTATGAAAACCGCACTAGTGTTTTAAGGCCTATCATTATGCAACCGTTGCATAAACTACTATTGTAGGACCGATATCTCTTACATAATGTATTAAGCTTAAAGTCTGTTCGCCAAGAGTTGATAAAACGAAAAAACATCAGGGCTTGTTAACTCATTGCAAATAGCGGCCGCTAATCATTTTTACCGATGATAATAAGAAATTAAAAGGAAAACATTTGTTTTTCATAGAATATTATTGTTGAATAGCCTGTATACGTCCCATTGCTGGCATATCATCGGACGACGACCATGACGAAGTCTCAGAGTCGGGGGAAGAATCAGTCGGTGACTTTATTGTGAAATGTTCAATTGCTTCGTCTACCCTGCCATCAATTTGTAAAAATCTATCATTTTCTTTTACCGTCTAGTACCGCCCGCCCGGCGCGGTGCCACGCTTGACAACAACTGCGTGCCTCGTACCACGAAACAAAGCGACGCCCGTCACACAGTTTGCGATAGTTAAGCGACAGTCGCTATTTCGAGACGATATCATAATATTTATCAACTCTCGGCGAACAGACTTTAGTACTAGACTACAACTGAAAATATTCCATAGAGTACACATTGATGTTCCCCGTGCGACCTATTTACAACAACATTGTGACCATCAGTTTTTACGATAAGCGTGCATAGTGGATATAATAGGGTAGGAGGCAGTGAAACAAATGAAAGGATTTTGTTTTATAATCTTGGAACTTTTTTAATTTTAATTATTTAACAAATGTGCTAATTTAGTAGTGGCAGAATATTTTATCAACCATAAACATAAGGTGGCAATTCATATCATGATATTAATTTGATGAACAAATTAGTTTTTTCGGCTTTTTGCCTAAATAGTGCCAGACTTAACTTCGTAGCCGTACTCTTAAGAGCGTTCTTGGGGTTCCATTACGTGCCATACAAGTTATTGTCTTAAAGTTTAGTTTCCTTATATATACAATATTATCCTAACGTCATTTTTCTGTAATCTTATTTTTCCAGAATCTCAAGATTTCCCACTTGTAGATTAGGTTAACTTAGATTTTTTTATAATAATAATAATGCTAATTATTCTTAATTTCAGACGTTTGGTACATCCATAACACAAACACAATTAACATTAAAATTAAAACATCAAAAATATCCTGCAGTTACATTAAAACGAAACATAAATATTAGATGCACATATTAATACAAATAAATATATAATTTAAAAGAAGAATAAGAGCGAAAAGAATCAAAATAGGGTATTAGCCTATTTCTAAAAAGTTACAAGGTATACCAATCGCTTTGTAGTTTACCAATAAATACATTTTACGAATTTCTCTGCAATCATATAAAACAAATTAGGTACTCGTAAAGTATTAGCGGGACTTTATACGTTAAATGTTCTTTTATTTGCGTTGACAAGGTTTCATCTTCGATTTTACGCGATTATGTCTGATTTTTATTGTACCCATGTGTGTGCTTTGGAAAGTATAAAACAGTAAAAACAGTTAAGACTTTATTGTCTGCCTCTTGGGCTATAGATGGTATAACCGAACCAAACCACTTTTAATTCGAACTCGACTGCAATCGAGGCTGCTGCTGGCTGATAACGCTTAATGGAGAGCTGATTGATTAAACATCACGTGGTAGAGTTACATTTTGATTATATGAAAACTGGGATGTGATTATCTAAAATAACACTTTGTTTATGAACTCACCGGCCAGCGTAACTTGAGCTGTCACTGCTTATAAACTACATGTTTGTGCGTGTCTTCGACCTTGGTCCAATGTCGACGCAGCTGGCCACGGACGTAGGTACCTAACTCCGCATAATGCCTACGAATGCGCGGGTCAATTTATGATTGTCGGTTGAAATGAGAGACGGAATGAACGACGGGATTTATTAGAGAATAACATGGGCAATAGGGTAGTTTCCTGAAAAATTCTAATTAGTCTGTTAAATACATTATAAAAAAAAATATTGAACACATATTTTTTCTTCTGTCATAATCAGTGATCGGCAACACCCGTGCCACACCGCGGGATTCAAAGAATAAATAATAATATGGACATGACATGATTCGCAAAAATTAAGAGTTATGTCATATGTATTTGTAAATAGAAGTCAGAATATTTAATAAACTCATAAAATGTATTATTTTTCATTAAAGAAAATATTGATAAACTTGGGTTTTATTTTATACTGCGTAAAATATTACGTGCACTCATATAAAATATGTAACTGTTAAAATATAATCATTTGAAGTGCATAAAAACCCCTGTTCCCTACTTACTGAAATGAGAATATATTATTTTCCTTTACCGATTCGAATGCTGGAATCCCAGGGAATATCCATATTAACATAATGATTGAGGTCATTGACACCATGTGGCACGGGTCTTGCCGATCATTGGCCATAATGTAATAATACTCGTAATAAATATAGCCAACTGGCTGGCTCTATACGTAACAGTGGCGCAGCCTGCCTACAAGCCGATTCCTGACGGCTTTACCAAGCTAGAAGGCTACGGCTAGCTGTCAGTGAAGTCCATGTTACTCTAACTAAATATCAAACTCGCACGTACGGATCTAATTCTTCCGGCTTCCCTTGGGAAATATTTTATGCCGCATGATTTTTCACTATGTAAACGTCCAACAACCTCCCTTCGTACCAAGTTTTAATTTCCTTGGTCATCAGGAAGTAGTCTAAACTCAGTGATAAAAATAGTGATTTTCGGACGTCATTATCTCGTGAATGGTAATTAGAGTTTTTTTAATGAAATTTGGGAAACAGCAATAAGATGAGAGTATTAATAGACATACAAAATTGCAAGTGTGGCAGTTCTTTATTGTTTATTTCATTTTATTTTATTTTTATTACAAGAATCAGCGCTAACAGTTTAACCTTACGTTCTATTTTTTACAGACGTCCATGAATATAATCAACTATTTAGTTACATAATACTATATTTTAATTTATTATTACAGTAAGTACATTATAGGTAGGTTAGGTAGAATAAGTGCCAACTGTGTCGCGTTACGGGTACGTCATTACCAATTTTCTGGGGACCGTTTAGGAAATATTGATTATTGAAAGATATAAGATCTCGCTTTACCAATCTTGAATAAAGTCCCAGGATTTCTAGTTACGTACTAAAAGCAAATTGCTATGCTATATTTTCTGACGGCATAAACTTTTCTTTAACTTATTTTTACATTTCAAGCTCTCGAAGCTCGTTTCAAAATGCTCTGAATGGCTTACCGGATGTAGCCATCGCAATAGCTTCCTGCACCGGAAGTCTGTTTAAACATGGACTTTTACGTATGTTCTCCTTTTTAATTATTGTTTTTTAAACCTCTTCTGTTAGTATGTTTAAATTTAAACTTCATATTGAAATGTCTAAATGATTTGCTGTGAAATAAATTCATGTTACCAAAACAATATTAACGGAATACAAATATTTTATTTAAATGTTAATTCAAAACAATAATATTTTTGTCAGTATATATTTGACAATATTGTAACTAATCAAATCGAAAGGCATCGAATATTTATTACACATATTTGAATTCAATATCTTTAACGGAATAAAATAAACACATATATGTTGGAATTATCAAATCATTTAAAAGCCTCCATTTTAATACTGTACGCAACGGATTTTATGTAACATTATATTTGTATATAGTTATATCTTCATACTTGATTCTGACGAGTTCATCCATCCATATGGCTTCTAGGTGCTTAAAAAAAAGCAAACGTAAAATATAAATACATACACGCAACACATAACCCTCCTTGGGTTTCGTAGTCGGGCTATAAAAATAAATAGCCTAGCCTCGATTGCAAATTAATCGCACAATCGAATCGAGAAAACAAATTTCATTTCAAACGGAACTCCGTATTCAAATAAAACAACGATCATTCAAACGTTCGAAAAAAAACATTCAAAGCGATACCAAATACATCCTGCGGCACTTTAGATTTTGTACAAATGACTGAATACATGCCGTTACAAGAATAAGAAACGATAAGCCATTCGAAAATCAACGTAAACCCTCTAACTTTACAGACTACGCTGACCGCTTTTAAAATTCGATATTGTGTATCTATAACGCATTTGATTTTGAACTCTTTGCTTAGTATTTATAAAGTATAATGCTCTGTTGAATGGTGAATGCAATCTGACCGTAGGGTTGTCGACGCAATCAATGTTTGTCAGGCCAACGGCCAGTACACTAATGCTTAGGTGAGAGGCTATAGGTCGCTAGGGTTGCCAAAGGCGATTGGAGAGCTTTTTGCCTTTGACGGGTTCATTTGGATGTTGATTATAATGGGGATGTACTGTACGCTTTTTTTTTAATTTTAACATTTTTAAATTTTAGCGATATATACATCATATCGCTTTCGCTTTACTCTGTCTAGAAGGTATCTTTGCATAATTTAAATTGGAAAGAAAGTTACAAATCAAAGTTAGATAAGGACGAAGCAATGTTATACAATATATTATAATATTGAATAGAAACCCTGAGCTCTACGCGATTTAAATGTCTTGCCTCTACGGCGTAGCAAGTGCTACGACATATGCTACGGAAGTGAGCTGCAAAGGGAAATATGAAATAACAATTTCTACGTTTGCATCAGCACAGAAATGGGATAGTTTATTGTGAATTGTTCTAAATAAAAGTTGTAATGTTTATTTAAGTATTTTCATTTTAAGCACACTAAGAGTTAGTGCAAAAGGACCTTTACGTTTTGGGCTTTTAGGGCATTTATTATCTTTTTTGAAAATGAAAATATTTATTTTGCAAGTAAGAAGCCACATGGGCTCTTTCACATGTCTGAATCTACCAGCGCTTCGAAAGGTGACATCTGCTGAGAAGAAACGCCGCAAGAAACTCAGCAGTACGTCTTTTTTCAACTTTGACATTACAGTTTTATCAAAAAACTAATATAAAACTGCAAAAACAAACGTAATGGGTACAAATGAATTCTAATAAATGACTAATAGGTACGGGAGATGTATAGTCTCCGCGTCTGGACAAGTAATTCAGAGATGTATGAAGCCTCTAAGTGTCATAATAATAAAATAATAATTGAAACAAAGAAACATCTAAATTGATTAATCTAGGTTAAATAAATGGAGGTGTAGACAGTCTCCACGGTCAATTATAAAGATGGAGATGTAAGGTCTCCAAATATCAAAAAGATGCAATTTTTTGGACACACCTTTAATTCTTAATATTATATCCACATTAGCCAATAACTAGATTTTTACTATTACGTTACCATCCACTTTGGGAGCGTTTCTCACGGCAGCGGCGATCTATGGGTCATTTTCATAATTTACGTTAATGTAAAGTCGCCCAAATGGGATATAAAACTGAATGTCACCACAAAAATATTTAAATAAAAGAAACCTCGCCCGAAGCACAGTGGTGTCACCTAAAATCTTTTTTAGGCACCTGAACAAAAATAACACGTACGTAGAGAGCGTTACGCGTTGCAAAAAAAATACGGAATTTTTCCAAGCGCCGACGAATCCATTACGGCACTGTGGGTTGTGTGAATATTCTGGTGACAGAAATTTTCTGAATTCCATACGACTTTCTTCATTACACAACGTAGAAAATATAAACATATTTTGTACAAAAGATAACATTTTTTTGAAGCTTTTTTATTTTTAACGTTAGCTTAATGCATGCTCTAGTAACTAATTGGAGTATCTTTTAGAACAAAAGGACATACATAATTCGAATTTAATATGAGCGTCTGCCTGTTGCTCTTGGACTTGAACCATCGGAACCGACAAACTTTATTTCGCTGTTGGAAAACTGTTATCCCTATACATCGACATAGGTCGCGGTCAGTTTATTAACACCGCAAATACTCTTTGTAACCGCATAAACCCCCATATCTCCGCCATTGTGAAAACATTTCGAAAATATTACATATAATAATCGAACATGCCCACTTTCACGTGAATCGGGTGAGAAATGCGACCTGCGTCTCTATTCGGGAACGCTAAGTGATGTTGTAGCGACTCGCGAGCGAGATTTCTCATCCCACTCTTCCATTTGCATTTCTTATCGTTAATAATTATCTTAACAATATAGTTTAGGATTTGAGTATCAGCGGTCCTCACACTAGGTCGAGCCTGTGTCGTGAGTCTTTGTCATTCATTTTAGTGCCGCAGGAGAGCGGCAGCCCCATCGGCACCATATATGCGATGTTGTACCGACAGATCACGTAGGGCTTGTAACTATCTTTGCGTGAAGTCTGTATAGAGTGATGAGGGACCATTTGACATTTTTTTGTCTTGCCATGGACCAGTGTTTGGAGGTAAATACAGTAAATGAAAATTAATAAAGGATTGTTCTATCGATTGTTCACTCGTAGCGCAACTCGCGTCGTTGTGTCGACTTGTTATCACTTATTTAATATTTTGCCAATGGCTTCGCGAACCAATTCGGGTGCTTCTGAGACCACCAATGGTCCGCGGACCACCGGTTAAGAACCAATGCTCTAATGGCTGCTCTAGTAAGAATAGCTTGAACTTAGTGTCCTTAGAGCAGCGAGCGAACTTGCCGGCTATCAAACCCGGCCTAAGCATTCTTCATCAACGATTGTGCAATATCAAAATAAAATCGTTCAAAAAGCTCGTGTTTTTTTTTTTTAATTGACTAGACCCGATTGCGCCTCTGATCTGATTTTATTAATAAACTCAGCAAAAGCGACCCGACTATACTTAATTAAATTGAAAAGCGCGGGTAGAGACAGACACGAGACAGATTTCATTTCATTTTCAATCAATTAGTTTTGACTAATTGATTGAAAATTAAAATGGAAATATTTATTTTGCAAAAAGGCCACAAGGGTTTTTACACATATCTGTATCTACCAGCGCCTCAAAGGGTGAGATCTGCTGAGAAGAAGCGCCCCAAGAAACTCAGCAGTTACTCATTTTTTAACCAAGTCTTCAAATCAAAACTAAGACATATATTGTGACCGATAGAGCAATTTTTAGGGTTCCGTAGCCAAATGGCAAAAAACGGAACCCTTATAGATTCGTCATGTCTGTCTGTCTGTCCGTCCGTATGTCACAGTCATTTTTTGCCGAAACTATAAGAGCTACGCTGTTGAAACTTGGTAAGTAGATGTATTCTGTGAACCGCATTACGATTTTCACACAAAAGTAGAAAAAAAATACAATATATTTTTGGGGTTCCCCATACTTATAACTGAAACTCAAAACATTTTTTTTCATCAAACCTATACGTGTGGGGTATCTATGGATAGGTCTTCAAAAATGGTATTGAGGTTTCTTATATCATTTTTTTCTAAACTGAATAGTTTGCGCGAGAGACACTTCCAAAGTGGTAAAATGTGTCCCTCCCCCCCGTAACTTCTAAAATACGAGAATGATAAAACTAAAAAAAATATATGATGTACATTACCATGTAAACTTCCACCGAAAATTGGTTTGAACGAGATCAAGTAAGTAGTTTTTTTTAATATGTCATAAATCACGGAACCCTTCATGGGCGAGTCCGACTCGCACTTGGTCGCTTTTTTTATAAATGGAATTGAGTAAAGAAAGCAGGGGGTTAAATTAGTAATTAAACTGTAAAAATCTGTTCGCTTTTGCAAAGAACCCACATTTTAGCCTAGACTTTTCTAAAATTGAGTCGGTAGCCGCAGCGAAGTTGGGCATTAGGTAGACCTCCATAAACACTGGTCGGAATGAGGAAAAATACAAAACCGTAACAAAGTAAGTGGTCGACGGGGAAAAAGGGTTTCCTCGCTAATTCGTAACGCCCTGCAAAAATCGGGGTTTACTACGCCCGCGATAAATTACCTTAACTGACAAATTAATTAAATCCCTCAACCGACACCGGCCCAGTTTTGAAGGGGTTTTAATAAAAATTCATAACTCGAATGGAATTGTATGGATTTGAGAGCATACAAAGTCTGTTTGAGATAATATAACTAGTATAAGCGTTATTATGGCTAACATTTAGGAAGACTATAACTGACGACCTGGCGCCTCATTCTGGAACGCTAAGTGATTCTGTAGCGACATAAGCCAGATTTCTCATCTCACTCTTACGCATTACGCGTCGTGCGAAAGAGTGGGATGAGAAATCTGGCTTATGAGTCGCTACAGAATCACTTAGCGTTCCCGAATGAGGCGCCTGGTCAATTTTGGATGGCAGCACAGTACGGTCTTGGTGGCGATCATTGGCCTGTGCAACAGTGGACGTTATTCAGCTGAAATGTTGATGATGATGAAAAATGTTGCGTTATCGCTTTTTAGGGTTCCATAGGCAAATAACAAAAAACTGAACCCTTTTTGATAAAGCTCCACTCTTCCTAAATGAGATAAGCTCGGTTAACACCTATGAGTAAGTGTAATCAAAGCCTTTATGGGTAATTATAATTTTTTTACAATTCTATTAATTCCAATAATTACTTTTCATTCTAAGTTCCATAAAATGTAATCTTCCTTAAGTGTTGTGCGCACCTGTTATACGCCTGCACATCATCACCTCCTTAAGGTGGTGTCTATTTAAATAAATAAATAAAAAAATTAAAAACCGACTTCAAATAGCCTTTGAAAAGTTAGTTTTTTTTTCACATTTTATTTATTACCCTGTGATTTAATGACACACATTTACTACATTAAGTAACAATAGCTTAATGTCATTTGCTCATCACCATTTACAAACTGTTGCTATCCACGGCGCAAGGTTGTCAATCGTTGAGGAGTTCTCCTGGTTCTTCATTTTACTACATGGATTTTCATGGACATAAGTTGCTTCAGAACTTTATACAGCAATTATATCGATAACCGTGAAATATTCATCATTTATCAGTTTCGGTGATCGTCTATGGTCTTCATCAACAGTTCCACTACACCAAATAATGCTTTTGGAACGTAACTGCTTGAGTTATTACAGAAAATAGTAAAATTGCTATATGCGTGCCTATAATATTTGAAGAGTTCCATCGATTCTTAATAGATCCTCTCATCACAATTCGATTTTGACTACAACGAGACCAAATTGAAAGTATACCCTACGGATTAAAAAAAGAATTTTTCAAATCGGTTTATAAATGACGGAGTTCTGAAGTAACAAACATTAAAAAAAAAAGAATTGAGAACCTCCTCCTTTTTTTGAAGTCGGTTAATAAAGGAATACTTCCATTAACAAGAACGAACGATCGGCGATGACTACTCATTTCAACAAAAGCGAGTTCCAGTACATAGGTTGATTTTATCGAATTTGAAATCTAGACTCTTATTCAATCTATTTTCTTCCACTGTAGCTATCGAGTCGTGCCTAGTTCTTTGATCTACTTTGAATACGACCTTTGATTTTCCAGATAGCAATACGAGTTCGAGAATATTTCAAGATTAGCTTAGAAATACGCTTATTCGTGCAAAGAAAAAAATCATCCGCCGAAATCACCAAGCTATTTCATCGCCACATTTCCAAGCGGTTATTTCTTTTCTTACAAATCTAAGGCACCAATTAGCAGCGAAGTAATAAACCGAGCTTTAATGATTTTATTTCGCCGGTAGGGTTTGGCAAAGAACTCGAACATATAGAAAAGAGACTAGCTTTTGTAATATTCTTCGAGCAATTTATGACTTCTATTTTGTTGTTTGCTGAGTTTCTTGCGTCTCAGTAGATACCCACCGTTCGAAACGCTGGTAGATTCCGTCATGAGAAAGAACCCGTGTGGCAATTTACATGTTCATTTAATTTTCCTGAAAGTCCTAAAATTAAAGTCTGACAGCCGGGAGATGTTCAAGGCAACATTACCTGGCTGACATCAAAATGCTTTCAGCAAAAATAAAAATCCAATAAACAATGAGTAAAAAATTATAATTTGACAAACTTGACCTGCCTAATTCATGCTTGTTTTTTTGCACTGCAATCTAAATGCAACGTCGCATATGCGCCAGATTTAATTATAATTCTAGGAATATTTTGAAACTGTTCAAAAGTTTAATAATGCTTTATCTTCCGCGCTTCCCAAGTAAACAAAGCTAGGGTTTCACTCGAGGCATGCATCAAGTTTGATGTCATACTAAAAAATGCGTACATAATTAAGTGACATCAACCCTAGCATGCAGGCTCGGCTCCGAGCTCAGGTTGTTTATTTGTCAGCGCTTGGGCGATTTCAAAAGAGCTTCGCTTCTATAGCCTTTATTCTTGTTCCTGGTCTAAAATATTTCCCTCTGCAAGCAAAAGAGAAATACATTTTCTGTCTGGCTGTGAAACGATACTCCCTTCCTAGTCATAACCTCCAACTAGGAACGCGTTTCCACTGGACACTTGTCCAAGACCTGATGGCGGACCGTCATCAAAATAATTATTTTAACTCATAATAAGATGGAAGTGATCATTACGCAAAATTATATTTTGATAAAGAGGTTTTAATGTAAATCAAAGTAAATTGTAAAGTTTTTATTAGTAATACATGTGTTCTTCTAGTTGTTGCGCCAATATCTATTTAAAAACATTCCTTTTTTTCACGCAATGTTCTTACAAAATGACCATGAAACATGCTTTACCTTTTTCAATGCTTTCGTTATACTCATAAATGTGGTAAATATATGAAAGTAAGACATTGTAGGTTGAGTTTTGAGACGCGTTTAAATTGTTTCTGCTGATGTAATGTGGAACAAATCGTACGAGTTGGCCATGCGAAATTCAACCGTCATTATATCTGAAACAAGGCAATGAGTACGCGCAACTCCGATGATTGTCAAATAAAAGAACGCAGAGCGGAATTGCGAGCAAATACGTCGGACGCTCTGAGGTGAGGGTGAAATTAGATTTACGAGTTCGGGAATTTTTCGGAACTCATCTACGGAACTTCGGGATCAGTTTCGGGCCACATTATCATATAAATGTGGAGGTGACGCAAAAATATGGCGACGCCCACCTGCCGCGTGCGTAAATACGTGATCTACATCCTTAGCAGAGTGTGAAGTTGGGCGTCGGTTCGGTCGCGCCTGTGTTACTTTCCAAGTATACATGGACGACTTCATCGTGTTCCCTTTGGTGAAGAGATAATGAGTTTCTCGTGTCTCATTTCTAAAGGGTGCCCAAGCTTTTGAAGCTTCGTCTTATACGCTACTAATAAGATAACTAAGTGAACAATACTGCCTGATTTTGACGGGACAACTAGTTGTATTTATGCAGACTAAGCTTCAGTATAACTAGACGGTTGAGTTTCAAACACATAGATTTTGTAAAAAATAAAACATAGATTGATATATAAAGGAACGTTACTTTATTTATTGCCAAATGATTTCGAAGTTGGAACTTCCGATACCAATACTGTCCTTATCACAAAATGCCAGTACCAATGCATTTACTGCCGGCGAAGTTTATATAACGTTTTACGTAGATTCATTCAATGCCATAGACACCTCTGTGCGTTTTGCATATATTGCAAGTCTTGCTAGTGACTCGACAACGGCACAGTCAAGTAAAAAAAAACCGGACAAGGGCGAGTTCAACTCGCGTGGAGAGGGTTCCGTTCCGTACATGATTATCTGAAATTTTCTATGTTACTTTAAATACCATAGACTTCTTATAGGTTTTCGTGTAATCTATAGGTAAAGTACTATTTTCTGTATTTTTTTCAAAATTTTAGACCCAAAATTTCGGAAATAAGGGTAAGTTTTCGCCCATTTTCCTGAATAACTTTCAAACTATCTATTTTAAAATTCCCAGTAAAATATACTTTAGATCCTCACAACAATTTGATATGTCATACGATATAGTTTGCGTAAATAATTTTAAATTTTGTAACTTACCCCCCAAAAGTGGCCCCTGTGTTTAAAATTCAATTATTTACGTTACTTGTACGTGTTGCGGACAAGTAACGTACATATGTATACCAAATTTAAACTCAATCGGTCCATTAGTTTCGGAGCAAATTGGCTGTGACAGACGAACAGACAGACAGACAGACAGACAGACACGAGTGATCCTATAAGGGTTCCGTTTTTTCCTTTTGAGGTCCGGAATCCTAAAAATACCAGTTCGAACTTCAACCATAAATCAACCCGATTAAACCTAAAATAGCACGTATTTCGGTTTAAAGATACGACAATTTAATCCTAAAGCGAATTTGACTAAGCCTTAGGTTATATTCGATTTGAAAGCCGTAAGTGACAACGTACTTAATTGAATATAATTGAATAATTAAGAGCAATGTGTGCGCGGGAGCCGCTGAGATGTTGTTTACGGAGGGAAGTGCTAATGATCATTAATGATCTCATCAGTCATACGTGAGGTGATCTGATTATATTTAAGAACAGTCGGCACGCGCGGTACTTCGCCCGCGATGTTCGAAAATTCTGAAGAACACCCACCACTGTTTCCCTCCGGAACCATCGGTCTACTTTCCCGATCGGTCCACTTTTGCAAACTGTCTACTTTCCCATTTGGTCAATTTCACCCTAAAAATGTTTTTTATTTTATTTTCTGAAGATAAGTAATTTTCAAAGGCTATGTGTATAAGGTTGAACTTAACGTCATGGTAATGTCAGCTCGCCTGTTTCGGGAAAAGTATTGACGACACCATTTAAGTCATTTTTGACCATTTTTGCGTATTTGAAATTTTATAACATAATAGATGTGCCCGCGGCTCCGCTCACTCGATGAATTGTCACTTTTACTTTTACTTCGAGTAAAAAACAATAATGTCAACGTCAAATAATTAGGCTACTCGAAAATGACGATATGTCGCGAGACGAACCGCGAGATCCCGACAATGTCCGAAGATAGTGAAATGACGAATTTTTTAGCTGATTGTTGATAAAATACGCAGCGAAAGTCAGTGAAATGACGAATTTTTTAGCTGATTGTTGATTGAGCAGAAAGTCGTACTTTTTATGCACTTGTTTTGTTCCCGAATCTAGAAAAAAGGTTTCTATAGGTTTTTCCCGTGATACTTGCGTCGTATTTGAGGAACGTGTCAACAAAGTTCTTAATTTTTTACGGCGGCAACTCGCTTTTTCCTTCGTTTTTTATCTCGTTTTGGTTTTTCGATTTTATTATATATGTTGAAGGTTACAAAAAAATTACGATTTTTGACCAGTTTGAATTAAATAACCTGAGGGTTTTTGATTTACGCCAGGATCAAATTTTAATAGCGTCGCTTATCTTACAACACCGCTCAAGTCGAAAATTACCGGTTTTGTGTAATATTATGAATGTCATTGGATAGAGCTACTCATTGCGCGTCGATCTACCTACCACATTCTAGACGTTTCGGCCAATAAGAGACCAGAATTCAAAAATACTGGCAGCGCCCAAGTCGGTTGGCCTTCCAACACCGCTCAAGTCGTTGTTCGTATACTTTGAAAACTTTGCGCTCCGTGTTTATTTATTGTTTTTCGTGAGTTTGGTGACTAAAATTGTGTAAAAAAAGTAATATTATCAAAGATGAAAAGGTAAGCTAATGAAGTTTATTATAAGAAATAATGATTTGCGTATAGTAATTAACTAAAAATGGAATGAGTTTATTGCCATGTACTTAAGCGGTGTTTACTATTGCTTTTTTTTAATTACGCGTTGTTACAAAGGTAATGTTTTTTGGTCAATATGACTTGAGCGGTGTTGTTAGATAAGCGACGAAATGTAGAATTTAAGCCGAAGCATTTTATTTATTAAGCATTTCTTAAATGAAACATTAATTTAAATTAAAAATACAAGCTATTCTTTTACCTTATTCCTTAGTTTTCATATCCTGTTCACAAACCCTTCAGCAAAATTCCGCACAATTTATAACCTTAAAACAATTGTATCCCATTGCGAATAATAAAAATATACCCCGAAGGATTAATGTGGGATAGTTTCGGGGAAATTGCAAGTGGAGGCGTCCCCCGGGATAGGGGGGGGGCTTAATGGTATTTATAATGCTCGGTCCCGGGATTAACGGTACGTGCCCGCGGAGTTGTTAAGCGGTGGGTATTGATATTCTTTTCCTTTTAATTGGTCCTTATTAGAAAGAGTCTAGGCGGGATTTTAACGTAACGATTAGGTAGTGAAAAAAGGCTGCAAAGTTTTTAAAAATGCCTCTTAGATAAGTTTGTAATGTGTGCTAAATGTAAGTTAAAAAAACCGGACAAGTGCGAGTTAAACTCGCGTGGAGAGGGTTCCGTTCCAAACATAATTATCTGAAATTTACTAGGTTACCTTAAATACCATAGACTTCTTATAGGTTTTCCTGTAATTTATAAGCAAAGATCTATTTTTTGTATTTTTTTCAAAATTTTAGCCCCAGTAGTTTCGGAAATAAGGGAGGGGGGGAATGGTCTTTTTGCGTCTATTTTCCCGAATAACTTCTAAACTGTTTAAACTTAAAATTCAAAAAAACATATATTTAAGATCCTCAGAATAAGCCCTTTCATTTGATATGCCACACGATATAGGTGGCATAACTTTTTTTTTAATTTTCTAGTTTACCCCCAAAAAGTGGCCCCTATGTTTAAAATTCATATATTTACGTCACGCGTCCGTCCGTGTTGCGGTCACCAACTTACATATGAATACCAAATTTCAACTCAATCGGTACAGACAGACAGACAGACACACGTGTGATCCTATAAGGGTTCCTTTTTTCCTTTTGAGGTACGGAACCCTAAAAAGTCAAAATGATATTCCAACTGAACATCATTGCTACTACTTAGTTGGTATAAAGATCAATCTACTCTCTTTTGCTTGATATTTAAGTCTTCGTCAATCGACTGTCAACCTATAGGTATGGGTACATAACAACGTCAATTTAAAACCTTTTCAACGCCAATGTCGGATATATCCGTCAAGGCATATAGGGTAAACGAGTCCAAATGAGTTTGCCATACGGTGGAAATTTGTGTTACTTCTTTGACTTGTTTGATATTAAATAATAAATTTTGTGGCTGTCCTTATTAGCAACACTATTGTAAATGTATATTCAACTCAATATTATCGATAACACACGATATTCCACATTAAGTACATATATATATTTATGGTCAAGTAAGTATTCAAACGTTCTACCAACTTTCCTTTTATTTCCAAAAATATTCCACTACGTTCAACAGAATACGAGTAGTTGACCCGTGAAAACAAAACATCCAATACAGGACAGGATTAATTAACATTTCAAATATACCGTATAAATAATAATTCAACCCCAACAAAACGTAACGCAACCAGAAAGACGTATATGTTCACCGCCCCCGCGCACTTACGATCTTTTGCTTTCGGTAACAAACTACCCACATCTCGGCGTAAAATATTGTGCAAGTTGAGGGTCGAGTGGCTTATTGAATTATCTTATCTCCATTGTGATAAGTTTTAATGACCGTTTTCACCACGTGAGGGCAGGTTCGTGTTTATTCACGTTTCACATTTACATTCACATTTAGTTGAAGTTCGAGGGTACGCGTTGATTGTGAGTGGAGGTACGGTTGTGATGTGTCAGCATATTTGGGTGGGAGGGCGGAACAAGAAGTAAATATATCGAAGGAAACCCAATGTTTTATTTTAAGATATCGTATATCTATGTGCTTAACATCTAAATCCGTCCAGCTGTTTGCGCGTGATTGAGGAACTATTCATATCCGAACATCTTTACATACTTTCTTACTAAAATATTATTAGCAGGTGTTAAAATCATGTGTGACTTATCCTCTTCGAAAAGTTGGGAGAAAGTCTGAAGACAATATACAGCAACCGCAGTTTTAGTTTGATTTCAGTGTGTTAGAAACAAATGAAAGAAACGACTCAATGATACTCTGTGAGCCCTACAAGGTCGCTCATACTAATATCAAAGAATGAGATGCACTGAGAGATAAGATGGGGATAACTTATCCTCCTATCATCCTTTGTAGAGCCGTAGCTAGTAAACATAATGACAGCTGAATCACATTTAAAAAATCGTTTGTACACAATAACAAAAGTAAATTTGATGAACTCCGTTCAAGCTCGTCAAACGATTTGTCAGTTTTTCGTATCCACCCATCCTTTCAATCTGCACTACTGCATTCGCAATCGATGAATCCAATCACCGCAGCATACAATGCTTCTTTTGTACAAAGAAACTTCACGGTAAGCTTTAGCTCGCCGGCGGTGTAAATTGCACAATGCATGATGTCGATTCGGCTTCGAACTTTCTAGACGTCGTTATCGCAAACCAGCTGCTCGATTTTCCGCCCGACGGATGATTAATTAAACCAACTAACACTCTAAAGCCTTCTGAAATAACCGGTGAAATAACAATGATATTAAACCTTAAATTATTATTAATAGGAGCCAGTATACAATAGCGTGGTGTAATAAAATTTGTATTTGATACAGAATGTTGAGTTATTAGTTGGTTCTGAGTCTGGAAGTTGTTTTAAGTGGTGTTTTGGATCAATGAAACGGTGGTTAAGTAGCTTTAATCAAAATAATAATAGACGCGTGACGGCGTTTAATGTAGGGGTATTAAAATGTAGGTAGGTCCGTTCATGTCACGACAGAAATTTATTTGAAATTAAAATGCTATTTCTATAAGAAAAAAACCGGACCAGTCTCACTTCTGAGGTACCGAACGCAAGCTAAATTTAAATACACAATCTACAAACTAAATACGAAGTTTGAACTGCAATAGATCGTTCTTAGAAATTCACAGAAAGAAGGGTTCACATCGGAGTATTTCCTCCGACATCTGAAGATTTAACGCCTGAAATAAGTATAACAGGTTTAGTAAAAACTCTTGGATGTTTGAGATATTCAATTGCCTTCCTCTTTGAAGAACTTACGATGTTTGATTAGTTCATAGTAACTTTGGTTGCTAAGCTTTTTTGTTCCAAGAAATCTAAATCGTTCTCTCTTTCTCTTAACAAAACTTCAGAACTGATCGAAAGTTAGTCATCGTATTTATGAAAAAGGGTATGAATGTTCTCTTAAACTATTCCTATAATTTAGAGTAAAGGTTTGTTCATTACTTTCCCTTTTTTGTCTTATAATAAATCTAGGCCTCCTTTTGACACTCTTCTAAGTGATACAGAAACCAATCGTAACTAGGTAACGAAATGTAGCTTTCTTGTGCCTCATTCCTTTCAATGTGCGAATTGCGATAAAGGAACAGCCAGGTGATACGATATGGCTTAGCCAATGTCGAATCTACATATATACATACATAGCATCAGGCCCGAAATCCCTAATGGGGTGGGCCTCTGCCCACAAGACTACTTGTGGCCACGTTCGATTAATTAGTCCTAAGATGGTATGATGAACCGTATGGTGACAAATGTCGAAACTGTACATTAAAAAGACAAAACAACATAAAAAATATATTTTTTAGAATTATTACTGGGTTTTAAAAAGGTATTTTTGAGGAACTACTAAAGGAATTTTAAACACTGGATTTAGGAATAACAAACGCATGGACTTTATACGAAAAGAGATAGGTACAGTAATGGTAAAAACGTATGGTCCTGCCCCGTGAGAATTACCCACTCTGCATGTCCTAGTAAAGTCGCGTATATTATAGAATTTAATAATAATACTTATATATTGGACACTGACAAACATTGATCTAGTCCCAAACTCGTATTCCTTGTACTATTGGTGTTAGACGACGTTACGAATACTTATATAGATAAATCAGTAATAAACACCCATGACTCGGATAGAAACATTCGTCCTCATCGCACAAAGTTTTCTCCTAGCCAGTTTTGAACCTGTATTCTCTGGCTTAGCAGGCAGTTCCACCACTTCGCCATCGAGACAGTCAGATAATTGAGTATTTTGAATTTTCTCTCCGAGGTATTCAAGCGTCCTTTTCTATATTGTCTCAACACTTGTCTTTAATCCAGTCGTTGCAAGTTTGATTGCATTGCTCCAGGAATTCTCATTTCCAATAACAAAACACTTTAAAACCATTCGAAAGCTACGTTTCAGACTGCACTTGCCTCCAGACTCCTTTGACGTCCTCTTTCATTGACGACTTCGCTGAAGTGCTGGTATCAATTTCGTAAATGCGATACTCGCAATTCGGTCTTTGAGTCGTTTGCACGAAACAAGAGTTTCAGGCATATGATTCTGTAACACGCAGCGGCTGATCAGCGGATAAAAGAAACTATTAATTTAGACTAAATAAAATATAAATTCGGTTTAAATTTGAATGTGTTCCTCATCGCTGATCAGCCGCTGCGCGCGTTAGGGAATCACTGGCAGGTAGGTATTTGTTCGGAGATTATTTGGGGATATATCAGGAGTTCCATATTTTTAACCGACTTCAAAAAAGGAGGGAATCTCAATTCGTCGGAATCTTTTTTTTATGTATGTTCCCCGATTACTCGGAAATGGCTGGACCGATTTGGATGATTCTTTTTTTAATCGATAGAGTATACCTCACAGTTGGTCCCATAGATGTAAAAATGAGATCTGATGAGAGGATCTATGAGGAATCAATGGAACTCCTCAAATATGGAGTGGTGGTGGAAGAGGAGTCACATGTCGTGCTCCAATTAAAAAAAATATATATAGGCAACAATTTTGGTATTTTCGGTAAAAACTCAAGCAGTTGCGTTCCAAAAGCATTATTTGGTGAACTGAAACTGATGAAGAAGACCATAGATAACCACCGGAACTCCTCAATGGTAAATATTTCACAGCTGGCGATTAGATTTCTGTATAAGGTTGAGAAGCAATTTATGCTCATGAAAATGCACGTGGTAAAATAGAACTGGTGGTGAAGAAACAGGAGAACTCCTCAAAGATTCATATCCTGGCACCGTAGATAGCAAAATTTTGTAAGCGGTGATCGAAGTCGGGGGCCAGTGTATTTGGTAATACATCACTCATAATATGTTCATTTGCTTGACACCGACTTCGATATATTTAATGTATCACTTAATCTATAATATATCTGACGTTTCTAGGTAATTGACTTTCGGAATCCAATAATTATTTCTTACTTTCAAAGGGTTTTTGAAGTCGGTTTTTTTATTTGTTATTCTATCCCATATGGAATATCATTAATATACTTATGTACCGATTGTTCCATATGGAACTAGAACTATAAACATACATACATACACATCACGCCGGAAATCCCTAATGGGGTGGGCAGAGCCACAAGACTACTTGTGGCCACGTTCGATTAATTAGTCCTAAGATGGTATGATGCAACTCCTGGGATATACCTGATAATTTTGACAGAGATTTATGGTTGTAAGGTGGAAATACCATTAGTTGAACTGGTTTAATAATAATAATAATAATAAATCAGGGGACAATCTTTTACACAAATCGATCTAGTCCCAAAGTAAGCTCTAAAGGCTTGTGTTATGGGTACTAGACGACGATGTACATACTTATATAGAGAAACAAATACTTAAATACATAGGCAACATCCAAGACTCAGGAACAAACATTCGTGCTCATCACACAAATATTTGCCCTTACCGGGGATCGAACCCGGGACGCTAGCTTCGGAGGCAGGGTCACTCCCAACTAGGCTAACCGCGTCGTCAAAAAGGTTTGAAGGTTGTAAGCTGTTTTGATTTACAGGTACATAGGACACAACATACTTAAGATATAAAAAGGCGTTTATAGTAGTCGCTTGTTCACGTAGGTCAAAGCTAGTTTTGCCCGCGACTTCATTCGCGGGAAATTAGTTTTTCGCTATTTCTTCGCGAACTGTGCTTTCTTTCTGAGTTAAAAAGCATGATCTATTCATTTTAGAATAGATTTAAAATGTTGTATCTTTAAAACTTTTACTAGGTTAGAATGGTTATTACTTTACGCAAAATTCGCTATAAAATCTTACCTTTTGAAGGTCTGATATAACGTCAGACGTTTAATAAAGTCGATATTTTCATTTATAGGGTCTTTGGTTAAAAGAAACGTTCGTTGGAAGCAAAATAAAATTGTAAGCCAAATAACTTTATCGTTGACTGACTAAGCAATACGCGATCTTTATTTGTCTTAATACAATAAAAGTCGTATTCGATTTTTATTCCCATTTTTATGACTCGCAAAGGATAAATAGAATTTGTCAGAATTTTATAACTCGAATCAGATAAAAATGGTTAAAGTAAGCTTGATTAACTCGGACCAACATCATCGTCATTTCAGCCGAAACGTCCACTGCTGGACATAAATCTCTCCCAAGTGCCACAGCGACCGGTCCTACTCTGATTCCAGCGATATCCCGAAACGTTTCGTTCCACCCTATACATAGGAAGTCTGCCCACGCTGCGTCTTCTGCTACCCGGTCATCACTCTGGACCTCTTCTACCCCGACGGCCATTTGTTCTACAAGAAATATACCAAATAAGATGGTGAACTAGCATTAAACTCTGCTTAAATGATATTCATACAGTAATCAAATTTGAGAATGGAATTTTATATGTACACAATACAGTACAGGTCGTCTATTCGGGAACGTTTAAGTGATACTGCAGTGACCCGCGAGCGAGACTCGCATCTCGCTCTTACGCATTATGCGTCGTGAAGAAGAGTGGGATGAGAAATCTCGCTCGCGAGTCGCTACATCACTTAGCGTTCCCGAATAGAGGCGCAGTACTATGCCTGCTTAAGAACTTTGTTATTAATAACATCTCATAGTAAACCAGTATAATTTATAGTCTAATTTAGAATATTAAATTTAAATTGACAAGGTTCTCAGTTGTGTTCAGGAAGTTTGTTAAGGTTTTAAAAACTGTACAGAATGGGTGTTGAAATTCAGTTGCATTCATTGCTTTAGACAGTGCGCTAACTGAGGGATGCTGCACAAAGATTAGCTACGCAGAGTGGTCGCAAAATCGCTATTATTATATTATGTACCTAGTTTATCTTGAGTGGTTAATTTTCAAAAAATAATACACTTAGAATAATAGTAACTACCGACGTAATTCTTTCTTGTTGCGAACGAGCAAAAACCTAAACATAACCACTAAAAATCTAAGTATAGACGTATTTAACACGCCTATTTCAGCGGTAAGGCGATTACTCAGTCAAAATTTCTTCGTTTAGATATTACTATTGTTTTTAGTTAACACTTGTACTAATTTTTTTGTATTTTTCTTTTCTTCACTGTTTCAACTGCAAATATTGTATAAATTGTTTATAAAATTACTTGTAACTGCTTAACTTAACAAACCTACTAGCATGGCGTCTGTGCCTCTGCTGACTGTTAAACTCGTTTTTTTTTTTACTTACATTGTTTCTATTGGTGGGAACCTGTCATTGGCTTTCTGTTACTTTATTTTAAGTCTATTCTGTTGTACTAGCTGTTGGTTCTCCAGTAAAAAAAATATACCATGTGCGTATTACTGTTCAACATAACAGACAGAAAAGAATACGTTTGAGTTCGCTCGATTAATTTCAAAGTTACATATTGTTTGTTTTTCAATGATAATTTATATCGTATAAAGCCCCACATTATTGAAATATTTACAAAAATTTCATTCATTAGTGAAACTTTCAGCGTAGCAGAGAACTTTTTTTTTTAAATAATTGCACTTGCGTTACTTTTGTCATACTTCATGCTTTCTCGGTTGCGTGCGTTTCAGAGCGTGATGGTGTTCCCAAGTTTTTACGCCTTTAAGTTTTAACCAATTTTGAGACTTTTATAATATACTGTCAGGTAAGTAGGTAAATATTTATAGGTAAGTACGCATTGCAGATTCCGGCGGGGTTTTACCTTAAAACTTAAATATTTTTTAGTAGATAAAGCCTATTAGAGGGTTGAGGTTTTTTTATTAAATTAGTTCTAACGTGTTTTTAATCATAATGTAATTTTAGAATACAATCAATTGTATAAAAATTTCATGCCGATGTATGAACAATACTCAATAAAGAATATGAATATGAACCCTCGGCACGGGAGTCAGACTCGCACTTGACCGATTTTTTTGTGAGATTTTATGAGATATGACGACTTTGTAAGCAGTGTCGAGTCTACGCTTTGTCTTCTCTGGGCCCCCACGCGCGGGCGTACCTGCGCGGCCCGACGGGTATTGATTATTCGCCGTTCACTTTCGCCTGTGTTTTAATGTAGCTATGAAATGTTTTTATTGCCCGCTTGCCACTAGAACTGTTATAATGTACTATTACAGTTATTATTGGAGCGTTTGGAATATAAATAACGTTGTTTTTTTAAATAAAGTTTGAGAATCGGAGCTGATTGAGACAATAGAAATTTTCGAGAAAGATATTAATTGCTTCGTAGAAATATGTAATATTTAGTGGGAATCGCTTAAGTATGTGAAATTATATTTATTTTGCTAATGATTATTTATTTTATAATAGTGGGATTCTCATGGATTTTTTAAAAATAATATAATAAGTCAAATTTAAGGAATCTAACATAGTTTAACTAAACATATATTTTTTGTTTGAATAAATATATACATATATATATTTTAATTATATTTCCTTAATTGTCTTTAACTATATCACTTTTCAGCACGAACCTTTAATACGAAAATAAGATACCCTATAATTAAATAACCCTTCTTATTCATTAAATTGCTATCGTTACAGTGGTACGGTTTAATTAGATCCAATATGGCTTAACAAATAACTCGAGGTATATCTACAATTATGTAAAAATAAATCAATATTATTAAGAATGTATTAAAAACTTTAATTTTACTAATTAGTCACGTGACTTTAAACACCAGTCACGACGTATGACGTTTGCATAGGTCGGTTGCGTTCCGAATCACGCTGCCCACCTTAATCGTTGTGATCACCGTGAGTGTTATTCGGACTGCACCAGACTGCACCCTCATACAGCCTATGCTTTTTTTGACGTTTACGATCGGTTTCAGTATGTTGACGTCACACGCAACGGCTGACAGTAAGATAGTGTCAAAGCGGCAATATTAAAAACGAAAAATATTAGTAGTGGTTTTTCCTTGAAAATGTGAAAAATTAATTACGAAATAGTAGTTTATGCAACGATTGTATAATGATAGGCCTTAAAACACTAGTGCGGTTTTATGAAACGAGCTTTTAAGCGAGTTTCATAATAAGATCGCACGTGTGTTTTAACGCGAAATTATGCAGAGTTGCATACATAACTTTATTTACACACATATTAAAAACGGCGACACCGCGACGATGGGGCCCCCCCGGCTGCGGCGACGGCGGCCGCGGCCTGTAGCTCATATCTGTATCGTTATGACCAGTACGATACTAAAATCGATACTGTAATAACATTACAGTACAGGTTGTGATAATGGTGGTCATTTCCTACGGTTATTGGTTACATTATGGAGGTTTTATGATATGGGCGTAGATAAATATTTTTACGTAATCTAAAGTGAGCTAACAAGCAGTCAAAAATATTGTTTTAAAAACTGGTCAAGAACCGAATTATCAAAATAGTTTTTTCTTTCACAAACATTAACACAATACCACAATCAATTCAACATTATTCTATTGCATAACGTTAAAAGTGAGCACGCAACAAATAATTCATTATTCCTTATTAATTATTCGAATACATTAGCATTATTTATTCCTCGGTTTCTCGTTACGATTATCTATTCTGCCATCAAAAAGGCGTATGTGCACCGGAGTTTGAACCGCACATACGCTTAATAGATGAGCATTGAGTATTGCGATCAAAATGGCGAACGTACAAGACAATTTGAACTGCACATACGCTCTTCTTAATAAGCACGGCGTTATCTGCAAAAGGGCGAATGTTCATCAGAATTTCAGTAGCACATTATGTTACTTGATACACAGCGTTATGTATCGCGTTATGTATTTAGGTACATAGGGAAGCTATCTATAGTAGGAAACGTTAATTTCCGTTCGCGTAACGAGATCGGTTGCTGTTACGAACATTTTGCGATACTCTCTTGAATCTTTCATACAGGTATGAAAATGTTTATATATTCTTAGAATGATTTAACAGGATGTACCAGCTACAGTATCTCCATACAAACGTGAATAATCGAAAAATCAATGAAATAAATTACATGTAATCTAGAGTTAAAATTGGAGCCGGAAATAGGGTATGTTTACGAAATATGAAGGATTCGGAAATGCTCTTTTGCTCGCATTAGTCTTAAGAGAGCTTAATATAGCTTAATTTTTAGCCTTTATAGGATCAAAAAATTGAGCCCTTATAGGATCACTCGTGTGTCTGTCTGTCCGTCTGTCACAGCTAATTTGCTCCGAAACTACTGGACCGATTGAGTTGAAATTTGGTACACATATGTAAGTCGGTGACCGCAACACGGACGTGTAACGGAAATAAATGAATTTTAAATGGGAGCCACTTAGGGGGAGGAAATTAAACAATGTAAAAAAAAAATTGTTTCGTGAACCTTGGCGTGTGACATATCAAATGAAAGGACCCCTTGTTAAATATATACATTTTTCCAATTTGAAGATAAATGGTTTCGAAGTTATTTAAGAAAATATACGAAAATTTACTATTAATTTTTGTTATCATTGGTAAAAACAATTAGCGGGCCGTTATTTGTAATGAGTTTAGAAGCCCTGATTTTTAATTTTTTTATCAACTCTCGGCGAACAGACTTTATCTGAATCAACTCGACTATCGGTGGCAAGCTACGTAAAAATAATAAATAGCAATTAATTTCGTTATAGCCTAGAAAAATCACAAGAAATTCGATCACCCAAATCCCAAACAGACGTCGAAACGATCCTTTTTATTACCAAAAAGACAAGGGATTTTACGGCAATAATAAGTTTAAAAAAACCCTCTTTAGGTCTTAATATCGTCGGGGGCAGCTCGGAACGGGCGCCACGTGACCGGGCTCCCTAATTTTATTATACACCGGTTTATATACTGTTCCTTGCTGACGAGCAAATTAATCGGGCCATGCCTTGTGGAATTTTGTATGGACAGTGACTCGTTTTTGTGGCTTTTAATAAAGAGTAGAGACATTGACGTTAGATAAGGTGAGGTTGAGTGTCATGTTTTTGTGGGTCTTTTTGAAGGACAATAATAATTTGTGTTGAATGTTTTTATTATTTAAAATGATTTTTATCTACACCCATATCATAAAACCTCCATTGGTTAATCAACAACCGTATGAAATGATCACCATTTTGACAACCAATTAGGAAAAACCAGTGCTGCGATAAAGAAATAACATGACTTCTTTATCGTTTTTAGTAAAGAAATGAGATTAAATTTGAAACAGCTGTCAAAACTCAAGTAGGTCTCTATTCTAGTATCCATAGATATTAAAAAGTTATTGATACCAAACGTCAATTCAGTATGTTTTTTTAATATAAACTGCACAATATTTGATCTCGAGTGACGTGAGAATAGAGACTTCATCCGTTTGTCTATGATTTAAAAAAGAATGGTCTTGACGGAAGATCGTATTTGCCGCCATGTTGACGTTTTGCTGAACGAAAGTAGAATTGTTGTTGAATTGAATAGAGAAAGTTGTTTGTAATTTACATTTTAGTTGAAAATATGAATAGTAAGTAGTCTTCTCGAAGTGTGTGTGATGTGAAAATGCGCCGGATATCGGAAATATGCAGCTACGATTGCAACAAATAACTTGTTGCCAGAAAATATTGTTTCTGAACCCATCATGGAGGATTTATAATATGTGTGTAGATAAAGTTATGTATGCAACTCTGCATAATTTCGCGTTAAAACACACGTGCGATCTTACTATGAAACTCGCCTGCGGCTCGTTTGATGAAAACCGCACTAGTGTTTTAAGGCCTATCATTATGCAACCGTTGCATAAACTACTATTTCTTATTTAACTTTAACACGATTTGCAGAATAACAGTTTGTAATTGAAATAGAGCCCGCTTGGAAATTATTAAACTGTACGTCACCTTTGACTTAATCAATCTTTAAATTAGTTGCCAAACGAAGGTTACACTCAGGAGGCTCAGTTTTTAGATAGCCATTAAAACTTCTTCACCCAATCTATCTTAATTCTAATCACGATAAAGTTTTATTTTATAATTAATGACCAGCTCACCAAGATCAAAGGCTCATAAACTTTTTAAAATTCAAGACACCACCCCCCTCTTTTTATTTATCCCCTCCAACTTTAAAAGCAATATACTTTTAACTAAAAAGATGGGTTTAAAAACGTTGAGCGGAACAAAATTAAATTCAGCAGCGAACTTGAAGTAGGCATTTCAGATTATTTATTCCGGATCTTTACGATTTTACCAATGTGTCTGTGCGTTCATACCGACCTTTATTATTGAAGGTAATAGGCTCAGTTTTGCTCGGCCGTTGGTTGTTTGTAAAATTGCTGCTTACCTGTCAGGGGGTCAATTCTGTGCGTGTAATGAATTTGGGCCGTACATTTATTTCATTATGCCCGCGCGTTGTGTAGATCAGTATTGCTCCGTTGTTGTAATGATAGGGCGGCTGTTTCATATAAATGAACGATTTGTTAATTGGTGAGAGAAAGTCGACGGATGCTTTGTTTCCATTTCTCATATTTGTTTAAACATTGAAAATGAAAATATTTATTTTGCAAGTAGGCCACATGTGCTCTTTCACATGTCTGAATCTACCAGCGCTTCGGTGACATCTGCTGAGAAGAAACGCCGCAAGAAACTCAGCAGTAAGTCATTTTTTAACTTTGATATTAGAGTCTTATCTAAAAACTAACACAAAAGTGCAACAAACAAACCTAATGGGTACAAATTAATTCTAATTAATAACTAATAGGGAGATGTATAGTCTCCGCTTCTAGACAAGTTAAGTGACTTAGATATGTATAAAGCCTCTAAGGGTCATAATAATAAAATAATAATTGAACCAAAGAAACATCTAAATTTATTAATCTAGATTAAATGGACTGCTGCACAATACACGTATGTACAAATTGCGGCTTAATGCCTTAAGGCATTCTCTACCTGTCAACCACTACGCCAAACAGAAACATGTTAAGGATGGCGCAGGAAGGAGGACGGATATTAATACGTAAAGTATCAATATCATTCAGAGACTATCATGAAGGTAAGCAAAAAAAATACTTGTGTAACATGCGCTTAATCGAGAATTTGCTCTGGCTGGACTAATCTGCATGTCTAGCACGATCTACCCGCAAGTATTTTCTCGCTCAGTCTTACATATTTGACTAGGTGGAAAGTGACGCACTGACAATGTTATTCTCTTAACGTTTTCAACGCCGATGACGGATATTCGTCAGGGCATACAGGGTAAAAAAAAAACATTTATTTCAGGCACCATTGGCCCATATATAAATACCTTACAGACTAACATACATATTAAAATAACTTGAAAGTAAGTACATAAAATTATTCAAGGGACGAAAAGGCGTGGCTTCTTAGCGTCGTCCCACCTGGAGTCGGGTCCTGGACAGACATGGTGCCCCGGAAGCGCCTAAACACGACATCCTTCGGCCAGAAGTCCGGACACGTGACGGTCTCCAGCAGCGGCCGCGGCACGCGCACCACAAACGAGCTGAAGTGCACGTATTGGCGCGATCGCAGCTGGAATACCCTCAGGTAGCAGCCGGACTTCTTGCGGACATAATCCACCACGTCGTCATCTGTGGTGGCGTAGTGCAGGCGCGACACGTACAGCGCCGTGTTCGGTATGGCGGCTCGCAGGCCGGAGTTGGATTCCGGCTCTGCAGTACCACACAGGCTCTTGCAAGGCTTCCTGCCTGCCTTGCTCTTTTAAAAGAGCCCTACATGAGTTTGACGTAAGTTGAAAGTCGTGTTACTTCACAGACATGCTTGGCGTCGTACAGGTAAACTTCGCCACCGAACTCTCCGGCGAGCCTACATCGACTCGTCAGTGCGTACAAAGTACATGTTCGTACGTGTCTGCGACCTTGGTCGATTTGGTCGTATTTTGACGCAGCTCTGCCAAGGTACCTATACATTTTACATTTTGTCTATTCCAACCACAGACTATATATACAATAGATTTCTGCCAGCATTAGAGGCAAAAGGCAGGCAGAGCGGGGGGGGGGGGGGGGAATACCTCTGAATACCAATCACAGCGCTCTAAAAACCCCGCGCGCCCCGCAATTTTGGAAGCTATATTTGCTACTAAAAGTAAGGCTAAGCGGTCTTTTTACGATATTTTATATTTTACTCTGTAATTTCAACGCATATCGGTCCTTTCTGTAACCTGACGTGCCCGTTTCATCCAAAAAATCATCCAGCTCTCAGTAATATCGATAGTATTTGCTCAAAACTTCATCCCTCCCGGGGTCGCTCCAACCCTCAAGATTAAGGATTTTCGTCCCAAGGCGACGTCGAATAAGTGACTCGGAACTTTTCTCAAAGGTTTCCGACTAGACTTGTTTTTTGTCCTGGGATTATGTAATACCTAGAAGGGATGGGTTTCAATTTGTTTGTGCCATAAAAAATGTTATATATATTTATAAAATTTTAGTAGACACTACTAATTCAAAAATTAAGCTCATTTTAAGGGTCGTTTCTTGTTTAATATACGATTGTATTATAATAATTTTTTTCTAAAGTTTTAACTTCAGATAATAGTCTGTATTGATTGATTATGGTGCTTTTAGATTTAGCACACATGACATTTTAAGTAAATTGCCCTGTAAGTTTGCAAAGTAAACTGAATTTTGGCTAGAAGTTTTAAAATATTTTTTAAGAATTGACATGCATTTTGAATATTACTCCCCTTCATATCAACAATACAGCAATTTTTACTTTGTAAGAATACATACAAATTAAGTCTTAGAATACTTTAAGTAAATTAAATCATGAAACTTTTAATAACTATTGATTTAACCAAATCCAATTAAGATTTAGGTTGATTGAATTATTCTAAATATCTTCGCCAAAATCTGGAAATTTCAAAAAACTTGTGAGCTGAAACTATCTTAATCTGAGATCTGGCCTGCTTCTACTTCAGTGCTCACTCTCGCTCGTTTGATATACCTATAATGACACAAACAGAGGTCAAAATTGAAATACCGCTGCATATGAACTCTTAATTTTTCTAATAGCACAATGTATTTGTATTGATCGAAAGTCTCATCTGCCTGCGACTTCGTCCGCGTGAAATTCGGTTATAGTTCGGGAGCTTTTGAATTTGTGGTCTCAACCAAAGGTATAAACTATATACCTACGTACCATTCAGCCATTACGGAGCAGCGGCCCTAGCATGTCAGACACGGGGATAACTTAAACCGTCTTATGGTACCGTTACCGAAGCCAGCGGTCCCGGGTTCGATTCCCGGTAAGGGCAAATATTTGTGTGATGAGCACGAATGTTTGTTACTAAGTCTTGGATGTTTCTCATGTATTTAAGTATTTATTTATCTATATAAGTATGTATATCGTCGTCTAGTACCCATAACACAAGCCTTTAGAGCTTACTTTGGGGCTAGATTGATTTGTGTAAAGATTGTCCTATGATTTATTATTATTATGTCTAAGTGCGTCTCTCTCACACAAGTGCCGACAAAAGAGTAATAAACATACACACACACACAGTTGTGAAATTTATAATATTAGTATGATACGAGTAGAAGAACAGGTTTATAATCGTCATAAAAAGTCGGTGATATAATATTTATACATAATTCGTTAGATTATCCTTTTTAATTAAATTTTAATTAGAATAAACGCTGTTCTTTATGAATATGCAAAGACATTTTATAGGTATTACACTTGAAAGCAACGTTTCTCATACAGCTCAAGCTCGCTCCTCTTCAATAAGCGGATTGAGCCACGAAATAGTCACTTTAATAGGATTAGAAAGCCTCTAACGAGGTAGCGCAAACATTGGCGGTGTACTGAAATGTCGCGATAAATAACTTATATCGGTATTGATTTGAATAAATTGTTAATTTCTGGGAAGGAAGCTTGGAATGATGCTCACTTTTGATCGGTAAAGATTCTCCGCGCGACGCGATATATTAATACCTTTATCAATGAGTAGCACCCAGCCGTGGCTGAACACGTATGTGTTTACACTATTACCTGCTTCAAGAAGGTTTCTGAATGATTATCAAAACTGCATCCAAATCCCTTTAGTACATACATAGCATCACGCCCGAAATCCCTAATGGGGTGGGCAGAGCCACAAGACTACTTGTGGCCACGTTTGATTAATTAGTCCTAAGACGGTATGATAAACCGTATAGCCCATCGCCCATACAGATAGTCCACCATGTTGGAGACGAACCGTCCCTTAGTCGACTTTTACGACATGCCAGGATGATAAGCATCTGCACGCATTCCATGCTATTTCTTCACTCCCAGTGCAGCAGAGGAGCCTTTAGTACACGGAAAAAATTTATTAAGAAATAGTTGCTAAACTCGTTTTGCTGAAATTTTCTTATCCGTTGCATATAATATCTTAGCAACCTGAGCAAAGCATTGCCTGTCAACTAAACCACTTAGTTGACCTTGAAAATGCTTTTCAATGATAGCTGCATCTTTACGTGTCCCTATAGTTTGTCATTTTTTTGGCAAACAACGCAAAAATTTAGTGATCATTGCCAAGTTTTTCTTTCCGTGTAGTTTCAATGTTTTAAGCGCTATATACAGGGATACGGTGTACCTTGAAACAGTTACTAATACATTCATGAGGAATTGAGTCTATTTCTCTGTCTGTTTGGTACGATTTGATAAGCCAAGTAATTATTCTATTTCAATGAAAATAGGATACTTGTACTTGTATTAGTAAGTTCCCGACGCAATAGGGGATAGATGCAGAAGTAATTATCAGATGAAAACGAAGAAAAGTATTTTCGGTAGAATATTCGCAGATTTTTTTAAATTTCTATTAAGAATGCGTCTACGAGGCATTCGTTATTATCATTCGCATTGACTATAAATAACGTTCGGTTGTCTTACAGATTAGCTGGGGTAAGAAACGGCAAGCACGGATCCCGGAATATTTATTTTTGGAGTAATATTTATAATAATTTACTTCCGATAAAACGCTTCAACACATTTTAACCTATTAATAGACCTTTTCTTGTAGTGCTTTAAATTAAATGCAATATAAGTACATGTGCTTGGATTAGAAAATAACATATTCCATATAATTCACCGAATTCTATTTTGTGTCGACACTATTAGTTTTTTCATTCTGCGTCATAAACGTGTGTTAATATTTTATCCTTTTATTTGATTCTAAGTTATTCAAGGGTTTTACTCTACCGTGGAAATTCACATTTTATTTTCATTTATTTCCAATTTTCCGCATTCGTGATCGCACGGAATGACTAGTATTTAGCGCTCGGTGTGCTCTCCTATCATCCAGAGAGAACAGCAGGTTTAATGAAAATTGCCTGCGCAGTAGGAATTCTAGCAATGCTGGCCAAAACAAAAAATCGTTATCGAAATCTATTGGAAATACTGCTTGTTGCCGATACTAGTAAAAGGGACCGAGTGATAGTTTTCGATAACGAGAACGGTTTGCGTAACTCATGGTAATTGTACTGTATTTGAAATTGGTCAGAGTGTTACAGGAACCTATCGTTATTATGGTAACGAATGTCACTGTGTTTTGTTACTTTATTTTCAATGTAAACTTCGTAATGTCAGATGAAGCAAGACGCTCTATCATATAGCTCAGCTATTGTTGAATAAAGGCCCTGTAATACGTGTACGTGTAGACGTGTGTGTGACTTTATACTCTTATGTACACTGCCTTTTTTTGGACGATATTAAATGGTCAGGGCTTCTGTTCGACGCTATATGGTCACCAACTGGTTTTTGTGTAGCTGCTTTGCTTTTCAATGCAAAATTCAAAAGTCAAAACTTTTATTTAGCAAATTGGCCGTAACTGGGTACCTACTCTATAATCTACAAATGCAACACAAGCTTATCAAAGTATGCTGAGGACGAAATAAAGCGAACCAGTCCGTTTACCTAATTTGAAGCTAAGTGCTTCTTCGATTTGTGTTGTGCATTTATGTGTCAGTGTTTTTTCGTGCTATATAGACAGATCGCGCGTTGTTTCTTGTATAGTAAAAAGGCGGTTCTCTCTGAATTTCCTTCCACCGTAGATATTATTGAGAGGAAAATATTTAATAAAGACGTTTTTCTTTGAAACGGTGCGCTATTCCTTTTTGTTTGAGTTATTGTTCCGCTTTAGATTTGGACGGTGTTTGAGTTTTTAGCACGACAAAGGAAATAGGACTCGTGGATTTTGAAGAGATGTCAAATACCTAAGTGGTAGTAAGTAACTGAAGATTTGGTAGAAGGCCATTTTTATAAATGATATAAGCATCCGAATAACATGGTTTAGAAATGAGATACTTAAAAATTTCCCATTCATATCATAAATAAGAATACAGACACCAATATACTTAATTATTCTTTATCTATCTACATCTACACTAATATTATAAAGAGGAAAGATTTGTACCTATTTTTGTATGTTTGTATGTTTGTAATGAATAGGCTCAAAAAGTACTGGGCCGATTTAAAAAATTCTTTCACCAATAGAATGCTACATTCTTCCAATTTGACATAGGCTACATTTCATTTTGAAAAAAAATAGGGATCCTTGGTAAAATTTGAACAATGTAACCGAAGGTGTAGAAAAATGAGTCTTAAAATGTCTTTCGTCGAATGCGCTGCCGAAACTATTAGCGATAGAACAAAATAATGTATAACAATATTGAAGAACATCATAATGTCTACAAAAAACTCCGCGGTAGCATATGTCCAACTATTGTAGTTATGTCACTACAACAACTTTTTTCATTTTAAACATTAATGAAAATGCTAACCAAATTCAAACCATGCTATTTATGTGTTTATATTAATCCTTATCCAAATAAATTATTTTATGGTGAAGACCATTTAACTACCTATAAAATAGTTTTTCAATTATTTAAATTGGACTTTCCATTCAAAAGATATTACGAATTAAAAAATTCAAACAGTAAACAAAACAGACAAAAAAGCTGTAAAGGTTGTTTATAAGGACATTCTGTAGTCGGTAGGTATATTTAGTATCAGCATTGCACCCGTGCGAAGCCGGGGCGGGTCGCTATCAGTAATACAGTAAATTCTTTGTATAGGTCTGCACTTAATTTTTATGGGCGTTATTACCTCTAATGGAGGTTTTGCTTGTAACAAAAGAAATTCAGTATACAAAAAGAAGCATTCGCAACACGATCTCCTTAAATTGACAAATAAACATGGCGGAACCTAATAAGTAGCCGCAACAACACCCCTAACGCTTACAATCCGTCCAAATTAAGTGAACCTCCAATTACTACGGGTACCCATATAACACAGGTACATCCTAATCTGGTCGAGATACGTTGTAAATGGGCATATAATTAGGATTTATCTTCCTTGGTGGCCTCAGGAAGCGAGGGCGGCCCCGCGGTAAAAGCTGTGATAAAAAACTTGCATCACAATAGACATTGTCACACATGGTTTTTGTCGGAGGGATGAAACTTTCTTCCTCAATGTTTAGAAAATACTCATGAATGGCCCATAAATTCTAACTGGAAATGAAGATCCTGAAGTAACTTTTGCTAACGCTCTCTGATAAGTGTATACAAAGTCTATCAAACGAACGGACGTATTTGTGCCCATAAACTGTGGAACACTTGGAACTAGCGGCTTCGTGAGAAACTTAACTTTGCCGTTGAAAAACTGTTATCCCCATACATCGACATAGGTCGCTGTCAGTTTACCAATTTTTACCTAAATTTAGAAATACTGAATCGGCAAAAAAAAAATCCATATAAGTATTGAACCTGCTCACAAAATTGCACGAAAATCGGTTGAGAAATGTGACCTGTGGAGAACAGCGGGAAATCCGGACAGACATTACGATAGCATTTTTGCCCAAGCTGAAACGGAGACGCTTCGCTCGCTCGGTCAACTAGTAGTACCTCATATTACTAATACTCAATAAATTATATTAATTTTAGACAGAGGTTAAAAATTACAATTACGTCTCTTATCATTGGCAACTTGATTTTGTTCAGTAATTCCTCAAACTTTTACGTGGCTCCATCTCATTTTGTTCTTGTTTCTTCAAGTAACATTTTCAACCAAGCGTAATCTTCCAATATTAGCTCTCCCGCGTTGATCAATCAGGGCCCACATGGCTGAGATTAGAGTCCTCCGCATTCCGTCTTTTCTTTGTCTTATCTCGAACGCTAATTTGTATCTGGAAACTTCTACGTGAACGCGTCCACGTTTTGGGGATAAGCATTGTATAAATTAAGTGGAAGCGTTTTTGGAAAAATATTTTCTTTGTAGCGATTGTATGTTACAAATAAATTCGCCATAACGATCATTAACCCTGCGGTGACTAAACATGACATATTCAGAGAAGCTCTGTTTGCTTTAAAACAGTCAAATTAAATTAGATTTATCAATGTTCATGGAACGTAAAATATTCACTCTTTCACATGTATTTTTAAATACCTACACTGTAGTTCACTGTAGAGTCTACAGTGAACTACAGTGTTTACTGTGTAGACCAACATTATTTTATCAATGGGAGTGACAGGTTTTCTTCTGTTGAAGAAAATATAACCTTCCGAATGAACCGTTGGTTATTTTTGGCTTACTTTTATTCAAAACGTTTTGGGTTCGCCGGAAATGTTAATAAATGGAATATTTCAGTTAAGGAAAAATGACAGTAACACTCGAAGGGAGAAATAGTTGTCGAGCAAAACTGTAAATATTACCAGCCTTACGGATTGGAAATAGGTTTGGTAGGAATTGCTACGTGTACAACAAGCGCTCGACATGAAATGTGGTATATTCTATGATCTACTTAAGCCCTAGTTACCAAAGTTTTTTGCATATATGCAAATATATTGATTTGCGTAAAGGCTAGGATCTTGAAATATTTTTTATTTATTCTGTTTTATATGAACAGGGTAGAAATCAAACACTGCTGTTTTGAAGTTACCCGACTTCTCAAAAGCGTTCGATAACTTGTACACACGTCTAAGAATACTAACATAAGTTGACATCTCCGCTTTAGCACACCTTTTGTGCCACAAGCAAGACGAGTACACACAATAAGGAAGACGCCGAGAGGTGTCGTCCTTCGGTCCTCGCGCCTCACCGCGCGCCGGGCCGCCGGGGAGTCCCGCAAGGAGCCTCCCTCGGCCCCCCTGATAATTTATTATTGAAACCTTGCTTTTATTCTTTCCTTTTGTAATATTGTCTCCACTCGCTCCTTATTTGTTCCGGTCTAATTTGCTTATAATTTTTATTTTGATGTTTTTATATTGAACTTGTTTCGGTGAATTTTTGGATTATGGTTTTGGTCTCGAGTCTTATTACTTTAAAATGATAGCAATTGTGCAATATTAACCGTGTTCTATTATGGGTGTAAATCATAATCATCATTATCGGCCTATATACGTCCCACTACGGGGCACGGGCCTCCTCTCATAAGGAGAGGAACTGGACATTAGTCCCACGCGAGCTTGGTGCTGATTGGGTTCTTCAAACACATCTTTTAATTAAATATATGTAAATATATGCAGGTATTTTCACGATGTTTTCGTTCGAGTGCTAAGTGGATCGATAAAATAGCGAAATTATTGATAATTGACTCGCATAACTCATCAAAAACAAACGTTCAGAATTTCAATTGATTTTCTGCATTTTTCACCAATTCACAAATAACATTTGCACTTTCTTCAATCTTTAAAGTCACCAGTATTTTCTGTGGGTAATGTAAATATTTATGCACGATGAAAAAATATTTCCTCCCCAAACTTGGACGAAACTCGTTTCGATTCTCGTCGAGTGCTCGCGAGAAATTTAATAAAAACATCACCTGCGAGCTTTTTCCATGTTATTAAAAGTATTTATGCGTATAGAGCGGCGTTGCGGCGGCCAAACATCCGGAAAATGACAATCTTGTATCCTGCTTTTGAGCTTTGTTACGAATTTTTGTCTTCATTCTACTTGGCTTGCTTCTTTGTAGTTTTATGTTTGTGCTCTGAAATAATCATTTCCGTTTCATTCCAAGCTATTATATCCATCGATACGATTTTTAAGTTGGTGTCTGTAAGCCTCCTTGGTAAAATTACCAATTTTTTTTTCAACTTTTGTTGAAATGTTTGTCGGATCCACATCCAGACCATATTCACATCCGACATCCGAGCATCTACAACCCTTAGGGAAGAGCAACACACCAGCGAGGGGAGCAACAATGTAGCTCGTTTGATAAATTGCGACATTGTCAGGAAAGCTGCCCTCATTGTACGTCCGAACGATACGTAGACTTGTAGACTGTACGTACAGGTGGAATATTCGGTGTTTCTTTACGTCCCGTACGTAAATTGTTTGGGTAGAGTTTGTTTAGACTAAATAGAGGTTGTTGCATCATCTGTTAATGCTATAGATTAGTGTCTGCTTGTCGATGCTTTTAACACCTCGAAATCTTTTGGCCACTCATGTGTATGAAAACAGTTACTTCCTTTGTATAAATGAAGTTTTGAAACTGTTTTTTTTAACCACAAGACTACTTGTGGCCACGTTCGATTAATTAATTAGTCCTAAGATGGTATGATGAACCGTATGGTGACAGGTGATCAGCCCATCGCCCATACAGATAGTCCACCATGTTGGAGAGGACCCGTCCCTTAGTCGACTTTCACGACATGCCAGGATGATAAGCATCTGCACGCATTCTATGCTATTTCTTCACTCCCAGCTTTTTATGCTAAACACATTTATATTATTAAAGCAAAAAGTGATTCATTATTGCGTTGCTCAAAAAACATGAGTGCAATAATACATCACTTTATGCGAGGTGCATAATCTGATTTTCTTTTAACTACTGCATAAAGTGGGGAAAAAATGAAATTTTGTGTTCGCGCCAATTTCCTTTTAAATATTTTAGTAACCTACGAGTATACTATCTTTTCAGCGAGTACTTTGAACATAAAATTTTAGAAGGGGCAATCATAGTTCGATATATCTGCCGACATGTGGACTGTCTTGCTAATACTTTGACAATCCATAGAAAAGTTGGTTGGACCCTATAATTAAGACAGATGTCAGGGCGTGTATTCGAGAACGTCTAAGTGATATTGTAGCGACTCGCGAGCGAGATTCACATCTCGCTATTACTCATTACGCGTCACGCGGAAGAGTGGGATGAGAAATCTCGCTCCCGAGTCGCTACAATATCACTTAGCGTTCCCGAATATAGGCGCTGGTCACGTCCGTCGGACTATAAACGGGAGAAATTGGTGGCTCGACGTGTAAACTTGTTGATAAACTACCAAAAAAACCAAAGATTTATTGAAAGAAGAGACATTAGAGATATTCATGTTAAAATCTTTTTTCTTCTAAAAGCAGCTCTGTGTAATATAGAGCGATGAATGCTAAAATTTTATTCACAAAGTAGAACAAACAAACAGACCCGCTTCCACGTTTATAAAATGAGTTAAGTTGTTGGTACAATATAACGGAAGTATTCTGACATTTCTGTTTATCCAGAGTAAAAATAACGTTATTATTGTTATGAAGCTTTAAATCATTTCGTGATGTGGGAGCCAGCTCTCGTTTCTACATTTTGCACTAAATTATATGTATTTGGGTGATATAAAAATGTTCTCTAATTTCTTTCTACCGGTATTATTAATCGAAAGAAAAACACCAAAAACATAAATTTAAGAGTATGCTTGTTAAAATAGTCTTGGACGAATAAAACAAAAAGACGAAAGGTTTTGTAACGCCGTCTGTTGGTGAGAATCTTAAAATGCAGTTGTAATTCGTTGAAACAATTACGGTTACATCATTTTCCTCAATAAATTATTTGGTTTCCTTGTAGTTATGGTTGTGGCGCCATCTAGTTTAACTGGGTTTTTGCAGCTTCGGCTTATTTCCGAGCTAGGATCGATCGTCATAAGACAGGCTCTTGTTTTAATGATCCATGCTTTTAATACAACTTTTACTACCTTAATATCATGTAACAGAATAGGGATGCTACCTTTATAGGTACACACCGCCTTAATAAGGGAAAACGGCAATCAGCAAAGGTTAACTTGATTTGCTTGCTTGTTCTCGAAACGTGGCTCACTGATTGGACCGTATCTTATTGATTCTATTGGGTTAATTCCGCTGCGTAAAGTTTATAAGTTTGGTTAACACATCTGGACTTCTATTCGAGTGCGTAAGCGCAATCTTTGTTGTCCAGTTAATAAAAGTAACCATAAGTATAGTGGCGAAAATAGAATGCTAATGTGCTTTATCTCTGAGACAATAAATAAATCAGGGGACAATCTTTACACAAATCGATCTTGTCCAAAAGTAAGCTCTAAAGGCTTGTGTTATGGGTACTAGACGACGATATACATACTTATATAGAGAAATAAATACTTAAATACATAGAAAACATCCAAAACGCAGGAATAAACATTCCTGCTCATCACGCAAATATTTGCCCTTTCGAACCCGGGACGTTAGATCCGGAGGCAGGGTCACTACCAACTAGGCTAACCGCGTCGTCAACAATGGGTTGGGTGGGTGGATTTTTTGAAAAATAATAATTATGTTTTACATATTCAATTTAGATTAAAGCCACTAGAAGAGAATATCATTGGACACACCCGCGACTATTAATTTTTATTCATATGGAATTGTAGTCTGGTAGACTTTCACAAATATATACCTTATATTATTGATGTGAACCTTTTCCACATTCTCTTTTTAAGGGTTACGGAAAATCTTCTTCCACCCAATTTAAGGAATACTAATACGGAAAACAAAAAATTTCTTATCAATTAATTTGTTAACATAAAAAATAATAAATTATGTCCGGATTGTTACAACGTGGAAGAAGTTGCGAGTTATAGCTGGTAATACAGAGTCTATGTTGTCATATACAATCATAATACGTCACCGTACGTAATTTGGAGTGGCATGGTACTGAGATTTAAAAATATTGAACCAAGAAGTTCCAATCAGACGCGCGCCTTGCAGCATTGGAACAGTTCAAACTCTATCTGGCATCTTTGAGTAGCAAGCATTTCAGCAATCTAACGTTAGCTAATGCATTGACATTTATATAAATTACAAATGAATTGAACAAGTTACTGAATAATCGTGAAAAGACACGGTGATAAATAAGACCTGCACCCTTCAATCATCTTCTTAATCCGCACTGGGCCTGCGAACGTTTATTCCCTGACTTATAATGGCCCGTATGTATGTGAGTCTTTTGTATGGAAATAAACTCTGAATACTCTGGATGCCTAAAAGCAACGCACAAAGCCAATTGCGTTTAAACCGCACTCTTGTTAACACGGGGATAGCTTTGGATTTTAATCAGTTTGACCGCCAATACCCAACGCATCCACGAGCCTTCCGAAATAATCCAACCTCGATCTGAATACTGGCAGTATTGAAGTACTGGCAGCAACAAAGAACAATTACTATTGTACTGAGCTCCCTCATGAGGTGAGAGGCCCCTAATGAAAATTATCGGTTATTCGCAAAGGTGTACTTATTTTCGGACTAGCCGACTATTGAATTACTTTCGACCAACATGTTTATATTCATTTTTTTCAGTTGAATCTCTATAAAAGTGTCGCTGATACCAGATGATGAGTTGATGAGTTTCTTGCGGAGTTCTGCTTAACAGATGTCACCCTTTGAAGCGCTGATAGACTTTGACATAATATTAAAGAGCCTGTGTGGCCAAACACAAGCACACAATTTGAAGCAACAATATCGGAACCATTTATGGCTCCAAATTCATACAAACGCCGGGACGCTCCCTTAGTGTCAAATGTCAAAGCGCACCGGTTGATTGCTTCACTTTTGTCAGGGCGGTTGTATGTAAACTATCCTTCCATGGTTTGTAATTCTATAGCAAAACAATACTTTCATGTTAATTTTCATTTACCAGTGCATTGATATCAATCACTACTGAATTTCAGTATAGATCGATATCGGTTCCGCTATCACTACCGACCCCGAACTATTCCATTGCTGGAATAGCTTTACTAATGCAACGTAGGTAATGACGTTCCGTTCCATTCCGATTCATGTGCAGTTCATCCCGTTAATGTGTTACACGGGTCGACCCATGGAATTGATTATTATGGAAAGGAATGTGGCGTGGAAATCGAATTCAGTTTTGCGGTTGCCGCTGATGGACTTTGTGCATTATCTGTGCAAGATTTATGAATCTTTAATAAAAATAAGAGTAGTAAATAAGGCCTAGTAACTTTTTCAAATAAAATCAGGTGTTCAGACCTGAGGGTATAAAGTAGCAGAAAAATCCTACAAATAATTCCAGAAGTTGGTTTATTAACAAGTTTTAAAAACATACATCTTTTTTTTTAAGTTAGATCTTTGATTAAAGTGGCGTATATGTATATAATGACAGCTGGTTGACGGACACTTGACTATTTTAGTTGGATCAAATACTTAAAATGGCGTTTGTGAATTCGGCCGCAAGAAGCTCAGTTGGTCACTTATCAATCGATAACCTCCTACTTAATGTTTAACAAATTTGGCTCTTAAATTGGGAACCTTCTTTTTATCTTCTGTAGAAAAAGTTTCTGGCATTTACCTTTATTAAAATTCTAAAGAAATTCTACCTATATGCTCTCTTTTCCAAATCATTACACAACACCCCGAGTCACTGGACACCGGAAGCCAGGTAACTGCCGGCCCCGTTTATATGTTAGTGTTACGCGGCTGAACGACTCTTTAATAGGATTAGAGGATGGAAATTTGTCAAATGTTGGCAGATTTTATTGACATGTAAGATATGGGTTGTAGTCAAAATGACCAGATAACAATAGTGCAGTGTAGAGTGCCAGTATATCTGGACTTTCGATGTAATAAACGTTTAATATGTGAAATGGTTTTAGCCAATCTGACATTTCTTTTATTTATTCTATCGCAAATACTTCCCACTGACACTTGAAATTAATAGGCGTAACTTTGTCACTGTCTCTTCTTTTTTAGCCTGCCTTCATCGATAGTTGAAATAGGCGTCTTCATGCACTCTCCATGGTTTGGTTTCTCATCAGGTTTCGCGTCCAGGTCATTGACTGACTGAAGTAAAAATCCGTCATCAGCAATTCTCTATTGTCAGTTGTAACTCGAACTGTCGTCGGGTGGATATTTATGTTGTCGTCTTTGAATATTATGAAAATAACATTGTTTTACGCCTCCATTAAACAACTTTCGTTACCTATATTATTTCTTTTTATAGCACCAACTATAAGCAATTTATTTCGGTCGGAACGTTTTTCCTCAATCGTCAAATAAGGTGGGAATGTACCCCCTTGGGTCGAAATTCCCCCGATTGTCGGGCAACTTGGCAATCGTCTATTCAAAGGAAAATTATTTCTCGAGCAATTATTGGGACGGAGAGAGAAACGGGGCCGGGAAAGGGTTGAAAAAGTTGGTGTTACTGTGTGCTTAATTGATAAAGAGACAAGAGATTCAAGTACGCATTTTATTTTAATGAGTTTTAATATGTATATTTTTTCCAACCATTTATTTTAGACTTTAGGTGCTTATACGAAACTAATAATGGCTTATATACTTAGTCAATAGCTGCATATCTTAATTACTACACGTATCATGAAACTTGACACTGTTGTACATTACGTTGACTATATAGTTAAAATAAATTTAAAACAGTAATCTCTCTCGATATTTTTCCATTTCCTGACATCTTCGTCGTTTAGCGCCAGAAAGTTTTATTTCGGATCTGCTTAGGCACCTGTAGACTATATTGAGGTCATTGGCCTTCGATTGAGGATCATTTAGACCACGCGGCACATGATTATGTCCAAACCATTTACGGCGACTATCGGTGATTTCCCAGAATCAAAAGGGATGGCAGCATTTTCATTGCTGTCATCTTAAATGTTTGCTACAGATTTAAAAGCATGGTATTGTTATTCAGAAGACCTACGAAGATCGAATGTCGAATTTTCTAAAAGCGTTTGTACGTTCTCACTGTACTTATTATAATCGACACCTCACACAAAGCCTTTGGCGCTTTTAGTTACTTCACTGAGAATCCTTAGCCACCCTTTAGACCCACCCTTACCCCGAGGTTCAATAGCTTGATTAATACAAAGTCCTCTATTATTTTAATTGAGGTATTTGAGTTCCGCGATTTGTTACAATTAATCATTTTCGAGATGGCTTATTGAGGTTATTGGATGCAATTACAACCACTTATTTGCAACAAGTATATTTATTTGCTTAATATTTAATTTACAATAATCCTGAGTGACATGAGATTAGTCTTTAAAATTAAATTATGCATTTGTGAACGTATGTGACGAGTAAAAAAAAATATGGGTATCAATAGATAACCTACGTAGAGGTATCCTTAACAAAGTTTTTTAATTCCTCAAGTAAATTCAGACCAAAGTTCCTTTTTTTTTAAAACAGAAGAAACATCTATGTTCCTTATAAACAAAGAAATAAGTATATATTTTACGCACGAAAACACCCTTTTATGTACGGCGCGTTCATTCAGCTTATCCCAATAAATCCTTCAAAACTACATAAATATACTCGTATATCTCTATTTGTAAAGGCACCTGTACATGTACAAGTGCACACATCGATACTGGAAACAAAACACGGCCGGCGAGTTTCCTAAAAAGAGTCGTAATGACGGGCAAAAATCCTTTTCATCTCAAAGTCCGGGCGGCAGGAAATGAAGACCGCAACTTGGGTCCAATTTGTACTCGACGCCGATGCGAGAGGCTAAGGATGCGGTATGATGCAAAAGAGAAAAGTAAAATAACATGGCATGAGCAAATATTACTATTACTTCGTAAAGAAGCGACACTTTCCACCAAGGATCGAACTTCAAGCTTTCCGCTCGCCTTACTTGTACTTACTTGTAACGTTGATGGCTCATTTGACTTGCGCACTGGTAGAGGCTCAGTGCGTATAGTCCAGTCTCGCTGTGTATTATACTGTTGTTCTTCCGTTAATGTCCCTTGTTTTGCACGTGACAACCTTAACGAGGGCGGTGTTTTTATATGAACCGACCAACGTTCTGTATCTGTTTACCCATTTTCTCCTACTATAGCTATAGCAGCCAGTTTTTTCTTACATGTGATTTAAAGCAAGTATTTGCTCCATGTGCAGTTAGAAGTTGAATGTTGCTTATATTGGAACCTTGTTATTTGACCTCCCTGTCTCACGCCTCTTCGCAATGCCTTCGAACTTTGCTTCTGTACTCAGGCCGACATGGTGGCGTTATTGTACAAACACTTTAAAACTTTGACATACCGATAGTCAATACGGCATCGCTGCAAAGGACTCTAGCACGGCCCATATCTCGATCGAATCAAAGGCTTTCTCATAGTCCACAAACGCTATACATAGTGGCAAGTTATACTCTTCGGTCTTTTGTAACTATAACTTGCCGTAGCGTATGGATGTGATATATGGTACCTTAGCCTTATTCCTTATGGTAGCCTTTTCGGAAACCAGCTTGTTCAGTAGGCTGGAAGTCATCAAACCTGCGATTGAGACTATTCCTGATGACCCTCGAAAACAGCTTATAAACATGGCTCAGAAGTGAGATGTGTCTATAATTTTTAAGCGAGGTGTTGTCACCTTTGTTAAAGAACAGCACCACCACGCCTCTGTTCCACGCTTCTGGCGTTATGCCTTCGAGTAAGACGGAATTAAAGAGCCTCTGAAGGACTTTAAGTACCGGTGTTCTACCCGCTTTCAGAGTTATATATAATGTCGGATATAATAGTTTTATAATAGACGACACGTTTGGCCTAGTTGGTAGTGACTCTGCTTCCGAACCAGCGGTCGCGGGTTCGAATCCCGGTAAGGGCAAATATTTGTGTGATGAGCACGAATGTTTGTTCCTGACTCTTGGATATTTTCTATGTATTTAAGTATTTATTTAACTATATAAGTATGTATATCGTCGTCTAGTACCCTTAACACAAGCCTTTAGAGCTTACTTTGGGGCTAGATTGATTTGTGTAAAGATTGTCCCCTGACTTATTATTATTATTATTATTATTAATAGTCATTATAATTAAAAAATAAATACCTTACAACTGATTAGTGACTGTCAAATGTATCGTAAACGGTTGAAATTTAATCTTCTGTTAATTTATTGGTCCTTAAAATGTTATTTTAAATTTCTTCTTACATCCCGGACGCGCCTCGAAACTTTGGTCTCTAGGAAATTAACTAACGGAATACTTTCACGAGATCATTCGTGTTTACCCACACTGATTCGCCGGCTCTTAAAAGTACGTTTTATCCGCTTTCCTTTTCATATTAAACATACGTCTGAAGACTTAACATGTCGGCAAAAGATAAGTTTACGTTACCGGTTACGTAAAATTTGGTTTTTATTTCATCTTTACTTTCAGTTATTATTTAAAGTAAATTATAACGAAGTATGTACAGGGTTTTTAAATGATATGAAATATGTAATAATTAAAAAAAAACGGTTTCATGATTTTTCCTAGTAACGGCATGACATGTTGCGAAGTTCCTTCCCAACAAAATCCTGAGTAATTTTTTTAAATATATTATTCAATTGGTTGAACCTTTTGTTTGCTCGCTCGCTTTGCTGATTTTTTTTTAGCCAAAAGCGTTAGTGTTGCCTTGAGAACCTTTATAGACCGAATAGACGAATTTACACTTAAATAGAGATTCTACTATAACTCGACAATTTTAAAGCAAAGAATTTTATTGGAACTCCTTAATTATGAATGATGTGAATCAGACGTGCAACTCGTGTGAAAAACCAACAGTATAATAACCTGAATCGTAAAGTTGGCACGCGAGCTGAACACGTGTCGGCGCGTGCGCCGGCCACGATGCGCAGTTCCGGTGTGATTAAATACTTAGCAGAGTGCGAGGTTCCTAAGAGCGCGCAAGTAATGCCTATTTTGGTAGAGCTCTCATTAAGTATAAAAGAGTGCTTAATGCCATATAGAGGTAATATAAGATTTACGCGCCGGTAATTGCGCACACGGATAAATCTCACTCTGCATGTTATTTTAAATAAAAAGTGAATAAAACTATTTTGCAGTGATTGACTATAATCACTTTAACATGAATCGATCGGAGCATATTTCTAGTGATTGATTGATTAATTAATCTTATTAACGGACTGAGCTACTCTTTGGCAATAAGTAAGTGGATCATCTGTTGAGCGTCAGTTATACTTCTGTACTTATTATAATTCAAATTAATGAAATTATTGTCGTCATTAAAAAATATTTTTACTCTAGAATGCAATTTTGTCGTGATTATGATGAAGTCGAAGCGTGGTTCACGCACCCAGCAGCACGCACCCAGCTGGTGGCATCCATTTATTTGAGGACTTGGATGAACCAGTTTGAGCACTTAGGCTACGTACATGAAAGCGTCGTCGGGGAGAGTTACACACACAAAGTCAGGCTATGTGTTTGGCATTTTAGCGACGATATAGTCAATCTCGTAGCAGTCTCGAATAGAGGCGCTGGATTTCGTTTCGTATTTCCTTAAGTAGTCTCGATGAAGCGCAATCTTTATAAGTATATACTTGATGCAGTCAAATTTAAATTGTAAATGTATGCCCTTCATGATTTCATTCGCCGGTAATTATATTAATCTTATTTATCTTTATTAATATAGTATTACATATTTTCTCGTTTATTGCGGCGTTCAAAAATAAATGACTCCTACTCTTTGACATTCAAAATAGTAATTAAGAATCGACCAACCAAAATAATCACAATTCCAATTATCAATCACATTTTGTATTCCTCCCACACTGCCCTTTGAATGAATAATCGCTACCGCGTATAGTCAGCCTAATTACGCGTCCGCCATCTTTGATTGGTCTTCCGCACCGGCGCGAGCGCCGCTGCCACCACTTTAAGTCACATGATTTAAAGAACAATAGCTCTTATGTTTACAGCATAGGAACTTTGACGCGTTATATTTTTTCATGGTTCTGCTCCTTTGGGCTCATTTGCACATGAACAGTGGGGTAGAGAAGACCTCTATTAGAATGTGATTAATTTGTTTCAGGGTTCGGTTTTATAGTATTTTATTCAGTATTTCTTTTTAAAAGCATTAGTTTTTCTCCAGTATCTTCCGTTTATAGTTTTTTTTTTTAATTAGAAGCTTGAGGTTTTCTGACCAAAAAGAGAGAATCCGCAAAAATAAATCTGAATCTTTGAACGCTTGACTGTGTGTTCTTTAAAATCCTAGTAAGGTCATGAGGTCTGCAAAGCGTCTAAATTTAGCTGCATGTGGAATTTGAAGACCTTGATCACGCTTATGTGTTTATTGGGCAAAGATGATGTTCAAATTATTCAGAGAGATTAACTAAGACAAGGCCTACAAAATGTAATAATTAGTTATAATTCGAAAATCCAAAATAACATATTTTTATATAATGCCTTTTTTATACAGTTTAGGCATAAAAATTAGATAAGCTTACCTTAATTCTGCCAACCAAACACCATTAGTGAAAAATTACTACACAATTTATTACAGTCAAAATGATACCGAACCCTTCAGAATAAAACGCATAAATGCTCCGTACATATGATGGGATTTGCATAAAACCCATGGTAGTCATGCGTGGTGGCATTTTAAATCAATTGCATCGCATTTTGTCGTTCATGGTTGAATAAACATCGTGAATAACTACGTGCTTGACAAAGTTTCGTAAGGAGTTTGGATTGTAAAAAAAAATTGAATAAGTGTTATTTTACGATTTTCTTTTGTTGGTTTAAACTAAACTGATGTTGATGAGTACTTAAAGTAAAAGCCATATGGATAAATGAAGGATGCTAGAGACATTGACGTAGGTGACGGTAAAATAAACAAAATTTTAAATTAAAAATACATTGCAGTGATGTTAGCAGAAAATTTTATTGCCAACAAATAGGTAGCTTGCTAGTTTTATAAACAATCTCCCGGTCGTCTCTTTACCACCAATTTCTCCGTGTTCCTCTTCAAAACGAATCAAAGAACGTAAAAGGCATCTGGCGTCACGGAAAAAAATCCCACAGTATTTCTGCAAGCAAAAGCTTTATTCAGTTTGCAAGTTTTCCGTCTTTAGCATGAATTCCTTTTTTTTGCCATTGCAAAGAGAAATGCACACCGCAGTTGGAGTAAAAATAAACTTGGCCTCAGGTAATTAGGGTTGCTTTTCTTTGGGAACAGTGCAGACGAAGCAACTTTTAACGTGCACTGGCGGGGGATAATAGCGGTATACTTAAAAAACAATGAGTTGTATGCACGGTTTAAGAACTTAACGACGATTAAGTATACCTTATTAAACATAAAGCAGATACTTGCTACATTGGCCAAAGTGATATAGAAACATTAGAACCCCTTTATTACGATGGTAATGTCGCCTTGTTTTGTAACTTTCTTTCCAATGCAAACTTCGCAAAGTTAAATAACGACAAAAGAGAGCAATTTGGTAACCGATCACTTTCTGTATGAATAAGCCAATAACGAATAAACGTCACGGGTTTAGATAAAAATAAGAATCGTTCCATAGTTTTAGCAATCAGTTAGTTAACAAACAAGAACTAAGAGATATCGTAAAAAATAAAAAATAAAATAACCCAGAATTGAAAGCATCGTTTGATGAGGTCGTCCTCATAACCATGTTTGTATTATCATTGAAAAAGTTAAAATATAGATTTTTCAGCCGTTGGATAAGTTGGTTAGTAGAATACTAACCTATGCCGACAGAATATTTTTCCTGCTGACCAAAACATCAATATTTTGCCAACCTTAATATTCATTCCCTATCAATGATCTTATTATATATATACACTGTTTGTTGCTTACATTTATACCATCTCCAAAATTATATAAATTGTCTTTAATGGTAAAAGTTATTTCACCTATAGAACATTTAAGGCTATCGTTTAAATTAGCATGCGTACACGTTATGTTGGCCGCCATTGCGCTTTTTTCCGTATCTTGCGCGTAGTGGTAACGAGGCGAAAGTTCGGCCCTCGTTAACTGTTGGACCTAACGAGTTCTTTCACCCTCAGACGCTTCTGATATGTCATCGTGTTACAGTTTAGCACAGTCACGGCGAGATGAAGTTACGGTGATCTACTGAGAAAAAAAACTGCGATAATTCTTCGTGTATGTGCATTAATTACGCTAGTTTGCTAAGAAGCACTTTTTTACTTATGGTGGTGTTTGTTCATCATCATCATTATCTTATTTATTTATTTCATTGTTTACATTTAGCAGTATAAAGGTCTTAACTTATTATCCCGATTCTTAATTAAACGCTTTGATCATGCTCTCAGATTTGGCAGGTCGGGTGCCTAGAACTGAAACGACTACCGTCTGACCTCCGTAACCACATAGGTTAGCGTAACAAGACCAATGCTTTTAAGCTTTAAATCGTGTATGTACACCATGAGATCATAACGAGTTACTGTTTTAATCTTAGCTGTATTATAAATAAAGCAGATTGCAGAAGGATTTGCTTGCTATATCATCCATTATTTAATTAACTACAAATAATACATTTCACATTGTAATTAAGTTCGTTTGCTCCTACATTTATCCATCCATTTTATTATTATAGTCTAAGAAATGTTGTGTCCCTATTTTGTTGCCATTTATAAGTCAATATTTCATATCTCAGCATAAACGATAGCCCACATATTCACCATCCGCAGGCAGCTTAACCCCAAAGTGGGTGTGAATTCGGGATGTGGTGCCAAATTGCCTTGTTTACAGCGCCGGGCTGCCTATAAACAAATGTACGGCCCAATCAGAAAGTGATTATTAAGCCACAAGAATATTCTGTATAAGGCTCATTTTCAGGGTAATTGTTGAAATTTAAATACTAATTTTTATAATACTAACCAACAGAACAGATACAGAAATGGGGAAAATTAAGGAGCGTTTAGGAAAGTTTGAGAAGAAGCTCGCAGCCCAAACTTAGCTTCGGATTGCCTTTGTATTAACTAGATTATATTAAATGGTTTTTGTCTTCACTAATGATTCGCCGACAAATGATAGGCCGTACCGTAATGCAACTTTGCTAAAATGCAAAAATAGCATTCGGTAAAATGAAAAAGTGGTAAAACGTAACTTCGGCCAGCAGAGGGATTCCTCAGAAATAACTCACACCATAAAGGCTAAAACACGTCCGTATTTCTGTATCGCTTAGAATATTGGCGTACGAATTTCACAGATAAAACTAAGGGGAACGGGTAGGTAAAATTAAATGAAAACCTTAAGATTTTCTACATAGGTACACTGATTAGTAATCACCTTGTCGGTACAAGGCACGGCGTGTCTATTAGAACTCCGAACTATCTCGAACATTGTTCACTGAATCCTGCTCAGTTTCTCACGCTTGTTCAAACACCTGCTATTGTGCTAAGGTTTTTGTTCAAGAGTCATTGTGATCGACAGAGTTGTGTTTATTTGAATATTTTATAGCAATAGAAATATTAAAATAATCATCATTTAAATTCATTACTTTACTTATCGTTTTACTAAAAGGCGCTTGAAATTAAAACAAGAAAAATCATAAAGATACAAATAATATCTTAACTTACTTCAATCAAAATAACGTTTACATTTTGTATTTGTATTTGATTTTGTACTATTACTTGACCTCGAGAACCGAGGCCATCAATTTCATATTAAATTTAATTTTAAGAATAATATACAAAAAGAGGCGAAGATTATATAAACAAATCACTTTTTAATTTATGAAGGCTTTCATTATCCACCCACGCCTTGTTTCAATAAAGCTACTATATTCTTGGTATAGTGAAATTATGTTTAACGCCAGAATGTTTAGACATGTTTAGATACACAAGAATAGACTCGTTTAATAAAAGGAATTCTATTAGAAGTTTGTATCTGTTTAAAATATTACCAAACTCATGATGGGAGGTTCAAATATGTTTCAAAAACTCCGACACAAATGTTACAGTTATGCATTGTCAACGCAAGATTCGCTTATGAGATTTCATCGTAGTGGAAATCAGTATTAGTTTTTAAGCTATAAAATACCTATTACCTTGATATTTTTACCTTGGACAAATAATCAGCATCATCATTTTGCTCATCGCCTTGCCCTCTTTTCATTTATTTTAGGGCGGTATGTTTTCTTTTTCAACCATCTATATCAGTCGTTAGTTCTACTGCTCCTTCTTTCTTATACATTCTCTTCATGTTTTGTTTTGTCTTCCCCATCCCGTATACCCATTTTTATTCATAGTCATATTGGCCTTTATTATTGGACGGTTTAACCTTTAATTTGGTAATTATTATATTATATATAACATGAATCGAATATTCTTTGAAGTGGTATTTTTGTTTTTCTACTTTATTATTCATAAAAGGTTTAGGAGCTCCTTTCTACGTCTTATAAAACTAGTACGATTAGGCAGTGCTATGTATGCATGTTTTTGATTTGGGCATTCATAGGTACATAACTTCCATATTATCTATACCCATATGAAAGCGAGAGTAGTTCAATTTCTATCTGTCTTTTCTAGCCTAAATTGGATCAATTTTGATAAAACTTGGCAAATATCTATAGTGGCCTAATCATACTTTTTATCATGGAAAAGTGCAAATTCTCCTAGCTAGGAAATAGCGATAAACGATTGTTACCTACTAACCACCTAGTCCTAACCCTGGCTCTCCAAAACTTCTCAGGCAGCCACATTAATCTTAGCGAAGTGTTCGGGAAATGCGTCGGCGCAGTAAAAACTAAACGCTGAGAATTTCCTTTTTGATTGAATGCGCCGCGCGCCACATGAGAACTCTCACGATCGTCCGGTTGTCCACTGCCGTCGACATAGTACCTACTTGCACTTGAATTCACTTTCCGGCCGGAAGGAATGCACTTCGAAGTGTTTTGTCGAATAAACAGTTTCCTAATGGTGGTGGTGGTGGTCTACCTTGGTAAGTATTTGGTTTGAACTGCACCCAGGGTTTTCATTCTAAAAATGTGTGAAACAACGATCACCTCCAAGATGTATAATTTTCTGCCTAGTGCTGTAAGATGCAAGAACATTAGCAAAATTGGATTAATTACGTTTACTCCTACCTTCCTTCTTTAACTTTTACACCACATTTTTGTGTATTTTTACTTTGAATATGTACCTACTCATGAACTGTACTTACGCATGAATATTTTGTAAATATATAATCAAATAATTATGTACACAGTTGGGTATGAAAATAAGAGACATAAATTGGAGTGACGTCTTCATATAAATATAATACTAGACCTTCAAATCTACTAACATCGTCAGCCGGGATTAAGCAACTTTGTTTTAAAATAAAACCTCCAACATCATGTTTTGAGTTTTATAATAATATAAAAATAAATACCTGCACAAAAATTTGTAATTCACGGAGCTGATAAAACAATGCGTTGTCCAGACACCGTGTAGCCATTAGGTATAGGTTGTGTCGGAGCCATTGGATAGTAGCAATCCAATCCGTCGATCGGCAGCGATCTGAAAAGTCCTGCGCCGGTAGATTGGACGGTGCATCGCTCCCGTGGGAAACCGCCTACTACCTTGGACATAATCTAAGAGCCCATTCAAGTGTACACAGTTAAGCTTAAGTTCCTTATCCGATCAGCAGGTTAAGACAAATAACTTTAACAAGATATTTCATAATGGAAATAATTATATTTACCTTGGTAATTTGGTATCCAAATAGGAATACGACTTTGTTTTGTATATAGTCGTATTCCTTAAGAGGACTGTGAACCAAAGGTAAAAATATCACCCTTTTCATACAATACAACAAGCAATGTTGATCGATGTTCACCAATCTCAGTCACATAAGTTGAACCAAAATGGCAGTCGTCCGCGCAGGTACACCTATGGTTAATTCACGGCACGTAAGTTGAACTATGACCTTCAATGCGGAGAAAACATTTTCGGGTCTAAATCGAAGTGCGGTATGAGCTGCAATGCGAGGGGCCACGCGTAACCATAGTTTTACCTGCGCGGACGACCGCCATTTTGGTTCAACTTATGTGCCGGAGATTATAACTGGTTATCGCAGATATGCAACAGCGCGAATGTGATTATGTAAACGCAAAAAGAAATAAAATGTTAATGTTTGTTTGTTTGTGTGTTTATCTCTTCTGCATTCTTTTACATCATCCGATTACGATGCAACTTTGGCAAGTTATTGTGAGCATGCCCGGGCAGGTTAGTGACAAAAAAAATAACAAGAAAATTACAACGCATGCTGGGCACAGCTAGTGAGATAAAAATGTTTCATTTGATATGTTATACGATATAATTTGCAAAACTTTTATTTTTATTTTCTAATTTACCCCCCAAATGTGCCCCCAATGTTTAAAATTCATTTATTGACGTTACGCGTCCGTGTTGCGGTCACTGACTTACATATGTGTACCAAACAGCTCAATCGGTTCAAATTGGCTGTGACAGACGGACAGAGTGATCTTATAAGGGTTCCATTTTTTCCTTTTGAGGTACGGAACCCTAAACAAAAAGTGCATTAACTGATTTAAGCTGTGCTATTGATCACAGCGCATCTAGAGGTCCACCAGCTGTAACTTCAAGTCCCATCTCCGACAGAAGTTTGTTTGCTTTGCTCGCGCTGTTCACTGTTTAATCTTCGAAAGCGCCTTGCCTAACCTTTCTGATTGGATTGAATAACAGACTATGTTTACGCATAGAAGAATACATATATAAAATAAATCAGGGGACAATCTTTACACAAATCTATCTAGTCCCAAAGTAAGCTCTAAAGGCTTGAGTTATGGGTATTAGACGACGATATACATACATATATAGATAAATAAATACTTAAATACATAGGAGACATCCAAGACTCAGGAACAAATATTCGTGCTTATCACACAATTATTTGCCCTTACCGGGGATCGAACCCGGGACGCTAGCTTCAGAGGCAGGGTCACTCCCAACTAGGCTAACCGCGTCGCCTAGTACAAATATAGACCTGCTAAATTATATACTTTTCATTAATTGCATGATTTAAGAATAGTAGTTTATGCAACGGTTGCATAATGATAGGCCTTAAAACACTAGTGCGGTTTTCATGAAACGAGCCTATCGGCTCGTTTCATAATAAGATCGCACGTGTGTTTTAAGGCCAAATTATGCAGAGTTGCATACATAACTTTATCTACACACATATTATAAATCCTCCATGATGGGTTCAGAAACAATATTTTCTGGCAACAAGTTATTTGTTGCAATCGTGGCTGCATATTTCCGATATCCGGCGCATTTTCACATCACACACACTCCGAGAAGACTACTTACTATTCATATTTTCAATTAAAATGTAAATTACAAACAACTTTTTCTATTCAATTCAACAACAATTCTACTTTCGTTCAGCAAAACACCAACATGGCGGCGAGACCATTTTTTTTTAAATCATAGACAAACGAATGAAGTCTCTATTCTCACGTCACTCGAGATCAAATATTGTGCAGTTTATATTAAAAAAACATACTGAATTGACGTTTCGAATCAATAACTGTTTTAATATCTATGGATACTAGAATAGAGACCCACTTGAGTTTTGACAGCTGTTCCAAATTTAATCTCATTTCTTTACTAAAAACGATAAAGAAGTAATGTTATTTCTTTATCGCAGCACTGGTTTTTCCTAATTGGTTGTCAAAATGGTGGTCATTTCCTACGGTTTTTGATTAACCAATGGAGGTTTTATGATATGGGTGTAGATAAAATCCTTTTCGATTCAGTAAAATGTTTTACACGCTTTATATTGGCTTCACTTGTAAGTAAATGTAACCAAGGTAACTAACGAAGTATGTAAACAAATCCAGAGCCTCTATTCGGGGACGTCCATGCGATATTGTTGCGACTCGCAAGAGAGACTCGCATCCCGTTTTTACGCATTTAGCGCATCGTGCGGAAGAGTGGGATGCGAGTCTCGCTCGCGTCGCTACAATATCGCTTGGACGTACCCGAATAGAGGCCCAGGAAATCGATTTTTACCTACCTACTACTACTTTTAATTTTTTTATCGATTTTAACTTTGCAACTGTATGTAATTTGGAAGATAATACAATAATTTGGTGTCATCAAGGTTAATAGAGAAACTCTTATGTTAGTGACAAAAGCGTGTTTCTTTTGTGTTGTAAATTATACTATATTATCATTATCATATGTATGTTAGTCTTTAAGGTATTTATGGTATGGGCCTTAGTGCCTGAAATAAATGGCATTATTATTATTATTATTTATTATTATTATTATTATTATTATATTATCATTATTATATTATCATGACATGAGTCTGATGATTGTGCTTGGTGGTAGTCGACATGGAACGAATTGTCTCCCGCCATCAATTGAGGTCGATTGTGATTTTAATAACACTTTTACACACATATTTTTTACACAACATTCAGTTACTAATAATAGAATGGCTTGTTTATAACTTTAGTTTACAACGCCCTGGTCCCTATTTATTTACTTATTTCTTTTACCGTTAATTTGTTAAAACCCAACCTAATGAAATTTCAACCATAGCGCACCTTCGTTGGGGGCCAATCATGGAGGGTCCGAAAAACGCATTCTCATCTAAACCATGTCGATATCCATTAGTTGATCGACCCCCATGCTCGTAATGACGTACAGAATTCTCGAAAAGTGGACTTTTGTTGGCGGTCCTAAGTCACCCTCTCGACTCCGGTAACACCCGCCCGATTTTTTTATCGACCATTGTGATATTAAATTTTATAGGTTCATTAATAGTATTACCCGTATGCCCTGTGCCCAAGAATGATATCATACTCGAGCAGGTATTTTATTTGAACCTGTCTTGAGTACGACATTAGTTGACCATTTATACGGACAGTAGATATACTGAGAACGGCAATTTGTTGAATAACATTTTAATCTTGTTATGTAGAAATGTAGGGATTTAATTAAAGTAAATTATGTGCTGAAAGTAGGATTTATTCTGACTGGAATTACATAGCGATATACTTATAAAAATGGTAAGCTGTGAGAGAAGTTGAGTGTGGCATTGCTCACAATTCACTTGTTAATAATACTTTGTGACAGTTTAATTACAAGCAAATTAACGATTCAGATTGGTTTTTAAGTTACTTCATTCGACTTTATCACTAAAGATAATTAGTTTTCTCGTTGCGTACTTACAGTTTTGCTTTATTGATAGGGATTTCCGTAATATCTTCTCGGATTTTGTTCTGTTTGTTTACTATTGGAGTTTCTTCTCTAGTTAGTGGCTTATAAAAAATGGCTCCTCTCATGGTTATAATGATGATCATAGTAATTTTTGTTACAAATAAACCTAATTCAAATACTTTAAATGAGTAAGAACATGGGCTCAATTCATTTGAAACTGTAGTTAAATGTTCATCATTAATGGCAATTAGTATCCATTTTCAGTTGCTCATCCATTATACAAATAATGGCCGATAGCGTATCAAATTTCCAACTTTTCTAAACAACAATGAATCAGAGGCCGATCTATAACTAAAAATGCGGGTATTGTTCATAACAATAGACAATGATAATGATAAATATATGACTTATATAAATGATGTTCTTTGAATATCATGAAATGTGTTTGATGCGCAAATTAGGTTATAATAATTTATTGCCCAATAAACGAGTAAGATATAGATCAGTCAAACTATTCCGGTCAGACAATCAAATGACAAATACTGCAATAACCGTGAAAAAACTATCACATCGAAACTAATTAAGGCATTGAAAAGTCCCAAACTGAATTGTGTTTTATTTTTTTCAGGGTCGAGCGAAAAGAGATGCATCTCTCAACGAGTTGCGGAATCACATCATCAACAGCTATATACCTCGCGAGAGACAGTTCATGGTGCTCTTCCCTGAAGGTGGATTCCTGCACAAGAGAAAAGAAGTTAGCCAAAGGTATCTGCAGTTTCCTACCACCATCAAGACTCCATGTCGAACAACGCATCGTTTGGCAGCATTACATTTCATCGAAAGCTATTTCACGCTGTAGCCTTTATCGCCAAAGCTAGGTTTAGCATGAATATATAAAACCCAAAATCAAAAGTTTAGATTCTCGTCCGTTTAATCACCAATGTTCGTCAATCTGAATGACCTGATACTAAGGTCAGTCTACTCCATGTAGCGTATCTTTTATTAAAACAATGATAAAGGAATTAACTTCCTCGAATCTGTAATCACTAAAGCTTACCCGTTTTTAATTTGAATTTTATCCATAAACCAAATTAAATATTATTGTTTAATATTAGTATTAATAAAGTTATAATATAAGTTATAATTATAATAGTATTAATAAAGTTAATAAATGACAAATGCCCTTATTATAAACATTACAAATTACTTGGCTATTGTTCTAAACTGTACACTAGCGAGATGTTTAAATGACTATTTTATTACGATTATTTTAGATCACGGTTTATAAAAAAAAATAGCTTAATTACTACATAACTTTCGCCAAAGTTATCCCAATTTACAGTCACATAAACGCTGCACTGGAGGTAAAATTGAGGTTTTTTCGCTAGAGAAGAGTATGCATAAACTATACATTTGCTAACTAAGTATATCTATATTATTGACTTTCTGCTTTAGGTTTGCCGATAAGAATAATTTGCCCAAACTGGAGAATGTTACGCTTCCTCGTGCCGGTGCCATGAAAGTGATCATGGAAGAAATTGGGCCCCAGAGGGAACCCGTCGCTGGAACGTCAAAGGATGACCCTAAGAAAGGTAAACACCAAGAATCAAGACACCGTAATTGGCTTTCAAGGAAATATGAACAAAAAATATCTATTATATAATATCTTCACTACCTATCACCAATTTTAGTGTTTCTTCTTGTCATCTTCCTTCTCATTATGTACATTATTGTTATCTTAGTTAGCTCTAGTTAGTTTGTTATATTACTAATACAAAATATGCAGCGTCAATAAGATCCCTTTTTCCTTCCACTTACGAGTAGGTATTTGATTTTTGAGCTACGCAAGAGCGGACATTTATCTTTAGCGTTTTCCTCTTCTTTTTAGATGACAACTTCAATCAAAACAACATAAAGGTCCACGGCAAGACCAGTGATACACTCGAATGGGTCCTTGACGTCACCATAGCGTACCCAGATCGGATCCCGTTGCATCTGCAAGACATCGTCTGCGGCGTCCGACCGCCGTGCTGCGTCCGTCTGCACTATAGGCTCTACCCAATCTCTGAGGTACATTATCACTGGCCTACATACGTTCCACGGGCACAGAGGACTCTCACAATGAGAAAGGCATTAGTGGTCCCAGTGTGGATCGGGAACGTTTTTTTTAATGTGAATTAATTGACAAACCGGCAGACGGCCTACCTGATGGAAAGTGGTCATCGCCGCCCGTGGACATCTTCAACTTCAGGCACATCGTTGAATTGCTTGGCAAATGTGGGCAGATTTCTTCACAATATTTTCCACCTGCTCATGGTAAATTATATCAAATTCAGTGCCACATATGAGTTCCCAAAAAGTCAGATGTCTGAGCCCGGGGTGTGGGCCCACGACTTCCTGGTCGAGAGGCGTATTTCGACCACTATGTCACCACTGCACAAAATATGAATTCCCTAGTTATAGGTATGCGTAGAAATACCCTTGATGCAGTGTTCGTATACAAAATAGTCGAGAACAAGAACGATTGTTATTGGGACTGCTAAGATTTCGTGCTGCTGTTAGATTCACTCGAAAACACATAGCAGCAGATACATATCCTACCTCAGGTTATAACCCCGATTCCAATGTTTTGTTAGACAATGAACAGCTCCAGTGCTGCAGTGACGTGACGGACATTAATTTCGACTCGACCATATTTATACTTACAAAAGCTTATAAGACCACGAATAAGAAGATAGAATCTATTAATACTACTTAAATAGTTAACTGTAAAGAGTATGGCTTTGTATTTTAGATTAATTTTATTTAGAATACTGCATGCGGTGTTACACACTTATAATCAATGTTTGAATGCAATGATTAATTAGGTATATTTGTGGTGAACCCAGAAGCAGGATACGTAATCTCAGGATCATTGCTGCGCCAATTCTGCCATAGTTAATTAAACGATTTCGTCATGCCCTGCCAAGTTGTCAAAAACTTTTTTATGCTAGTGTCAACGATATTTTTATTCTCCACAGGTACCATCAGACACAGACGGCATGACCCAGTGGTTGTACGATAGATTCATAGAGAAGGACAAGATGTTAGAAGAATACTACAGGACCGGCAAGTTCCCGAGCAAAAACGACATCGAACCAACCGTTCGGCAAGTCAGACAAGACAACTTGCGGTTCTTTATAGTACACTCTTTCTTCATAGCGTCTACTTACATACAATACAAGATGTTACAAGTTTTATTGAGTTGGATATGGTAACACGAATTTCTTTAGCATAAGCCTTGGTCCAGGATGCAGCAATAGGATAGAGTGAGATTGGAATGTTCTCTCTCAGATGGGAGGCTCACGGACCGGGTGTGGCGGCTGACAAAAGGATTTGTGTATTTTTTTATATATTTGCGAACTTGTGGATTTGGTTAGAAGTGTTAGAACTGGGTTTTTTGAGTCTGTAAGAATTTAAGTTCCTATTTTATCATGATAAATTTAAAACTGAGTTTACGAGATCAATGCAATGGCATGGCAATGTTATGAAAAATAGCGTTTCTAAAATTACGAAGGATATTTAGGCACATAATTTTGTAAAAAGCCTTTGCCGTCAATAGATTTGAAATGGTATTGCGTATAAACAAACAGATTGTTGTATTTCAAAAACGAAAAACTTTCTTAATCAACAAATCATCATCATTTGTGAAAGGGGCTCGAATAAACCCAATTTAACTCAAAGTCAGCGGTCACTGAAATTTGTTTACTTTTTTACAAGATAACCGAGTTTGACGTTTGAATTAGAAGTTAATGCAGTTTGAAATACATCGTACCTTACATCTTGCTGTTTCTAAACTTGACCATATGAATACAATAATTAGACTTAAGACGAAACTAAAAGTTATTTTAAGGAAATAAATTCTGCTAAAGGAGATGATTTCAAACAAAACGGGAAAATAAACAAAATTAAGTCGTTTAAATAGACCACCGACCTGATTATATTTGCTACAGCGTGTGAAAAGGAGTTTTAATCCCATTTAACACAATTTTGACTGTGTAAATACACACGGAGAAGTTTTGCTCAATATTCTAAAAAGTAATTCAAATTGAAACTGTATTGAAGCATATCAACCATTAATTCTAATTGAACAAATTTTTATTCGCTTTGGGTCTTTTTCTAATAAGTTTATCATTTTTAAGTCGTCTTTGGCAAGGTATTTCTTTCTCTTTAATATTTTCGGCTGTAGACCGTATTGTGTTTTGTTTGTGAAACTTAACTTCAAGGAATACATAAAACTGTATTGAATGGTAATCTGAGATAAACAGTGCTGATGAAGAATAATGTTAAACAAATTCAGTGCTGCAGTAATTCAATAAGGTGTATCCCGTTACTTTATTTGGATATCCGACCCATGAAATCAGTAGAAAGTAATAGCTTTTTACCCTGAGTAGCAGAAGCAAAGTCGCATTTTGCTACCTGCTGGTTTATCACAGTCTTATCAAAACATATTGACTAAAATTAATATTCTTGTGTTGTAATTGACCGTGTTACAGTTATTTTCTCATAGGAAAAGTTGAAACCATTTGTGAGCAAAATACTCGTATCTATATCTCGGCCTGTATAGCTGGAATCTATTGCAACACTCAAGATTTCGATTTTGCTGCGCTCTGTGTTCAATATTCTGCCCTGGCCCTAAATATAGATATATACTCCCATGTTACACAATTTACGGATATCACGATGTCAGTCAGATGCGTTTTCGGACTGATGCGGTTTTGATCTGTTTCGATATTCGTCAGTTACAATTTTAACCAGATTCTCCAATAGTCAGATCATTTAAACGGGTCCGACGGAGAATGCATCTGGTGAATAAATGATCTGACTATTGGAGAATCTGGTTAAAATATTAACTGACGAATATCGAAACAGACCAAAACCGCATCAGACCAAAAACCTATCTGACTGACATCGTGATATCCCAATTCACTATTGCATTACTTTTCATTGGATTATCAGCCGGAAACCATGGCGGTAGTACATCTTATTTTATTAATTGTTAGTTAAGTTCTTTTGTATGATTGTGCGGTAATCTTAAATAGTTATTATGTTTTGTTTTATTACTTTACAACGTTACCTCGTGTAACCTGACCAGATATTTGAGAATCAGCCATGCTTCGGAAAACGTCTTTGACGCCAATAACCTCACTACAGGGTAACCGCTAACGTATATTATTATGTATGCGTATATTTGGACGCATTTACACGCTTAGCGTTTTATAGCCGAATTCAGAGACGCCACTTAAGCATTTGATTAAATATTAAATAGTTAAATGACCGTCAACTACTTGTCATCCTAAACAAAAACATCACTCAAACGTCACTTTAATTAAAGATCAATTTGAGTGGCCTTTCTGAATTTGGCCATGTGTCCTGTTCTATGTGACGTAGCTTTGGAAAAGCATGAAGCTAAATTTAAGTCCATAGAAGATTCACGACCACCCTCATAGTCGGATAATGAAGAAATAGTTCTTTATTTCAATATTTGAATGATTAATGGTTCTTTAACTGACTCTGAGTATCGCTATTATTTAACTATTTTGACATTATGGCAACGTCCGTATGACATTACCATTACCATGAGTTGCGCAAACCGCTCTCGCTAGCGTAAACTATCGCTCGGTCCCTTTTATTTATATCGGCAACGAGCAGCATTTCTGATAGTTTACGCTAGCGAGAGCGGTTTGCGCAACTCGTGGTAATGGTACTGTTCTCTATATCACTCACTGGTCAGGCTTTAGATAAATCGTGGCATATGCATGTTTTACTTTTAAATGGTCATATACTGACGTGGTGTCTCTTTCAGCTGGAAGAAGGAAGTAGACGTGTGAACGTCTCACGCAGTCGATAGCAACTTAGTGAGAGTGTTTAGTTATGTTACTGAATTAATCAAAGTGTGCTGTGACATACAAGTCAATATATTAGTAAACTTCTTAGTATAAGTATTGCGCTTTACGCTGAACCAAATTCTTAATAAAGCATCGACGTATCTAGAATGTTCGATTTTATTATTGAAATCCCGTATGACAATAAAAAATACAAAAATAGCTCTGTCCCTCTTTCACATTGTACAACGCGTTCCACTTTCGATTTTAATATTAAATCCGAATTCTTACGCTTTTTCGAACTTTGAATTTAAAATCGATATTTTGTACAAAGGATTCTCGAAGTCGATCCGTGTTGGGAATTCTTAAAAGGCGGCGCCGGTGGCGGCGTTTGGGAAATAATTTATATTAAGAGCTTAGGACTTAGGACTGGAACGGTACTGGAATCTGAGATTTTTAAAGGGTTTCTCTACTGTGTAAAATCACTATTATCATCAATCATTGCCCAGTTTTGCCCGCTCAAAATGAAGATAGATATTTGTATCCTCTTGTTTGCAGGCTTTCATCTACAGTTTTATGACGTAAGCACTATATTGGCCTAAGATTCGATCTTTGAACTACAATCTTCTTGCCGATCACAGAAAACTGGGTATTTTATATTTTTAATAAACACTTTCCCGTTCGGTATAAATAAGGTTTTAAACCTGTTTCTAAATTAGGTTAAGCCACTGTTAAAATATGTGAACTAAAAAAAAATAAAAAAAAATAACAAAACACTAAAGAAAACAATTTGACTGTTTCCTCTCCTTCAGCATCCCTGGCAAGGTGGACACGAGGATAAGCTATCCCCATCTTTAGTGTGTCTCTATCATACTAGAACTAAAGAAAGAGATGCACCGAGAGATAAGATGGTGTTAATTTATACTCATGTCAATCTTGTTAAGTCCGCTGATTATGATTTAGATTCATGGTGTTTAATACAATTTTAAAGTAATTATGTTTATCACTTATAGCGGAATTGGCTTTGTTGAACTGACTTACCTCTACCTCTCTACTCACACTCCGACCTAAGACAAACGCAAAACGAACTGTTTTCTTAAAACATTTATTGCATAATATAAATCTAATTCTGTCATTTACGTCAGAAACAAAATTAAATCATTTATCTTGTGGCATAAATATGCCAAAAGAATGCCGTCAGTGCCTAGGCTTTATGATACTGGATATATCGAGGGCTTATCAAAATTTTACATTAATAAAAATATGTAAATACACTTACTTACTGAATGGTTACTGTGTGTAGTATTAAGAGATTTTCTTTAATATTAAGGCCATGATATGCTGCTGGATGATTAGTTTGAAGAATTAGAAGTAATAAAACAATAATCTAGTGAATATACATAAGAACGTATCCTATGTCGGCTTGCGATTAAATTTTTATAAACTTTAAGTGTTTCAATACTCTTGGAGTAGGATGTAAGGGACAGCCGTCATACACCTTCAATATTAAAACATTCTTAAGGGATTTTTCTAAATTTTCCAGGCACTCTTAGTTAAGGCCCTTAGTTATACCCATTTTTCAGGCACTGTAGATTTTGTATGATCTTCATAATAAATAAGATGTAAAAGAAATAAATAGTATTAGTTCTAAATAGCGAGATGCCATAGATTATACATTTTTATACCAAGTTCCTTTTATCCAAAACTGTGCCTTTTCGTAACAAAATATTACGGACACAAAAAATTTGATTGATCTTTTATCGTTTAAGACAGTCATTTTTACCCATTTAATGTAGATTTTTAATACACTCCGGTCGAAATTGACATTATGTAAATGTATTTTTAAACACTTGCTCTAGATTTTATAATACCTTCAGTGAGAACTTTATTTTAAATGCAATGCTATGTTTACCATCAGTTTTATAATGCATTTAACCGAATATGTATTATGAAATATTTTCTTTTTACTATTTAAGTTCAAAATGTGTGGAGTTAGATATTCTTTAAATTTTTTGGATGTGAAAAGCTTACGTTTTAAGCACGTTATCGCTGTAGTTTTAAAATATCAATAACAAAGCAATAGTATTAACATTTCTTTTGTTTCAATCGAAATATCTAATCTAAATTTCTGTATTTGTCTTTATTCCGATGACCGTGCCGTGGCCTTGTGTGGTTTGTTGATTTGCATAACACTCAATAAATCAAATTGGCACATTTTTACTGTTTATAACAACCTCACATAATATTTAGTAAAAAAAGTATTAAGAAATATGACATAATTACATACGACGTAACGTACGTTATTTATGGTATACTGCATGTTTACTGCATGTCCAGTGAACGTAACAAACTTTTGTTTGGTCCGTAAAACCATACGCTAAGAACGAAGATTTTTTTTTCTGATTGACAGTGCACTGACAGGTGCTTACAATCTGAACCAAAGGTTCTTTTTGTATTTTAAACAAATACATAACTTTTGCTTTGCGCTTTTATTTATGCTAAAATATGATCCAGATGTGGCTCACATTTGACAAATAAGTTCCACGTATGGACAGATCACAGTTGTAACGATTTTAATAAATGTATAAAACACACGCTACGCGAAGTCTTACATTGACGTCATTCAAGCTTTCTGAAATACCTATAATGTTACTAGTTCAGCAATTAACTATCATAATTTTGTAATTCATAGGAAAGGGAGGAGTTGTTGCCTTTTTGTTAACCTTCTGTACCTTAACGTGTCTCTTACGTTAATGAAAAGTGAGGAAGTCGTAAGCGACAAAGTGTTGACCATTTTTCAGCCAACGCATAGTTAAAAAACAGCTTCGTTTTAATGTAATTAATTTTCATTCAAATTATTATGTAATTTCAAGTCGTGCTAATTTCATGTGATGACAAGAGTTAGTTAGGTACATGGGTCTAAAAACAATGTTTTTTTACGCTTGTAAATCTACTTTAAACTAAGGTCTCTGATGTCCTAGCCCTCAGATTTATGTTAAGCGTTATTTTCTTTTAGTTCGCTTTATGTTTTGTCATTAGTTTTGTTAAGATGTTTAATTTGTGATGCTTTGTGCGTATGTGTGATTTAGGTAAGATAAAAATAAATACATTGCCGCTCATTTCTTGTTTGTCATAGTGTCTTTTGCGTCTTTACATTCACGAAGTGGCAGGATAATTGTTTTTATATAACTGTCCTGTGACTTTGTGTACGCGTGAACAGCTAATTAATATCCGAGAGATATGAAACTATAAACGCCTTTTCATTTATATTTGTATGAAAAACGGGACTTAATCTCAATAATACATTACTATTTACCTTGAGGTTCCGACCATATACCTAGCAACGGCTGTGGTCACAATACGCAATACGGTTATCCCCGGCAGTTAAGTCCCGTTTTTCATACAAAATATGTCTTTTTTATAATTTCAAATTACAATTTTATGCTTCTGAACATGTTATTGAACATGATGTGTCATAGAATAAGACGTATTTTCAGGTACTCTGTTTGTGTATAAGATAGAAACATGAGATTAAATTTCCTAAGTACAAGTTAATTTTTTTTGGTTGGCCATAGAAGTCATTGGATAATGTTTTATATTTTAATTTTAAGACGCATTGAAAAGCATTCTGTTAACCGTGCAAGGGTGTTTTTTTTTTATTAATCTTTAAATGTGTGAACAATATTACGGTCACTTACTACAATTGGCGCTTACCCCACTAATCACTTATTTTAAAAGTGTAACTGTCAAGTGTTGTAACAGCCATTTTCTTTTGTCTTTTTGTTATGTATGCCTACACGTTTGAAATGTGTAAGCTTGCTTGATTTTTCTGTAAATATGTATACGGGCGGTGTTACACAATTGTCAAGAAATAAAGCACGTTAGTGGCATTTGGTTGTTTCATTTATCTCGTTGAACACAGTTAACATGGCAAGTTGATGCTGATGATGATGATCGGTAGAGACGGCTGGCCGGTGACAGGCGGGCGGTCGATCTGCGTGTGCTGATCATTCAGTCCAGTTCCCCTAGGTTAGGAGTTTAGGGTTACTGCCCCGGCGTGGATCCCATCTTCTTGTTTTCCTGCAGAACTGAAGTACATCCTGCAGGTTCAACCAACTTAACTGAGTTACATCTATTTTATCTACTCCGAAGATGTCGTATCTCAGTGACGAGTACATGACACAGTCGGCTATAAGGTGTTTGCTAGTCTCCTCTTCCCCACAGTGAGGGCATAGTGGGTCTGATTTTACCCCTATTACTGACAGATGTCTGTTTAGTGGGCAGTGGCCTGTGATTGCCCCTATCAGTATACTGGACAGTAATCTTGGACATAAAATTTGAGCCAGTTGCCGAAACCGGAATACCTACGCTGAATTCGGTGCACAAATTCGGCAACAAAAAGGTGAAGTTAAAACTAAAACCCGACTGGCGACGTAAAAGCAGTTTTTGCTGCGAATAGCACCCTTAGAATTCTTATAAAGCCTATTGGCCGAGTTCAGAAAGGCCACTCTAATTGAGCTTTAATTGTAGTGACGTTTCAGTGACGTTTCTGTATAGGTTGACAACTAGTCGAGGGACATTTGACTACATAATAACTAGTCAAATGCTTAAGTGGCGTTTCGGAATTCGGCCATATGACACCGGTCCAGTAGTTCAGGAGCTAAAGTGGAAAATCCGATTTATGGGCACATAAAGGCTGTTAAACTCTATACACTCCTCTTGGCTTCGCGCAGTCTGATAAAAAAGCGAGTCTTATGGCCGAATTAAGAAACGCTTCTTAAGCATTTGATTAGAGATTAAATAGTTAAATGGCTAATTAAATATCAAATTGAGTGGCCTTTCTGAATTTGGCTATTAATCATTCATGCGCTCAAGACGAATACCAAACTCAAGTATTAAAGTAATTTTCCTAATGCTACAAACCTTAACTCCGTCTTATCTCTCTATCTCTTTCGTCGGCACTAGTGTGAGAGAGACGTACTTAGAGATAACACGTTAAGTTATCCTTGTGTCAAACTTGCGTGGGCAGACTATCCACACAAGGGACTGATGTCCTAGTGAAGATTACGGGACTCCGCTGGATGCGAGCAGCACAGAATCGGTCGACGTGGCGATCATTGGGGGAGGCCTATGTCCAGCGGTGGACGTCTTTCGGCTGAAATTATGAAGATGATGATCCTCGCTAAGTCCGCTGTAGTAGGGTATTACGGATGGGAATTTGAGGAACTACATAAACTTATACTAGATTTCGTCCGCGTGGAATTCCGTTATCGCTGTTCTCCCGGGAACCGTGCATTTTCCAGGGTAAAAGTTACGGACTGTAAACTATATTATGCAAAAAACCACGTCGATCTGTAACATTACCATGAGTTTATGCAAACCGTTCTCGTAATAGACAACTATTGCTCGAACCCTTTTTTTATTGTATCGGCAACAAGCAGTATTTCCGATAGATTTCGATAATGAGGAGTTTGCGTAAACTCATGGTAATAGTACTGTTGCTCCGCTGCTGTGTGAATGAAGAACAAAGAAGCAAACCAACAAATCAACTTTCGCGTTTCTAATATTAAATAGTAGGGTTGCATTCAGGACAACTACGGTACATTGAAACACAATATTGAGTCTGTCCAACCGTGGGCGCATATAACGTGCGGGTCCCCATTTAGGGTTCCCCGTAACTAATTGAATGTCGATGACGCCGTGACGTGGCGTGACGAGCGGAGTTCCGTTGGCAGTGGGGTTTTATAAATAAAACTGAGTCTTGCGAAATCCCATAAGCCTTTTAGCCGCAGTTATATCCAGCGGGTAGTGCCATCAGCGGTAGGCTTCGCCTTTTTTAAAACGACTATAGTGTTGGCCAGTTACCTAAGCTTCTTTTCATTGTTTCAGAGACACCTACTTTAGGTCGTCAAGTATGACGTCATTTTATTTAACTACCATTACCATGTTTTTTCTTTTTTTTTCTTTGGAGCACGACATGTGGCTCCTCTTCCACCTGTTGGTAAGCGGCAAGTGGAGTCCATGAGTGCGGGCGACAGGCGCGTACCCAAAATTAAGTACGGCGTCTGGCGCCATCACTATGCCGGCTTAGGAGATGCTTCTTCATCTTCTACCATGTTCTGAGTATCATTAGTCATTTTATTAAATGAAATAATTAAAATACCGGTAATAATGTTGATGATCATGAGGATGATAATTCCTTCATGCCGTTACCGGTACCAGCAAAACTTCATAGACTTAACTTGAGGAGCCAGGCTGTGCAGTTCTCTGATGCTCTACAGTGGCTTGCGTGACCGATCTTTGCGGTAAACGTTCATATTCAGCGCACGTGAGTACGACATTATTGTGCAGATATATGATGTCTGCAAGAGATCGAGACTTGACAGACGTTTGCCCTGCTCAAAATAGTTAACCTTCCTTTAAACCAGGTCTTGCCACTCAGTGCCACGGCATCGAGCTGTCCCATCGTACCACTGCGAGGGCTCATGATTGCATCTTCTCAGATGCCTTTTCAGAACGTCCTTGTACCTTACCTTAAGAATTAGCCACCGCGCTTCCGCTTGCCACACTGGAGTCTTTAAGAGAAATGCACTTCGACAACTACTAATCTGCTAAAACGGTGCGTTTTGAGGTTACAAACTTGTTTACAAAATAAGACAAGTAAGGATGAATCCACTTTACTATAATGACTCTTGATCATTATTCCAAGACTCATCGTAGCTTTTTTAAACTTAATTCCTACGGAACTCATTCTATAAAGCAGTTAGTATCCTAATATTCTCCTGTCTCATAGTTAACATGATTATGCACGCGGGTCCACGTCTCAGGGCGCTCAAAGGGTGAGGGCCCTTATGGTTTTTCTAGAATTCAAGGGTAGTTTCTAATTCTACTTTGAATTGCAACATTTCCACGACGGTACATCATATCGCTTTGTTTTGTCTTTATCTAACATTGAGAACATTGAAGTTTACATTGAAAAGAAAGTAATAAACAAAGCAACATTTCGTTAGCATTGATAGGTTTCTGTATAGTAGAACAATGAAGAAATAGAGGCTCAGGACACGGGAATGGCGCATTTCATTTGCACTGATAAGGCGAGGCTTTTTGTACGAGGGACCTTCGTACCTTGCAAATTCGCGAGGGGATTGAAATTGGATGACGATATTAACTGTGACATCGGGTGGGTTTTACCGCCGGCATGAAAGCCAGTTATCCCCGCCAGAAGAATTGCTACGTGTGGATAATCTTGTGGACACAGTGAGTTCGGCTAAATTGAATCGCTTTGGAGATGCATTTGCTTATGTGTGAGTAGATGGAGCACTGCATGTGCGTGTTTTGTGTGTATTATAAATATGGAGCAGTAAATGAACACAGCGCCATTAAAGTCGCAAATGCATCGCTCATCTCATAATATCTACCCCGTTATTTCAATATTTTGCGAAGTGGTTGAGTATGGAAGCACCCACATCGCACTCCACGGTATACCGTCTGCTGCGATACAGTAGGTAATATTTGACGCCTCTTGAAGTATATTAAGTGACATTATTCTAACTTACGTTGCCACGTCAATTTTCTTGGAATAATAAGTCACCTCAGTCTGATAATGATCTATGAGGAATCGATGGAACTCCTAAAATATTATAGGCATGCGATTTTAGTATTTTCTGTAATAACTCAAGCAGTTGTGTTCCAAAAGCATTATTTGGTTAAGTGAAACCCACATCGAACGCCATGGTATTACCTTCTGCTGCAATATAGTAGGCAATAATTAAGAGGACTGTGAACCAACGGCAAAAATCACCCTTTACATACAAAAGACGATAACGATTTCCACCCCATAAATGTTACCCGATTTTTGACCAATTTTTGTTAGGTTGTCAGTCAGAACAAAATCTAGGTCTATACGTCTTTTGAATATTGATTACAGATCAACAAAATCCAATTATCGTCTAAACTAGTTTTGTATGTAAATACTAAAACAACAATAAAACTGAATTTATTGATTATAGTAAACCAGAACGTATAGACCTAGATTTTGTTCTAACTGACAAGTTATCAAAAATCGGTCAACATCGGTTAACATTTAAGGGGTGGAAATCGTTATCGCTTTTTGTATGAATAACTGTAGGTTCAGACTCCTCTTATTTGTGAAATTATTTTGTTACTTTGACACGTGGATTTTTTTGGTATAAATAGAAATAAAGCTGGTTTAGGAACAAACTTAAGTACCTATTATGACGAAGACGATATTTTTTTAGTACTTCATTTTTGGCTATAAAGCAATTCACAGCTTCGTGTTAAGAAAAAAAAAAAAAACTGACCCGGGAAGGATTTGAACCTCCGACCGCCTTTTACTATTTATGTTAAGTTAGGATGCTCTAACCGGCTGAGCTACCGAGTCGCTTTTGACTCACTACAAAATACTGGTTATACTTCACGCGTTTACGTATCGAAGCGACTCACGATTACGTCAGAGCCTTTTCGAACGTTGACCAAGCTTAAAACTGGCATTCACACGATTATCAATTCAATACCGTCGACTTTAAGATTTAAATTTCAATGACTTTAAGACAAAACTTTTTAACACAATTATACACAATTTACTCAACACATTTTTTAGGTAATTTACTTTTTAATTAGGAGATTATCTTTAAAGATTTTCTCTTTTTTTATACAGTTTTGTTTTAAACTAGCATTCCACTTAATATTACAAACGTGAAAGTAGGTACATGATTTTGTTTGTTCCTCAGTTTGATGAAATTTGGCAGACTAATTTGCAACAAGGTGTGGTATGAGTTAATTGTAGTTTATAAAGTTGAAAATAGATCGTGTTACCAAATTTTTGTACTGGGCATGTTCAACACAGTTTTATTGGGTGTCATAATCCTTCTTTTGAGATCGTTGGTTACATTTAAGTAAATAAAGATTCACCTGAATTGCGAACGTAATGGGTCTTTTACTATGGACTCAGATAATGCAAACAACATATTAAGAAAACCTTAAGTATTAAAACATCAAAATATCCTTATTCAATTGAGGTAAACTGCTTTCCTCCCTGATTGTACGTACTTACGTAACTAAGTCCCTTCCCAGACATATTGGGTACTCAGACTGAAGAGCAAATTATATTGGGACGGTGAAGTCTCAAGATGTTATTATAACAGGTGCTTTCCTTCTTCAAATTTCGAAATTGGATTTGAAATTTATTCCAGAACTATCTACAGCATGAACTTTCGCAATAAGTAAAATCGAAATTAAAATTAAACTTGTAATTAATAACTACTATACAGAATGGAAAAAATATGGGCCGTGGTCCTTCAATCCTAAAGTTACATCAGTTTATTTTAAAGAAATTTTAATTAATTTAATTTAATTTTATGCTCTATTTCGGACGTCTTAAGTAGTTCTTATGACAATTATATAGTCTTGTTTTGCCTGATTCATCGCTATCTTTCATTGCTCGGTAGGAGCTACGAACTACAAAAACAAATCGCATGATTCAGCCAATAATGGACCTTTCATCAATGTAATAAGAACGCTGTCGGCAATATTTACCGAGTGTGCGATGGCGTCATTTGACACCAAAAAAGTGAGCATCGCGAAAATCGCGTTGGGCAGTTCCTTACTGTATATATATTTCTATGTTAAAAAGAAACGAAAACTGCATTCGCCCACGGACTTGAAGTTTATACGCACTGGCGCGTCAAGTTAAGCTTGCCGATTAGTTCATGAACGAAGTTTTATTTAAAAGAATCACCTCCAAGTGATAGAGCTTAAAGTAAATTCATTCTTACTTGTCTTATTTGGTAAACAAGTTTATAACCTCAAAATGTACTTTTTTTTTGAGTGAAACAGCTATTTTATCCTCAGTAAAGCAATCCTAGGTGAAAAATTGGCAAAGGGATTTCTAAAATATTATCTCCGGTTGCTTAATTTACGAAGAAATAGCTGATATAGCCAAAAAAAGGTGCAATTTTAGGTTAGAAACTTGTTTTTTATCAAATAAGACAAGTAAGGATGTCTTCACTTTTATTTAGATTATTGGTTTGTCTCTGTGTTTGTATATATATTTTTTAATAGATAAATATCAACTACTAAGACAATATTTGTTAAATTCAACACACGTTTAAATAAACGATTTGCTTTTAAACAAAGCGTTATTTCACAATATTAAAAATTGCGGCACATTTGGGTGGATCAACAAGTTGATTGACTAATCCACTTCCAGACTAAGTATACTTAGCGATAGATATAAGCGCTATAACTCTTATAAGGGTTATACCTACTGCTGGCATCGTTGTATATTTTTATGACTCCTGTAAAGGTTATACTCGTATACCTACCTCTAAAGGTGGGAGTGATTTGCGTATCCGACAATATCCTGAGCCGTTAGAAATGGTTATATTTTATGTTAGGTAAATATTTATGACCATATTTTCGTGTGGACATTATATAAATAATAAATCCGGCCAAGTGCGAGTCGGACCTGCGCACTAAGGGTGCCGTACCATTATCGATAAATCAAGCAAAAAAAAACACGTTTGTTGTATGGGAGCTCCCCTTAAATATTTGGTTTATTTTAATTTAATTCTTTATTTTTAAAGTGAATATAAGTATATTTAAATATTTTGTGAATATTTCAAGCGTCTACCTTTTGCCGTTATCAATGTCGAGCAATAACGAGCAAAAAAATCACGTTTGTTGTATGGGAGCCCCCTTAAATATTTATTTTATTCTATTGTTTAGTATTTTTTGTTATAGCGGCAACAGAAATACATCATCAGTGAAAATTTCAACTGTCTATCATTACGGTTCATGAGATACAGCCTGGTGACAGACCGACAGACAGACGGACAGACGGACAGATGGACAGATGGACAGACGGAAAGACGGACAGACGGATAGACGGATAGACGGATAGACGGACAGACGGACAGACGGACAGACGGACAGACGGAGAGACGGACGCACGGACAGACGGATAGCGGAGTCTTAGTAATAGGGTCCCGTTTTACCCTTTAGGTACGGAACCCTAAAAACTGGACAAGTGCGAGTTAAATTCGCGTGGAGAGGGTTCCGTGATGATAGGAAATTTCCTATGTTACTATAAATACCATAAACTTCTTATAGATTTTTTATAGTAAAGTCTGTTCGTCGATAGTTGATAATAAATCGTTGGATATTGACAGTGTCAGTGTTGTGTTACCAAGTCCGGGTAGTTTGAAAAACACGCACGATTCGACGATCCTGACATCCGCCACTTTAGTCAGTTTGCGACCGCGGCTATTGTAATACGGTTGTAACGTCGAGGTAAATAATAATTGATTATCGCGGTTAAAAGACCCGTTTTCATACAAATATAATGAAAGTATTTTTAAATATAAATGTGCGTGTACAGTAAACGTATGAATTGGCAAACATTTCATTTTTCATTGTCGCCCAGGCTTCGTCACATTTGCATGACATATTATTCAAACAGACTTGAATATTCGCGAAACGTACGCGTCACGCCAACAAACAAGTATGAGTGACAAGCGGAACTGCTTTTAACCGATTACTCGGTGATAATTGGACTGGAGTTGGATGTTTCTTTTTTTAATCGATACTTATAAATCGATATTATTGTTAATTAAGTGATACTTGACACTGATTTGGATGTATTTAATTTATTAGTTATTACTTAATTAACAATATACCTATCTGACGTTTCGAGAACTGACTCGCAGACTTATAGCGCCTCTATTCGGGAACGTTAAGTAATGTTGTAGCGACTCGCGAGCGAGATTTCTCCTCCCACTCTTCCGCACGACGCGTAATGCGTAAGAGCGAGATGCGAGGATATCACTTAGACGTTCCCAAATAGATGCCCAAGTCGGTTTTTAATTTGTTGATTTTTTTCGGATAAATTCGCCTGTAATAATTTGAAAATATTTCCCGACGTTTCGAGGCCTTTCTAGGTATAAAAAAAATATTTCTTTCAAATTATATTATAACAACTGCAAAAACCTAAGAGCTACATAAACTCACATTATTGTTGAACTAGATTTAACTCGCGGCTTCACCCGCGTTATACTGTTACCGATGGGAACTTACATTTTCAGATAGGTAATATTGATATTTAAACTGAATTTTATGTTAATAGATCTTTATATTACTAAAGGAAGGAGCAGAACTTTCTTGCGGCGTTACTTCTTAGCAGATACCACAATACTTCACAGACCAATTTAAATATGCTAAAGACACTTCGTAGCCTAACTTTTACTAGCAAATAAAGCTGCCAAGTTGCGTGGCGCGCGGGGTTTTAGAGCACTGTGATTGGTGCGTTTGAGGTTATGCGCCCGCGCCTACCTTCAGCCCTGTCGCTTATAGCTTTTTGACTCTACTGTTGGCAACAGACGTCCAGATATGCGGAGTCTATCAATACATATAAAACAGTACCGTGACCCACTTATAGACAACGCACAGCCTAAACGGGTGGTCCTAGAGTTATGAAATTTGGAGGATACATTCCTCGTGTACCTTTGAGGTGCACTAAGGAGGGATTTTTTGAAAATCCATCCCTAAAAGGGTGAAAAGGGGTGATAAACTTTTTATGGAAAATACCGCGGGGGAAGCTGTGGCGGGTCCAATACTTGGTTATATAGTCTCAGGATACCCTTTAAACCGCTGGTAGATTCAGACTTGATAGAGCCCGTGTGGCTTACTTGCAAAATATTTTCAATTTTCAATGACTACTCGACCCAATTTCCGCTCCCCGCTTATCACTGCCCCCAGCCCGCAGGGATTTCCTGATAAGTTCCGTACGTAGGTCCATGAAAATCGCAAACAAACAAACATACGTGCCGCGGAATGTCAGTCGCAAGATTGTTTGTTGTTTCGATAAATCAATGTTTGTAAAGAGTTTAGGGGGTTTTGTTAGAGCAGTGCTTCAACCTTTTTGTGATGAGGGACCATTTGACAATTTTTTTGTCTTGCCATGGACTACTGTTTGGAGGTTAATACAGTTAATGAAAATTAATAAAGGATTGTTCTGTCGATTGTTCACTCGTAGCGCAACTCGCGCCACGCGACGTATCGACTCGTTGTCACTTATTTAATGTTTTTCAGATGACTTCGCGGACCACTTCGGGTGCTTCCAAGGATCACCAGTGGTCCATGGAGTACCGGTTAAGAACCACTGTGTTAGAGGAATACATACATACATATATCACGCCTGTTTCCCAGAGGGGTAGGCAGAGGCCACGGTTTTCCACCTGCTACGATCCTGACACACACCTTTCGCGTCGTCTACTCTCATTAAGTTCTTCACCCTCACTCGCCGGTTTAGGGTACTCTTGACCTGGCCTTTCTTAGGAACGAGAATTAATATAGATAGAGGAATATGGACTCTATCCCACATTGCCTTACTGATATGGTATCTCATATCATTTTGCTTTGTTCTAATCTTAATTTGCGAAGTTTACATTGAGAGGATGTGAAATAAAATTGTAAACGAATACCATGTCGAACAACATGTCGGACTATTTCTGACAATAAATAAATCGTGAGTAAAGCCGTGCGTTATTTCTAGTCTTAATTACATAAAAGTATCATTTTACAACAAAATTATTTTGAAACTCCCTGTTAATCTCAACTTAACCGAAAGGGTGACAATAATTTGAGTGTACAGATAATGGATATTACCTTCGTTACGTTATCGGTGTCAACGCTTCGCTGGCGCGAGGGACGGTTTCGCACGCTAATGACTATTGTCCGAGAGCCCTCAGATGTGATGTCACACGACGGATGTGACGAAAATTGCCCCCAGGGTGACCATGGGGCTTAAACATTAAAATTCCATAAAATCAGAAAAAAAATCATTGATGAAAAAACATTGCACATTTTGAATTTCAATTTCATTTTTGTTTTTAAGAACCTCTAAAGGGCCGAAGGAGGTGGGTATTATAATGTTTGTCCAGTTAAAAATTCCTATTAACAATAAGTAGTTTATTTATTTAATATATACAGATAGTTCGACATATCTATGAGCTGCCTGCGCCATGTCAATTCACTGATAAGTCCTATAAATTTTCTTTTTCGTGGTTACCTATTCTTAGAATTAACACATGAAACTTATCATTCATCCCGCCATTAATGTGCGACTGATTATTTTGTCAAGCTCGTATATCGCTTGGTCGATGACTCAAAATTGTAAGCGTTATTGTAATGTAATCAAGGTTATTTTTGCCTTTGTCTGTGTCTTTGGCTTTGTCTTCTGGTAAGTTACGAGCCAACTAAAAACTTGCGAAAAACATAACCTTTCGTTTTGCTTCGCTGCAGTTGAGTAAAAAGTGTGACAACCTAGCTCTGAAGCACTCAGAGTCTAAATATAACTTAATAAGATATTGTATGGAAATCTGAATAAGCAAAACGGTAATTGTTTATTAACTGACTATACATGCTGATTTTGAAGATGTAATGTAAAACCATTATTTTAGATGAATCTCAACTAGGTTAACAACAAACGTTCCTATAGTGCTGGAATTAAGAAATACACTGTTATCTACACCCATATCATAAAACCTCCATTGGTTAATCAAAAACCGTAGGAAATGACCACCCTTTTGACAACCAATTAGGAAAAACCAGTGCTGCGATAAAGAAATAACATGACTTCTTTATCGTTTTTAGTAAAGAAACGAGATTAAATTTGGAACAGCTGTCAAAACTCAAGTGGGTCTCTATTCTAGTATCCATCTACACTATCTACACTAATATTATAAAGAGGAAAGATTTGTACCTATCTACATCTACACTAATATTATAAAGAGGAAAGATTTGTACCTATTTTTGTATGTTTGTATGTTTGTAATAAATAGGCTCAAAAAGTACTGGGCCGATTTAAAAAATTCTTTCACCAATAGAATGCTACATTCTTCCAATTTGACATAGGCTACATTTCATTTTGAAAAAAATTAGGGATCCTTGGTAAAATTTGAACAATGTAACCGAAGGTGTAGAAAAATGAGTCTTAAAATGTCTTTCGTCGAATGCGCTGCCGAAACTATTAGCGATAGAACAAAATAATGTACAACAATATTGAGAACATCATAATGTCTACAAAAAACTCCGCGGTAGCATATGTCCAACTATTGTAGTTATGTCACTACAACAACTTTTTTCATTTTAAACATTAATGAAAATGCTAACCAAATTCAAATTACTTAAAATTACTTAAAAAATTCTAATTACTTAAAAAAACCATAGTAAAAATGTATATAATATCCTATGTAAATATTACTTATTTAAGTGCCCGCCACTTAAACCATCAAAGAAATGGCTAATGACAAAAAAGCTGTAAAGGTTGTGTCGCATGTAGCTTTAGAGAGCCGAACTCTATGTGTAGATATAAGGCACCCTTTTTATGTACTTAATAACTTTAAATGCTTGTATACTTAGATTCATCCCACGTAGGAAGACATTTTGTATCAAGTAACTATTTTGTTCACTATAGGTCGAGCAGCCTTCTTGTTACTGGGCAGTAACCCCACTAGCTCAGCCCACCTGCGTGTGGTGTGAGCCGTACGAGGTTGCTGCACCCATTGGCTCTGGCCATTTTGCTTACTGGACGCTACACCCACTAGTTGCGCCCACCTGCGCGTGGTGTGAGGCCGTAGCGTCAAATCTCCGCTACTTTGAGGGTAATCGGCAAAACATGTTTGCCGATCTACCCCAAAGTTGACCGGTTTATGTCATAACGGGGCTTTGCCCCCACCCTAGAGATTAAGAACTGTATATAAGGAGAGACATTTATGCAATAAATTCACTAGTTTTGTTTGCCTATAACCGCGTGTTTTAACTTATCATCCCAGTATCCCCTAGTGCCCCAGTCGACCTAAAAATCCATCCTATCATACAGTCCACACACCACAGTTGGTCAATCGGAACCGGATCAGCCTAGGGGATACAAGGCGCTCAAGCAAGCTAGTCAAGAAGAAGACACGGAGCTCAAGAATTGGAAGCCAGGCGCTCAAGAAATTATTGAAAACTTCCGTAACGTTTCGCTCCGAGATTATTCTCAGCGTACGCGACGGTCGTTTCTTGAGAAGAGTCCCGGCTTCTGCAGCGTGTCTTCGGTGGCCACCAGCAGCCAGGCGCTCAAGAAATTATTGAAAACTTTCGTAACGTTTCGCTTCGAGATTATTCTCAGCGTACGCGACGGTCGTTCTTGAGAAGAGTCCCGGCTTCTGCAGCGTGTCTTCGGTGGCCACCAGCGGCCCGAGAGTAAGTTCTCGACCGCTACAAACTTCACCACGGTGGTCTTGAGATTAATTTCTCGACCTCCTGACGTCAATCAAAAGGCCATTTTCATGGCCAGGCAGCTTTCGCTGTATTGGTTGTCTTGAGATTCAGTTCTCGACTTCCACAAACTTCATTTAAAAGGCCATTTTTATGGCCAGGCAGCTTTCGCTGTATCAGTTGCCTTGAGATTAAGTTCTCGGCTTCTGGATCGGTTGCCTTGAGATTAACTTCTCGGCTCCCGACGGTCGCCTCGAGAGTAAGTTCTCGGCTTCCACAACAGTTTCTCAAAAAGGCCACTTTCGTGGCCAAGCAGCGTCAAAGGTAAAGAAGATCGACGGCAAAAGAAGAGCCACAAGTTAGTGTTAGTGTAGCAAGTGAAACGTTAGGTCCCCCACGTGTGTAGTTAGGATGCCTTCGGATATGGCGCTTAGGTCGAAGGGCTCGGTTGCCCCCGAGAGTACCCCGGAATCAGGCGCGACAACGTCGGCCGAATCCAATACGTGGAGCAAAGGCACCAGCGGCGACACAAACACAAGCGGAAACGTCGAAAAAAGTGATAGTGGTAGTAAATTCGCGACTCCTCCCGTGCCAGAACGCGAGGAGAACGATAACGCAATGGTTAGGGATAGAAGTGTACCGGGCACCGTTGTAGACGTGCCCGTCGGAAGCACAAGTCAGCTCTCTGTTTTGATGGCCGAACTGAAAATGCATAAAGCCGAGCTAGAGCTCGCTCAACGGGCGGCGGTCGCCGCTAAAATGGAATGGGAGGTAGCGCGTTTTGAAGCCACGCTATCCTCCAATAGCGCGCCCGCCCCCGAAGTATCGAGCAATACGAGAGTTCTAGGCTGGGTAGCACAACAGACTCAACGGCCAGCAATAGAAAATAACAGAGCGCCGCATCTCGATCCCCCGCAGGATAGGTTAGAAAACCGCCGCGATTATCAAAACGCGAACGAATTAATGAGCCGAGCACCGAACGCGCCTATGATGTACAGGCCGGTGCCGGAATTACCACCCTTCGACGGTAATATATCCGAGTGGATCGCGTTTAGAGCCGAATTTGAAGATAGCGCCGCCGCGTTTTCCGGCGTGAATAACGTCAGCCGCATTCGTAGGGCGCTGCGAGGAGAAGCACGGGTAGCAGTAAAAGCTATTATGTATACCGTAACGGATCCGTACGAAATTATGGAAGCCTTGGAAAGGCACTTCGGCGATCCGGAGGAAATAATCCTTTCAGAAATATATAACGTAAAAAAAATGCCCCGCTTGGCAGAAGATAGTAGCAATATCGTGTCATTCGCGGGCCACGTGGCCAACGTAGTAGCAACCATTAAGGCGTTGCGCCAAGAAAAATATTTGCAAGCTCCGGAGCTCGTTAACAAAATCACGGATAAACTCAATTTGATACTCCGTTACGAGTGGTCTAAGTACAGGGCCTCGCATCCGGGAGCACCCGATCTCGTTGCCATGGCTAGCTTTTTAAGCGAAGTGAGTAGCGCGGCAAAAAGGACGCACGCTAGGCACCCGCGGCCGCGAGCAAACGTACACGCGTTGAAGTACGAATACGGTTGCGCCTACAATGGGCCGCGAAATAAATCTCCCTCGTATAGAGCCGCGTCCTCCCGAGCGCGCAATTCGACGCGTAGACGAGAAGACAGTAGCAGCGATTCCGAGCGCGAGATAGATAGTCGAAAGCCGCGTACGGTCGCGCAAGTTAAACCCAGTTCGCACCACACGAAAAAACCGTCCCCGCACAAACCAAGAATAATGCCAGTCGCGCAAATTATCGCGCAAGCAAAATGCGTTCTGTGCAAAGGAGGACATAAGTTAAAAGCGTGTCAGGAGTTTATTAAGTCTCCGATTAGCGATCGTTGGGAAATAGTTAGAAACGCGAAAATATGTTTCCGATGTTTAGACGTGACGCACCAGCGCCCAGTTAAGTGCAAATACGTACCCTGCGGAGTAAATCAATGCGAGGCGGGTCACCATAAGTTACTGCATGGTTTGAGTGCCGTCACAACATCGGAACCGACGCGGGCAAACGTAGGCAATATTAATCACGTATCAAAGTCGAAAGCGTATTTGAAAATAGTGCCGGTCGAAATAACGGGCCCCCTAGGCACGGTTAATACTCACGCCTTATTGGATGGCGGGTCTACGATGACCTTGATCGAGAGAGAGACGGCCGATCTACTGGCCCCTCGAGAAATGAGTAAACCGTTGACTATTGAGGGTGTCGGCGGGCACATAGTCAACGACGTCGATTCGTGTAAAATTAAACTAGCCATTCGCGGTCAGTGTAGTCGAAACGTCGAAACGATACACGCCTACACCATAGCGAGTCTGAATTTGGCATCGCAGAAAGTACGACGCGATTTAATAGAGCGCTGCGACCATCTTAAAAGCATATCGGACGAGCTGTGCTACGATCAGGCGACGCCGACTGTATTGATCGGGCAGGATAATTGGCATCTCATAGTGTCGCGTCAAATATTGAGCGGACATCGTTCGCTTCCCGTCGCGTCGCTCACGAACCTAGGCTGGGTACTGCACGGGCAGTACCACGCATCGTGTAGCCAGGCAGGTATAATCAATCACGTCAAACCCGTCACTAAGGAAGACGAGATATTGACGCTCATGAAGCAACATTTTAGTATCGAATCGTTAGGCGTCGAGTCGCGCGTTCCGAAAGCAGACCCAGACCAGCGCGCGTTGGACGTGTTAAGCGCAACGTGCGTAAAAATACCCGAAGAGAACCGGTATCAGTCAGGGTTGCTTTGGCGCACCGACGGTGAAACTTTGCCTAAAAACAAAGAGCACGCATTACGTAGGCTGTACAGCTTGGAAAACAAGCTGGATAGGGACGCCGTTTTAAAAACTGAATATACCGCGCACGTACAAAACCTATTACCAAAAGGTTACGCGGAGATAGCCAGTTCGCGCCCGCCGGCGGATGCTCCTAGAGTGTGGTATTTACCACACTTTCCTACGACGCATCCGCAGAAAAATAAAATGCGTCTAGTATTCGATGCTAAAGCAAAAGCTTACGGAAAAAGCTTGAACGACGCATTGCTGACCGGCCCGGACCTGTTAGAGTCGTTATTTGGCGTATTAATACGTTTTAGAGAGGGCAAAATAGCAATAGTCGCGGACGTACGAGAAATGTTTCTCCAAGTAGACGTGAAAGAATGCGATCGGGATAGTTTACGTTTTTTGTGGAGGGGGGAAGACCGGGTCAACCCACCGCAAGAATACCGAATGAAGCGGTTAATCTTCGGTGCGGCCTGTTCACCTACCACCGCGTTATACGTGAAAAACAAAAACGCAATTATCCACAAGGAAGAATTTCCTGTAGCCGCGGGTGAGAAAATATACGCTTCCGCGGTGTATTTCGTCAGCGATAACGGCAACGGCCGCAAGTCTTCGGCATTGGTAGCCGCTAAGGCACGCGTCGCGCCGTTAAAAACGATATCCATACCACGGCTCGAGTTACAAAGCTGCGTATTAGGGACACGTTTAGCTAACGCCGTAATCAAAGAGAGCGATTATACAATTGAAAATAAGTATTTCTGGTCGGACTCCCGCACAACGTTGGCGTGGATTAAGTCCGACCCGCGAACCTTTAAGAGCTTCGTAGCGCATAGGCTAGCCGAAATAGAGGACACAACCACGCCAGTCGACTGGCGCTGGGTCCCTAGCGCGCTCAACGTAGCCGGCGACGCAACCAAAGGCGTCCCGGCTCACTTCAATAGCGAACATCGATGGTTCCACGGCCCTGATTTTATTACGCAGAGACAGGAGCATTGGCCCAAAGAAAAAGCCGCGGCAACGTTGATCGCGCTAACGGGAGAGGAGCGCGTAGTTAAACCCGTGTGTACAATAAGTAGATCGTCCGTCGCTAAGTTCGATTTCCTACCTGCGGTGGATCGATTCTCGGTGTTTAAAAGATTATTGCGCGCGTCCGCTTGTGTTATTGTCGCTGTCGAGGTATTCAAAGCCAACTTGCTATTTAGAAAACATAAAATAGAAATGAACAACGATCATTTACGGATCGCGGAAACGCTGTTGATGAAGCGTAGCCAGCATTTAGCATTCGGAGACGAGATCAGACTGTTAGAGGCTGGGCGACCACTCCAAAAGAAGTCGCCGCTGTACAGAATAGCGGTAAAATTGGACAAAAATGGAATTCTCGTGTTGGACGCCCGCATAGATCGCAACGTCAACAACGTACCGATATTGTACGCTAAAGAAGAATACGCGAAACTGCTTATCCACCACTTTCACGTCATGTTTAATCACGGAAACCATGCCACCGTGATAAATGAAATTAAACAGAGATATTACGTGGTCGGGCTGAGAACCAGCATAAGGCATATCGCAAGTAAATGTCAATGGTGTCGCGCGCACAAAGGCCCCCCACTCAAAGTTCCAGTGGGAGACCTACCCCGAGAGAGGCTTCAGGCCCACCAGCCGCCCTTTACGGCCACCGCGGTCGACCTTTTCGGCCCGGTGAACGTCAGTGTGGGCAGAAGGCAAGAGAAACGATGGGGAGTGCTGTTTTCATGTCTAACCACTCGGGCAGTGCATCTTGAACTGGCCGCGTCATTGTCGGCCACTTCTATGATCTTGGCCCTGAGAAGGATGATGGCGCGACGTGGCACCCCAACCACTATATATTCAGATAATGGCACTAATTTTATTGGCGCCGAGCGAGAGCTTCATGAGGCCCGCCCCACTATAACGCAGGCCATGGAGCAATTTGCGAACGTGCGCCAGATAATCTGGAAGAAAATACCCCCAGGAAACCCAGAAGCCGGCGGCGCATGGGAGCGACTTGTGCAATGCGTGAAGAAAGCGCTGAAAGCCACGCTAAAGAGCCGCGCGCCGCAAGAAGAAGTGCTACTCACACTGGTATTAGAGGCTGAGCATATAGTAAACTCAAGACCGCTCACGCCCGTAAACCCTGACGCAGACACAGAGGCTCTAACCCCTAATCACTTTATATTAGGCAGGTCCAACGGAATGACGCCGTTCGGGTCTTTCGCAGATAGCAAACCTTCCGCCCAGTCCTGGAAAAAGGCTCAGATACTGGCTGACGTATTTTGGAAGAGGTGGATTAGAGAATACCGCCATACGCTGTCACCGCGCCTTAGTATACACGGAAAAAGTGGACATAGGAAATTAGCCGTGGGCGACGTGGTGTGCGTCGCAGACCACACCATGCCCAGAGGAATATGGCCCAAAGGCCAAATAGTAAAGACCTATCCCGGCCCTGATGGCCACGTTAGAGTCGTAGACCTCCGCACGCGAGCTGGGATAATCCGTCGCCCCGCCTCACGTCTGGCAATCATATGCTCCTCCAACGATAGTGCTAACGCACGTGGGGGGGAATGTCGCATGTAGCTTTAGAGAGCCGAACTCTATGTGTAGATATAAGGCACCCTTTTTATGTACTTAATAACTTTAAATGCTTGTATACTTAGATTCATCCCACGTAGGAAGACATTTTGTATCAAGTAACTATTTTGTTCACTATAGGTCGAGCAGCCTTCTTGTTACTGGGCAGTAACCCCACTAGCTCAGCCCACCTGCGTGTGGTGTGAGCCGTACGAGGTTGCTGCACCCATTGGCTCTGGCCATTTTGCTTACTGGACGCTACACCCACTAGTTGCGCCCACCTGCGCGTGGTGTGAGGCCGTAGCGTCAAATCTCCGCTACTTTGAGGGTAATCGGCAAAACATGTTTGCCGATCTACCCCAAAGTTGACCGGTTTATGTCATAACGGGGCTTTGCCCCCACCCTAGAGATTAAGAACTGTATATAAGGAGAGACATTTATGCAATAAATTCACTAGTTTTGTTTGCCTATAACCGCGTGTTTTAACTTATCATCCCAGTATCCCCTAGTGCCCCAGTCGACCTAAAAATCCATCCTATCATACAGTCCACACACCACAGGTTGTTTATAAGGACATTCTGTAGTCGGTAGGTATATTTAGTATCAGCATTGCACCCGTGCGAAGCCGGGGCGGGTCGCTAGTAGATAATAAAACAGTTATTGATACGAAACGTCAATTCAGTATGTTTTTTTAATATAAACTGCACAATATTTGATCTCGAGTGACGTGAGAATAGAGACTTCATCCGTTTGTCTATGATTTAAAAAAAAATGGTCTTGACGGAGGATCGAATCGCCGCCATTATGTTGACGTTTTGCTGAACGAAAGTAGAATTTTGTTGAATTGAATAGAAAAAGTTGTTTGTAATTTACATTTTAGTTGAAAATATGAATAGTAAGTAGTCTTCTCGGAGTGTGTGTGATGTGAAAATGCGGCGGATATCGGAAATATGCAGCCACGATTGCAACAAATAACTTGTTGCCAGAAAATATTGTTTCTGAACCCATCATGGAGGATTTATAATGTGTGTAGATAAAGTTATGTATGCAACTCTGCATAATTTGGCCTTAAAACACACGTGCGATCTTATTATGAAACTCGCCTATCGGCTCGTTTCATGAAAACCGCACTAGTGTTTTAAGGCCTATCATTATGCAACCGTTGCATAAACTACTATTTATTGATTTAACCTGTATCCTTATTTATTCCCTTATAAGTAAATGGAGACCTTGCACTTTGTCAGGTGACGTAAGTTAAACTTTTCAAGTATGACAACTAAGTAGTAGGGTGAGAATACTAAGGATATCATTATTATTATGTTTATAAATTAAAATTGGCTAAAGTTAAATACGATTTTTTTATGTTGGAGTTGTTGCGTTATAATGGTCGTTTTCAACTGAGCCAGAAGTATTGGTTTTGTATAACGTCTTCAAAGTGACCTGATGTGTTATTAGACCAATATTAAATATAGTTTCTTCATCATCATCTTTAGGCTATTTCCCATAGCTGGGCACAATAAGTCCTCTAATAGTGAGAGGATCTGGGCAGAAGTCCCAACGCGGGCCCGGACCGGAACTTCAGATGTATTCGAATTTCCTCACGATAGCTTCCTTCACCGAAATCTCAAGATGGATATCCATTTTGTTCGCGCACCTACTGAGCTCCGCGCATCTGCCATTGCTCTGATGGGGACGGTACGTGCTGAGTACAGACTGAGCTTTCTTTTGTGGTTGCACTAAAATCGCGACCGCTAGGAGCGCACACCGCGGGGCATGCACCAATCTCCAAGAGCGTGAACGGACCTACGTTCCCACCTTGACGTACGAGCCGGACGTTGGACTAGTATTCTTCCACTGTAATTATACCCTTGTTGTCTTTATAATATCATTGAGCCTTACCTAATATTTTTACTGTTATCCGTGTGGTGCCGGCTAAGAATAGCATCACCCCTCCTCCCGTGGGTGTCGTAAGGCGACAGAGGGACCAACCGAAGGAGCAGTGTCCTTCGAGTACTATCATGACCAACTGCGTTCGCCAAACCGCCTGCCAAGCGTGGCGACTATCGCACATCCCCCCAGTTTTGGGGGAGGCCTATATCCTGCAGTGGATGTTTTACGGCTGATGATGATGATGATGAATATTTTTACATCTTGATCGAAACTTAGGTTCTGTTAAGTCATTGATTACACGAAGGTACGCGCTTGCTTTATATCTATTGGATTAAGTCCTAAACCAACATCAAATCAACACAATAGTTGGGCAAACAAACTGTTTTAAGGCCTTAGTTAGCCTTTGCGGGTTTGGATTATTTGAGTTTGGGCCAATTAAACTGAGATTTGTACAAACATTGGCGTGGTTATGATCAATGTTTGTTTAGTCGGGTGTTGGCCAAAACATTGGCCCAATCTAATTAGAGTAAGCTGATTATGTTCGTGTATGATTGCTAATTTGATTTTGGTGCGGTTGTTGTTTAGAATCCGCTGAGTAGGTAGATAATTTTATGACATCAAAGTACTATCAGGAAATAAAGCATTTTTTGTGTCAAATGGCGTGTCTTTATAGCCATTTGTTGATCTTGAGGACTTTATTCTGGGTCTTCTTTGGCCATCCTGAACAATGCTATTATTTAATCGTTAATATTTCTGATATTTAAATTAAAACTATATTTACTAATCTCGCAATAAAATTGCAGTATACAGGAAGCTATATTTTATTTAAATTACGTTTCAAAAATTTAAGTTTTTTATCGCATATAATACAAAAAGCAAAATTCATCCTCTATATTTGAGCGCTTTGAAATATTTCAAAGCCGAGAAAACCAATAAGTCTGACGCCTGTTAAAAATTCAATAGCAATAAAACGAGTAGACTTGAAAGTTTTATTCGACAGGCGCTGAGGCAATTAAGTGCGGGGCAACAATTTGAGGCGATCACTTTGTCGGCGAACTGACGCGTTTAGTCCGGGCTAGTAGCTGAGCCAGTAAATTAACTAGAAGGAAAAGCTATCATTTTACTGCCTAGCTACATTGTGACAATTTTAAATCTCAATCTGAAACGATGGAAAGACAGACTGATGATTACATAATGACGTAGTCACGTAGGGTTCAACGTTTCAGCTATTTACCGAATTAATACTAAAATGAAGACGATGTAAGTGTGATATTCGCTTTGTATCTGTTTTAATTTATATACCTAAAATATTCATTTTGTATTTTATGACTGAATTTGTTAATGAAGTAAGTTAACTTGAGCTACCTAAATAAAACATCCAATTTTGTTTAAAATTTGTTTTAATTATGACAGATTAAGATAGCCAACAGACAGGATTCGGTAATCCATTTACCCCGATACTGGACTCTGATATTTTCCCTTACCTGAACAAGATTATACTAAACTCAACACTCGATTACCTACCACAAACCCTAATGAAAGCGTCATCAGTTTTGACCGCTATTATTAGCATGGACCTTAACACATTCTGGTTCTACACTAGTTCTTTGAACATTTTAGTTGTTTGGATGCGACCAGCTCCGGATCGGTCATTTTGGGTGATTGGGGGAGGCCTATGTGCAGCAGTGCAGCATTAGTGATCTTGAAATAATGATGACGATAATTGAGTTTTTGACAAAGTGAGCACAAACACCAACATAACACCAACAGAAGTACATACATAGTACAATTAGAAACTTTTAACAACACTGTTCTTATCCTCGCTATACTTCCTTAGGCGTTCTCGCTAAATACTTAACCGATATCGTCTTGCTAGGAAGTATATTTAGTTACTTGATAACTTACGCCCAATCAACTTGCATAGTATAAGTGCGAGGTAGTAAACGCAGCACCGGTCCGCCGTCTGCGCATATTAGCTCACCTGTACCCAGACAGGGACCATGTCTAATGTTTGTTCAAGCTCAGGTTTAGGACAAAGGAGAAAGAAATATCAGTGTTTTTCAAACAGGGCCTCTCACGGCGTATGTTTTGTTTATGATGCGACCACCTTTGCATGGCAAGATAATAAGAGCTACCATATCGTAGTAAAGGTGCATAAATAAAATTGGGGTCCTAACTAAACTGTTTAAGGTGGGAGAATTTTTAGAAGCGTTCGGTGACGATGACGCGAGTTCCATTATTTTTGTTCACCCAAAAAGTGCTCAACGCGCTTAAAGAAAATTTCACTTCAAAAAACCGAGCTCCAGTATCCAGTTACTACTTATTAATACTTACGAGTATGAGTATGAGTAGTCTAGTCGGCTATCGCTGAGCATATAAAAGAATCACACTACAGGCCAACGGAGGCTGGTTTTTATAAAGGTCTATCAGACCAAAGGTCAGGTTAAAATTTTAGTAAATAAAGGCTTCTATTTGGGACTGCTAAGTACTTTACGGTATCGACGCTAAAATGTCAAAACCGCGAATATGTCGTTCTTTTGTACGAGTTTAGCGTTCACATTCGCATTTTTGTCTATTTAGTGGCAAAATCTCCTCTGCTGCACTGGGAGTGATGAAATAGCATAAAATGCGTGCAGATGCTTATCATCCTGGCATGTCGTAAAAGTCGACTAAGGCCCGTCCCTTAGTCCTCTCCAACATGGTGGACTATCTGTATGGGCGATGGGCTGATCACCGTATGGTGACTACGGTTCATCATAACCATCTTAGGACTAATTAATCGAACGTGGCCACAGATAGTCTTGTGGCTCTGCCCACCCCATTAGGGATTTCGGGCGTGATAATATGTATGTATGTATGTAGTGGCAATAATAGTCAATCACTTAGCAGTCCCGTTATATTCGCCCAGTACAAATTTGACAATTGTGAAAGAAACCTGAGTGTTAATAACAATTGCGGGTACAACAATGTAATATATTTTCCCGGTAGTACTCTTTGCCAGGTGTTTTCCTGGAAAATTTCCAATGTGGCCGAGCGTCCCAAAGATCTGAATAACGCTTTCAAATTATTTTCATAATTTTCGTTTCCCGGAAACTGTCTATTATCTCCTGAAGCTGGTAGCGGACACATTATACAATTCCGAGGTTATTAGCTACTGGCAGTTACAAATAATTGCCCTCCTCCCTCCTCCTTACCTATCTCCAAAATTGGCCAACACAAAAATATTAAATTATTCATGCTAAACGAAGTTCCAAGTATTTATGGTGTTTGAGCAAACAAAATAAAACAGAATAATCTTTTCAGACGTACCACACTGAACCTTTTCATAGAGATAGCAGTTTTTGAGAGTTAATCCTTATAACTTAACATACTTGACGACGCGGATAGCCTAGTTGGTAGTGACCCTGCCTTCGATGCAAGCGTCCCGGGTTCGATCCCCGGTGAGGGCAAATATTGTGTGATGAGCACGAATGTTTGTTTCTGAGTCTTGGATGTTTCCTATGTATTTAAGTATTTATTTCTCTATATAAGTATTTATATCGTCGTCTAGTACTCATAACACAAGCCTTTAGAGCTTACTTTGGGACTAGATCGATTTGTGTAAAGATTGTCCTCTGATTTATTTGTCCTCTGATTTAATAGGTCAACTTAATTACGACGAAGAAGAAAATCTTTTAACAGCAATAAAATAAGTTTTTTTCTGGGATATAATGACATCTAGTTCAGTGTATGACGTAATTAGTATTACTCCAAAACCATCAAACCATCATGTTGAGTTTTTAACTATCCATAACTGTATAAACTAAATTGCTTATTACTTGACATGGATGTGAAACTGTTAATGGTACTTTCTTGTTCCTTTTCCTATTATATTCCTTTGTTTACATACTTCACATATTTTTTCTACCAGCATTACAACTTCCTTGAATCGGGGAGGGGGCCTGGTGATCTGTCACACAGGGTATCCTAGTATGGACACCAGGCTCTCACACTGATCATAATTTCCTCGTCATTATTGTAGTAGCTATAAGTATCTTTGTGAGAGTAAATAAAGACATTTTTGATTTTTGTTTTTTTTTGATAGGTAAGTTTTAAATGGTTATCCGGTAATTAGAAGCAATTTGTTTATCATTATTAGGGTTCCGGTGCCGGAATTACCACCCTTCGACGGTAATATATCCGAGTGGATCGCGTTTAGAGCCGAATTTGAAGATAGCGCCGCCGCGTTTTCCGGCGTGAATAACGTCAGCCGCATTCGTAGGGCGCTGCGAGGAGAAGCACGGGTAGCAGTAAAAGCTATTATGTATACCGTAACGGATCCGTACGAAATTATGGAAGCCTTGGAAAGGCACTTCGGCGATCCGGAGGAAATAATCCTTTCAGAAATATATAACGTAAAAAAAATGCCCCGCTTGGCAGAAGATAGTAGCAATATCGTGTCATTCGCGGGCCACGTGGCCAACGTAGTAGCAACCATTAAGGCGTTGCGCCAAGAAAAATATTTGCAAGCTCCGGAGCTCGTTAACAAAATCACGGATAAACTCAATTTGATACTCCGTTACGAGTGGTCTAAGTACAGGGCCTCGCATCCGGGAGCACCCGATCTCGTTGCCATGGCTAGCTTTTTAAGCGAAGTGAGTAGCGCGGCAAAAAGGACGCACGCTAGGCACCCGCGGCCGCGAGCAAACGTACACGCGTTGAAGTACGAATACGGTTGCGCCTACAATGGGCCGCGAAATAAATCTCCCTCGTATAGAGCCGCGTCCTCCCGAGCGCGCAATTCGACGCGTAGACGAGAAGACAGTAGCAGCGATTCCGAGCGCGAGATAGATAGTCGAAAGCCGCGTACGGTCGCGCAAGTTAAACCCAGTTCGCACCACACGAAAAAACCGTCCCCGCACAAACCAAGAATAATGCCAGTCGCGCAAATTATCGCGCAAGCAAAATGCGTTCTGTGCAAAGGAGGACATAAGTTAAAAGCGTGTCAGGAGTTTATTAAGTCTCCGATTAGCGATCGTTGGGAAATAGTTAGAAACGCGAAAATATGTTTCCGATGTTTAGACGTGACGCACCAGCGCCCAGTTAAGTGCAAATACGTACCCTGCGGAGTAAATCAATGCGAGGCGGGTCACCATAAGTTACTGCATGGTTTGAGTGCCGTCACAACATCGGAACCGACGCGGGCAAACGTAGGCAATATTAATCACGTATCAAAGTCGAAAGCGTATTTGAAAATAGTGCCGGTCGAAATAACGGGCCCCCTAGGCACGGTTAATACTCACGCCTTATTGGATGGCGGGTCTACGATGACCTTGATCGAGAGAGAGACGGCCGATCTACTGGCCCCTCGAGAAATGAGTAAACCGTTGACTATTGAGGGTGTCGGCGGGCACATAGTCAACGACGTCGATTCGTGTAAAATTAAACTAGCCATTCGCGGTCAGTGTAGTCGAAACGTCGAAACGATACACGCCTACACCATAGCGAGTCTGAATTTGGCATCGCAGAAAGTACGACGCGATTTAATAGAGCGCTGCGACCATCTTAAAAGCATATCGGACGAGCTGTGCTACGATCAGGCGACGCCGACTGTATTGATCGGGCAGGATAATTGGCATCTCATAGTGTCGCGTCAAATATTGAGCGGACATCGTTCGCTTCCCGTCGCGTCGCTCACGAACCTAGGCTGGGTACTGCACGGGCAGTACCACGCATCGTGTAGCCAGGCAGGTATAATCAATCACGTCAAACCCGTCACTAAGGAAGACGAGATATTGACGCTCATGAAGCAACATTTTAGTATCGAATCGTTAGGCGTCGAGTCGCGCGTTCCGAAAGCAGACCCAGACCAGCGCGCGTTGGACGTGTTAAGCGCAACGTGCGTAAAAATACCCGAAGAGAACCGGTATCAGTCAGGGTTGCTTTGGCGCACCGACGGTGAAACTTTGCCTAAAAACAAAGAGCACGCATTACGTAGGCTGTACAGCTTGGAAAACAAGCTGGATAGGGACGCCGTTTTAAAAACTGAATATACCGCGCACGTACAAAACCTATTACCAAAAGGTTACGCGGAGATAGCCAGTTCGCGCCCGCCGGCGGATGCTCCTAGAGTGTGGTATTTACCACACTTTCCTACGACGCATCCGCAGAAAAATAAAATGCGTCTAGTATTCGATGCTAAAGCAAAAGCTTACGGAAAAAGCTTGAACGACGCATTGCTGACCGGCCCGGACCTGTTAGAGTCGTTATTTGGCGTATTAATACGTTTTAGAGAGGGCAAAATAGCAATAGTCGCGGACGTACGAGAAATGTTTCTCCAAGTAGACGTGAAAGAATGCGATCGGGATAGTTTACGTTTTTTGTGGAGGGGGGAAGACCGGGTCAACCCACCGCAAGAATACCGAATGAAGCGGTTAATCTTCGGTGCGGCCTGTTCACCTACCACCGCGTTATACGTGAAAAACAAAAACGCAATTATCCACAAGGAAGAATTTCCTGTAGCCGCGGGTGAGAAAATATACGCTTCCGCGGTGTATTTCGTCAGCGATAACGGCAACGGCCGCAAGTCTTCGGCATTGGTAGCCGCTAAGGCACGCGTCGCGCCGTTAAAAACGATATCCATACCACGGCTCGAGTTACAAAGCTGCGTATTAGGGACACGTTTAGCTAACGCCGTAATCAAAGAGAGCGATTATACAATTGAAAATAAGTATTTCTGGTCGGACTCCCGCACAACGTTGGCGTGGATTAAGTCCGACCCGCGAACCTTTAAGAGCTTCGTAGCGCATAGGCTAGCCGAAATAGAGGACACAACCACGCCAGTCGACTGGCGCTGGGTCCCTAGCGCGCTCAACGTAGCCGGCGACGCAACCAAAGGCGTCCCGGCTCACTTCAATAGCGAACATCGATGGTTCCACGGCCCTGATTTTATTACGCAGAGACAGGAGCATTGGCCCAAAGAAAAAGCCGCGGCAACGTTGATCGCGCTAACGGGAGAGGAGCGCGTAGTTAAACCCGTGTGTACAATAAGTAGATCGTCCGTCGCTAAGTTCGATTTCCTACCTGCGGTGGATCGATTCTCGGTGTTTAAAAGATTATTGCGCGCGTCCGCTTGTGTTATTGTCGCTGTCGAGGTATTCAAAGCCAACTTGCTATTTAGAAAACATAAAATAGAAATGAACAACGATCATTTACGGATCGCGGAAACGCTGTTGATGAAGCGTAGCCAGCATTTAGCATTCGGAGACGAGATCAGACTGTTAGAGGCTGGGCGACCACTCCAAAAGAAGTCGCCGCTGTACAGAATAGCGGTAAAATTGGACAAAAATGGAATTCTCGTGTTGGACGCCCGCATAGATCGCAACGTCAACAACGTACCGATATTGTACGCTAAAGAAGAATACGCGAAACTGCTTATCCACCACTTTCACGTCATGTTTAATCACGGAAACCATGCCACCGTGATAAATGAAATTAAACAGAGATATTACGTGGTCGGGCTGAGAACCAGCATAAGGCATATCGCAAGTAAATGTCAATGGTGTCGCGCGCACAAAGGCCCCCCACTCAAAGTTCCAGTGGGAGACCTACCCCGAGAGAGGCTTCAGGCCCACCAGCCGCCCTTTACGGCCACCGCGGTCGACCTTTTCGGCCCGGTGAACGTCAGTGTGGGCAGAAGGCAAGAGAAACGATGGGGAGTGCTGTTTTCATGTCTAACCACTCGGGCAGTGCATCTTGAACTGGCCGCGTCATTGTCGGCCACTTCTATGATCTTGGCCCTGAGAAGGATGATGGCGCGACGTGGCACCCCAACCACTATATATTCAGATAATGGCACTAATTTTATTGGCGCCGAGCGAGAGCTTCATGAGGCCCGCCCCACTATAACGCAGGCCATGGAGCAATTTGCGAACGTGCGCCAGATAATCTGGAAGAAAATACCCCCAGGAAACCCAGAAGCCGGCGGCGCATGGGAGCGACTTGTGCAATGCGTGAAGAAAGCGCTGAAAGCCACGCTAAAGAGCCGCGCGCCGCAAGAAGAAGTGCTACTCACACTGGTATTAGAGGCTGAGCATATAGTAAACTCAAGACCGCTCACGCCCGTAAACCCTGACGCAGACACAGAGGCTCTAACCCCTAATCACTTTATATTAGGCAGGTCCAACGGAATGACGCCGTTCGGGTCTTTCGCAGATAGCAAACCTTCCGCCCAGTCCTGGAAAAAGGCTCAGATACTGGCTGACGTATTTTGGAAGAGGTGGATTAGAGAATACCGCCATACGCTGTCACCGCGCCTTAGTATACACGGAAAAAGTGGACATAGGAAATTAGCCGTGGGCGACGTGGTGTGCGTCGCAGACCACACCATGCCCAGAGGAATATGGCCCAAAGGCCAAATAGTAAAGACCTATCCCGGCCCTGATGGCCACGTTAGAGTCGTAGACCTCCGCACGCGAGCTGGGATAATCCGTCGCCCCGCCTCACGTCTGGCAATCATATGCTCCTCCAACGATAGTGCTAACGCACGTGGGGGGGAATGTCGCATGTAGCTTTAGAGAGCCGAACTCTATGTGTAGATATAAGGCACCCTTTTTATGTACTTAATAACTTTAAATGCTTGTATACTTAGATTCATCCCACGTAGGAAGACATTTTGTATCAAGTAACTATTTTGTTCACTATAGGTCGAGCAGCCTTCTTGTTACTGGGCAGTAACCCCACTAGCTCAGCCCACCTGCGTGTGGTGTGAGCCGTACGAGGTTGCTGCACCCATTGGCTCTGGCCATTTTGCTTACTGGACGCTACACCCACTAGTTGCGCCCACCTGCGCGTGGTGTGAGGCCGTAGCGTCAAATCTCCGCTACTTTGAGGGTAATCGGCAAAACATGTTTGCCGATCTACCCCAAAGTTGACCGGTTTATGTCATAACGGGGCTTTGCCCCCACCCTAGAGATTAAGAACTGTATATAAGGAGAGACATTTATGCAATAAATTCACTAGTTTTGTTTGCCTATAACCGCGTGTTTTAACTTATCATCCCAGTATCCCCTAGTGCCCCAGTCGACCTAAAAATCCATCCTATCATACAGTCCACACACCACAGGTTGTTTATAAGGACATTCTGTAGTCGGTAGGTATATTTAGTATCAGCATTGCACCCGTGCGAAGCCGGGGCGGGTCGCTAGTAGATAATAAAACAGTTATTGATACGAAACGTCAATTCAGTATGTTTTTTTAATATAAACTGCACAATATTTGATCTCGAGTGACGTGAGAATAGAGACTTCATCCGTTTGTCTATGATTTAAAAAAAAATGGTCTTGACGGAGGATCGAATCGCCGCCATTATGTTGACGTTTTGCTGAACGAAAGTAGAATTTTGTTGAATTGAATAGAAAAAGTTGTTTGTAATTTACATTTTAGTTGAAAATATGAATAGTAAGTAGTCTTCTCGGAGTGTGTGTGATGTGAAAATGCGGCGGATATCGGAAATATGCAGCCACGATTGCAACAAATAACTTGTTGCCAGAAAATATTGTTTCTGAACCCATCATGGAGGATTTATAATGTGTGTAGATAAAGTTATGTATGCAACTCTGCATAATTTGGCCTTAAAACACACGTGCGATCTTATTATGAAACTCGCCTATCGGCTCGTTTCATGAAAACCGCACTAGTGTTTTAAGGCCTATCATTATGCAACCGTTGCATAAACTACTATTTATTGATTTAACCTGTATCCTTATTTATTCCCTTATAAGTAAATGGAGACCTTGCACTTTGTCAGGTGACGTAAGTTAAACTTTTCAAGTATGACAACTAAGTAGTAGGGTGAGAATACTAAGGATATCATTATTATTATGTTTATAAATTAAAATTGGCTAAAGTTAAATACGATTTTTTTATGTTGGAGTTGTTGCGTTATAATGGTCGTTTTCAACTGAGCCAGAAGTATTGGTTTTGTATAACGTCTTCAAAGTGACCTGATGTGTTATTAGACCAATATTAAATATAGTTTCTTCATCATCATCTTTAGGCTATTTCCCATAGCTGGGCACAATAAGTCCTCTAATAGTGAGAGGATCTGGGCAGAAGTCCCAACGCGGGCCCGGACCGGAACTTCAGATGTATTCGAATTTCCTCACGATAGCTTCCTTCACCGAAATCTCAAGATGGATATCCATTTTGTTCGCGCACCTACTGAGCTCCGCGCATCTGCCATTGCTCTGATGGGGACGGTACGTGCTGAGTACAGACTGAGCTTTCTTTTGTGGTTGCACTAAAATCGCGACCGCTAGGAGCGCACACCGCGGGGCATGCACCAATCTCCAAGAGCGTGAACGGACCTACGTTCCCACCTTGACGTACGAGCCGGACGTTGGACTAGTATTCTTCCACTGTAATTATACCCTTGTTGTCTTTATAATATCATTGAGCCTTACCTAATATTTTTACTGTTATCCGTGTGGTGCCGGCTAAGAATAGCATCACCCCTCCTCCCGTGGGTGTCGTAAGGCGACAGAGGGACCAACCGAAGGAGCAGTGTCCTTCGAGTACTATCATGACCAACTGCGTTCGCCAAACCGCCTGCCAAGCGTGGCGACTATCGCACATCCCCCCAGTTTTGGGGGAGGCCTATATCCTGCAGTGGATGTTTTACGGCTGATGATGATGATGATGAATATTTTTACATCTTGATCGAAACTTAGGTTCTGTTAAGTCATTGATTACACGAAGGTACGCGCTTGCTTTATATCTATTGGATTAAGTCCTAAACCAACATCAAATCAACACAATAGTTGGGCAAACAAACTGTTTTAAGGCCTTAGTTAGCCTTTGCGGGTTTGGATTATTTGAGTTTGGGCCAATTAAACTGAGATTTGTACAAACATTGGCGTGGTTATGATCAATGTTTGTTTAGTCGGGTGTTGGCCAAAACATTGGCCCAATCTAATTAGAGTAAGCTGATTATGTTCGTGTATGATTGCTAATTTGATTTTGGTGCGGTTGTTGTTTAGAATCCGCTGAGTAGGTAGATAATTTTATGACATCAAAGTACTATCAGGAAATAAAGCATTTTTTGTGTCAAATGGCGTGTCTTTATAGCCATTTGTTGATCTTGAGGACTTTATTCTGGGTCTTCTTTGGCCATCCTGAACAATGCTATTATTTAATCGTTAATATTTCTGATATTTAAATTAAAACTATATTTACTAATCTCGCAATAAAATTGCAGTATACAGGAAGCTATATTTTATTTAAATTACGTTTCAAAAATTTAAGTTTTTTATCGCATATAATACAAAAAGCAAAATTCATCCTCTATATTTGAGCGCTTTGAAATATTTCAAAGCCGAGAAAACCAATAAGTCTGACGCCTGTTAAAAATTCAATAGCAATAAAACGAGTAGACTTGAAAGTTTTATTCGACAGGCGCTGAGGCAATTAAGTGCGGGGCAACAATTTGAGGCGATCACTTTGTCGGCGAACTGACGCGTTTAGTCCGGGCTAGTAGCTGAGCCAGTAAATTAACTAGAAGGAAAAGCTATCATTTTACTGCCTAGCTACATTGTGACAATTTTAAATCTCAATCTGAAACGATGGAAAGACAGACTGATGATTACATAATGACGTAGTCACGTAGGGTTCAACGTTTCAGCTATTTACCGAATTAATACTAAAATGAAGACGATGTAAGTGTGATATTCGCTTTGTATCTGTTTTAATTTATATACCTAAAATATTCATTTTGTATTTTATGACTGAATTTGTTAATGAAGTAAGTTAACTTGAGCTACCTAAATAAAACATCCAATTTTGTTTAAAATTTGTTTTAATTATGACAGATTAAGATAGCCAACAGACAGGATTCGGTAATCCATTTACCCCGATACTGGACTCTGATATTTTCCCTTACCTGAACAAGATTATACTAAACTCAACACTCGATTACCTACCACAAACCCTAATGAAAGCGTCATCAGTTTTGACCGCTATTATTAGCATGGACCTTAACACATTCTGGTTCTACACTAGTTCTTTGAACATTTTAGTTGTTTGGATGCGACCAGCTCCGGATCGGTCATTTTGGGTGATTGGGGGAGGCCTATGTGCAGCAGTGCAGCATTAGTGATCTTGAAATAATGATGACGATAATTGAGTTTTTGACAAAGTGAGCACAAACACCAACATAACACCAACAGAAGTACATACATAGTACAATTAGAAACTTTTAACAACACTGTTCTTATCCTCGCTATACTTCCTTAGGCGTTCTCGCTAAATACTTAACCGATATCGTCTTGCTAGGAAGTATATTTAGTTACTTGATAACTTACGCCCAATCAACTTGCATAGTATAAGTGCGAGGTAGTAAACGCAGCACCGGTCCGCCGTCTGCGCATATTAGCTCACCTGTACCCAGACAGGGACCATGTCTAATGTTTGTTCAAGCTCAGGTTTAGGACAAAGGAGAAAGAAATATCAGTGTTTTTCAAACAGGGCCTCTCACGGCGTATGTTTTGTTTATGATGCGACCACCTTTGCATGGCAAGATAATAAGAGCTACCATATCGTAGTAAAGGTGCATAAATAAAATTGGGGTCCTAACTAAACTGTTTAAGGTGGGAGAATTTTTAGAAGCGTTCGGTGACGATGACGCGAGTTCCATTATTTTTGTTCACCCAAAAAGTGCTCAACGCGCTTAAAGAAAATTTCACTTCAAAAAACCGAGCTCCAGTATCCAGTTACTACTTATTAATACTTACGAGTATGAGTATGAGTAGTCTAGTCGGCTATCGCTGAGCATATAAAAGAATCACACTACAGGCCAACGGAGGCTGGTTTTTATAAAGGTCTATCAGACCAAAGGTCAGGTTAAAATTTTAGTAAATAAAGGCTTCTATTTGGGACTGCTAAGTACTTTACGGTATCGACGCTAAAATGTCAAAACCGCGAATATGTCGTTCTTTTGTACGAGTTTAGCGTTCACATTCGCATTTTTGTCTATTTAGTGGCAAAATCTCCTCTGCTGCACTGGGAGTGATGAAATAGCATAAAATGCGTGCAGATGCTTATCATCCTGGCATGTCGTAAAAGTCGACTAAGGCCCGTCCCTTAGTCCTCTCCAACATGGTGGACTATCTGTATGGGCGATGGGCTGATCACCGTATGGTGACTACGGTTCATCATAACCATCTTAGGACTAATTAATCGAACGTGGCCACAGATAGTCTTGTGGCTCTGCCCACCCCATTAGGGATTTCGGGCGTGATAATATGTATGTATGTATGTAGTGGCAATAATAGTCAATCACTTAGCAGTCCCGTTATATTCGCCCAGTACAAATTTGACAATTGTGAAAGAAACCTGAGTGTTAATAACAATTGCGGGTACAACAATGTAATATATTTTCCCGGTAGTACTCTTTGCCAGGTGTTTTCCTGGAAAATTTCCAATGTGGCCGAGCGTCCCAAAGATCTGAATAACGCTTTCAAATTATTTTCATAATTTTCGTTTCCCGGAAACTGTCTATTATCTCCTGAAGCTGGTAGCGGACACATTATACAATTCCGAGGTTATTAGCTACTGGCAGTTACAAATAATTGCCCTCCTCCCTCCTCCTTACCTATCTCCAAAATTGGCCAACACAAAAATATTAAATTATTCATGCTAAACGAAGTTCCAAGTATTTATGGTGTTTGAGCAAACAAAATAAAACAGAATAATCTTTTCAGACGTACCACACTGAACCTTTTCATAGAGATAGCAGTTTTTGAGAGTTAATCCTTATAACTTAACATACTTGACGACGCGGATAGCCTAGTTGGTAGTGACCCTGCCTTCGATGCAAGCGTCCCGGGTTCGATCCCCGGTGAGGGCAAATATTGTGTGATGAGCACGAATGTTTGTTTCTGAGTCTTGGATGTTTCCTATGTATTTAAGTATTTATTTCTCTATATAAGTATTTATATCGTCGTCTAGTACTCATAACACAAGCCTTTAGAGCTTACTTTGGGACTAGATCGATTTGTGTAAAGATTGTCCTCTGATTTATTTGTCCTCTGATTTAATAGGTCAACTTAATTACGACGAAGAAGAAAATCTTTTAACAGCAATAAAATAAGTTTTTTTCTGGGATATAATGACATCTAGTTCAGTGTATGACGTAATTAGTATTACTCCAAAACCATCAAACCATCATGTTGAGTTTTTAACTATCCATAACTGTATAAACTAAATTGCTTATTACTTGACATGGATGTGAAACTGTTAATGGTACTTTCTTGTTCCTTTTCCTATTATATTCCTTTGTTTACATACTTCACATATTTTTTCTACCAGCATTACAACTTCCTTGAATCGGGGAGGGGGCCTGGTGATCTGTCACACAGGGTATCCTAGTATGGACACCAGGCTCTCACACTGATCATAATTTCCTCGTCATTATTGTAGTAGCTATAAGTATCTTTGTGAGAGTAAATAAAGACATTTTTGATTTTTGTTTTTTTTTGATAGGTAAGTTTTAAATGGTTATCCGGTAATTAGAAGCAATTTGTTTATCATTATTAGGGTTCCGTCTCTAAGAGGTACTGTCTGATTTCTATAGGTAATAACCGGTATCCTCGGTGCGCGAGTCAGACTCGCACTTACTGGGTCTTTTCAATGCTATACTGCCATCACCTTTACTTCACAACAATCTAGTCAAAGACGCGCAATTAGAAAATTAGGATAACACCACACCTAACACCTCGAATTCTCGTCACGTCGTCAGCTCGTCAACTCGGAACTCGTCAACTCGCAGTGTCGTAAACACGCTGTTTACCGCTGGGACCAGGAAAAATTGGGCCGCTGTCATCCCGTCAGGGATTCTAACGATACGAGACAGTTTGGTTAGTTCAGGGAATGATTGAGTTTGGTGATAACAAAACAATGTAACAATAGTGAATATAATAAAATAATAAAGGCAAAGGCTCAATGACTCCTTCCTGATGTTCATGGGCGGCGGTGATCACTTACCATCAGGTGACTCGCATGGTCGTAAAATCGTAATAAACCGCATAATTTTGATGCCTCATGTTTGGTTATTTTCACGTCGCTTCAACTTAGTGCCAACTTTGTGCACTACAACCCTTTCTGAGTCTATTTTGGACGATATTTGACAAGAGAACCGCTCGACAGCCGCTCGGAACAGAGACAATTTATGAAAACTTGCCCGCTCTAGCACTTACGATTTAACAAGCTCATTTTGCGGAGTATAAGCTATTTTCACACTTATTTTTAGTTACCCAAGTGGCTTTCATATTCTTCGGCTTTGATAGAGTAAAATGGTGATAAGGAAGGCTAGGTATATGATTTGTTTTTGATATATCTCTTTAAGAGCCCTATTACGATTTTTTCAATAATTGGGCATCTTTGGCGTTCTTATTATGAGAAACTGAAAGACTTAGACAAATTTGACTTGCTGACTGTGGTGGAGTATAGTTATTAGTATTGATCATAGCGGCCTCGCTTTTTGCAGTTTATTCCTATCTATTGATATAAAGCCGAAATTCCGCAGCAAGTTTTTCAAAAAAATGCGCGACGGCAGTTTTTGAGCTCGTGGATTGAACTACTCTACAAAGCAAACGAAATGAAATATATATAATAATATCTCTTGAATAGTCGTGTAGTTTATAGCGGCCTCGAAATTCCGAAATATGTATGAAATATGTAGTTTTTTTTAAGGCAAAACCATAAAACTATCTTCTAAAAACGCTAAGAATTAACCGTAAATTTCTCTTTACTACGTTAATATTATTACGTAAAACATATCAGAATAATCGTTAGTTTATAAATAATTAAAATTTAATACTTTTTTTGGAAAAATTATTGATTATACGTTTGACGACGCCGGTAGCCTAGTTGGGTGTGACCCTGCCTCCGAAGCTAGTGTCACGGGTTCGATCCCCGGTAAGGGCAAATATTTGTGTGATAAATACGAATGTTTGTTCCTGAGTCTTGGATGTCTCCTATGTGTTTAAGTATTTATTTCTCTATATAAGTATGTATATCGTCGTTTAGTACCCATAACACAAGCCTTTAGAGCTTACTTTGGGACTAGGTCGATTTGTGTAAAGATTGTCCCCTGATTTATTTATTTATTTATACAACTTAAAATAAACGTAATTACAACTCCCAAATTACTACATAATGTGTGATGTGTCGGCCGCCTGAGCTCAGTGCCGCGCCGGTGGTTGATGAAAGCAGACCTCTGTCCAGCCGAACGATAGTTCCCAATGTAAAAAGAGCTCTGACGGCCATACATCTTATATGGCCGTTAGCGCTCTTTGTACATAGGACGATGGCGACGTGACGCTTGCGTCCAATATACCTAATCTTTCAGAACGCGATTTAGTGATAGGGCTCTTAACACTATAAATGTTTTTCAATTGTGTCGAAAACACGACTAGAAAATACCTACCTGTATAAAGTTAAACTTTATGACTTATTTAATTAAAGTTCCTTTTTAAACAAGATGAATGCGAACAAAATCAAATGAGCGGATAATGTCAGTCAGTGTGACAATGCAAAGCAAACTGCCAATTAGTTCTACCGTAGTGTAACCATTGCTACAGTGTGGATAGGTGCATATACATTCTATGATTACAAATAATCCGCCACTACGACCGCTCACCTACAGATATTTTTTTGTTTTCGCGGTTTCGAATCTCTTAAGAGGACTGTGAACCAACGGCAACAATCACCCTTTTCATACAAAAGCCGAGGAGGAGGAGCATACGTGATTGTCTACTGAAGGCTCCATGTTCTGCGTTAGTTTCTTTTGATCCGTTAATAAGATGAGAAATGTGAAATTATTATTATCATAAATACTAATATGTTATTATTTAGGTAGTTACACTTTGAAGCAGTCTCAAGAGCTTTTCATACAAAAGCCGATAACGATTTCCACCCCTTAAATGTTAACTGATTTTGACCAATTTTTGATAGGTTGTCAGTCAAAACAAAGTCTAGGTCTATACGTTATTTTGAATATTGATTAAAGATCAAGAAAGTCAAATAATGCCGAAATTTGTTTTCTTAAAACCGAAACCACCAATAAAAGTAAATTTATTGATTATAGTGAAAAATCAAAGCGTATAGACCTAGATTTTGTTCTGACTGACAACCTATCAAAAATTGGTCAAAATCAGTTAATATTTAAGGGGTGGAAATCGTTATCGCCTTTTGTATGAAAAGCTCTTGAGACTGCTTCAAAGTATAACTACCTAAATAATTACATATTAATATTTATGATAATAATAATTTCACATTTCTCATCTTATTAACGGATCAAAAGAAACTAACGCAGAACATGGAGCCTTCAGTAGACAATCACGTATGCTCCTGCAAATCAACATCAACGTCGGACTGAACCAAAATAACATTTATCACGACGCAGTAGAAGTTACGTGTGGTGAAGGCACAAGTTTGTTTCCACGTCGTCGTAATTTAATGACGTCGTGGACGGCACGCTTTGATCTCTTTTCGCATGTGAGGTGTAAGTTACAAGCGATCATTTTACAAATCAGAGTAAAATAATCTGAAGTGCAGGCTAGGTCCTACCCGGCGAATTTCACTGTTTTCAAATCCTATAAAGTATGGTTACTTAGCGTTGTGCAAGAATGTTGACAAAAATATGTACTGTAGTATGGAATCTATTCTCTATTTTCGTCCACTGGAACCTTGAAACCGTAACTTACTAAAATCCGTAAAGGCTCCCTTATTATGCGATGCTTATACATGAGACTTTTACTAATCAGAAGACAATAAAGTACACTATAATTTCATCCGCCGGTTTATTCAATTTATTTTGTAGTTTTTGAGTAAATTATACTATTCACTGCGGTGCGTGAACTAAGGCAAGTGGGAAAGGACCGAGTTGGAACACTCAAGGTCATCGGCGTGGGGTACACCTTTAAATTACACTTCTTTCATGAACTAACCGGCTAGCTTAACTTAATCCGTCAGTACGTAAAACTAAATGTTCTTGCGTGTATTCGACGTACGCAGCCGGCCGAGGTTGCAGGTCAATTTATGATTGTCGTTCGAAAATGAGAAACGAAATGAGCGACGAGATTTGTTAGCTGTTTGATAAATTCGGACCGAATGACTTTGTCGTTAAAGTCTAAAATAGTTTCGTTTTATCCGCGAATCAGCCGCTGTGCACATAATATGGTGCGTCCACATCTGACGAACGCGCCGCTCGCGCACCGTTCGCGAACCGCTCACGCGCAGAGCGCGCGGCGCGCGGCGCAAACAGTTGCAATAAATACACGCGTGCTGCGCGCGAGAGGTTTGCGATCGGCGCGTTCGTCAGATGTGGACGCACTTTAACCTTTTGGCCGCCAAGCATGTCCGAGCGGAACACGAATTTCAACTTTAAGTCAAGGCAGTGAATGTCTTTTTACCCTGTATAGCCTGTCACGCATAGTCGACAATGGCGGCCAAAAGGTTGAGAGAATCACACCACAGATATGTCAACACATCTTTGTGCGCGGCACTAAGCGTGCGTCAGCTTGCATTTATGCAGCTTTGGTTTGTATGGTACCCACTGCCCGTCTAGCATGACCAGCCTCGCACATTTTTCGCTCAGTGCATCCCTTACATATTTGACTAGTTTGATAGACGCACTTAGCGAAAAACGACTCGCGGGCATGTCGTGCTAGCCCCGCTAACGTGGCTGGCGTCCTCCAATCAAAAAAAGGTCACGCACACATAGCGCCGCACGCAAAGATGAGTTGTTTAAGACGCGTCTTACAAAGTTGAGCTGGCAAGGTCGCGTTATTTGCGTTGTTCTTGATTATTTATTTATTCATACCATCAAAAAATATATCTCTCAAGAATTGGACCAGCTCATGTCGGCGAAACTCAACCGCAGCCAATAGTTACGGGCTATGTATAAAGGAGCATCGCGTCGGGATAGTTCGGCAACTTTCGACTAACTTCGCCGTACTGAGGTTTTTTGAGAACTCGTGTTAATGAGAGATCTCGTTGGTGGTTTTTCCGTGGCTTTGGATTTGAACTATAATTGGTGATAAGTTATACGTGCCACAAAATGTGCTTATTTCAGATTTAGACGTTTATCTAAATAAGAAATAAGTAACTTTTCTTACTAAAACTGAGGCAGCGAAACATTCTTAATCATCATTTCAGCCGATAGACGTCCACTACTGGACATAGGCCTCCCCCAATGAGCGCCACAACGACCAATTCTGCTGGCTGCTTGCATCCAGCGGAGTCCCGCCATCATCACCAAGTCATAGAAAATTGTAGTTTCATTTCAATACATATCTAGCATAAAATTGATAATGATTGCAATACAACGAAATGGTTAAGTAATATATTGAAAAAGTTTAATACTCTAATGTTAACTATGAATCTAATGTGAAAAAGCAGGGCAGAACAAAACCGTGAGTTAATATTTTTAGTTTGCAACGTGACTACTTCATTATTATTTTTAGACGTCTTTCCAACTATTAAACATGTTTATAATTATAATCATATTATAATAATATGCCACCTAAATGCCACTTGCTTCAGGTTGCCTCATTTTGTCCTTTACAAAGTACAGTCATGATTAGTTTTTAATGAGCTTTAGCTGCGCTGCACTGCAATTTACTTTTATATTAAAAAGGTTCTGAAAACTCATGCAATCCTTACTAATCGTTCTTCGTCATTGAAATAGATAGTAAGGAACTGCTCAAAGTAATTCTCGCGATGCTTACTTTTGAGGTGTCAGAACGCGAATCTGATACCATCGCACGTTCAGTCGCAGGGAAACCCCGGTCCTTGACAGCCGTTTAAGTGACACTATTATAATTAAGTATCTAGTACAATTCCACAACCTGTGAGACAGCACCACCGACCCCACCGTCCACAATGATATGATAGCGTGTGAATCAAGCAATATTAGACTTTTGTATGTGTGTCGTAAGAACTAAGAGATCAGCCATAGGGTATGGTTAACACGTTGCCTGCCAACTACGAAAATTTTCATAGAAAAACTACGTGTACCTATACTCGTAGTTGGCAGGCAATGTGTTAAGCCATGACGCTGGCGTTTGACAACCTTCTATGAGACTTGTTACACGAAATGTTACTGATAGGCATATCCTTCTTTTGAGATCTTTGTTCTATGAAGTTTCATCTATGAAGTCTCCAATTCGCACTGTGCTCGCGTGGTGCCTACTGCCTCTCACTATGAGAGGAAGCATGTGTCTAGCAGTGCGAGGAATATAGCCTGATGATGATATCTCTTCTTATCATCATTTCAACCGAAAGATGTCCATTGCTAGGGTTGTTTCTCTTAAATAAAACTCCGTTCATCAACTCGTCGGCGAGCCTAACTTGACCCGTCAGTGCGTTTAGACTACTCGTTCGTGCGTGTCTTCGACCTTGGTCATGTATCAACGCAACCGGCCACGCACGTAGGTACCTAACTCTACGTAATGGCTACGAACGCGCGGGTCAATTTATGATTGACAGACGAAAAGTGGGACGAAATGAGCGACGAAAGTTTGAGAATAACATAGCTGGACAATAGGCCCTATAGTGATTACTTCTACGACCGATCCTGTGCTGCTCACATCCAGCCGAGTCCGCAATCTTCATCAGCCTTGTAATTCTCTAACGTGCGCAGCGGCTGATCAGCGATGAGGGACACATTCAAATTTGGACCGAATGACCTTGTTCTTATAGTCTAAATTAATAGTTTCTTTTATCCACTAATCAGCCGTGTGCGTGGACCTCTCATTATCTTCGCACTTAAGAGGCGTATTACAAAGCTGAGCTGGCGTCGCATATTTTGCAATTTTCTCGATTATTTAAGTGAAATGGAGTTTATTTATTTGTTTATTTCATATATTAATAAAAGGTTATTTTTTTCATGTGAAATTCAGATTTCAATTATATACTTTATTTTTTTCTTAATCAAAGTTACAGACTTAATTAGTCCATAGGTTAGTTCAGTTATTTATAGTATGTTGATGTCACATTAATACTCAATGAATTGGCGTATAGAATTGCGTGCGACTGAAATCAATTTTGCTCTTAGTTTTCTAACAAAGGAAACAAAACTGTCCTTTATATCACTTGGTATTTTGTTATACATTTTTCGATCAATAAGTGTAAGCATTTTTGTTTTGCTTTGGCGTTTAAGGTACTTTGAGGTCATTACGCCTCCATATTCTGTAGCCATGGGCATTGGGCATCAGCCAGCGTTAAGAACTGCTGCTCAATTACGTAACACCAATTGGTATCGCTTTGGCGAAAAGTAAACCAACTGGACCCTTATTTATATCGAGTTATGACTTATGACTAAATTGGTTTACCTACTTTTCGAGCCAAACCAATACCAATTGTGTTACGTAACTGCTACATGCCATGCATGAGTGAATTCAATAATTTAGTCTGTTAAAATTTTCCATTGGTGTATTTATAAGTGTGTAGGTAATGCAATATTTTATCATGACGAGGCATGTAAATGTTACTCAATTTCACTTAAATAATCAAGAAAACGCGAAAGCTCTAGCTCAGCTTTGTAATACGCCTCTTAATTAGTATCAACAGCTTTTTTAGGCTTATTTTAATATTAACGATGCTGTATTATTGTTAGTTATATAATATATTGGCTATTATCCTAGAAATAGAAATAGAAATAGAAATAATTTATTTTGCCAGAAAAAGGGTTGGTTTACAGTTGTTACACACAGATAATGTTCTCCTTATTCAGCTATTAACAAACATCATGCAAAATATGGACCAATACTTAGTCATAAGTTAATTTTATGTAGTATGTAAGTGTTTTTTCATGCCAGTTAAACGAATTTATTTATTAAGCAAGCTGACTTATCTATATATAAAATAGTATATTAAGGAGGTCAGGCTAGCAAGCAAATCATAATTATATTTATTCTAGGTACAAAAGGATCAATTAATTATTATATTTTAGCATTTATGTCAAGTTAACTACTCACTACTTTGTATTATAGGTCACTGCTATTCTAAAAAGTCATTTAATTTATAAAATCTACGTTCTAGAAGCCATTCATATAACATTTTATTGAATTTGTTATTTGGTAGTTCTTTAAGTTGTTGTGGTAATTTGTTGTATATTTTCACACACATTACACTGCAATTCTTCCTAAATCTAGCAGTTTTTTGTTGTTTACCAACTTCAAGCCGATTACCATTTCTTGTATTACGTGTATATATATTTCTAGCAGCCTAGCCTATAACATACTTCAAACCCTCAACACATTATTATCTTAATAAACCCATTATTACTAAGCTGTTGACGGAGCGCATTGTCAAACAGGCAAGTGAATTAAATCGGTATAATCATCACACCCTCACCGATGGAGGGCCCGATGCAATTTATATGCAAATATGAGTTCCTTGCAATTAAGAATGATACTTATTGTGAACGCATTGCGCTTGAAAACGCGGTACGTATAGGTCTAAATATTTATATGAACCCCATAGGTCAAAGGCATCAGCTAAGTATTGTTTTGTTTGAACAATAACTTTGGAAGTTCTCAGAAAAGTCGGTAGATCTATTTAAGGCCATAGGTAATAGACTTGTTAAGTTGATAGCAAACTTTAACTAGTTGAAGAAGAAAATAAATTATCTCATTTTTTTTTATCGCTGACACTAATAGTGCGTAGTCAGTTAGGTGCTACCCACCAACCGTTCACCCATCAACAAAATCCGATTAGGGTTGTTTTCAAATCGAAATATTTGTACTCAGTGTGTCACTGAATACAGTTTTGTCAAGCAATCAGACTATGTTTTATATTTTTGGTGTCAAAATATATATAAGTTACTAATCTGAAGTAGATAATAAAAATCGTTATATTACCCTATTATACTAAACTAGGTACCTACTTATATTATTATTTAAGAATATCGCTTAAATCACTGCCGCTGCGCAAGGTGGTCATAAGACTGGTTGCATTTCCTTGTTGTATATATGTAGCTATTCCTTTACATTGGCCGAGGAATGAACCAGCCCTATTGTCAACGGAGACACGCATACATGTTCTTTTTAATTTTGTGCGCAATTTTGTAGAAATAAAAGAAAACCGCCTGTTAAAACCCCTTTTAATAAACGCTCGAAGGCATCACAGTGCGCAGTCGAAGTTCCACAATGTCCCCGCCCCGCCATAGCATACATTATCGCATCTCAATGCCATTTGCATCTGTTATTACGTCCATTTCTGCTGAGATTTCTTAATAAAGCAAGTCTAGGGCGGGAATGGCTTGTTTACGTTATCCCAGTGTTAAAGTAAATAATACCCTTCACATTTTTGACGCGGCCGTGCGATGAGGAATTTGTTTGGCCGCCTGTTTGACACTTTTAGGGGTGTTGGCTTGCCGGAATGTTGGTATAATTTTTGTGTTTTTGATAAAAAAAACCGTGTAATTTCACCAGTCTGTTTTGATGCACGGGGGCTGGGAAAGGGAAAAGAATTACAGAACAGTTCTAATTGTAATACTATAAATACAAACGGCTTTACTCACGAATTATTGTCAGAAATAGTCCGACATGTTTCGGACCCGTATGGAGTGCGCGGGTTGCTTTGACCGCGAACGCACTCAAACCTTGAAGAAGGACTCCATACGGGTCCGAAACATGTCGGACTATTTCTGACAATAAATCGTGAGTAAAGCCGTTTGTATTTATTGTGTTAATAATGTCTCACGAAAGTTTTAATTTGTATATCTAATTGTAATCTTACTTGTTGCGGAAGGTTTACAAACCAAGCTTAGAGAATTTAAAAAATATACCTGTCTGTCTGGTGGTCGGTTTCAAATGGATCCGGCCGGGCATTTAGTATTTGCGGCAGCACACATCAAGGAGTATTCCCTAGTCTCATTTAATAAACAGTAACAAGAACTCGGAGGCACTATACCTACACTTTTCATTATTTGTATCATTAATATCAAAACGACTACGATAACGGCGCACTATAGGCATATTATAGGGCTCAATATTTTATGAACGATTCCCCCAATCTAAAAATTTGACATAACATTCTTACAATTGCTTTTTAAAGTGCTATCCAATGACACCTCACTCGAACTTGTGTATGAAAAAAAATCACCTTTGTTTTACGTGCTTATTATATTGCGTAGGTGGAAGCTACCTTAAAAATATATTTTTAATATAGTCAAATTAAAACTTTCGTGAGACATTATGAATACTTGAAAAACACACGGCTTTACTCACGATTTATTGTCAGAAATAGTCCGACATGTTTCGAACTGGATTGGAGTCCTTCTTCAGGGTTTGAGTGCGGTCCCGGTCAGATCAATCCGCGCACTCAACATATCGGACTATTTCTGACAATAAATCGTGAGTAAAGCCGTGTGTTTTTCAAGTATTCATTTTTTAATATTTTTAAACTTTGTGTGTGCGCGGGGCCATCAACTACGCTTGTACAAAATTTCAGCTTTGTAACTTTGAAAGTAGCTGTGACATACGGATGGACAGACAACGAAACGCTAAAAATGGTCAGAACGTTTAACATTTATTGGGGTGAACATTTTTCGTTTTTTGTATGGAAAGTATTTAGTAGTCAATCCTCTAACCATTAATTTGGTAATTTCCACTGTACCGAACGAAATTTAGGGTGGTCTTTTTGTATTTATTTTTTTATTACAAGTTTTAGATACCTGCATGTTTCCACACCGTCATTTTGCATTAGCAAAATGCATTGGTCCTTGTAAAAAATCACGCACTTCTCGATAATAATTTGTCAGAAAACGATCCCAGCTAAACTAAAAACATGTGCGGTATCCGGAAAATTCTCGATATAAATTGCTAAATTAATACAAATGAGCTTAAATGTGATCCCATTCACGAATCGTTTGGCTAAAAGCAGCCGTCGACCTCGATGTGCCGAGATCATATATTCAAGCGCTTAATACGCCAGTCTCATACTTAGTTAGATAGTTTACAATGTTCTTTCGCACAGTGTAGGAATCGTGAGTAGGTAAACTTCAATTACTTATTTCTAAGTTTGACTTAAGACACTAAGTGCGACAGACAAACCTAATGTACACATTTTAAGAGGAGTGTGAACCTACGGCTTTTCATACAAAAGGCGATAATGATTTCCACCCCTAAATGTTAACCGATGTTCACCAATTTTTGATGGGTTTTCAGTCACAACAAAATCTAGGTCTATACGTTTTGGTTTTTTCACTATAATCAATAAATTAAGTTTTATTGTTGTTTCAGTATTCTCATAAAAAAACTAATTTTGGTGATTGTTTGATTTTGTTGATCTTTAATCAAAAATCAAAAATCAAAAAACTCATAGACCTAGATTTTGTTTTGACTGATAACCTATCAGTTTGTAAAAATCGGTTAACATTTAAGGGGTGGAAATCGTTATCGCCTTTTGTATGAAAAGGGTGATTTTTGCCGTTGCTTCACAGTCCTCTTAATCATTTTATCCATGCTCATTTTCAGTATATCAATATGTTATCTATTGGACTTGTGTTTTTGTATGATTGAAATTGTGATTTGGTTGAAAAAATACTTACTACTGAGTTTCCCGCGGTACTTCCTTTCAGCGGCCTTAACATGCAAGACACATGGATAAGTTAAACCGTCTTATGTCTAAGTGCGTCTCTATCACACTAGTGCCGACGAAAGAGACAGTAATAAAGATAAACGGGATTAACTTATCTTTGTGTCTTGCATGTTAGGGCCGCAGCATATAAACCACTTCAAAGAACTCAGGTATATTCAGATATGTTGAAGAGCCCGATGTGGCCTTTTATTCTCATTTTCATAAGATTGTCAAATCAAACAAAAATGTATTTCCGTGATTATAATTTTAGCGAAAATCAGCCACCATGGTCATGGTCAGCCAAGTGGTGCTGTGCTGATCCAATATTTTATCTTGGGAAAGTTGATACAAATCCACGCTTGTTACCAAGCAAAATATTTCTGTTACTCCTCTGTTTAATATTTACACTGTTATGAAGGTATAATAGATTGCAAGATATTTATGAATCCTCCTTTATAAAAGACCGTGAGCGGATATCTTCGGTTTAATAATAGTAGTTTATGCAACGGTTGCATAATGATAGGCCTTAAAACACTAGTGCGGTTTTATGAAACGAGCTTTTAGCGAGTTTCATAATAAGATCGCACGTGTGTTTTAAGGCCAAATTATGCAGAGTTGCATACATAACTTTATCTACACACATATTATAAATCCTCCATGATGGGTTCAGAAACAATATTTTCTGGCAACAAGTTATTTGTTGCAATCGTGGCTGCATATTTCCGATATCCGGCGCATTTTCACATCACACACACTCCGAGAAGACTACTATTCATATTTTCAACTAAAATGTAAATTACAAACCACTTTTTCTATTCAATTCAACAACAATTCTACTTTCGTTCAGCAAAACACCAACATAATGGCGGCAATTCGATCCTCCGTCAAGACCATTTTTTTTTAAATCATAGACAAACGACTGAAGTCTCTGTTCTCATCTCACACGAGATCAAATGTTGTGCAGTTTATATTAAAAAAACATACTGATTTGACGTTTCGTATCAATAACTGTTTTAATATCTATGGATACTAGAATAGAGACCCATTTGAGTTTTGACAGCTGTTCCAAATTTAATCTCATTTCTATACTAAAAACGATACGGGAATAACATTGCAGCACTGGTTTTTCCTAATTGGTTGTCAAAATGGTGGTAATTTCCTACGGTTTTTGATTACACTATGGAGGTTTTATGATATGGGTGTAGATAAAGTAGATTACTAGTTCGGTGACGAAATGTTATTAAAGGGACTTACCATTAACATAACTTTACGAAAAGAGTTCTGGTTATCGAAATGTATCAGCAAAACTGCTAGTTGCCGATACAAGTAAAAGGGACCGAGTGATAGTTTTCTATTACGAGAACGGTTTGCATAAAGTCATGATAGATAGGGGTGAAAAACAGTATTTAACTGACAGCAAAAAAATCAATAATTAACTGTATTTGGAATTGGAAACGGTAAAAGATCATTATGCCTAGAGAGGATTGTAGGAGTAGCCGATTAGAACACGCTAAGTATTCAGCATTGTCATTGGAAACAATGCCCTTTATTCGGTTCGCAAAATGTGGGCAAAAACTGGAAGGGCCTTTACACAGCTTTAATGTAACAGCAAGATCAATTGTTGCGAAAAACGATGCGTTTTGCAGTTCTGAAAAACGTTGCGCACGAACGTGTGAACTGTTGCGATTTTAGTTTTCATGTTGCAGAAAAAACTTGAATAAGTACATTCTTACAAAAGCTTTCAAAATAGGTATCGCAAAAAAAACACAGAAAAATAATAATACGTGGAATGCACATAGTGCCAACTGCCAACTGTTACGAAAAAGTCCCAACTCAGTATAATACGGGCTTTTTTAAATTTAATATATACTAATAGGAATACTTTTAGAACAACCCCATAATATTGGTTTTTCTGTCATATAAATCAATCAATAATAAAATTTTCAATAAATTACGTTGCCAAATTATGTTTTTGTTACATTATGTTGAAATGAATGTATGAAAGCTATCGCATCGATATGTAGATTTGGAATTTAATTAGCGTTAGTAAATTAAAAAACTTACGTATAATAAAAAAATCGCATAAGTATAACAAGTACAAAGACCTACCTAACTTCAAAAAAGCTAGGATGGTTTGACACGAGCGGTTATTCCTACAAAACGAATTGCTTGTTTATAGTCTTGCAGTAAATAACCCGGCGGGCAAGTTACCCGATACATTAAGCAAACAAAATGACTTTCAGATGACTTTGAGTTATTTCAAACGCTCCGTAATAATTAAGCAAAGTTTCCTATCAGGGTCAGTTTGCTTTCTCCTAGTGCTACATAGATTGTGAAATAAAAAAATACCTATAATAAAATATGTATGTAACTCAAAAAGTTGGAAGTTGGCTTAAGCAACTGTAAATGCGGCAGTAAGATTTCCTTACATATTTTTTTGTCAAAAAGGACTATTAAGTCTATATAGTACATGATATTTGAGGCCGGTGGTAATTGCCCACAGAGCGTTCCCCCGCTGTTGCTAAATGCCGTACCCTTGCGACGTGTGTACACATTTAAATATCTGGGGCACTTGTTCATAAAAAAAACCTCAAACACGATGAAGATATTGAGAGGGAGCGAAGGGTGCTGTCAGTAAGGGCTAACATGATAGCCCGCAGGTTTGCTCGTTGCTCGAAGCAGGTAAAAATAACTTTTTATAGAGCATACTGCAATCGCTGTACACGAGCAGCCTGTGGCTCGAATATACTCAAAAATCATACAGCGCCCTTCGTGTTCAATTCAATAATGCATTTACTGTGCTGCTGGGGCTGCCTCGCTTTTGAGTGCATTGGGAATGTTTGCGGAGGCAAGGGTCGTTTTTACGCGGCACTCCGCAAGAGATGGCCATGGCCATCCTGGCTCTGATCGCGGGCAGGCTTGACTGCCCGTACATAAATAATTGCTGTAGTGTACGCCCCGTACTATATGAATATTGGGAAATGATGTTTACACTGCAGCACGCAAAATTTGTAGCTATTAAAAAAAATACTAACTAGTAGGTTTTAAGATGGCTTGATTACTAACAAATATGAATCTTTGACGTTTGAAATAAAAAATATTATTATTATTTATCATGGTCACGCTTATCCAGTAAATGCCCAATTACTTGCAATTTGAAGAACCGCAGATTTAAAAAGTAAAATAAAAAGTATATTTAACAATTGAATTTTTAAATTGGACATTCTGTTTTTCTTTTATTTACAACAGAATACCTTAAAAGTATGCAACTTTACCGAAAACAGTGAGGACCACAGTGGAACAAGGTTTTTTAATATATTTTCGGTAGAGTCGGGCAGCCGCCAGCGGGACTATAACGGAAAACTTTTTAATTAAGAAGTATTGACGTTTTTTCGAAGTTCCGATGATGGCCGAGATTGATCTGAATTATTTTAATTGACGAATCGGCGTTCATCGCCGTCAAAGAGTTTTTAATCAATCAAAAATAGCCCTTTGTTAATCCATATTAATTTGGCGAGAGATTTCTATCAAATATTTCCCTTCCAAAGGTTTGATTAATAAATTGATGACCCGATCGCTGAATTTATAAAACTTGCCCCCCCGGTTTAATAATCCATTGAATGTTGAAATGGAAATTGCTCGCTATACCTGTCCAAAATATTTTTTTTTAAATATATTATAAGTATTTTGTATCATAAATGGGGCTCGCTACGGCGGCCTTTCTGCAGCGATGCAGTCACGATACAATCGCAAAACGGCTACCGATGCAATTACATACTTAGTCGCAATGCAGCATCGCTACGGACGCTCACGGCATAGGTGCCACCAGGATTACTTTCAGGAAGGCGCATCTGCATCTACACATTATACTATTAACAAAAAAAAAACTTTTTCTGAGTATCTACTTCCCGGACAGGGGGATGCAAGTGCACACCCTTGCACCTTACCAACGCCCATTGCTCGCGGCCCGCTTCGCTATTCGCTCCCCCAATTTTGCCCGATTCAGTCGCGCGACTGCATCGCTATAGTCGCGCGTTTGTATCGTTGCAGTAGCGACGCTGAATCGATACAGCGCAACGGTAGTTCATCGCTTCTGTCGTGCGTTGCAAATGCTACAAGCGGCCATATGTCTCGATGCAGCGTGTTCACGAAACGCGCGACTATATCGCTACAATTGACATGTCTATAGAATCAAGGATTACCTGTAAAAGCCTGTAAATAGTTAAGTACTTATTATATAAGTAAGTAAGTATGTAAGATATTATTGTGTGCCCTCGCAGGGCGTCATGGTCTGACTTATCAACAACACTGCAATACCTAATTAAAATGTACATGACTTTACAATTGAACATACATACAAAAAAAAACAATATACGCGTCGAATTGAGAACCTCCTCCTTCGGTTTTTTGAAGTCGGTTAAAAAGTGTACAAAGTCGTGACGTCATGCGGAACTTCGACGCACTATATCTTCGTCATGTTTTGTTTTATTGACATATGAAAAAATATGTGTTTAATATTTTTTTATAATGTTTTTAGGTTTTTTTAGGAATCTAGCCTATTCGTGAAGGATTCGGTATTGCTATTCCCTAGGGAACTGTCGATTATTTGGGTCAACTTATGTGCCGGGGATTATACTGATGTGAAGTAGAAGCAAACAACACAAACAATCTTATTCATAATTTATTTACTGAGTATTGTTCATACATCGCAGTGGCGCAGCCTGTCTACAAGCCGATTCCTGACGGCTTTACCAAGCTAAAAAGCTACGGCTAGCTGTCAGTGAGGTCCAAGTTACTCTAACTAAATATCAGACTCGCACGTACAGTGCTAATTTTTCACGCTTCGCCACTGATACATCGTCACAAAAATATTCATACAATTAATTATATTCTAAAATAAAATATGATTAAAAACAAGTTTTAATCGAATAATTTTAAAAAATCCTTAACTTTATCTGATCTGCAGACCTTTATACGGTGAGGGATTTTAATATAAATGTCACATTATAATTTGAATAAGGTTTAGCGCGTTAATAATTATACTTTGATTGTGTGCTTATTCAGTTTCTTAACGCTTCATAATTATTCCTTTTGTTAGAAAACACCTTCCCATTCTCATATGAAATGTTCGCGCCAGAGAAATTGTTAGCGAACAATTCGTATCAAAAACAACAGTTAAACGCGAATGCGATGCTCCAACTTGACGTTAAAAAACTTTTCCCATACAACCATACATTTCCGGAGTACTTTAAAAAGTTACTTCATAATTCAAAACTCTGTTCATATATTTAAATTTTGAAACTCTCATTTATGCTCGCATGGCGACGCGTGAGTGCCATTGACTGTCAAGCTTGCTTCGCGCTGGACGCGACAAATTTAATGCCTACTATGCATTGGGAAGCTTAAGCATGTCGATTTATTATTATTAAGGCGCTGACAAGACCGAAATCGGCTTTACTTAAACACTTTTTTAACAAAAACTATTTGATTTGGCAAAGCGAAAAAAATATACGTTCATATTCATTATAGTATTATTATAAATTACTATTTCCAAAACACGATTTGATGAAATGAAATCTTCTTTAAACAGTTCTATGTCTTGATTTTTTTTACTTATCTAATTAGGGTCTATTATTAATAAAACGAAAAGAAATATCCTCACAATAAGCCATTTCATTTGATATGTAACACAATATAGGTTGCATAACCGAAAGGCGGTCCCCATGTTTCAAAATCATATATTTACGTCACGCTTCCGTGTTGCGGTCACCAACCTACATATTTATACCAAATTTCAACTCAATCGGTCCAGTAGTTTCGGAGAAAATTGGCTATGACAGACGGACAGACAGACAGACAGACAGACAGATAAACACACGAGTGATCCTATAAGGTTTCGTTTTTCCTTTTGAGGTATGAAAACCTAAAAACGATTCAGTTAGTGTCATAACCAATCAAAAGACACGATAAATCAAGATGGTAATAGAAGTTTATGCAACGGTTGCATAATGATAGGCCTTAACACACTAGTGCGGTTTTATGAAACGAGCCGATAGGCGAGTTTCATAATAAGATCGCACGTGTGTTTTAAGGCCAAATTATGCAGAGTTGCATACATAACTTTATCTACACACATATTATAAATCCTCCATGATGGGTTCAGAAACAATATTTTCTGGCAACAAGTTATTTGTTGCAATCGTGGCTGCATATTTCCGATATCCGGCGCATTTTCACATCACACACACTCCGAGAAGACTACTTACTATTCATATTTTCAACTAAAATGTAAATTACACATGAACTTTTTCTATTCAATTCAACAAAATTCTACTTTCGTTCAGCAAAACGTCAACGCGGCGCGGCGCGTCCGTAATGGCGGCCGTCCGTCAAGACCATTTTTTTTTTTAAATCATAGACAAACGGATGAAGTCTCTATTCTCACGTCACTCGAGATCAAATATTGTGCAGTTTATATTAAAAAAACATACTGAATTGACGTTTCGTATCAATAACTGTTTTAATATCTATGGATACTAGAATAGAGACCCACTTGAGTTTGACAGCTGTTCCAAATTTAATCTCTTTTCTTTACTAAAAACGATAAAGAAGTCATGTTATTTCTTTATCGCAGCACTGGTTTTTCCTAATCGGTTGCCAAAATGGTGGTCATTTCCTATGGTTTTTGATTAACCAATGGAGGTTTTATGATATGGGTGTAGATAAAACATCTTTTCGCCTTTCTTTGTTGGGAACACAAAAATATTATTATAGACTAGCCACACTGGTGGCGTCCGTCAGCCAAACGAACCAACGAGTGCGTCATGTAGCTCTGTAGTAAAATATAAGGTTTTGCAATTAAAGTGCGTTTTCTAATAAAAAGAACTTTAACATTATTCATTTGATTCTGCCTTAATAATAGTAGTTTATGCAACGGTTGCATAATGATAGGCCTTAAAACGCTAGTGCGGTCTTATGAAACGAGCTTTTAGCGAGTTTCATAATAAGATCGCTCGTGTGTTTTAAGGCCAAATTATGCAGAGTTGCTTGCATACATAACTTTATCTACACACATATTATAAATCCTCCATGATGGGTTCAGAAACAATATTTTCTGGCAAGAAGTTATTTGTTGCAATCGTGGCTGCATATTTCCGATATCCAGCGCATTTCCACATCACACACACTCCGACAAGACTACTATTCATATTTTCAACTAAAATGTAAATTACAAACAACTTTTTCTATTCAATTCAACAACAATTCTACTTCCAAATTTAATCTCATTTCTATACTAAAAACGATACGGTAATAACATTGCAGCACTGGTTTTTCCTAATTGGTTGTCAAAATGGTGGTCATTTCCTATGGTTTTTGATTACACTATGGAGGTTTTATGATATGGGTGTAGATAAATCTTTTTAAAGCATTTATAAGAAGATTTCTTGACTGTAAATACTCACAGTTAACATTATTCTGAGAGTTTGATTGAAGTAAAATTACCGTTGCGGTAAATAAAGATATAGCAGATAATTTGCGACATCAGAGTAACTAATTGTTGTTTTCTTTTAGGGTAATCTGAAAAACTACATCCTGTGTTTATGATACAGCGCTACTCAGAATAAGTTAGTTTAAATACTTAGGTAATATTATATTATTATTATTATTTTAAAGGAACACGCTAATAACCTATTTATTGTCAAAAAAGAAACAGTTACTTAGTATTTGCGGTTTGATATAATTGTTTCTAAAATGCATTTTAACTTTGTTCATCTTTGTCCAACTTGACCAGCATCACCGATCCAGCGTCCAGCTCATCCAGCACGCTGGATGCCGAATGGCAGTTTCGTGAGTTGCTTCGCGAACACGGAGTTAATAAAGTTCCCAAGCGCTGTCACAACCGTGTAATATAATTAATAGGGAGTTTGCTGCCTTCCTTCACTCCCTCGGCCTGAGGTGGGTTCCGCTTGTTGCTATGATGATAAAAACAGAATAAAACTTTAACAATTAATAAATTAGTGGCTCCGTGAGCTGTAGACCTCGCGACAAACTTAGCTTTGCCGTTGGAAAACTGTTATCCCCATACATCGACAAATGTCGCGGGCAATATAATTATCCAACCTGCTCACAAAATTTCAAGAAAATCAGTTGAGAAATGCGAACTGTAGAGGTGAACAGCGGGAAAGCGGGACATTTCCCGGATAGTCACACGAAAGGATTTTTGCCAAGCTGAAACGGAGACGCTTCGCTCGCTCGGTCAATAAATAAATAAATCAGGGGACAACCTTTACACAAATCGATCTAGTTCCAAAGTAAGCTCTAAAGGCTTGTCTCATGGTAGGTACTAGACGATGATATACATCCTTATATAGATAGATAAATACTCAAATACATAGTGCTCATCACAGAAATATTACCTAAAGCCTGTATGGTAATGTTTGATAGTTTGCTTGCACGATTACTTGATGTCTGAGTTTCTTGCGGCGTTTCTTCTCAGCAGATGTCACCTTTCGAAGCGCTGGTAGCTTCAAAAATGAGAAAGAACCAATGTGACCTACTTGCAAAATAAATATTTAAATTTTAATTTTAATGTTCATGTTCTATTATTATTAAAATTGCTTAATCACTTTGAAAGTTATTTATAAAGTGGCACTTATACTCTTTAAACTTTATGAAGAAAATGTAATGCTTTACTCCCGTTTTCTCGTTACTGAAAGCATATTTTTAAATAATATGAATCCTCCTAGCTCAAAGTGGCACAAACCGACCCTCATACGCGAAATGACAAACTTTACGGCAAATAGGTAGGTATTTGTTGACTGAATTCGTCCCTGAACTTACACTAAGCGATCTCGGCAGACTGGTCTGCGTTCCTTACCCACTTACACTTACTTAATATTAATTTCTTGAAGGGGAATACGATTTTGATCCGCGTTTGAAAAGCTCGGAAGGATCAGAACAGAATATTTTATTTATTGCCGCAAAATAAACACCCGGTTCCTTGCGGCATTCATTTAAAACATTGAAAATTACGCAATGAAAAAATGCTATGGGGGCTGCAGAATTAGCAACAAAACACATCCCAATGGTTTTGAATTTCATGTCTGTTTGTCTGTTTCTGCTTATATGATTGTTTGTACGCAGTTTTCCATATTATATTAAGGGCAACTTTAGGCAGAAAATTATCTAAATTTGGTAGGTACGGAACCCTAAAAATATTGAGTGTGACTCAAATCCCTTTTTTTTGATATTAAACAATCTTTGATATAATGTATGAAAGAATATGAGAATAAAAATGTACACTTAAATGGCTTTTCAGAATCATTAACGCTAATTTATTTGTCACCACGAATCAATTTTATATCGTTCAATAAATCATAAAAACATTTCATCCCAATTTTTGTACAACTGGATTCTTCCAAATTGATTTTCCCGTTCGTAATAAAAATAGTAGTTAAGGTTTCTTCATAGCTCGCAAACAGAGGCAGTAAATACCATAATCCTCGAAATAACTTGCCAACAAAACCCCCAACTAAGTTTCAATTAAACTACCCTCTAAATATCAGCTGAGGGAATAGCAACCTTATTCCGTAGGTTTAAAGCTGCAAAGGCCTTCATTTTCCCCTGCATTGTTGGGTGTATTATGTAAACGTACGATTTTGTCGAATGCTTTTCAAATTAGGGGGAACGTCGCCTAAGCTCCTAAGTGCATGTTTTCTTGCGAAGTATCGATTTGACAGTTTCTTTAGTAAAGTTTATATTTATGTCGAGAGAGATGTCGTGTGGGTACATTACTATAACAGGCTTTTATTAGCTTCACTAGTAACTAACTAACAATAGTAGTTTATGCAACGGTTGCATAACGATAGGCCTTAAAACACTAGTGCGGTTTTATGAAACGAGCCGATAGGCGAGTTTCATAATAAGATCGCACGTGTGTTTTAAGGCCAAATTATGCAGAGTTGCATACATAACTTTATCTACACACATATTATAAATCCTCCATGATGGGTTCAGAAACAATATTTTCTGGCAACAAGTTATTTGTTGCAATCGTGGCTGCATATTTCCGATATCCGGCGCGTTTTCACATCACACACACTCCGAGAAGACTACTATTCATATTTTCAATTAAAATGGAAATTACAAACAACTTTTTACAATTCTACTTTCGTTCAGCAAAAAACCAACATGAATGATTAAAGCAGTAATGGCGACAATTCGATCCTCCGTCAAGACCATTTCTTTTTTAAATCATAGACAAACGAATGAAGTCTCTATTCTCATGTCCCTCGAGATCAAATGTCGTGCAGTTTATATTAAAAAAGCATACCGAATTGATGTTTTGTATCAATAACTGTCTTAATATCTAGAATAGAGACCCACTTGAATTTTGACGGCTGTTCCAAATTTAATCTCATTACGATACTAAAATCGATACTGTAATAACATTACAGAACTGGTTTTACCTAATTGGTTGTCATAATGCTGGTCATTTCCTACGGTTTTTGATTACATTATGGAGGTTTTATGATATGGGTGTAGATAAACTATGTTATAAAATCTAAGGAGTCAATTTGAACGTACTTCTCATTATCGTAACTATTTGAAACTTTGCAAGTGTATGCAATTCGGATGAAAATACAATAATTTGGTATCGAGCTGATCTGAATATGGAGCTAGGAGGTGGATAGTGGAACTCTTCAATGACCACCTTCGAATTTGGGCTCAGTTGGTTTGTTTTATACATTACCTTGGTGATGAGGGTCTTTTGTAATTTTCAGTGCGTTACTGACAAAAGCGTGTTTTTTTAGTTTTTGTGAACAAAATTTTTTTAGGAGCAGACCCTCACAGTCATTTATATGTAATGTAAGCTGCTAAACCCGTAATGTTCGTTTTTACAAAAACGAGTAATAAACCGGCCATGTGCGAGTCGGACACGCTCACGAAGGGTCTATCTATAATCAAACAAAAAAACAAACAAGTTTGTTGTATAGCAGCCCCCCTTAAATATTTCTTTTATTTTAATTTAAATATTTATTTTTATACTGTATATAATAACTAAATATTCGCTGAATATATTGAGCAAAAACGAGCAAAAGAATCACGTTTGTTGTATGGGAGCCTCCTTAAATATTTATTTTATTCTGTTTTTTAGTATTTGTTGTTATAGCAGCAACAGAAATACATCATCTGTAAAAATTCCAATTGTCTAACTATCACGGGTCATGAGATATAGCCTGGTGACGGACGAACAGACCGACGGACAGACGGAAAGACGGACAGACGGACTTCGGAGTCTTAATAATAGGGTCCCGTTTTACCCTTTGGGTATGGAACCCTAAAAAGGGTAGGGATCATAAAAATACTGAAAGCATTCTCAACTGTAGGCTATATTCAGAATGTACCTATGTATAATGACTTGTCAAGATCTACACAAGATTTAAATTTAGGCATAATGGCTGTAACGAAACCATATCGAGGGCTTAAAACACCAAAAGCACGTACCCAAATCATTAAAAAAATGTCACGTTTTTCGTCATTTATTTTATTTTGTATATTATGTATTTTATTACCAATAAACAATTTAAATTAATTTTAAATAATGTATTTTTTTAAATATAATAATAATAATCTTTCTTCTGTCAAGGGTGATGATCGCAAAAATATTCAGATTTGGAAAAAAATTGTGAAGAGATCAAAGAAGTTTTAAATAACAATTTTTCCACTAAATGCGTACTGTCATCAGTTTCATCTTAAGAATACCCAATAAGGTCTCAATAAGGTCTCAGTTTCTGATGCTTTACAAGAAGGACAAAGGAAATAAGAAAATAAGAGCAGCGCTAGTGGAAGATCAAAATCCTATTAAGGGTATACAGGCTAGCCGAAGCTCCTTAAAACGAATAGGAAAATTCGATATTATAACGATACAGAAACAATATGGCCAGTCAGACTTAACTAATATAATGAAATATTTCAAAATGTAATTATAACCTAGTAATTACCTTTAAATGTACTATTTTTTACTTATAGTTTCGAGTAGTTTTTAATTTGTGTGTATTTTGGTAACAATTTAAAGTTTATTTGTAAGCGTACTTTAAGTTTATTTATTACTAGTGAAAATAAAAATATTTATTTTGCAAGTAGGCCACATGGGCTCTTTCACATCTCTAAATCTACCAGCACTTCAAAAAGTGACATCTGCTGAGAAGAAACGCCGCAAGAAACTCAGCAGTAAGTCTTTTTTTCAACTTTGACATTAGAGTTTTATCTAAAAACTAACACAAAAGTGCAACAAACAAATCTAATGGGTACAAATTAATTCTAATAAATAACTAATAAGGGAGATGTATAGTCTCCGCGTCTGGATAAGGTAAGTAACTTAGAGATGTAGTAGAGATGTAATAGTCTGTGCCCGCGATTTCATCTGTGTCGTTTATCCTCGGGTACCGTGCATTTACCGAGAATAGTCTATATCCTCTTTCGGATCTCTTACTATTGCTATGCAAAAAACCAAGTTAATGTGTGTCATCGTTTTGACGTAAAAGAAGAACAAACATACACTTTTTCGCATTTGAAGGTCAATTGAAATGGTCCTATTAAAAATCTCTTTTTTTTGAGGTTATTTAAAATACATTTCAATATCGATACTCTAGATAGCCCACGTGATCCAATCTTACATTTCTAGGACTTACCGCAAAACGTATATAATCCCGAACGGGAGAAATTTTCGAAAAATGTTCTCAAGATGTATTCGCCTATTTGAACGTCACAAAGAAATTTAAAAGCTCGCTTCTTTCCGGCTGTTATACAAATGAAATAATAATTATGTTAAAAAAATCACAACAACCTAACTTTTGAGCAAATAAAAAGAATTGAGAGCAATAGTATTTTGCTCAGGTTCAGTCGCATGTCAACCACCATCCATGACACCCATTTAAGTGACACTGTTATAACTGAAAACAAAATGCCCTCCCGCATCGTGCGGTGTGAGACCGCAGCACCACCGACCCCACCGTCCACAATGATATGATAGCGTGTGAATCATGCAACATTAGACTTTTTTGTGTATGTCGTAAGGACTAAGACATCAGCAATAGAGTGTGGTTAAGCCATGGCGTTGGCGTTTGACACCCTTCTATGATAGTTGGTACACGAAATTTTACTGATAGGCCTCTTTTGAGATCTTTGGTTCTTAGTTACTATACGATACGTGAGCTATTTAAGTTCTTTCTATCCCGAGAGCCGGCAATAGTATAACGAGTATGCTATCGTCCCACTAAATTGTGTCCGTATAAAAAGCACCCTTGTTGATGATGTTCATGATGATGAGTTGCAACCTAACCTTTTTACCCGACTGGAGCGAAGAAAAAGCAGGGTTATGTTTTACGCGAGTTCACTCCATTATTTACCACCCAGAACTAAAACGATTGACGAACAAATTGGATGTCAATCGATTTGAGCAAAATGCTCGTATGACATAGAATATATGACGTCAACTGAAATCCGTTATGGTGGATGGTGGAACTCTATTTGCGCACATCACGCGTTTTATTTGTACAATTAAGAATAATTGACATGGTTATAAAATAACTTAACAGTTATTTTATAACCATTCTAAGGTTTCATGTAGTAGGTCGGTAGGTAGGTAGCAGAGGCGAAGCGTGAGGGTAAGCCGGTGTATCATTTCATTAAATATTTTATATCCATAAAATGATTATGTAATATGCAATTTTTATGTTAGTACAAGAAGTACTTATTCATTTTATAATGATTGAGTTAAGAAATTATGCACCGGCTTACCCTCACGCGCCGCCACGGGTTGGTAGGTAGGTAGGTAGGTAGGTAAGTAGGTACTCTTTATTTGGAAGAAGGAATTATGATGACAATAATATTTTATTCCCCTATTTGTATTTTTAAACCAGCCGGCAAAATTTCAAAGTAAACTCAGGCAAGCTTTGCAGGCAGGAAGGCCTTTGCTAGGGGTGACTTGCTCGCCGATTTGTGAACTGATCTGCAAGTGACGTTAAATTGAGGGGTTGATACCTTTATGGAGAAACTTAGACCTTAATTATTACGATATTGATACTTGATCGTATGATCAATTTTAACTCTCAGCTTTACGGAATTAGTAAGACTAGTAATATCTTATTACTTCAAACGAGCAAATCTCGTATGTGTGTACCTATATATATTATTGTAATGTAATAGGGAAGATGCACATTTTTTTCCCTCTTTTTTTGGAAAGTGCTGAGTAATAGAAACCAATCTGTGCAAATTTTTATGTTGATTATTTTATGAGTTATAAAGCTTTGAAAACCACTCGCAAAAACACTCCATACAAATGGACAACAGCTATGACGTCACAGCGGTCGTTAGACTGTACAAAATGTATGGCGTTTAAACGACATCTGCAATTATTTCCGAAAATACTGTTTTAAGACCAACTATCACAGTAGTAAAACATCACATAAATTTGACGAGAATGTCCAAAAAACTAAAATAAGAACTAAAAAACAATATACTTATATTTTTTTACTAATTTTGACCTTTAATATAATATAAATTAATAGTCAAAATGATCTGCTTTTTTCTGTAATATGATTTTGTTTACATTTACTTTCATAATATATCATTTAAACCTCATTTAAATTTTCATCCAACTTCCCCATTGGTTTTTTGGAAACGGCTCTATTTGGATAAAAGGAGATTGAGTATCAAACTGATAACACAACACAGGGTAACCTTACCTGGACTAGATCGATGTGTGCTTCATCAAATCTTATCATCTGTTTGTTGCTCACGGATCCCAGATACAAAACCAAAAATAGAGCATTTGTATAGAACGCGGCATTGATCTCTTAACAAAATGCGCAGACAATGTGTTGTGTGATCCTTAAGATCTAAGCCGTAAGCCTTTTTATGCCTTTGTTACGATGAAATAGGCTTTTTCTTACAATTCTTATGTAATAGCTTTGTAAGTTATTCCCAGTTGTAGTCCCAAATTTAGTGGATATTGCCCGATTAAAGTATTCATTTCTACGAATATTAGGCTAACCAAGTTAAGGGTTTTACCCTCTACATTCAGTGGAAAGGGATTTTTCTTGGGGTGTTAAAAGACTTACTGAAAATTAGTTGGTACAAAATTGAAATTAAGCTTGTAAGATGCCAGCACTTGTTGCAACTTCTATCCAACCCCGTTGAAACCGACGTTTTCCAGATTACTTGTCATCCGTAATATTGGCGTTGTACGCACTGACAACGCTGACAAGGTATGGCATCGGTTATAGGAAAGAAACGGTAATACAATAGAAGCGGTTAGAAAATTTGGGGTTTTTGGCTTACTTTTAGGCGTAACTTCTTCTAAGGGTTGACAACCGTGACGAATTTGTATCATGTTCTGAGGGCAGAACTGGAACGAAGCGTAAAACGTACACTGAGAAAATGTTTGATGCTATACCTGCATTACCGTAATGTATTCGCAGCCAAGTCCAAATAATGTCGAAGCATCCGAAATAATGTTGATTGCTACGTGGCGTTTGTAGTCCGCAACATTATCTATGTAGCCCGCAACATTATCTATGTAGCCGAGTCTCTACTTACGTTAGGTACGTTTTTCTCCAGAATTACGTACGTGGCATCCAGAATTACGTATGTCGGTACAGTAATTTTTTCTCAGTGTAATAGATTGACCTCCAAAAAAATAAGTTAAATAATTTGTAATTCATAAAATCATTATTTTTTCTTGCCTCTCGAGTCATCACAACCATACATTACATATTGTGACATCCTCACCTACATACACGACTTATCTGCTATCTTATGTTATCTTTATCTTCACCTTGGCCGTGTCACTGTTAATGTGTGCTACTTCTCCACGATTATAAGTTTTAAAACCCACGAGCCCAATCTTAGCTGACCAGCTCTAGCTCTCTTGCCATCTGCTGGGTTTTGCTTCACCGTTCCTGTCTATGTTTATCGATGATTTATCGCTTACTTAAAATGATTGAGCAAAGTCAACTACACTTACGTTCGCGAACTCAAACACGTTCGTGTTCTCTCCCTCACCTTTTGTATATGACTGTACACAAGTGAGCACTTCTTCCGCACTTATTATGTTATCTGAAAACATTTCATATAAGAAATTCGCCCCGACGCTCCTGAGTTACGTGGCTGTATAAAAAAGGCGTGTATTGCTAAAGATTTGAATGACAGGATTGCTAGGTGGTTTTTTTATCTTTTCGACAAAATCTCTTTAAACTTGCGAGTCAACTATGAAGGAAAATGAGGAATAATGGAACATTCTACGCGTGGTTCACTGTCAAATCAAATTATTAATATCCATATTCTGTTAATTACAAAAACGAATTACAAATTAAATCCTATTCTCTTTAAATCCTAGTGTTAGTATAATACATTTACATTTAACTTTATGTACATTCAATTATTTATATAAATAGGGTTATTATAAACACAAAATATTTACCTATTTAAAACTAATTTCATATTTCAATTATGTGTAAGGTTTGTGGTAACTATTTAAAAATCTTGTATCGCATTTTTTGGGTAAAAGGCAATCTTAAGCCATCTTCATAATATCAATTACATCGTTGTTAATGTAGCTAATGAGTTATACTAACCGTTTCATGAAAACAAAGTACCAAAATTGCTGTATGCGTACCTATAATATTTGAGGACTTCCATCAATTTGGAGGTATACCCTACCGACTAAAATAAGAATCATAAAAATCGGTCCAGCCCTCTGCGAGTAATCGGTGAACATACATAAAGCAAATATACGCGTGGAATTGAGAACCTCCTTTTTCAGTTTTCCGAAGTCGCTTAATAATAACTGGGAACATTGAACACTGACTAATATGTAGATTTTTTTGACAATCTTCTATCTCCCTTTCTAAGTACACTTTTTACTCAATCTAAAGCAATCCAATAAAAACATCAGCGTGTACAGTTGGTAACGCCGTCACGTTGCTGTGTAGTGTTTCGCCGTGGAGACTGTACGCCCGCGGAATCGCAAAACTAGCGTATAGATTGAAATGATATTGTTAATTCTGCCAAGTTAGCCGAATTTTAGCAATTCTTAAGACAGTTAATAGATTCAGGCGTTACTTTGCGGAAATCCATATTATACTAGAAATATTGAATTACTTTCCTATTCCGCGAAAACAGTAGGGGAAAATCGTGCAAATAGCGGCGCTTGTGTTGGATATTTTTTTTGGTTCATGCAATATTCCCACCCTCCCTCCGCATATAGTAAAATAAGCAATACAAACGCTACTACAACCACCACCACCACCACCAAAAATACCGCTCGACACGTGTTTCGCCTCTCTACGAGGCATCCTCAGGAGAAGTTGATAGTCCGACGCTCGGTCGAAGAAAAAATTCTTCGACCGAGTCGGACTATCAACTTCTCGATTTGCACGATTTTACCCTACTGTTTTCGCGGAATAGCAAAGTAATTCAATATTTCTAGTATAATTCTTAAGACGCTGACAACAGCCTTGAGCGATCGGTCTCTGTTTGCACCGTAGTGAACGAGAAGCACTGTGCGGTTATTTGTATGCGGAAAATCAAAAACGGATGAATTATACAAGTAAATACCACGTAAATATAATGTAGTCAAGTGTTTAGTATGGGCGTGATGTAATAGTGTTTTTAATTAATACCCATAAGTTAAAAAAACTTAAGACCTACAACTGTTTAAAGAGGATTTCAAACGTAACATCACGATTCGTTTTGGAAAGAATATGAACATAAATTTTTTGGAATTTGCCAAATCAAATAGGTTGTGTTAAAAAACTGTTTGCGTAAAGCCGATTTAGGTCTTGTCAGCGCCTTAAGTGGCATTGGGCGGGGCACATTGCTCGTAGAACAGATGGCCGATGGGGCAGAAGAGTTCTTGAGTGGCAACCACGTACCGGAAGACGTAGCGTTGGCAGACCGTACACGGTGGTCTGACGTGACAACCTTATGAAGATTGCGGGACTAGGCTGGATGCAAGCAACACAAGATTGATGATGATGTTGATGACTTTTAATGCCACATAGGGATACGCGCTACGCTCGTGGTTGAGGGTTACCATTTTTCCGGATTGTAATAACACGTTTCTAACAGAGATCTCGGAGGCTGGTACTTGGCAATGAAAGTGTTATAGCAACTTCGATCAAAATACACAAGAAAATCTTTCTTTCATGAAACGTGCAACTGGATAATAACTGGTTTTACCACAATGAAAATGAAAAATGTATTTATTTTGCAAGTAGGCCACATGGGCTCTTTTACATGTCTGAATCTACCAGTGCTTCGCACGTTGACATCTGCTGAGAAGAAACGCCGCAAGAAACTCAGCAGTAAGTCTTTTTTCAACTTTGGCAGTAGAGTTTTATCTAAAAGCTAACACAAAAAGTGCATTATAACCTAATGGATCCAAATTGATTCTAATCAACTAATAAGGGAGATGTATAGTCTCCGCGTCTGGATAAGTAAAGTGACTAAAAGATGTATATAGTCTCTAAGGGTCATAATAATAAAAATAATAATTGAAACAAAGAAACATCTAAATCGATTAATCTAGGTTAAATTACAAATTATGAGTACTTATCTGGTTATAGGGAATGGAACCTGCGACCGCAATTTAATGTCAATTAGTGTACCATCTAGGTCTAGCAATCTAGCAATCTATCTCCTCAATATCCGAAGTAATATCCAACTGGTACCCAAGCTCAGTTTACACTAAATCTTTTCACCTGTCACAAACTCGAACGCCATTACCGCTGATACCCAGGAGGGCCATTTGGGACCCAATCAGCTTTGTCCCATTTACAGTTTGACAGTTTAAATGACAGTTGTGTAACTCCGCGCGGCCATTACAACTTGCCAAATTCCGTACGTTGTGTTTGACGTGTACTTTGTATTAAATTTCGTTATTTGGTTTTCTAACAGAATTTCTTGTTGAAATTAGATTATTTTAAATTCAACTTTGACGCTCTCGATCTTTTTTTATTAATTTAGAAAATCGTTTCCACTTGGATTTGGATTTTCCTCTTATCTAAAATTGTGTCACACTAACATAGTGTGTTAGCTAGTACCTTTGTTGCCTCTTCACACTGAAACGGCTCAATGGATTTGAGTGAAATTTGGAAGAGATCGCGGATTTTTTTAAATGAAATAATTATAACCGAATTACATGCGAACGAAGTCTCGAGTAGAAGCTAGTGACTTTGAAGGCGTAATACAAAACGAATATTACCGGCTCGATATAAACTCCGACGTTCAAGAAAATCGTATTTAATATAACTGTAGTTAATAAAGAATCCAGAAATATAGCCCTTATTATTGTCACCATACAACCAGTAGTACATTGTCAAAGTTAAACATTTTAGATGTTATTTCAATTCAATTGGAGCAAGGGTGTCCGCAATTATGGAAATAAATTAGGATAAATGCACAATCAATAAAAAGCGGAATTCTTGATTCCAGCACTGCAGAAATACTCATGCGAGCTAGATGAACCTAGATAGAACGTATTTAACACAATGCTATGTTACTTGAAAGTCTGTATAATATTTGTAAAAGCTTTAATGAATTCGAGACAATACAAAATACTTTGTAATAAAATTGGCCGAGTTCCAATTCGGCCGTTGTTCGGTTATTTCGACAAATGCCGTCCGATTGGTTTACATAATTTTGTCTCATTCACACTTCAGAGAATTGTAAAGGGCAGTCGGTACTTTGAATTATCATATAGATGTCTATTCGGAGACTCTTTATTTTTTGGTTCGCGTTTCGTCTTTAAATTATTTTTATTTACAGCAGAATGAAACGTCCTTTTTCCAATACCTAGATTACCTAATCTAGGTTTTCCCGGGATATCCACAGATGGCTATGATTGTCTAAGGTTTCCCCAAAGCTTTTCATAAGAAAGAGTCAGAAATGGGCTGAAACAAGCCGATTATGATCTTCACGATGAAAACACAAACCATGAAAACTTCAAAAACAAAATGGTATCACTGATGATTTATTGACATTTTAAGATTAAATATAACTATGAAATTTTGTGTCATAGTATTGTTTTGTAATATTTTATTAGTAATCCTCGTACGTAACCAATATCTGTACGACGATCAAAATATATTTTCCCGCGGCTCATACAAAATTCTAATTAAAACAATATTTTAAGCAAACCCGAATCTAGCCGCATTCTAAGTTCTCACGTACTTTATTCGTCATCTATTTAGAATCATTGTAGAATTTTATTTACAAGACAAATTAACTAAGACACTATTTAAAACTAACCCCAAATTCTATACATGCCTGACCCAACACTTCCATAAATACTCGTACTAGCGGCATATTATTTGGATCAGGAATTAACCTCCGCTCCACCCCTATTTTATTTACATAATTAAAGTTTTAAAAATTGATCATTGCTCCAGTAAAACTTCTTATAATTTCTTAAACAAAGCCACAAGGTACAAAATAGAACTATTTTGCTCCAAGTTGACATAATGCAAACATAATACGTCACCATACATCAACTTGGAGCGACATTTTACCAAAATATGTGTATATTTTGACGCTGATTGTATCTTGTCGAATCGAGATACCGACAAGAGGGATAAAACCGAATCCATTCTAAAACATAATACCGTCATAGAATATTGAATAATTTGGTATCTTAGGTTACTATTGTACTATGGGGAAAAGAAATATCAGGATACAACTTTTGGGAGCAAAATAAGTTCAATTTACAAAGGATATAAAATTTACGTACCATCCGTAGCTTTAGGCAACCCCTTTTTTCTATCGGAAGATATTCACTGACAAATATATCCGATCACCGTTTGAACAAATATTTGTGTAACGTGACCTAATTTTTTAGTTCTAGCTTGTTAAATTTCAAAACTTTGTATATGGGAAAGGTGTTTATTTGTTTGAAGTATTTTTTGGAGCAATGATTGGAGAGAGAGTGGCTACTTTTTATCACGAAAGAGTTCCCGAAGGACAAACAAATTATACGCGGATGAAATCCTACTGACATAAATGCGGTCCTAAGTTTATGCATAACACACCCAGCAACTTACCCTGCGACACAATGACCACAGGGCTCTGAGACCCTCGTCAGCCTGCAGCGTACGGCCGAAGCACCTATATTCATTATTAATTGTACTGTAATATCAAGTAAACCTGTATGTACTATCCTGAGTTCTTCTACGATCCTGCTATCCCGACGTGGAGAGACCTATATTCAAGGAGTACCGAACACAGATTATACAGCGTGTATATGTCATACGAACATTAATAATGGTAGTTCGTATAGGCCCTAATGAACTATACTTTGATTTTTTTGGTTAAAAATGTATGCCTTTTTTTCCTTACAAAATAATTCAGCACGTAATGTAATCACTACAAAGATTATGAGTTGCCCTTACTAACGCGACGTCCTATAATTTTATGACAGTTGTTATCATTTGTTTCTCTACTTTTCATCAATAAAACCTATACATTGCTAGTCGAGAAACTTTCAAAAATTAATTAGGCTTTGTTAATTATGACAATTTTTAAAAAGTTCTTGCTAAAACAGTTTGCACCCCTAAAACCTATGTCTGGTTAAAATTTATGTTCGTATGAAATATACACGCTGTATATTTTTATTAAGGTTTTTTTCATTAAAAGTCGATTGGTCTTGAAACTAAATGAACCGAAGTTCTACCTGGATCAAGAACTCTTAAGCCAAATTGATTCCACGGGCACAAAAATGAGGAAAGTTCCTTCCATCACTTTAACAGAACAACTGGACCTTAACATGACAAATTATTTTACAAATTCCTCGTCATTTCTTTGACAATAAGAAAGATTGTTTACGATGGAGAAACAGTCGATACAACTTTTGACAGGTCAAAACGTATTAAGTAATCTTATTATTTTTATACAATTCAGTGTATAATACCATAATATAGTATAGTTAACAAACGGTGGATATAATGCCATTTTTATAATATTATCACTTGTATAACTTACGATAAGATATCTGTAGTAAGTAGATCTACGAGCAATGTGCCCCGCCCACTGCCACGTTTTTAGCAATTTTTTGCTTAATTGAATTGCTCGTAGAACAGATGGCCAATGGGGCAGACCGGTGGACTGGATACGGCAGCACGTGGCGATCATTGGGGGAGGCCTATGTCCAGTAGTGGACATCTTCAGGCTGAAATAATGATGATGATGATGAGGTTGATATATATACAAATGAATGTTTGTTTGTGTGTCTCCTATGCATTCCACTACCATTTATCCGATTACAAAACATTGGTGAGTTATTCTGGGCACACCCGGGAACGCTATGGCCAAAATTAAATAAATAAATAAAAAACATTGAAACGAGTACCGGGCAATAATGTATTTTTCGGTTTTTGCATTATTTACCGCACTTTTTCCGTTCATTATAAAGGATTTTTAGTTTATTAAAGTTCTCTACGTAATACATTATTTGGTAAAATCTCTCTTCTGATAAATGGTCCCGGCAGCTAAGAAGGAGTATTTGTCTTCATAAGTCCGTCGTTCCATCAATCCAGTACTTATTATTTATAGCTCGGAGCTCGCTCTGAACGATATTAAACCTTATTTATCGACAAGAAAATAAGGCCGGCAATAGGTATTCATTTTGTTCAATAATGATTTTTTGTTTGAGATACGCCATAATGCAATTAATTTAAAAACAAATGATTTATTACTCGGACAAAATAAAAATGAAATTTAGGTATCTTAATACGATCTAAGACCTGACAAAAGGACCCGGGCAACCGAGCTTTGCTCTGCGAAGTAAAATAATGATTTAAAAAAAACCAGTCGAACGATCAATTACAGGCCCAGTCTATCCAAATGTGTAAGAAAAACGTAAAAATATATAACGAAAATAAAATGGAAGCCTAAAAGCACCAAGCGTTTGTTTATATTATGCTGTCTTAAAACAACATTTATCTGGAATATTCCAGCACCTTTTTAAGCCAGCCTATTCCCAGGAGAATATTATTTTGCGGGTTCCTTTAATGCAAAAATAGCAACGATAATTTATTGTTACGTGACAAATTGTCGATCGGAAGCGAATTACTAAAAAAAAAGTACGTGCTTTTATTTGAGGTTACCACCCATGGAACCACTGCTGACGTTCACGAGGCTTCATGATACAGCTTTCTGAAGCATTTTACGAGTTATCAGCCGGGAGGACATGATTGACGAAATTTGCATCTGGTTCGAGAACTAAATCTGCCACTCTTACACGGCTCCACTGACGCGGCGTTACTGACGCTTACTTCGAAAGTCCCCTTTAATAACACGTAAATACTAAAAGAATTTAAACTTCAATTTTATATAATTGTATGTATTTTATGCTCCTCTGCTGCGTAGAATGCGTGCAGATGCTTATCATCCTGGCATGTCGTAAAAGTCGAGTCCTCTCCAACATGGTGGACTATCTGTATGGGCGATGGGCTGATCACCTGTCACCATACGGTTCATCATACCATCTTAGGACTAATTAATCGAACAAGTAGTGTTGTGGCTCTGCCCATCCCATTAGGGATTTCGGGATGCTATGTAGGTATATATGTATGTATTTTATGACAAGCTTTATCGCACATATATATCATTTTGACATCGTGTTTACATAATTTGTATAACAATAAACTTATTTCGACCACGGGAACTGGTTCAAAACTTACTCCGAAGATTTGACCCACAGAAAAGCTTGTTAATAATAATAATCAACATACAAACACTTACCTTTTTACTTCTTTAAAAAGTGGCATAGTCGTCTTTAATACACGTGCTTAACCTCTCCTCCTTAAAAGATCCAATCCATCACTTTTAAAACTGTCAAAACCAAACCCGAAACGCGCACGTTCAAGCCAAATGTGTACACGCGCGTTATTGCCTACAAAAACCAATGCACAAAGCTAGTTGTTACGGAAAAAGGCCGGAAAAGCGGATGGGACTGCAATAACATAATTTCCAATTGGCCAATTGTTCACTCGCCCTACGGAACCCAAATTAATATTGCTTCCGTCGGTAACATCTGACGCGGGACAAGGCGCCCGCACACGGAAAATTAATATTCTTGGGTTAAATAGTTTTACACAAACATAATATTTATTTATTCAGTGCATCAGTAGCGATACATTTCACAATTTACATGAATAAGTACATTTCATTCAGCCAATGATGGATGTCGATAAAAATACAAAACAGTTCAACAATTTTATTTGTCTTTGTGTGATGCTTGCAACATTGTACATACATACATACATACATATAATACAATAAAGGCTTGTTAACTAAAAAGTATGAATAACAGAACACACTTTTATTCCATCTTTGGCGCTATTTCAGACACTGATTTTTTTTGAAAATGATACAAACATTTTTTATATGATACATACATACCAATGCATTCAGTCGCTTCCATATCTGCCCTGGATATAACACGTGTTTGTTCTTATTACCTATAATACAGTCTTTAAAGTTATATGTGGCGGTTTTATTATTGTTTACAACCAGTGTACACTACATAAATGGTCCTTCGAACCGGATTGGTGTGTGTGTGTCTCACAGACACCTGTTGTCACTAGAAAAGGTTGGATAACAATGTGTTTGTTCACTTTCTTAGCCACGGCATTAACTAAGCCATTAGCATAGTCTAATGATAATTGCATAAATGCTTTGATAATTGCAAATAACTTGTCAGACTGCATATACCTCTTGAGCTAGGAAACTAGCAGTTTATTCTATTTGATCTTGAACGTGTTTTTGGTTTTTAGAAAACAAAGGCGTACCCTAGCATGCAGACAAAGAAAGTTAATTTATTATTAAAATAAAATAAAATTAGTTGGTGAAAAACTGCCCGTGCACAGCCGCCCTAAAGCAACAATTACGAAAAGTCGACGCCTCACGCGCACCCCTCGCGTCGCGGCATTCCTGACTATCCCATTATGTCTAGGCGTGAAGCCAAAAATAACTATGGAAAATTATGCTTATTTTTTACCCCAGTTTTGAACAAAGATTGTAGTTGAAACACAAATTTTCACGGATGGTTATTTAGTCAGGGCATAGATACTGCATCGAGTGCCGCTTCTGTTGTAGTAGTTGGATGTTTCGAACTTAGCAAAGACCGGCCTATATTCGACATAATAACTACTTAAATGATAGCTGCAAGCTTAAAAATGTCTGTAACAAAATATTTAAGGAAAAAAATATGCTAAGGGCAATAAAGCCTCACTTTGCTCTCCTCCGTGAGTCCTCCTTGTCTACTCAAGGGTGTGATTCTATAACGTTCACAGCTGATGATCAGCGGATACACGAAACTTTTAATTTAGACTCTAAGCATGAAGTAATTCAGTCTAAATTTGAACGTCTCCCTCATCGCTGATCAGCCGCTGCGCACCTTAGAGAACCACATGGCTGGAATAACGGGAGATGTTTTCATTTCCGCTCAATGCTTTGATAAGTTCGTGGAAGAAGTATTTGAAAAATACAAATAAAAAATATTCATGAGCTTATCTTTAGGGCTAAAGGCAATATTTCGGTGAATGTACCTAACACACAAATAAATGTCTTATGTTTATTATTAACTATGTAAGTAGTTATCCGTGATGTAATAGTAGATTGTTGCACCAAGCAGAAAGTGATGCATTATTGTACCGAGTGTTGGTTTGGAGGGCTCTAAAAATACGAGCGCAATAATACATCACTTGATGCGAGGTGCATAATCTGTTTTTCTTTCAACCACTGCAAAAAGTTGTTAAAAAAAGTTTAAGTAAAGTTAAAAACCAGTAAAACCCAACTAGCGACGTAAAAGGCTTTTTTGCTCCTAGTATGGACGCACCTTTATAATTTTTATATAGCCTATGACACTCGCACGTTCTCCCTGAATAATATTATTATAATAACCTAGGTATTTATTAAAATCGATCCAGTGGTTCAGGACCTAAAATGGAATATCCGAAAACGTTCACAGAAAACTTGTATCTGTTCGATCCATTATCATATTGCCGCCAATAATTTTTTTAATAACCTATACTATCTTTTCAGCCAGTACTTTGAGTCATTTTAAACGCGGCCATCACAGTACATGGCCGCCGACATGTGGACTGCCTTGCTATATTTTGACAGTCCACAGAAAAGTTATCAGCTGTCTCGTCGGACTGTGAATGGGTGGAATGGGTGGCTAGTCGTGTAAACTGCTTGATCAACTAGCCAGTGCAATAATGAATTTTGTTTGCAATTTTATTGCAAGAGCGAAGAGCGCTGAGTATTTAAGGACATAATGATGAAGTCAAAGCGTAGTTAGAAGAAAATTAACTTATGTCCTTCGCTAGATGCCAAATTAAGTTTCCATGGATGATATTAATACCTACAAACAGGTGGAAAAAATCTATTCTTGAATAAAACTGCTTGGCACTGTTGTGGTTTTATTATTATTTGACGTTAATTGGGCCATATATGTGCCGCTTCGACCATTGCTGATCTATTGTGGCAGCCCTTCGGTTTGGCTAGTGCTGGCCTCGGCGGGGGTGGTCCGCTATCGGTCCTTTCCACCATGTGCTCAGACCCTTACCGTAAGAGCATCGGCACACGCAGATAATGTACATAAGTTAGAAAAACTCATTGGTACATAGCAACCGCTTGGATTCGAACCCGGACCTCATGATCACGAGTGGACATCCTTAGCCATTATGCCACCGACGCTCTGTTGTGGTTTTAAGGGTATTTAAGACTTTATTGATATTAAATCCAATGGCATACTAAATTTGAATAACCTAGCTCTGCAAGTTTACCAATTCTCTATTCTTACTACACTTTCAAAGTACTTTTGAAAATACTCTATCTTAAAGTCCTTAACTTAAATATAAAAAGTTGCTTCATCTCAAATAAAACACGCTCGAAACTGTATTACACGCTCATAACAACATTAGTCGCTGCTGTGCTTAAGAAATATGAGCTAATAAGTCTGGCGAGAGAATAAGCGCTTCATCTCGGAGACACGTGATGTTGGCGGCGTGATAAATTGTCCGAAACTCGCTGTGCATAGAGAATAAGGGCTGCGTTAGTATAACAGAAAGCTCAGTAGACTAAGAAACGCTGGTATAATAAGAAAATGCTGTGTATATCGTGATATTTAAAATTTAAAAGTGCAGCTAAAACCAATGTATGCTAGTTAAAACTAACGTGTTTATAATATTTAAGTGATGCGATAGTGGGGCCAATTTGAAAGTGAGTTCGCTAAATTTAAAAGTGGCTGAACTGGAAATAAGCAATGTTAAACTTGATTTTGACAGTTTAGTAATACACTGAAAAAAAAAAGTTTGTCAAATAAACCGAAATTTCGTTTATCTGTAAGTTAAAAAAGTGACTACATAACTTAAGGCTCTTACATTTAGTTTTGTTCTTTATAGATAAACCATTTGGTTACATACAATTAACTTTAGTAACGCCTTACCAAATTACGGTTAAAGCTGAAATAACCGAAGTAGTTTGGTTGTAATTTTTTCTTGGTGTATACAAAATCGAGTTTGACGTATTTTTATTTTAAGTTTAGGGAACTTTAAATTTAGGCGACTCCGTTTCAAATTGAACCCAGTATACTTTTAATTAGGTACTTATTTTCTTACTTATTTTCTTATAGTAATGCGAAAATTAGTTTGTTTGTATGTTTTGCTTAGACACACGTTCTTCTTTCACGACAAAATGTAGCAGCAGATCAGCGTGATATTCTACGAAGAGAACATATTTTCCGAAACATATTTGAAGTAAAACAAAAACGTATAAGATTGCCACTTGAAAGCAAGTAAATAACCAGACCTTAAACTGATGATCCAAGAAAAAATACTCGACTTCCTTCATCCCAAAGCTCATGTTACTTTGCCATAGGTAACTTAAACAACGGTAGCAATACTGTACAAGAAATTAGGCCACGAGCCATCAAAAACAAATTAAAAGTCTTGCTTTTGAAGGCAAATTATTAAATCAAAAATGGTCCCAAGATCAAAAGAGTCCGAACATTTCGTGATTCAAATTAGGATGCGGCCCCGGGGGTGTATTGTGCCATTTGGGCTCCTAATTGTAATAATAAAATGAGCCGTCAAACGGCACGTGCCTGGTGACAGACAGACATTAATATTAATAAATTGCACTATTTATTTATTTATTAAATATCACAATTAACACTTAGAGTTTAGCCGAACATGTTAATTGGTATCGTATATTAAGCATTATACTTAGTTATGCTGCTACAATATTATAAATGTCAAAAGTTTGGATCGTTGTTTGCTACTCAATCATGCCAGAACGGCTGAACGGATCTGGACGAAATTTGGCAGAGATAGATTATAGTCTGGAATAGCACATAGACTACTTTTTATCCACGAAAATTTAAAAGTTCCCGAGTGAATAACTATAGCCGAAATCCACGCTTACTAAGTCGCGGGCAGAACCAAGTATATAATAAATTAAATTATTTTTATTATCGATTTTCATTTTATTTTGTGGAAGTGTATGCTTAGCAGAAGGTTGTATAAGTATATGCCGATGACAATGACAATGTTACTTGTTTGGACGTTACGCAGCGTCATAAAGAATCCGGTTCGAAGGACCAACAAAATGCGGCTCTAAGGACCAAATCAGAATAATACCGCCTGGCGCGCAGCCAGCTACATCTTCGTGATCTCGAACAAGTTTGTGAGCACCTGCGGGCTAAAGTTGCCGCCCGTTCGGCGAATATTAATGTTCTGATACTGTTTTACACTTACTTCAGACTTCATGATTTTGGAAACTGTTATAAATAGGTTTTTGGTGCAATGAGTTGGTGTTTACTGCATGTGTGAATGCTTACGTAAGTTTAGGTCTTACTAAGAAATAATATTAAGCGACTGTAACTTATTAAAGGATCAATTACATACACGTACTTCTTACAAAGTTTTTAGTGATATTCAACTGCAGGTATATTTTTCCCAAACACTAACCATGTCATCTGGCAAGGCCTTATTCTCGAGTTAGCGTGAAAAAATTGATGATGAAATTGATGACAAAAAGCGCTAGGAACAGAAAAATAATCAAAATTAACCATGGATTCTAATAAACCAATACCACTACTTTAATAAATTCTAAAGTCATGCAGCCAACGAGGCGAAAACAAAAACAAATTTTATCAAACTCTCAAAACTCGCTCGTAAATCAAAAACGTAAAATTTGAAAATAATAGAAGACAAACAACCTTTAAATGTGCAAAGTGTCTTTGTACGATCATTTCTGACGCGTCGCGGACGAGAGGGGGCGCTGAAACTTTTTGATTAATTACATTTTCCCGCCTTGAAAATATTTCCGCATTCCAGGTATACTGGAGACTAGGAATCAATAGACAAGGCTAATAATAATAGAGGACTATGGGTTATTATACTCACCACATTAATAATTAAAATTAATCTTCCAGCGCTTCGGACAGGCGCTAACAAAAGATGCCCGCGAGTCATTTGTCGCTCAGTGCGTCTCTGTCAAACCAGTCAAATATATAAGGGACACGCTGAACGAGGAATGATTCGCGGGCAGGTCGTGCTAGACGTGCTGATAACACAATTTTTCTCAGGACCTGCTTAACGAATCGAGCTGTAATTTTCAATTGTTGTAGTATTTACTTAGAAGTCGGCAAAAGATATTTTAAGCATTAGGGAAAATTAACATTAATTAGTCACACATTTGAATTCGAAGAAGATCGTATGTAAACATATTTTTCCAGATTTTAATTTGGAATTGTTTAGGATATCTGGAATTATTTTTATTTTAAACTATAATTTTTATTCAGACGTAAGTACGGAACCCTCGGCGCGCGAGGCAGAGTCGCACTTTACCGGTTTTTTTAAAAGAATTGTGAATCAGTGTGCTATTTTTGGATTTCGTATGGGTTTAAAAGGGCCTTTGAAACTACAGTTTCAGATCTAAAAATGATTATGTTTTAAAATCTTCTTTTTAAAGGTGCAGTTGTTCGGTAGGCTTTTCAATTTGTATTATAATAATTCTTCTATAAAATGAAACTTGAAGGATGTTTGTCATGTCTAACCATTCTTTAGCTGAGGCGGCCACTGCGCAGCGCGCGACTTTCCAGTTTATTACCTGACATGTTTGAAATACCTGTTTTATTGCGGGGAGGGGGAGGGGGGTGGGGACTATGATGGAATTTTCCTAACCATTATTATCGGTTTATATTATTTTTAGATAACCGAGCACCTGAAGTTCTTTTTATGGCTGAGTTAAATTATTGATCGAATATACTATTGCTTTCTTTTGTTTTCAGTAACTCTTTTTAAGAATAATCAAAAATAAAGGTAAAAACAAACAAACATTAGATAAAAGTTATATATTTTCATAAACAAATAAACAGTTAATTTGACGATATATATTTGGCATTCACTAAAAATGCGAATTACCATGAAAAATATAATTCTGGGGACATTACGTCCCTTGGACAACTGGCAAAATTTAAAATATTTTACATATTTCTTAATACCTACAGATTCCATAGTGTTTCACACTAATAAATACAAGTACTACCACAATCAAGAGTAAAATAGTCTCATTTTTTGTAAATTTGTTTTTACGCCATTTAGTAGAATTATGTGAACAATAAGGAAGTTTTCTGAAAAATTATAATTAGTCCGTCATTTACAATATAAAAAAATATTGACCATATATTTTTTCTTTTGTCGATTCAACAAAAAATTAGAAGATATAGTGTGTTGAAGTTTCGCGTGACGTCACGACTTTGCCACGCACGCCGATAATTGTAATGACGTCATAAGTCCCCACACCCGAACTTTGATGCGCGTTATCTTTGTCAATTTTGATTGATTTGATAAAGCAAAAAATAAGTGTTCAATATTTTTTGATAATCTAACTGACGGACTGATTAGAATTTTTCAGAAAAGTTCCTTATTGATAGTATAAATTAATATAAGTTGCAGATAGAGAAATTAAAATTGATAAGGGGGGTAAATAACTTTATACCTTAAGAGGACTGTTAAGTAACGGCAAAAATCACCCTTTTTATACAAAAGGCATTAAAGATTTCCACCCCTTAAATGTTAACCGATTTTGACAAATTTTTGATAGGTTGTCAGCCAAAACAAAATCTAGTTCTATACGTTTTTTGAATTTTGATTAAAGATCAACAATGTCAAATAATCGCCAAAATTACTTTTGTATGAGAATACTGAAACAACAATTAAACTGAATTAATGATTATAGTCAAAAAACCAAAACGTATAGCCCTAGATTTTGTTCTGACTGGCAACCTATCAAAAATTGGTCATCGGTTAACATTTAACGGGTGGAAATCGTTATCGGCTTTTGTATGAAAAGGCGTAGGTTCACACTCCTCTTAAGTTACAGTCTTTGATTTACTCAGTGAAATCTATTGTCAATTGGTTGTGTAATAGGTCACTGTCAATGATCCTGGTTTGATGGACCATGTTCGTATGTAAGTAAGGTTCAATTTCCACTGCAGGTGATTTAAAGAAAATACACACGGCTTCTCAATGTGAAGGCTTTAATGCAACTAACCTTGATAACAAAAATGTGTATTACATACTTTAAGAAACAAAAATTGTCCCTCGCGTGAACAAAAGTTAACGAAAACGACTGCTGTATTTTACGTTTTCTTCATACATGCCAAAACTATGCCTGATGTCTTACATGCGGATGTAGTCCAAGCAACAACATCAGGCCTCAGGGTCCTTAACTTTCGGGAATAGGAGGGGACAGTTTTGAACCTAAACGTGTGTATGACCCAAATAGGTTCGACAATTAGATACATGTAATTTTTCAATGACCTACGGACTGATGATTTGGGACGTTCAAAGGCTTAAGTAACTTTCTTTTAACGTCTTGAAACCCTTGCTCACATGATCTTTCTTTTGAATCCTGAACAATAAATTGTTGTGTGATTTAATTTTTAAATTATTTACCAAAACCAGATCGAGGACGTTCTTAAGAAAGGCCAGGTCAAGAGTAGCCTAAACCGGTGAGCGTGCATGAAGAATTTAATCAGAGTAGACCAAGCGAAAGGTGTGTCAGCTCGTAGCAGGTGGAAATCCGTGGTCTCTTCCTATCCCTTTGGGAAACAGGCGTGATATATGTATGTATGTATGTTTAAATTATTTAATAGTAGTTTATGCAACGGTTGCATAATGATAGGCCTTAAAACACTAGTGCGGTTTTATGAAACGAGCCGATAGGCGAGTTTCATAATAAGATCGCACGTGTGTTTTAAGGCCAAATTATGCAGAGTTGCATACATAACTTTATCTACACGCATATTATAAATCCTCCATGATGGGTTCAGAAACAATATTTTCTGGCAACAAGTTATTTGTTGCAATCGTGGCTGCATATTTCCGATATCCGGCGCATTTTCACATCACACACACTCCGAGAAGACTACTTACTATTCATATTTTCAACTAAAATGTAAATTACAAACAACTTTTTCTATTCAATTCAACAACAATTCTACTTTCGTTCAGCAAAACACCAACATGGCGGCCATTCGATCCTCCGTCAAGACCATTTTTTTTTTAAATCATAGACAAACGGATGAAGTCTCTATTCTCACGTCACTCGAGATCAAATATTGTGCAGTTTATATTAAAAAAACATACTGAATTGACGTTTCGTATCAATAACTGTTTAAATATCTATGGATACTAGAATAGAGACCCACTTGAGTTTTGACAGCTGTTCCAAATTTAATCTCATTTCTTTACTAAAAACGATAAAGAAGTCATGTTATTTCTTTATCGCAGCACTGGTTTTTCCTAATTGGTTGTCAAAATGGTGGTCATTTCATACGGTTTTTGATTAACCAATGGATGTTTTATGATATGGGTGTAGATAAAAGCTTTTTCTAAGCACCAGCCACAATATAGTGGAAGTGGAACGACATACCAAACCACAATTTTCTTTAATGCATTGTTTTAGCTGAGCTAGCGGTGAAAACACAAACCAAGAAGAACAGATGATTTATAGTCATGAAATCATTTCGCAATCGGAACTTAAATGAAGTAACATAAAAATTATAATTATTAAATACTACCGGCCCGTTTCGTGCGCGATAATTTCCTTACAATATTTTAAATCCCTTTTTCACCCCTTCCGGTGTTGGATATCGAAAAATCCTTTCTTAGTGCGCGCCTACACCCTAAAAAGAGAACTAGCTGCAAAACACGCTTCTAAGATATATCGTTTTGTAGATTCGTTGACACGTGAATCAGTGGTATTTCGCGTTTAACATAGTATGTATAAATACATATAAAACAATCATGTAGTTAAGTTTAAGTATAACATCGTAAAGCAGATACAGCAAATTAGACTCGCCTTAAAAATTTACTACACTCAACTAAAATTGGAATAAATCGACTAAAGTTTTTTTTAAATATATCACTGCCGCAAATGATAGTTCCCAAAAGACTGGCTGTATTTCCTACTTCGGATTTGAATGCCTATGTTGACCGAGGAACGAGCCAGTCGTGTGGTCATGATAGTTATAATATTATAATTATTTTATTTATTTTAAAAAGAGCAACCATAGCATAGAAGAGACAGTGTGGCAATCATAAACTTTAGCTGTAATTCCTTGAAGGACGGGATATAATTAACCTAATCTTATTTACCATAGCTCCTATAATGTCTGTTTAAGGCCGGTTTTATAAAAAGAACGTCCAAACCCAACCAAATTATTGTACATAAACCAGTAAAATTTTTGACATTTGTGATGGAAATTCGATCGAATGGATCTTTATAAAATCCAGTCTAAACGATGCAGCCGTCGTATCAACTCTGTTACAAAGTAATTGTGAGAATTGATGTTAGCAATTTAACACAACGCCTGGATTAAATAAAATCTCTACAGAGGATAAAGTGGATCTCTTAGCGCATTCAGCTTTTTTCTCATTTAAGGTGCTTTAAAAAAGTAAGTGGTTGCGTAATTAAAAGTCTTGTTTCAAATCGTCTGAATTTGCGTCAGTGTACAATTATTCTGATTTTAAACTGAATGAAGGTAGGAATATAAGTAGGGCGTTAAAAGAGGCCTTTTTAACCGACGGCGCGAATCCAAAAGGAGTTTAACAACCTATGTATGTATTTATTTCATCATCATTATGATCATTGCGACCCTTGGACGTCCAATGCTGGACATAAGTCTCCCCCAAAAAGTTCCACAACGAACGATCGCATGCCTTCTCTTTATGTATGTGACCAAAAATCGGATGTTACACTCCTAAACACCTGGACCAATTTTAATAAATGTGGTGTCATGATTCATGGAGACCTTGCTAGTGTAATAGGCTATATAAGAATTCTAACGTTGCGTCATACTAGGAGCCAAAATGGTTTATTGATGCCATAAAAACGGTTACTATATACACTGGTCTAATGATTATGATGATGTCGCGACGTGCTCGTCTTATTGGCTAAAGAGTTTATTTCTATGCATATAATCACGTCGATCCATTGCTTCGTTACTGCATGAAAGAAGGACCAACCAACAAATCAGCAAACGTAAAATTTTGCATTTATAATATTAGTAGGGATAATTGTAAATTTCTTTTCCAATAAAATTTGTTGATAGCTAGAATGAATTTTTTTTTTTATGTCAATTGACTGGCAAACGAGCTGACGGCCCACCTGATGGAAAGTGGTCACCGCCGCCCATGGACATCTGCAACACCAGAGGTGCTGCCAATGCGTTGCCAGTCTAAGGAGGATGGGGAATGGGGATGGGATAGGGATGAGGGAATAGGCCTCCGGATCTCGTCACTCACCGTACGAAACGCAATAGCAAGCTATTACTTTACGCCGACATTCTGTGAGAGTGTGGTACTACCCCGGTCGAGCCGGCCCATTCGAACAGTAATCATATAGTGAGGATTACTGTTTGGCTCTACCACGAAAAAAAGTAAAAGTACATAAGGAAATGAAAAGAACTAAGAGTAGTAAAATAGTTGGCGACAACCATAATATTAAGTGTCAGGTAATTCAGAACGTCACAAACAAGGTAATCCAATAAAATCAAGTTATCAAACTCAATTTATTAAAACCGACCTTTGAACACCATGATTTAGCAAAGAAATCTAATCCATTTTGTATTTCAAACAATCTTTTCTCCTTTCCAATTTCCCTTTCTGTTATTTTGCCATCTGATTCTGTTAATTTGATTTTGCTTTGTATAGCAGTTTTTTATCCGTCTTCATTTTCAATTTGGCTTTGATGTGGTTATTAGGAAAACCGTTTGAAATAACAGCGGGTGGTTGATTTAGGTATATTTGGTTTCTATTAAGTTATCGGACAAGATGATTAAGCAATTATGCTAAGTTAGTTAAGTTTCAAGTTTGCGGCGTCCAAGTGCTGGAATGATCTCCCTCCTGTCAAAGGAGCGTCTAGCAGGTACACCTTCAAGCGAAAGCTTAATAGGTCATCTGTTGACGCTCCAGAAAAAAAAAATTACTCCAGCACTTTACATTTTTACAACTTGTTATCTTTGCTTCTTTTTCTCTTTTTTAACATTGTACGGTTTATGCTGGTGTAACAAGTAATTTAGTATTATTTATTGAACACATATGTATGACCCATCCATCTAAGTAGTAGTAATTAAGTAATAATTAGCATGTAGTGTATTTGTATAGCGCTCCGTGAGTCACAGACGGTGCTGGCTGAAAATCACCGCTGCAGGTGTCTTACACCTCAGCATTATGCTGAGCCAGTGTCTCATTCACTGCTGCGAGGACACTCACACCACCATTTTGTTTTGTATTGTCTTAATTTATATTTATGTTACTCTCTATGTCTTCTGTGTTAGTGAGTAAATGTTTCTTCCTTTCCTCTTTCTTAAAATGATGTTATTATTGTCGGTTAATTGGGCTCTTGATTTGTTTTCGAATGTTTTATTTCTGTTGCGGTCTTCCACAGGTCGATAACTTCTTTTATAATATATTTTTTGTTGCGTTTTGCGTTTTATAAAATGTTTTATTGACAAAAGCACAAATCCATAAATTTTTAATATATCCTGTAAAATAGGCCGTGCAAAAAGTCCGAAAAGTACCAGGTAACCTTCATACTCATCCCAATAAAACGTAGCGTACTTAGCGAACATTTTCTTCCAAGAAAAGTAATTTCCTCTCAACAATAAAAAGACGTCATAAACGAAAAAAAACCGTAAACACGTCCAAGGTAGACATGTTTAATCTAACATCATCAACAGCTGCGCAAAATTGTGGCAGGTGATATAAAAATGCTGAATAAAATTGGAAATAAGCGGATACAAGGAGGCTGTAAAAACTGTATATTGCAAATAGGCCGTAAAGAGAACCGGATGCTTTGGACGACTTGGGATATGGAAGAGGAGATGTAGAGAGGACACTGTGAGTTGGTATTGTGGATATGTTCAGCCTGCCTCAGTGAGGCATACCGAATAACCTGTTTTTTTCTGATCGTAAAAGCGAAACTGAATAAAATATTAACAAAGCCTTCTACACACACGGAAATGCAGGTCGCTTAAACAGTGTCACTGGAACTAATATGGAAGCGTTAACGGGCTCACGCTAATTAATTTGAAAGCTTCTAATATAGTACTTCCCCGCGCATGATCCGCATTTTGGTGTGTGGAAGGCTCAGCTGTCCTATGGTTTTCAGTTTGCATTGAGCCCATTTTGACCTTTGTGTTTATGTAACTTATTCTAGTAAATAAAAGATTATTATTAAATTTTCTACACAAAAAAATGCACAGCAACTCCAATTTATTTTAGTAGCTATCATAAGTCCGTCGTGTATCCCAAAATAAAGGGTAAAGAAAGCCTGACCCCAACGGGGAAAGTTTTCCCCTGGGCGTTGTAAAATTACCCCGCACTGCCCCTGTATAAAGAGTGGCGTCTGCGAGAAGTCTAAATGAGATTACTATACTAAGGAAATAATAAAAGGCATCGGTAGCCTAGTGCCCTCACGCGCGGCCTGTCGTGCAGAGGGTTGCGGGTTTACCCGGCACGCACCTGTGAGATTTTCAGATCTCATGTGAAGACTTGAACTTTATAATTACCACGAGAATTTCGGTGAAGGAAAAAATCGTATAAACTGATCATCTGCAAAGTTAACCTTTTGAACGCTACTACAAATAAAAAAGTTTTCACTGATACGCAATCAAGCATGTCTAAGAAGTAACATAAATTTCAACCTTACGTTAAACTTATGTAGGGCTTCTTTACCTAAAGTCAAAGTCAAACTATTTTTTATTCAATTTCCGCTTTTACAAGCTCTTATGAAGGTCAAGGAATGAATGTACCAGAGACTCGGAAAAAACCTTCTACTGAGAAGAGCCGGCAAGAAAGTCGGTGAGGTATCATTTTTTCAAAACAGTAAGTTAACAATGATGTCTACAGTTTTATACAAATCTAAGTATATTCCACAGTAGGTATGTCCATCGATACCCAGGGATCGCCGGTGCTGGTCAAGATTTATCCCAAACATCCCTGTCCATGATGTAAATGTATGCTTTGACGCATATTATCCGTCGTTGGTGTTGAAAAGATTAAATTCAAAGATGTGTTGGAAGTCCCCAATCTGCACTGGGAACGCGTGGGGACTACTGCCCAGTCCGTCACTATGAGAGGAGGCCTGTGGCCAGCAGTGGCACGAATATAGGCTGATAATGATGTTGAATTAATATTTGGACGTTTATTTATTCCCCTAAATAGAATTGCTGAGTTTTATGCCGCCTTTTCTCAGGTGAGGTTTTCACAGAATCGGTGGTAAATTCAATACTCTTGTTAGTACATATTTATTTACGTCATAATATTTATATTGATGTAACAAATATAAATGCCTATAATGAATTCAGATATAAGAGCCAAATGATTGCTACAAGAACCAATACTATGAAGTACCAAAGTTACATTTTTGATTTGATTCATGTAAAAAGCCTCTTAGGAACAATACCAATTATGAAAAGAAATGCCTTAAAAATGTTCACCTTAACACACAGAAGCATCTAAAGTTTGTCTGGGCTGAGAATTTTTACCAAAGTTTGGAAGTCACGGGTAAGAATTTACGGCCATTGACTGCCTACCCGCAAACTTAGTTAATATACGGCGCCTGCGTTATGTTTAGTAATGTGGTTACTTGGAGAGCATTCGACGTATGAATTAATTGTTTTGAATGCGTGTTCTGAATACGTTGTTGTTTTTATCACGTATTTCAGAGAGCCTGCCGTTTCATCGAAAAACTTTTGACCAACTATTACTTCCCAAACAAATTTTAGCAACCGCTTTTTTGCCAATGCAATCTTTGGAATAATTTAAGTACGCACATTTTCATTTGGTCAAATTTTCACGCAGCAGAATATTACTACGGGAAACGACATTTAGTCATTTGGTCTTTTATCAAATGTTTTATTAAAGGAAAAAATCATTAGCCAATAATCATTTAGTCAAATAAATTGTTATGATAAAAACTATACTTAAAGACAAAAATAACAAATACGAAATAATAATCGTATAGTCGTAGTTATATAAGTTTCGAGGTTTTTTTTTCATCTCTTAAGAAAACATGCTTTTGCCTTATTTTTTTTGCGTAAAATATGTTATGCCAATAGAAACATTTGACTTCATGAAATTTGGTATAAGTACCAGTTGGCAAGTGAGTCATTGTTGGAACGTTCACTTGCCAAACATTAGGTTTGCGTTACAATTATTTGTGAAGAGTTCATTTGTCAAATAATAATTTGGCAAATGAAAATATACGAAAAATTGTTTGGGAAGTGATAATTTGTCATTTTTCTTCGATGAAACAAGGGTATTTCAAGATACCCCGTATTTCAAGATGAAGGCGAATGGGTTTTTGGTGTCCGCATGCAACATTTTATCATGATGAGCCATGAAATTGTGTTTTTAGGCATAAAATAAATCTATTGAAAAAGAACTTCAATCACAGAGTCCTGAGTGTAGTGACGACACGAAACTACAACAAACAGTCACCTTTAGAGCTTAATATTTCTTAAGCGATTCGCGATAAGTAATAGTTTTCGGAGATCTATCCGACTTCAGATTCATATCCAATTCTTTAATAATTATAATACACAAATTCAATTTTGTTATAACTTATAAAATAGTCTTCGAGAAAAAGCGGCTGTTCCATACAGACAGACAGACGCCTTAAAAAGGAGCATAGAGTTACCAACTTATTATTAGAGATGGCCTTACAGAACTAAGTTTTACGATCTCCTTTCTTATTTCGATTTTAACCTATAACTAATATATAATTGTACTTGTCCACGGAACACTGAAAATTCCGTAACAAAGCGCAATTGGCAATTACGTACCACGCAACACGTTGCTTCCAGGTTCATTGATGCAAAGCTTGTTAGACGCTCGTCTGCGGAGCTTAGGAGGGAGTTCTGTGCCTGCGATTTAATAGTCGTAAGATTACCCCGTCATAATTGAAGTCTCTTCTGCAAGCATTCGGAGGGACGTGACGTCTTACCACAAGAAGTTGACTTGGAAAATAGCTTGCAAAACGAAACAAATGATTGTGCTTTTTACTCAATTGCCTGTACTTTTTGCCTGTTTTTGACGACATAGATGTTAATTAGCGCTTTAAAAAGTCTATTTTTACTCAATCAATTATTTGGTTTTATTTTAATGTATGTATGTAAATTAGTACTTAATAAAAATGTAAATGAAATGTAAAAGAATATATCTGTACAACATTTTATGTGAGAATAAATACGCATAAACAGTATTATAGTGCCGTATACATAAATAAAGTGATACATAATTCTTATAACATTTAATAAATATTTAAACATATACATTATAGACATATGCAAAATTAAAGGAGTTGTTCCATGTTGAAGAACAAGACTCAAACCAGTAGGTAATGACGGTTGATGTAGGTAGCCATCAGTTGATGGCGCAAACTAAAAGACTGCACTAAAATGATTTGAAGGAAGTTTTGGACTTAATGGAGGGGAAAACAAGTGATATATTGGTACACAACCGCAAGCTATTCCGGAGGCCGGTAGCCATATGAAAGAGTAAGTCGATTTTTTTGAAACTATATATAATATTATACTATGACAATATGGGCGAGTAAATCGAGTACCACAAGGATGAATACTTGGCACTGTATTTATCTTATATAGCGCTGATAACGAGGTACGGCGTCGGTATTACGTAAGTTGAAGATCTTTCGTTTAACACCTCGCTTAAACCAAGTCACACAAAAATGCCGCGGCCATTTTAAATACAGACCGTGAGACAGTTATGAAATGGTCTACGAATAACGAACAGCGCCTCTATTCGGGAATGCTAAGTGATTCTGTAGCGATTCGTGAGCAAGATTTCTAATCCCACTTTTACGCATTACGCGTCGTGCGGAAGAGTGGGATGAGAAATCTCGCTCACGAATCGCTACAGAATCACTTAGCGTTCCCCAATAGAGGCGCTGTTTTGAGATCGCTTCGCAGAAAACATAGTTAAATTCACATAGAGAACCAATAATAACAAATTTATTATATAGGGCTATTAATATTTAACCCTTTTATAAGGATTATTACCATCGGAACTTCAATATTTTTATGCTTGAATAATTATTAATTAAATATGTTAAAGTTTTGAATGTCTAAAAGATAAGTAAAAAACATCAAAAAAAGGTATATTGATTTATGATTCCTGCAGTTTATATTAGTATTATAACAACACTATAATTAGGTACGCGAGTAGCGTTTAGAATTTGCATAGCCGCGCTTTGATTAAAAATCTTCATTAGGGAAGTCCCAGCCTAACCAGCGACGAGAGAGGGGAAACCACCTGCGCGGGGGGAGGCCAGACGTCAGTTATCGATTATTCGAGAGCGACTCTTTCCAAGCCCGGCCACTACTTGCGTTTCCTTTACTCATATTACAAATAACATTTTATATCTTAAACCCGACACAATAAAGCTCCAATTTCTCCGTCCCCAATAAATCACTTCAGCTCATCCGTGCATATACAAACGCATTTAATGTGGCATTAACTTTGAAACGTAATTGCGACAATTTAAGGTCGCTTGTTGCTTGTGGCATTAAATTACATGTTATGATGAAATATATTCGGAGATACGATTTTCAGAGGGTGATTTCAGGTGGTTCAATTTGCGAGGATGAACTTCGCGATATGAGCACGTATTGTTAGTTTTTAACTGCGTTTCTGGATTACTGGAAAGTTGAATAGGATGTGCTCTTGTATGAAATAAAACCGGCCAAGTGCGAGTCGGACTCGCGCACGAAGGGTTCCGTACCATTATCTATAAAAACGGCAAAAAAATCACGTTTGTTGTATGGGAGCCCCCCTTGAATATTTGTTTTATTTTAATTTAATTATTAATTTTTAAAGTGTATATATAATTCAATATTCTGTGAATATTTCAAGCGTTTGCCTGTTGCCGTTATCAATATCGAGGAAAAACGAGCAAAAAAGTCATATTTTTTGTATCGAAGCACCCTTAAAGATTTATGTTATTCTGTTTTTAGTACTTTTTGTTGTACCGGCAACAGAAATACATCTGTGAAAATTTCAACTGTCTAACTATCACGGTTCATGAGATACAGCCTGGTGACAGACGGACAGACAGACGGACGGACGGACAGCGAAGCCTTAGTAATAGGGTCCCGTATTACCCTTTGGGTACGGAACCCTAAGATCTGAATACTATAGAGGATAACTAGACAATTCCTATTGTTCAACTTCCTCTTCATAATTTGGAATAAGAGCTCTACGAGTATTTTAAATGTATCTAAGGGAATTGCTACTTTAATATTGGGTCCAATCCGAAACGGTGTCCTCTAAATTTTAAATAAGAAACGTCAAACTCAATTTTGCATAGCACCAAGCTGTCAAAATCGAGTTTGACGTTTTTTATTTCAAGTTTAGCGACCGAATTGGCCCCATTTTACGGATAAGAATACATTTATTCCGGCGAAGCGTATATATATCCAGCAGCTCAATTACGCAGCACAATTGGTATCGGTTTGACTCGAAATGCAAACCAATTTAGTCTTAACACTGTGTAAATAAGGGTACAATTGGTATACTTTTCGCGAAATCGATACCAATTGGTGTTACGTAATTGAGCAGCTGGGCGTCCAGTAAGCTCGCGGGCAGGTGGTGCGCCGCAAGAAACTCAGCAGAAAGTAATTTTATCAAATCATATAAAGGGCTTACAGCATATTGAAACTTAAATATAACTAGTGGCCTCCGTGATCTGTAGACCTCGCGACAAACTTAACTTTGCCGTTGGAAAACTGTTATCCTTATACATCGATTATACCGTTAATCACATATTAGCTCAGCATTCGTCCTGTTATATTTTTATTACTTCCTAATTATTGTCATTTTATTGCTTTCTTTACTCATTTTAATTTAATTGACCGAGCGAACAAAGCGCCTCCATTTCAGTTTGGGCAAAAATGCTTTCATAAAGTCCCGCTGGTTCTCGTGTATAGGTCGCATTTCTCGACCAATTATCTTGAAATTTTGTGAGCAGGTCCAATAATGAAATTTAATGTTTTTTTTTTATACATAAAATTATTATAAATTATAAAATTAATTTATCTCCAACAACAAAAGTAATTACAGGATGCACACAAGCACAAAGGAATGGAACATATAATTTTTAAAATTATTGCTATCCTTAGAGAGACATGCGATGTTGCGAAACTGGTTATTACCTGGTTCCTACACTAGGCTACGCCTGTCTCGTAGGTAACCAATTAAAATCAAGTTGTCCACATATGACGCGAAAAGTTAATAAAGATGGATATTATTCCTAGATAAAACTTAATACAGGAAGTTAATTTATCAATCCAGTTTTATGAATTTTTTCGTAAGGGCGGAGATATAGGGCTGTTTTTGAGATTACTAATTTATTTGCTGTGTTGGTAAACTGACCGCATCCTATACATCAAAATACATTTTTATTAAAGTATGTTAAGTTTGTTTTAGTAAAATTACTGCTTGTTAAAACCCAAATAAACGATAATTATGTTGAATAGGCCAACTTTGTACCTCTATTGTAGAATCTCGACTCAATTTCTTCATCAAAACGGTTAAGTCCCGGTTAAGTGTAGTCTTGATTGAGTTAAGACTATCTAAGACCACTTAATGAACGTAGCCTATCACAACAGGCTTTGAGCAGATTACAGTAATTTGACTTGTCCCGAGAAAATGATTTAGATGCAGTTTAAAAGTCGATTTGTGCTGTAGAAAACAGTTATTAAGTAATTCACGCGCCCAAAAAGTACAGAAAAGAATTAGGAGGACATTAAAAAGAAAAGTTGTTTAAGTGTTGAATTTTAATCAGTTTACAATGTCTTCAGTAGGTTTTAGGGTACCTCAAAAGGAAAAAAGGAACCCTTATAGGATCGATTCATTGTCCGTCCGTCTGTCTGTCGAGACCCTTTTTCTTAGGAACGCTTGGAGGTATCAAGTTGACATTAATATCAAATACTCAATTCCGCAATCCTTTGGAGCTGTGAAAAAAAAACTTCTAAGTCAACGCAAACATAATCTATAATTTATAAAATAAAAAACCGACTTCAAATGGCCTTTGAAAAGTAAGTTTTTTTACTACATCAAGTAACAATAGCATAATGCCAATTGCTCAACAACATTTACAAACTGTTGCTATCCACGGTGCAAGGATGTCAATCGTTGAGGAGTTCTTCTGGTTCTTCAATTTTACTACATGAATTTTCATGGATATAAGTTGCTTCAGGACTTTATACAGCAATTTAATCGCCAACCGCAGAATACTCAACATTTAGGAGTTCCGGTGATCATCTATGGTCTTCATCAACAGTTCCACTTCACCAAATAATGCTTTTGGAACGTAACTGCTTGAGTTATTACAGAAAATATTAAAATTGCTATATCCTTGCCTGTAATATTTGAAGAGTTTCATCGATTCCCCATGATCCTCTTATCATAACTCAACTTTGACTACAACGGGACCAAACTGGAGATATACCTTACCGATTAAAAAAAGAATTTTTGAAATCGGTTTATAAATGACGGAGTTTTGAAGTAACAAACATATCAAAAAAAAAATACAACCGAATTGAGAACCTCCTCCTTTTTTTTGAAGTCGTTTAAAATATAAGGCTGTTTATGCCGCATATTTTGATACTCGTAAGGAAACAATAACCTATATTCGCGTTGACCTAGAATCATGAAATTTGGCAAGAAGCAATGTTAAGACACAGTTAAAGAGCACAATAAAAAGAATTAATCTGAAGCCCGTTTGTAGTTACAGGAAAAAAATCACGGAATAACCTTTGCAAGGTCGTATCAGTCTCGACGGTTGCAAAGAGATAGGAGCTTGCGAAAGGTTATTTCTTGTCTTATTTCATAGGTAAATTGTAAATGGTTACCCGGTTGCTAAAAGCATTTTTTTAATTTTTAGGGTTCCGTACCTACAAGGTACCTCTGTTTTTCAAGGGAGTCAGACTCGCACTTGACCGATTTTTTATTATTGGTTCGGAAACATGATATTTTCTCTTAGGTCAAAATTCGCCTATTTTCCTAAATAACTTCCAAACCATTCATCTTAACATTCCAAAAAATCATATTTAAGATCCTCACAATACGCCCTTTCATTTGATATGTCTCATGATATAGTTAGCGTAACTTTTTTTTTAATTTTCTAATTTACCCCCCTAAAGTGGCCCCCATGTTTAAAATTAATTTTTTTACGTTACGCATCGGTGTTGCGGTCACCGACCTATATATTATATGTATACCAAATTTCAAGTCAATCGGTCCAGTAGTTTCAGAGCAAATTGGCTGTGACTGACGGACAGACAGACAGACAGACAGACAGACACACGAGTGATCCTACAAGGGTTCCTTTTGAGGTACGGAACCCTAAAAAAAAAAACAGAAATTAAGAACATTTATATAAATAAAAACCAGTGGCAGCAGCTGCATGTAATGATCCACTACCTTCGAAAGCAGTATGCGGGAATTATTCCTGGCAGCGCGAGCAGCAGTGGCAGCGGCTGCATGTAAAGACCCACTGCCTTCGAAAGCAATGTGCGGGAATTATTTCTGGCAGCGTGAGCAGCAGTGGCAGAGGCTGCATGTAAACACCAACTGCCTTCGAAAGCAGTATGCGGGAATTATTTTTTTGGCAGCGGGAGTAGCAGTGGCATTGGCTGCATGTAAAGACTCACTGCCTTCGACAGCAGTATGCGGGAATTATTTCTGGCGACGCGAGCAGCAGTGGCAGTGGCTGCATTTAAATGAGGTTTAAGAGATTCTACTACTAATACACTAGTCATAATTTATTTGTAATGTATTAAGATTTATGCAATGATCAGCAAATCAGTCAAATCAAAATGAAACTCTAAAACAGTATTCAAGTTTCCTCAACAAATGGCTACATTTCTGCCCATCCCAAACAAAAGAAGTGTGAATATAATTATATCTGACACTCCCTTTTAGCCCTAAATAAACATACTTAATTCATTTGAAAGTCGGCTGTTTTAATGGAGCATTTTATTTCTAAAAACATGCAGAGTTTCACAAATAATTTTATACTTCAGTATCCCGCGGTTTTGCTTTGAATAACGCTTTTATTCCGTAAATAGAAAATACATCCAATCTAGCGGTAACGCAAGATACATTCTGTAATGCCAGAGACGTTAAAAGTAAGTGCCGTACAGTTGATTCACTCTATAACGATACCTAGATATTTGCTCATACTTATTCATTCTACTCCGCATAGCTGAGCGACCTCCGCTACCAGCAAAAACACCATAAGCGGTGGGGTAACAGACAGCCGTCGGGAGCGCATAACCTCGAATGCACCAATAACACTGCTCTAAAATCCCCACGCGCCCCGCAAATTGCACCTTTATTTGCTCGTAAAAGTTAGTCGGTGTGGTTTTAGGATATTTGGTCTGTGGATTGATACTAACACTCAGATCGCTTACGCACTATGTCCGTTCCGTATCCAATCCGTATCCGTGAAAATACGGTCCGGAGTGGTCGTAGAACTACTTCTATGGTAGCTTATGTACGCACTACGTCCGGCTTCCGTCATCCGTCATTCGGTCCGAGATGTCATCATATATGATCAGATGCCATCGTATTTTCACGGGTTCGAATCGGATACGGATCGGACACGAAACGGGCGTAGTACGTAGGCGATCTCAGTTTAAAATAAAAAGCTGCATTCTAAACGCTGTAGCCTCCTGTAATTGAGTTACAGACGGACAAGCGTTTCCACGGGGTGGGTAACGACAATTAATTACGAAGACAATGGCATACATCAGTCTGCGTCCGGGGTTTTTTGTGGACAATGAATTTTTACCCTTCCACAGCTTTCGCAAAAGTAAATTATATATCTCGCAGCAAAAAGGTTTAAACGCGTTTTATAAGCTTAAGTTATAAAACATGTATGTTTGCCCGTGATGCCGGGTGTTAAATGTTTTACAAAGATTTCACTTGGCTTTAGATTATAAGGGTTCTGTACCTCTAAACGGAAAACTCACTCTCTGCTTTGTCCGTCTGTCTGTGTGTACCTTTTTCTCAAGAACGCGTGGAGGTATCAAGTTGGAATTAATATCTATATCGGATATAATATAATACTCAGGTCCGCAATCTCCTGGAGCTGTAAAAAAATCAATCTTCTAAGTCACCGCAATTAAAAGATATGAACGTTTATGGAAATAGCAGTCGGTGACTTCAAATAGCTATTATAGGATTTCATGGAGGGTCACCGACTCCTATTTCCATATAAGCCCCATGTGCACGGCAGAATCACTTTCTTGTTTGCAGACTTGCGGCTGTAACTCTTGTAGAACTATTACGATGTCTCAAAACTAAGCTAAAAGCGATTTCTTATACCCGAAGCCGTAAAAACAAATGACATTGTAATCGAAGTCAACAGAAAAAAATACTCAAACAAGCAAATATTGGTTATTATTTTGATGCCCTGAAGAGATTGAGCACGCCCAGGGCGTTTATTCGGGAACGTCTAAGTGATACTGCAGCTTCCCGCGAGCGAGTCTCGCATCTCGCTCTTACGCATTACGCGTCGTGCGGAAGCGTGGAATGAGAAATCTCGCTCGCGAGGCGCTAATCAATATCACTTAGCGTTCCCAAATGAACTGAATTTGCCGCTGACGCATAGAAAAATATTTATTCTGTACAGCGTTGAACTCGACGCTGGCGAAATAGAGGATTACACTCCTGCGCCTCTATTCGGGAACGCTAAGTGACATTGTAGCGACTCGTGAGCGAGATTTCTCATTCCACTCTTCTTACGCATGACTCGTAATGCGTAAGAGCGAGATGCGAGTCTCGCTCGCGGGTCGCTGCAGTATCGCTTAGACGTTCCCGAATAGACGCCCTGTTGTGTGATTGTCTTAAATAATATTTCGTCACTGAACTCGACAGTGAGCCTAACTTGACCCGTCAGTGCGTATAAACTATATGTTCGTGCGTGTCTTCAACCCTGGTCGTATTTCGACGCAGCCGGCCACGGTCGTAGGTCCCTAATTCTGCATAAATGCCTACGAGCGCGCGGGTCAATTTATGATTGTCTTGCGAAAGGAGAGACGAAATGTGTTATTCTTTACATAGGACGTCCGAATCATACATCCGTCATACGTCAGGAAACTAATATTTGACAGGGTTGTTTGTTTAGGAATATAAATTATGATGACTTGTCTTGTTGTTCTTCATATAAATGGCAGTGTATTGTTTGATATCTTAGGAGTTACTCTTTTCATTTGAATGTTGTCATAAACCGGAAAACTTCGATTGGTGACGAGCGTTAATCATCCATTCGACAAAACTTTAGAATAAAATAGATTATAAATTCATCTACAGCCCCAAAACAAAAGAATAAAAATACAGGATAGGTACATTTAAAACAGAAAAACAAACCAAAAAAATGGTGTTTTGAGAGCAGGCTAAGTCTCGTCTGCACCACGTCGACTGGTTCACAGATATGTTTCCAACCTGCCCTCTAGCACTCAGTACTATTTAGGAAGAGTGTGAACCTACGGCTTTTCATACAAAAGGCGATATCGATTTCCACCGTTTTGGTTTTTTCATAAATAAATTCAATTTTATTCAATGATATTAAACAACCAAAGATGCGTCTTTCAAGCCCAAAATTTAAACCTAGAAAGCAACCCAATTGGGTTGCTTTCAATTAGTCATGCGCGGACTTTTGGCCGAGTAACACATGTCGTGCTCTATTGAAAATGTTCTCAAAAAAGCCATTCTTGAGCCAAATGTCGGTTCATAATACTTACTACAAATAAAATAAAAGGAAGAACTGATGCTTTATTTCATTTGTAGGTACATTCAACGTAAATAGAAGTACTAAAATGCATTTATTTTGTTCATACATGATCGCCATATTCCAAATTAATGAGTAATATCTGCACGTCAAATGTCACCTAAAGCTGCACTGGCCGAAAAGAAACGAAAAAAGAAGAAAATTATCGAAGACACGTTTTTAAAACGCGTTGATTATGGATATAACGTGTCTTTCTATAATATGTCATTGGTTTTATTGTTGTTTCACTATTTTCATACATATTTCGGCGATTATTTGACTTTGTTGATATTTAATCAATATTCAAAAAACGTATAGACCTAGATTTTGTTCTGACTGACAACCAATCAAAAGTTAATCAAAATCGGTTAACATTTAAGGTGTGGAAATCCTTATCGGCTTTTGTATGAAAACGGTGATTTTTGCCGTTGGTTCACAGTCCTCTTAATACGGGTATCCTTTTTATTGCGTAAAATTTTTACGCATAAATGACAATGGACATAATGTAATTTTAGTATAATGCAACTTTTGACCTAACTGTTGGTTGGCATAAATTTGACGTAAAAATAATTTCGGCATTTGTAGGGTATAAAGTTTATTAGTCCTAAAAGTAGAAACATAATTTCATTTATCATATTTTAAACTTGCATTATCATCATTTTACATGACGATTAAAGTCGGAATGCACAACGTTTAGCTGTCAAAGTGTTACGTTTATTTATTTCTTTATTTATGGCAGATTGAGTGATATAAGGCAGGAAAAACAGTGTAGTAATAGATGAAAGACAAGCAGACTAGCCATTTTTAGGGAGGCCGGGGGCCGGGCACAGTAAAACAGCCACTCATTTTAAATGATTGGTAAATGAGTTTATATCCCGAATGGCCTAACGATTCAGAAGTCGTTAAGCCGCGATTTTTTTGGAAAGTTCCCCAGGGGAGGATAACATAATATGGATAGATATTATAACAAATAAAAAATACATTTTTTTTCTTTATTTTGCGTTAAATAAATGAAGTTTTATCACTTCACTTAATGGTTTTCAGTTTATTATGCTTAAAAACTTTATGCCAACCACTTAAAGCCAATATTATTATTACGCATTAAAATATTATGCATAAAACCTTTATACTTTGATATTGTTGTGCAAAACTTGTTATGCTTATCGACTTTATGACACATTATAAGTATGCATATACTATGATAATTATGCAAGGTTAGAATTAAGGAGCTTTATAAAACCCGGCCTAAATAAAACATGCACATGAAGCGATTACGACTTAATTATGCTCAACATCCGACCTATAAAATATTAAATTTTGATCGCCACTTTAATTATGTTATCTATGTACCAAAGTTATTGAGTTGGGCTCTATTTGGAACATTTTTTCGAAATTGAAATTTTGATTCGATTGCTTGTATTGACAGTGCCATCTCTGAGAGAACAGCGAAAGTTCGTGTTTCATGCGTTACGCTTAAACTATTCCCGAGTGGCTAGCTTGTCAAAGATGAAAGTTTGTATTTTCACCAACAGATGGCTTCTCTTTGCTGATTACACCTTGGAAAAAGAATATTATTGTGCTTTGGTTGTGTAAAGAAATAAGGAGAGTTAAAGTTTAATTAGTATTAAAACTCTTTTTATTATTATCATTAGGTACATCAAAAAACTGCTCGGTTTAATTTAATTTGAATAATACCTACTTTCAATTCAATCGATTGTAATCTTTCGGTATTTCACAGAGCTATCGCTCTTCATATCTTAAACAGATGGTTTCGTTTCTTAATTATTAACGTAATTTAATTAATAACATGCTGCAATAATTGAGTAGATCAATACGTTTGATACAAGATAAAAGTCATTAAAATGGCGATCTTGTAGCGTGCTAGTAAAAGCCACTTAGTTGCATATTATTAAATAATTTCCATTTAATTTAAGCACTTGATTGGAACTTTAATGTATTATATCGTGCGAATTTATTTTAGATTTTTAAGTACTCTCTTTTGAATAAAGTACAATGAATTATAGACGCGATATTGCTTTGAAAATGATTTTATTGTTTTAGGCAGCTAGATACATACTCTTTAAGAAATTAAAAATTAACTTGTATCATTACAATAAAATGAAAAAGAACTGATACAGGTAGAAAATAAACGTGAAATTCAAAATTGTATTTTTTTTTTGTCTGTTTGTATGCACCTAGTTATGTCTGTTTGTGCGTTTGTTGTTAATAGGTTTCACAAGAAAACAACTGTAAGGGATTTAGTCTCAGTCCGACCCTGACCTATAACAACTGGAAAGGCCTTGAAAGGATCGCAATTCGGTCAATAAAAATACTTAATAGATTCTCGCAATCCTAAGAAATAAATAATATCATTGTATTTATTTGTTTGAGTCCAACTAAATGTAAGTATGTCAAATAAAAGGATCGCTTCTGTTTGTTGTGATAGATATTGATACCAAAATAAAATATCAAGTGTGATTCGGCCCAAAGGGTTCCGTACCATTGTACTTCGTTCTGCTTTTTATAGCTTTTATAGGCTTAGCTTGATAGCTAAAATTAAAGCCGTTTTGTGAATGAAGAATTGCATAACAGTAGGAAAATAACTATTTTCGCGGATTAGAAAACTTTTAGTTACATATAATCTGCTTAGAATCAAGAACACTACTGTTTCTGATAGGACAAAAATCTCAGGGTCAGTTGTATTACTTTACGTACATTCATGTACCAAAACAAAACACACACACACACACACTTGTAACAAAACTGACTACGAAACTATGTAACATTTAGGACACTAATTCCTCTTATTCCGTGCGGACATGACATAACCCCAAATAACCATGCTCTGAAAAAAAAGGTCATTTATTTTATGTTTATTTATTCATAATAAATCTTTAAGCATGTTAACTACAAAAATAATTAAATAGAAAAAGTGAAAATAAAATTATTACTTTCTCTAATTTTCTCTCAAATATTAGGTAAATACCAGCTATATTAAGTGAATGTCTCATTCTTCCAAGTAAATTGAATATGCCATAACAACAGGTACTCTGGGAAAATTTCAGGTTGCTAACTGTTTCTGGGATTGAGTTCTAGACTCGCTAATAGGGTTCCGTTGTTATCCTCTCGGTACCCTAAAACTGATAAGACGAGCAGGTGCTTTTCATGTCTCAAAGAGAACAAAGTGAGCCTACTGTTCTTGATACTTTACGTGACGCCGTGACAATGGATTTAGGGCGAGCTGCGCGTGCGTCTATGAGCCGTGCTTGAGATGCGCGAGACATCGAGCTGTGGCGATCGACAAACAAACAGAATAATAACGCAATAGAAACCAAGTCCGCGCACACAATTTGAAGCAACAAAATCGGAGCCATGTAAGGTTTTTTTTTTTTAAGGCTCCAAATTCATACAAACGCCGGGACGCTCCCATATCTCTTTACTATATTTGATAGTTTTTCATATTCGTATATTTGTATTATGAAATGACATGAAATGTTAAATATATTTCAAATTGTTTCTTTTTGATATTTGGAGATCTTACATCTCCATCTTTATACTTGACCGTGGAGACAGACTGTCTACACCTCCATTTAACCTAGATTAATCGATTTAGATGTTTCTTTGTTTCAATCATTATTTTTATTATTATGACCCTTAGAGACTTTATTATACATCTCTAAATTACTTAACTTGTCCAGACGCGGAGACTATACATCTCCCTTATTAATTATTTATTATAATTAATTTGTACCCATTAGGTTTTGATGTTGCACTTTTTGTGTTAGTTTTTAGATAAAACTCTACCGCCAAAGTTGAAAAAAGACTTTCTGCTGAGTTCCTTGCGGCGTTTCTTCTCAGCAGATGTCACCTTTCGAAGCGCTGGTAGATTCAGACATGTAAAAGAGCCCATGTGGCCTACTTGCAAAATAAATATTTTCATTTTCATTTTCATAGTGTCAAATGTCAAAGCGCACCGCTTTATTGCTTCAATTTTGTCAGGGCGATTGTATGTAAACTATCCTTCTATGGTTTGTAATTCTATGCAAACAAATGACGTTGACAACGAATTTTGATACTTGGTAGTCTTTATTTTAACCTTTCGCCGCTAGGTAATTTCTAGGGATCTTTTCCAGTGATTTGATTCTAGTGGCTGATCAGCGCAACAAGCCAAACTTTAATTTAAACTCTGAGGACAAAGTAATTCGGTTCAAACTGGAATGCGTCTCTCATCGTTTATCAGCCGCTGCGTACTTTAGAGAATTCCTCCTTTGAGTTAACTTTGAAAAAATACATTTAAAGATAAAACTGACGACTGTTATATCTGCGCTGTTGACCGTTGAATAGTTCTTTTATCTGGATCTAACCCTGGATGTCGATTCAGCTCATGCTTGCCATAAAAATGCATTGTCATCGGAACTGAAGCAATCTGTAAAAACTCAGTTTCGTAGAATATGAGAAAGTGGTGCTAATTCAGTTTGCAAGATTCGACCCGAACATACATACATACAAACATTGCAAGTTAATAAAAAGCTTGTAAAAATATATATAAAAAACGTAAAACATATAGTACTCAATTAGGAGTGGAATGGTGATGATAATAAAATTAGTAGTGTGGATGAACTTTCCAAAAATTTAATAGTTAAACTTTTGAGTTTCAGTAGTTACTTAGTACTTTCAATTAGTTTTAAAACATGTATTTCGGCAGTTAACTCTAAACTTTCGTATTTTGGACATATACTTATAAGAGTACTCGGTATATTTGAAAACTGAAACGTTTATCGATCTTTCCATCTGTATGTCAGCGTATTTTCTTTCGGATTAAACGCGTCGTCATCATTTTATATTAAGAGATTGACGGAATGAGATACAATTTCTTCTCAATCATCAGCTATGTTAACAAAAATCTTTTGTTAAAAGTGGTTACTTAACAGCATGATGGCTTTTTTACAATATATATGATTATGTAATGGTGGAGTTTGGTGTGAAGTTTAACAAAAATTTGTTAACTTTAAATTTTCTTTGGAGAGAGACATAGTAGAGGATGTAAAAGCGTGTAAACATACTCAATACAAAAAGTTGTTTCAATAATCAAGTAAAAGAAATAAATACGCAGAATAGTTTTGTTTCCGTACAATTGTAAATTATAAAAAAAATGGTAAAGTTATTGATGATCCGCATTTACTTGCTTTTTACATCGGTTGCAAGAACTTATACTTTCCTGTTTTTCATTATCAAAAATGTATTTTTACTAAAAAAAAAGGCTTCTACCCGCGACTTCCCCCTCCTAGAATTAGTTTTGCACTAGTTCCTCGGGAACTGTGATTTTTTCCAGGATGAAAAGTATCCAATGTCCTTTCCCAGATCCGCGACTATAACCTTGCCAAATTTCATCCAAATCAGTTAAGCGATTGTGCCTTAAAACATATTATACCGACATAGTTGGTTTTACGTATGAATTACTGGACTGAACTAACTTTTACCTACATTAATACTTGTTAATTAACAGAAACAAACATACAGCTAAGGACGAAGGATTCAACGTTAATTATTGTAATAAGATGCAGCAACGTGCATCGCACACAAAGACATAGAAAGCGAATTCTCCATAATTGCATTCGGGACACGCTCTGTAGGTCAGAGAAGCGAAACTTTAAACGAAGGTAGATTATCCTGCCTGGTATCTTTATTTAAATACAAGCTGTTGCCCGCGACTTTATCTTCATGGAATTTGTTTATAGCCATAACCCCAGGACTTTGCATCTGGGATAAATAGTAACCTATGTTCATTTCCGGTTCTCCAACTTTCGCGATGCAAAAAATCAAGTCAATCCATTGTTGCGTTTTGACCTGAAAGAAGAACAAACACATGCTCGTGTTTATAATAATTATGTTTGAAAAAACGACTCCTAATTTAAAACAAGTTTAAAAATCAAGTTTTCTTTCAAAAGGAAGTTGTTTCCTCTGTTTTACAACCATTAAGTTTTGGTAAATCAAGGATTTTTTTTAGCACTTCAATACACGACACGTTAATTCAAGTCAATAATACAAAATTAACTACAGTGTTAAAACAGACAGCATGTAAATGCAAAACAAAACTTTCGTCAAAAAGAAGCAACCATGATAGCATCAAATCTGTGGCACACAAATCACCCTTAATTTATCCTAAGAGGGGCAAAACCGACGTTTTGTTAAAAGAACATAGGTTCCCAAGCACACGGCAGGTAACAATGAGGTTCTCACAATAATAATGTCCCCGATCGCACTTAATGAGATTTAGAAGTGCTAGAGACCTAAATGGCTTGATGGAAGATGAACATGCTGATAATATTATCATTTAACAATAGTCGAGTCCGTTGGATGCTGTCAGTGCAGGAGTGGACGTGGCGATCTTTGGGAGAGATCCTGGTCAGCAGTGGCTGTTTTTCCCTGACTTTTTTTATAAAACTGATCAGAGATTGACCTCAGTCTCACCTCATGGTAAGCGATAACGAGGCCGAAGATGTAGCTCGTTGGTTCAGTAACAGCCTATTTAATCTTATTTTGAAGAGACCAAAATTATATTTGACAGGAAATACAGATGACGCGAGTGAATTCCAGTCCTTAGCGAAGGATGAAGCGAATCACTTCGTGCGAATGAATGGAATAACGAAACTATAAGGATGAAGACGCTTCCGACGTCCGGACATTCAGTGGTAGAACGTAAAGGGTAGAATCAAATCGTGTATTTCCTGCGCACACTCCCTCAAATATAACCGATAGAAAACAGATAAACTAGGAACTCTGCGATGGTGTCTAAGGCTTTGTAATTTAACCCCAACTGATAGAGCAGCACCAATGAGTCTACGAGCCCGCCGCTCTACTGAATCCAAAGCTGCAGTGGCGACATGATGAAGATATAGGTAGGTACCTCAAAATAAAGAAAGGAATGTAAAAAAACTAACCATTTTAGATAATATATAAGCAGGAACAGAGTATTAGTAAAAAACTATAATATTTGCAGATGACTATAAAGAAATAAGCACTGCTAATCAAAAAATAACCCTAATTGAATTGTAATAAGTCCATAATGTGTTAGGACACAACGAAAATGTATTGTTCATTTGTTCTTGTAATGTCATGTTATTATTGTGCTTATACATAGATTTTATTTTGTTAACGTAGAGGTGAAAACATGTAATCTTCGAGCTTTACATTCTATATTAAAAACAATTATCTAAAAGTTCTTATAATTTTACGACAATAATTTTTATCACCTACAGCTATAACTGTTGCATCTATTTCAAGAAATGTAAAATTGTTCACGTGCATTTTAGTAAATGAAATTAGAACAGTTTCAAAATTATAAATTCATATTGATCGTTTACCAAGCTAAACTGTGTCACCTATGTATGTTTAAATTTCATTCGGAGTATGTGTGTGAAGTACGCACCAATATAGATTCAATACTCTCACTACTTTAGATTTCTATAAATTAGCATTTGAAATCGTAGCAAGGCGACATTGTCAATATATTATTCTATCATTATTTACATTAAATTTGCATGAGCGATAAAGATTTCTCTCTATGTAAGACATTTTATGTTCGAAAAATGTGCACTGCTGGGAATAGGCCCCAATGATGGATCCAGCGGAGTCCGTCCATCTTCACCAGGCCGCCAGTCCACCGCGTGGGTGGCTTTTCCCTTCCAGTACGCGGTCGCCACTAAGAACTCTTCAGCCCAATCAGCCATCTAACATTGTGAAGCAACTACCAAACTATAAAGCTATTAATCTATTTAACAGGCTGCCAGTTGAGCTAAAAACGATTGTCAACAGTAGGATTTTCAACGCAAGACTCAAGGAGGTTCTGTTAAAAAAGTCCTACTACTCAGTCTTAGACTTTATGGAAGATAGGTAGTTAGTTATCATTTGACATTAAATTATAATTTTACGGCCGTAAGTTATTCGTTTTTATTAATTTATTATAACTATCAATCCTCGTTTTGTTCGATTGTCTATTTCTCTAATGCTAATGTTGACATCTAATTATGTTTTTTATTTAGTTTTTATTTAGTTTTTATTAATTGTGTATATCATGTTTATCTTCTAAGTAGGTTAAGTATTACATTCAGACACAACATAATTTATTAATTTAATAAATCAATGAAATGAAATCTGTTCTACGAGCAATTTGACGTTCTATTTGACGACGCGGTTAGCTTAGGTGGGAGTGACCCTGCCTCCGAAGCTAGCGTCCCGGGTTCGATCCCCTATTCGGGCAAATATTTGTGTGATAAGCACGAATGTTTGTTCCTGAGTCTTGGATGTTTCCTATGTATTTAAGTATTTATTTCTCTATATAAGTATGTACCGTCGTCTAGTACCCATAACACAAGCCTGTAGAGCTTCCTTTGGGACTAGATCAATTTGTGTAAAAGATTGTCCCCTGATTTATTATTATTGATGTGCCCCGCCAACTTTTACTTAAGTTCAGCAATTCTTATCTTCGGACTGAACACACTTTTACAGTTTTTTTTGCTGAACCAAAGTGTAGAAGAGCTATTGCAGAGAATTGCAGTTTAATAAAATGCATCCGTTGATTTCTATAGTTATATCTCTTGTATCGGCTATAAATATTTTTCTATATACTTGTACAGAATGAGATTTGATGAATAACGAATCTCCTGCGAAGTGAGTTTATACTAAAGATAATATGATTATGACTTTATAATTTACTCATATTTTATAAAAAAAGATACAGTAGCTTTTCATATTTTAATACTCAATTTTTAATTTAATAATGTTACATAATGCTCACAAAAGAGCGTCAATCAAAGTGCGTATACGATTTTTTTTCTATTTGTAGAAAGAAATCACTTTCGAACCCAACAACAAAGCTTTAAAAAAAACTGATACCAAGCAAAGTATCAAAACAAACCGCACATCTTAAGTACTGGAAAGTGAACTATGCTTTCAAATGCCATTGTAAATTGTACTGTATCTCTTTACAAAGAAGGTTTATTTGAGTTTGCGCGCTAGTTTGTACAGCACGAGGCGTGCTTTTGAAGTAGAACCACCATTGCGCTGTTAACAAGAGTATGGGACAGACGTCAGTTGTTTTTTGAATATTCGAAAAATTGTGTGTGTGACAACGGACTTGTTTGAAATTGTGACTGAAAAAAAAAGTGATTTAATAACGACGTATTTTAATTGGGGCTTAATTTTATTACCTAATTGCTCTTGGTAAGTTACTATTTTTTAAATTTCTACATATATTTTATTTATTTTGTTATTAAGGTGAATTAGCTTTTAATTTGATTGTTCCCGCCGTAAAATAAAAACTGTTACCTACATCAAATATGTGTTAACAATTTGACATACGTTTTATGAAGAAAGGTGACATTCTATAATTATACAACCTAATATATAGGTATAATTATATAACATAAAATATAACAATATTAATATATATATAAATGGATTTCCAATCATTTTGGCTATACCCATTTAAGTGCAGCAATCATATTCTTTTTCATTTATATTTGCATTTAATTGTATTTAAACCGTCTCTGATATAAAGCCCAGGGTGAGGTTTTAATGCTAGCATAAACATATAGGACTACTGTCAGGACCTCTATTCGATATCGGAAATTCTTTTGCTAGGGTATTGTAGCTCTTATTAACTTGACAGTAGAGGCTGCCGGATCGTAAAACATGATTAACTGTTTCTTATGTTACTTTAAATACCATAGACTTCATAGATGTTCCTGTAATTTATAGGTAAAGAACTGATTTGTGTATTTTTTCACGCGGGTTGTGCGCGGACTACTTTGACCGCAACCGCACTTGACCCCTGAAGAAGGACTCTATACGAGTCCGAAACATGTCGGGCTATTTCTGACAATAATTCGTGAGTGTTTATTTCTACTGTTCATATTAGTGGGCTTATATCCTTGGTATTTGCCATTAACGGAACCCGAGGGTTGTAGTAAACCATGTCATAAAACCGTCACACCGCAATTATTGAGTCGGCCCAATTGCAGTCATTATGCGATTACCATCGCACGCGCAGCCGCTGAGACTATCTCAACTATACGTAGAATTATGAAAAATATACAAAATTTAACCGAAGAGCAAAACCGGGGAGTAAACCTACGAATTTCTTGAATTAGGAACTGCTTCTAAACTATTTAATCCTATTTAAGACGAGTGTGAACCTACGGCTTTTGATACAAAAGGCGATAACGATTTCCACCCCTTAAATTTTAACCGGGTTGACCAATTTCTAAAAGGTTGTCTAGGTTTATGCGTTTTGATTATTTCACCATAATCAATACATTTAGTTTTATTGCTGTTTCAGTATTCTCATACAAAACTATTTATGCGATTATTTGACTATGTTGATCTTTGTTCATCTGTGTATTAAAATAACGTATAGTCTTAGATTTTGTTCTGACTGACAATCTATCAAAAATTTGTCAGAATCAGTAAACATTTAAGGGGTGGAAATCTTTATCGCCTTTTGTGTGAATCGGCAGATTTTTGCCGTTGGTTCACAGCACAGTCCTCTTAAGACGAAAGTCGTTTTGTTATAAGTTTCCATAGTAAAAAGGTAATAAAATAAAGAGGTACCTGCTAAAAACATTACCCTCCATTTAAACACGGCCGCAACCGTGTAAATTGCGGGCAATAATACTCCGCTTCTTTAGAATAGTGCAAGATAATGATATCAATAATTATTGAAAGTAACGTTTAAAAGATACACACTGCTTTAAGTTTGAATAATAATTTAACAAACAACCAATCATAGCCAATCATAAAAAAAATCCCTCGAATGATTGGTTGAAACTGGCAGCATAACGAATTTCCATTAGCCTTGGGGAACATGTCATATCTTGACATCTATTCAACATTTCCTAAGCGAAATCGCGTAAGGACTTTATGGAGACCTTTGCTATCTAGTTAATAATAGCTAGATATGCCATCTATTATGGTTAATAAGAGATGATATAGTAAAGATAAGTCGAATAGGTGGTAATTAACACGAATAAACATATATCTCGAAATATTGAATTGTTAGTTGCAATTAAACTCAATAAATCTTTAAATTATTGTTATAAAGCAAGAAATTACTTGAACACTGTGATCGTTTCAGTACGATAATCGTCGGTTCCAAAGCTATGGCAAGAAATACGGGATTAGAAGGTTATAGCAATGATATTGCAAAAAAACTGAAAGATAAATCAAGGCATAAATAACCTGTGTCTTAAAAGATAAATGAATTCAGTTTAAAATTGAAAATTGTGACACCTTCTAAAACCACTGCAAAATTTCAGCGGTATCGCAATGCTGATACGTTGGGCGAGGAAGCTGCCGACCCTGTGGCTAACCGTGGAGTCACCCAGGGTATTGTTAACTCTTACAGAGGTTGAGACCACCAGCTGGGTCCTCAAAGGTGTTTTGGCCCAAGAAGCAACAGTGTTCATGTACCAAATCCTACGAATATTACAAAATTGCATTGTATGTGAAGATGTTTGGCTGGTTGGATGTTTGTTCCTCAATAACGAGCCAACAGCTGGAGATTTGGATGAAATTTGGCAGACAGATAAACCATATCTTGGAATAAAACATAGTATACTCTTTATTGCGATAATATATTCCAGTGGGACTATTTGCACAGAAATAGCGGGTAATGCTAGTAATGATATGGACCTAGAGTTGAGGAATTTACTAAAGTGAATTCATCCTTACTTGTCCTATTTGGTAAACAAGTTTCTAACCTCAAAATGCACCTTTTTTGGGTAAAACAGCTATTCCTGCGGAAATTAAGCAACCAGAGATAATATGTTACATAATAATATACTTGACGACGCGGATAGCCTAGTTGGTAGTGACCCTGCCTCCGACGCAAGCGTCCCGGGTTCGATCCCCGGTAAGGGCAAATATTTGTGTGATGAGCACGAATGGTTGTTCCTGAGTCTTGGATGTTTCCTATGTATTTAAGTATTTATTTCTCTATATAAGTATTTATATCGTCGTCTAGTACTCATAACAAAAGCCTTTAGAGCTTACTTTGGGACTAGGTCGATTTGTGTAAAGATTGGTCCCTGATGTATTTATTATTTATTTATTTATAAATATGTGACCATTTTGCTAATTTTTCACCTATGATTGCTTTACTTAAGATAAAATTGCATTTTGAGGTTAGAAACTTGTTTACCAAATAAGACAAGTAACGCTCAACAGACCTTTAGAGACCGTCAAACTTTTACAGATTGTAAGAAGCGTTTCAAGCGTATCCATTTAACACACGTAATTACATGTACGTTCCAATTAAAATAAAACGTCGATTAAACCTACCAGTTACACTAATGAAACAATGTCGAACACTCATTTTACTAAACCAATCGGAACACTTTCATAAATATTCTAGTCAATAAGTTTTACCTGGAAACGCTCTCTCCATACGACTGTAATTTTAATTCTTATTCCAGAAACATAAGGTTTGATTTAATATGATCGCGTGCATCGTTAGTTAGATACTTTGATACGGATAGATGGAGATTTTATGGTTGTAGAAAGGTTTTTTTGGTAACTAAGAAATTGCCAATTCCGCAATTAATAGAAATAAAATAAATGGAAGGGCCTTTTGGAATCAAGCAGGTGTGCTAAATTTTTAGTAATACTACAGAAAGTATTTTTAATACTTTCTTAGGGTTCCGTACCCGAAGGAATCAACGGGACCCTATTACTTACTAAGCCTACAACGTTCGTCCGTCCGTCCGTCTGTCAAAGTCCTCTAGCTCAGCAACGGTAAGAGCTAAAAGGTTGATATTTTCCCAGAATATGTCTTGCTTTGGCATACTACCAAATAATAAAAATATCAAAAAAATTAAGCCTTAGAAGCCCCTACATTGATACACTAAAAATTTACTGATTTTAGACCACAAAATTTGTCTATAATGAGTCAACCAATTCCAGCTGTATTTCCAAAACGGCTAAGTTTCAGCTATCAAAGGCCTGATTCTAGTTTATACTCTATAGCCCTTAGATTATAGAAGTAAAAGATACGCTGTAAATTAATTGAACCTACGACTGTAATGCTACACTGCTCCCGCAAACATCAGCGCCCTAATGAAAAAACAAGATGGCTGTATTTTATTAGTACGTCGATTTCAAATATGTCTTTTCGCCTTACGTCAGCCAGTGACAAAACCAAATGACCAAATGAATGAGATGACCAAATTAAGAAGATTGTAATAATGCTGTCACAAATAAACACTAAATTGCCAATATTATTTAGTATCATAACCTTACAGGCCAAACAAATGCGCATGTGTTTTGTATCAATCCGTGGCCTGTATAGTTGACGTTTTAGGCGGCATGGCTTGACGGTTTCAACGTTTACTCTATTAGTATTCTATACTCTAAGCTATAGCCAAACAACAAATATCAATTCAATGGTGTTCTGTACTTATAGATGTGAAAAATATATTGAAAACAAATGAAAAATTACCGCTGCAGCTTAACAATCTGACAAAGTGCCAACTTAGTTGCAACTGTCAAAGTTCTTGATTGGTTGAGACCATGCCAAATTGGCGTAGTACAGAACCCTCGGTGCGCGAGTCCAACTCGCACTTGATCTCTATGACTATCTCTTTCGTCGGCACTAGTGTGAGAGAGACGCACTTAGAGATAAGACGGTCTATCTTATCTTTGTGTCATTCATGTTAGGGCCGCTGGCGGAGATGAAAAGTTGCCAAAAAATGTCGGCAATTTTTATAATTACTTAAAACTTTACAATTACTTTGTATTCAAGCGAAAATGTAAGTATGATATATTTTTCTGATTTCTTAATATTTAAAAATACAGCAATACCCACAAAAGAAAATGAAAACATAAGAGGTTAGCATTCCAGAATCGCCTGTATGCACTTGGTATTTATAACTGTAGATCCATTGTGTCTGTTGTACGTGTTTGTATTATCCTTAGAAAGCTTACAGTCGGGTCGTCGCTGATGCATACAGCCACAAACAGGTCGTGATTCTCTTGAATAAAACTTCGTTCATGAACTCGTCGGCGATCCTAACTTGACCCGTCAGTGCGTATAAACTGCATGTTCGTGCGGGTCTTCGACCTTGGTCGTATTACGACGCAGCCGGCCACGGACATAGGTACCTAACTCCGCTTAATTCGTACGAGTGCGCAGGTCAATTTATGATTGTCAGATGAAAATGAGAGATGAAATGAGCGACAAGATTTGTTAGATAATAACACAGCGCTGACGCAGTTCTGTGCACGATAGAGATTCACACTACAGTGCATAAGGTGCATGGGCCAATGAGATTTCTTATCTGATCGTTGCATTATATGAATGCGCTTTGTGTTAAAACTATTTAAAGCGGACAGACTAGCGATAACAAAGCACACTTTCCATACAAATGTAAATGATCCTTTTCAATTAAATTATATATCCGTGAGCTGTAGACTTGGCAACAACCTTAACGTTGCCGTTGGAAAACTGTTATCCCCATACATCGACATAGGTCGCGGTCAGTTTATCAACACCGCAAATAACTTTTTAATCGCAAAAACCCCCATATATCCGCCATTTTGAAAAATTTCGAAAATTGAATCATGAAAAATTATCTATATAATTATCGAACCTGCTTACAATATTTCACGAGAATCGGTTGAGAAATGCGACCAGCGCCTCTATTCGGGAACGCTAAGTGATTCTTTAGCGATTCGAAAGCGAGATTTCTCATCTCGCTCTTACGCAATACGCGTCGTGCGGAAGAGTGGGATGTGAAATCTCGCTTACGAGTCGCTACAACACCACTTAGCGTTCCCGAATATAGGCGCAGGGCGTCTTTTCGGGAACGTCTAAGTGATATTGTAGCGACTCGCGAGCGAGATTCGCATCCCGCTCTTACGCATTACGCATCGTGATTAAGAGTGGGATGAGAATCTTGCTCTCGAGTCGCTACAAGATCACTTAGACGTTCTCGAATAGAGGCGCCGTAGAGGAGAACAGCCATAGACATCCGCCGTCCCGACATACGAAAGCATTTTTGCCCAAGCTGAAACGGAGACGCTTCGCTCGCTCGGTAAATAAGGAGATTATAGTTAGTAGACTATAGTTATAGACAAGTAAACCTTAGAAACAGTATTTTTTTTAATTTATAGGTCGTCATGATTGTGCTAAAAATATTGAAATCTCCATACACATAGTTACGAAAATATTCTATTTATTCTTTGGTAACTGTTTTTTTAAGTTTGTTATTTGTTTTTAAATGGCCTAGAGGTACTTACTTAACTAACTCATATCATTGCGGGGAGGGTCCGTGGGATCAAAGTCAAGGTACTGTTAAAGTACTGCTAGCTAACATATCAAATTAATTAAATGATAATGAAAAATGTAAGCGTTGGAAACAATGCGAAATTGTGCCCCGCAGTAGAAAAAACGGACCGATATGGCCAATAAACATGTTTACTGACGGAAACAAAACGAATACAAAATAATGTTAATATTAATAATAATAAACCATTTATTTCAGGCATCAGTGGCCCATATATAAATACCTTACAGACTAACATAAAATAACTTAAAAGTAATTAAAATTATTTAGGGGACGAAAAGGTGTGGCTCCTTAGCGTCGTCCTACCTGGAGTCATGTCCTGGACAGGCGAGGTGCCCCGGAAGTGACTGAACACGACACCCTTCGGCCAGAACCGGACACGTGACGCCCAAAACTAACATTATGATCAGAACCTATTTCAATATTTATTTAACAAATATTTAACAATCATATCAAAGCCAAATGCGTTTAAAACCCCATTAGACAAGGTAATAACTATATTAAAATTGTCTTTATCGTGACGAACTCTTGTTTTCTTTCGGCGATTATTTTTGCCCCAATTTTGTTGTAAGTCGTGCGTCTAGTGTCCCCGATGTTCATTTATTTTGACATACGAAAAAAATAAATGAAAGTGAATGAAAATTTGAGCTCTGTAAAGGGAGCGGGGAAAATGATAATTATCGTTTCTCCAATTAGGGAATGCGTTCATGTAAGTGTGTGTGTTTTATACATCAATAACCTGGTTTTGTAGTGGTAGAGCCAAACAGTAATCCTCACTAGATGAATACTGTTCGAATGGGCCGGCTCGACCGGGGTAGTACCACACTCTCACAGAATATCGGCGTAAAGTAATAGCTTGCTATTGCGTTTCGTACGGTGAGTGACGAGATCCGGAGGCCTATTCCCTCATCCCCATCCCATCCCCATTCCCCATCCACCCTTGACTGGCAACGCATTGGCAGCACCTCGGTGTTGCAGATGTCCATGGGCGGCGGTGACCACTTTCCATCAGGTGGGCCGTCAGCTCGTTTGTCAGTAAATTGACATAAAAAAAAAAAAAAAAAAAGAGCCCACATATGACTAGATTAAGCACCTCATTTTGCATAAATCAGAACTGATCTCTATGACGTTGGGTTTCATTTTAAAATAGCTCGCTCTCAGCCGTGGCTGTTACAACCACCGCGCGCGCACGCGTTCACGAAAATCTGAGTTTTTTGCTGTTTATTAGAGAACCATAACATCTATTAAAAAATCCTTTTTAGCGAATTGAGAAGTCGTTGTTACTCAACTATTTAACCAAATATCAGCGTTAAAGACCATAGGGTTTCTAAGATTCAACCAAAAATATGTTAAAAAGCGTTATATTTGAAAAATAAAAGTATCGAGGTTTTTATTACCAATCGTGTTTTCACGTTTAAGCATTTCAAGAACAAATGTTCAAGTTTAATATGTTCAAACAACAAAACAAACACGTAGTCCCTGTCAGTATTGAAATCTAGATCGCCAAACGTCGCAACCTTAGCATATGTGGCCTCTTAATTAAATTCAATAAATAATAATAAAAAGCGAATACACTGACGGATAGAATCGGTGACTTTGTTTTATCGGTATCGATTAGATTTATAAATATATAAATTTTCCTATTTTCGTCTCTATTTAAGGTACAAGATAATCGTATTCTTGATGTAGACGACATCTTTATTTTCGAAATATTAGAAATACATTTCGTATACTGGGGTGTACCTTCAGCATGACATTACGTCGGAAACGGTTGAGATATGTTTACTTTCATTTGACTATTTTTATCATCTAATTTTATTAAATTCGTATTTCAACCATGGTTCTCATAGTTACGTGAATTATGTCAGTCAAATCTTTATATTATAATAAAATACAATTTTATCTTCTCCAGTAGCTGTTATTCACAAAATTCAAAAGAAGGACAGCTTGACGAGATATATTCTACATTAAAGTAGTCATGTCACTGACACAACCAGGGCCTGTAATTGGGAACGTCCAAGTGATATTGTAGCGACGCGCTAGCGAAATTCTCATCCCACTTTTCCGCACGATGCGTAATGCGTAAGACGCTTGGACGTTCCCGAATAGAGGCGCTAGCCGTATCTTTGTATCTTTTATTATTTCTCTCATCACCAATATACATACACGTCCACGAAAGAAAGATCTCGAAAACAATTGAAATGCTAAGGAATAATAAAATTTCTGCATCTGTTTTATAACGGGTCATAGAATGTTGTTGACATTTTATAATTATGCAGTCATGCAATGCTTACAGTTAGAGCCATTTGAGTTTCTCACAGTTTTGTGTTGCTTGATAACAAGGGAAAGGCGAAGCAAAGTGTGTCCGTAACAAGCAAGATGGTATTATCTTACCATTTAAAACAAGTCTTTTACGCGGTTTTAAAATTTTAAACCATATTGTTATGATCATTTTAAGTGTTATTAAGCAGGGTCAATACTGTAAAACCAAAATTGTCTTTGAGAGAGCTTATTATACTTTGTTGTAGATAGCTTGACCCAAATAAATAGTTATCGTTTGGTACTCCTCTGCTGCATTGGGATTGAAGAAATAGCATAGAATGCGTGCAGATGCTTATCATCCTGGCATGTCGTAAAAGTCGACTAAGGGACGGGTCCTCTCCAACATGATGGACTATCTGTATGGGCGATGGGCTGATCACCTGTCACCATACGGTTCATCATACCATCTTAGGACTAATTAATCGAACGTGGCCACAAGTAGTCTTGTGGCTCTGCCCACCCCATTAGGGATTTCGGGCGTGATAATATGTATCGTTTGGTATCTGTGGGTTTTTCAAACTATTGTCCGAACATTGAAAACTGGTTCGTACCCTCTCCATCATTTATCTACTATTACTTCAACATTTCTGAAACGTATGCGTTCATCCGTATAAAGGCAGTGATTAATTCTACATTGTCAAACTAGCCTGTTGTTATAGCATATATCATAAAGATTTATTTATCCGCGATTATAATTGCAAATACAACGACATAAAACTTAACGACTCACGTTTTCCTTCTCTCTTTCCAGTCACGCCTCATCAGAAATCATCCTGACATCGTAAAGAACAAATTACTGAAGGAAATGACGATTTTTTACGAGCAACATTACACTCGTACTGCTTAGATGACTCTCACTGATGATGTGATAAAACTATTTCGTAACAAAGACATACCTAATGATGATAAAAAAAATAACTACGGCGTTAAAGTGATTGATACAGAAACACATTAGCGGATAGTTTGTCCGAGAGAACATTAAGCATTTTACAGAAAGGAAAAGTAAGCGAACCTAATATATCATCAGACTAAATTACCAAGAAACGGATGCCGATTAAGATACCAGATACTTAAGAACACGATTGGGCAAAGGTGAAATTAAATGGTCTAACAAGCATGTGATCGCAAGAAATTTTACAAGCATACCTAACCTTTATTACAAAAGGTTAGTCAAGGTATCATTTCTGACATTAGACACGTAATGCCATTCTGCATTTGATGGAGTTACTTTTACTTACGTAATTGGATGGAACGTGACCGAGGGATACCAAGGAATGGCGAGATGTGACTTCGGAGATGGAATGACAGGAGACGCTGCGAAGACTTCTTGGAAGATACACCGATGATTTGGAGGGGTAAGTTTTCATTGTTTATGGCAACATTTCAACTAAATCATAATATTGGAGATAAAATTCTGGTAAAGAGTAAAACCTAAAAGTGCAGATTTTAAAGTGAAGATAGTCATAAGGTTAATATGGAGCAATTGAAAAGTATGAGGTGAATGTACGAGTCAAATTGAAACGTTCGTAATACTTATAGAATTTTCAATGTATTACCAACAAAATAGCTAAAGCCTATTTCAATCTAATATGCTAATAATGTAAAATTTAATATTATAATTATTATGTGTTCTACCATAATAATATTATATTCATCAGAGATAGTTGGTTTAGATTATTAGCTTAAAAAGATCAGCGGCCCTAACATGCATGGCACAAAGATAAATAAGAACCGTTTATCTCTTAGTGCGTTTCTCTCACACTAGTGTCGACGAAAGAGATGTCCATAGAAATAAACGGTGCTAATTTATCTTTGTGGCATGCATGTTAGGGCCGCAGGAAATAATTTATAATAGCCGCTTTTCTATAGGACGTTAGTTTATTTATTAATGTTAAAAATATTACACTCAAATGTATTATATTTTAGATTGTGGTTAAAAATGGTTTGTTTTGTGTGTTTTTTAACACACCCACTCACGATAATATAGCTACAATTATTCTATTCGCATTTTATTGTCAACTCCCGGCATGAGTTTCTGTTGGTTTCTTGTAATTACCATCCTAAATATATGTTTTTGACATATATACTAAAACTAAGCCTACTATGGTTGTATGATTCTCAATTTTTTTTGTTTCCTGTTGTCAATTATATTGGTAAAATATTGTATCCTTTTAACCGCCGAATTTCAATCGAACATGTCCGTGCTATCGCCACCTAAGTATACAAAGTTATACAACACTGTATAAGAGGTTTCTCTTATTCATAAGACTGAGCAAAATGAGCTAGATATTTTGAAACTATCTTAAAATTTCAACAATACTGCATTAACTCAGTTCCATGCACTAAGTTAGGTTAGCTTGTGCAGGCTTTCGAACGGATCATGCGCGGCTTCGGGAAAGTCACGATCAAATTGAAAACCGGATCAGCCTTTATTTGGCATCGACCTTTTAGATTTACGCTAATCTAAATTCGATTAGGTAATTCCTTTTGATCGAGTGAAATCAAAATGTATTACGTCATCGTTATTGTTATTGTTATTATTATCATTTTGTGGGATTTTTTTAGATAACCGTTTCAAATCAGACAATATTTAAACATCTCCCCAACATACCATATCACTATCTACCTTTACTACTAGGTGGTAGTAGGTAGTAACCGCCTAGTTTAGGGTGGTAGGTGACTACTCTTAGCAATAAACTAGAGAACCCGCCACAGCTTCGCCCGCGGTATTTTCCATATAAACTTTGCCCCTTATGGGATGGAATTTCAAAACTACCCCAAAATCAATTTACTGAATTTTCAACCCTACAGAGGTTGATTTTTTCAAAATGCTTTTGCAGTGCGCCTTTGTTTTAATTCAGAAGCCTAAATTCTCATTTTCATGTAAATAAACTAAAAAATGACGGATATCCATACAAATTGTTAACTCCTTCTTCACCCCTTTAGGGATTGATTTTCGTAAAATCCTTTCTTAACGGGCGTCTACATTACCTAAATAATACCTGTACCAAATTTCAGATTTCAGCTTAAGTAGTTTTGGCTGTGCGTTGATATGTCACCCGATCAGTCAGTCAGTCAGCATCTTCTTTTATATACTTAATTATTATACAGAAGATAGGTACAAATTAAAGGTTTGAGTCTTAACGATGATTTTCCCTATTATCACTCAGTAATATCCATGGCCGAATTTACAAAGGGCACATGTACAGGTTAACAACTGGTTGACGGACATTTAACAATTTAATAAAAAATGCCGCCATATTTGATTGATATTTGCAACGTTGTCGACTTTGCAAATGCAAGCTCTTAAAACTATCCTGTTAATATGAATCCATGTATATAATTTTGTACCTTACGCTACCAAATTAAAATTGAAAGTTTCATAGCACGAAATCGTTACAGTGTAAAGTTTGTTTTTCTACATTCCATAAGCGTTACTTAGAAACTTCTGTTTTTACTTGCATGTAGTTTCTGAAGCACAAAGCCCTTTTGAACAAAAACGTTGGTTCTCAGATAATTATTACTAACATTCTCAATATGCACCTTAACTCTATAATGTAATGTTTATTTTGGAATGTCTTCAGTTTCTCTGGTTTAAGCACGTCTTTAATATTGCTAAGATCATTAAAATAAAAGAGTGTCACGAAGCCCTCAGTAAAGGGCTTTTTGCGGAAAATAAGTATGTCGGAAAGAGATTGAGAATTGCGGAAGTAACAAAACAATGAAGAGTTCATATTTAAAATCTACACGAATTTCATTGCCACAATTCATTTGTTTAATCTAGATACACGGCAGTGTGTCAGCCAAGTTCGCAAAGCTAAAGGCGACACACCGGCCGTAGACACGAACCATTTCGGGCCATTTTTGAACCTCCTATAATTTTAAATCTAATTGACTTGCAATTTTGCGTGTCTAGTAAGACCCTCTTCTAATTGCTAAATCACAAATAATAAAAAATGTCTTACCATTCAAGAGATAAAAGGACATCCGAAAATCACTTTTTATATCACTGACTGATCAAAAATTAGATTACTTCCTGGTAACCTAAGAAGTTAAAACTTGATGTGGAGGTACTATTGGATGTAGGTATACATAGGAAAAGTCAGAAATCAAGACATTAATGGTTGGTGTAGAAGACAAAATTATTAATGCGGCCAGTTTCAAACATTATATATATATTGAACTAGTGAATAAGATAACTTTGTTTTGTTATTGTTGAACGATTTTACTTTAAATTAAATAGGTTAGGTTAGGTACCTAAGGAAGTGTATGTGAGTGTTAAATACAGAGAAAAGATAACTATAACTTGACCATAAAATTGAGATACTCCCATCAAAAACATAAATGTGAATAAAAGGGCCAAGTTCGGTACAAAAACGTCAAGGGCTGACGGTATGGCTGATAAAGGTGTTGAGATGTGAACGGGTGCTAAGTTCCTTGGAACTTTTGTAAATTATAGCTTTGAAAAGGTATTTCAAAACTTTAAAACTTTGTAATTTGCTAGGTAGATTCCTTTTAGGGGTGTCTACATCTGGGGTGAAAATGGGGTACCTACCTAATTTGTATTACATTACCGCGAGCGAAACTGGCGGAGCCGCTAGTGAAATATAAAGATACTCGAAACGTATTATTTAATCTTCAAATCTACCATGAAGCCTTTCGATCTCGACCAAAGGTCATGAACTAGAAAATTGCTCGAAATCAAATAAACGCGGATTATTTATACGGTAGAGACTACTTAAAAGTACGACTAAACTGATAGCCGATTTTAAGGGTTCCGCACTCAATAAGCAAATAGACCTTTATGAATTCCGCGTGTCTGCCAAAAAGTAAAAATAAGTGTAATTTATTTGTGATACACAGGTAAATTACATAAAAGATCATACAGTGTTAAGTGAGCTTGTGATCCACGAATAGTCGTACAAAAGTCTTTTTAATAGTGGTAGAGCCAAACAGTAATCCTCACTAGATGATTACTGTTCGAACGGGCCGGCTCGACCGGGGTAGTACCAAACTCTCACAGAATATCGGCGTAAACTAATAGCTTGCTATTTAATTTATTGCGTTTTGTACGGTGAGTGACGAGATCCGGAGGCCTATTATTCCCTCATCCCCATTCCCCGTCCTCCTAGACTGGCAACGCATTGGTAGCACCTCTAGTGTTGCAGATGTCCATGGGCGGCGGTGACCACTTTCCATCAGGTGGGCCGTCTGCCGGTTTGTCAGTCAATGAACATAAAAAAAAAGTTACATCTTAATTAAAAAGGTTGCAAGCTGGTTGCAAGTTGACATTTTCACTGATAATTTGACATAGACATAGACATAGAAAAACTTTATTTAGCATCAAAATCACTGAGTACAATATTATGACGAAAGTATATAGTACATTTAATAGCTTAAAACTTATGATTAACCTAGTATTTTTTACCTTCGTACATAAAGGTTCTGTGATGCTAAAAAGGGGCTTAACTCAGCATAATACTGCAGTGGGTGGGTATAATTTCGTTGTTGTTACATGATAGAAATAATAAATATCAAAAGTGAAACCATAAGAATCCCATATACTTACATAAAATATAATGCGTCAATTCATAATTTTTCTATTCAATTTTAAAAAGACTTTACGGCGCCTCTATTTGGTAACGCTAAGTAGTTCTGTAGCGATTCGCGAGCGAGATTTCTCATCTTGCTTACGCATTACGCGTCGTGCGGAAGAGTGGGATGAGAAATCTCGCTTACGAGTCGCTACAACATTACTTAGCGTTCCCGAATAGAGGCGCTGGTTTGCTAAACTCGATTGGCTGATGTCTATAGGTACTCCTTAGTTTAAAAAAACTTATACGGAACGCTCGCACGAGTACCTCTCGCACTTGGTCGGGTAAACTTCACGCGATCAAAGCCTACGTTATTAAAAATAAACTATAATAAAAACGTATTATTTGATCTAAAAATCCAGCATGAAGGCTTTCGCTCTCAGGTCTTAAAGCGAGTGGAAAATCGCTCGAGTTCTGTTAAATCCAATAAAACTGGTTATTTAGTCGAGGAAAGTGCCCCGAAGTGATTTACTCCGCTTTCTTGCGAGTAAACCGTGAGCTATGGCTGTAATGGCAATTTGTGAACCATGTTGTTGTGCCGTGTTGTGACGTGCCAATTATGTTGTGATGTATTACTATTGTCGTTTGTTGTAAAACGTAAAAGTCCAGTCGCTGTACCCTTAAATGTATATAAGACTAGCTTCTGGTCGCAACTCCGTGCGTGTGGAATTTGGTTATAGTTATATCTTCAAACTATTGAATTTTCTGAGATATAAAGTAGCTTTTTTTTTGTAAATTATTTCTATTCCAAATTTCATCCAATTCCGTTTAGCCGTCGAAGCGTTAAGAGCGAAGAAAATAAACACACAAACATTATAATATTAGTGTGATAGATTATATTCTTTGAGGTGGTCTTTTTATTGCATTATTTATTATAAACATATATTTTATTTAAATTTTTACATGAACAGAAATCAAATGGGACTTGTATTTAGGTCTTTTTTTGTGAAGGGTAAAGATCTGTTACAATTTCTAAATAAATATCTACTTAAACTGTCACTCCTTAAACATTATGTAGTTAAGTACATGCGGCCCGAAATTTATCGGATGCCTAAAAATATAACATAAATCCACCGGCAACATTTGACCCGGACATACGAATAAACGAACGGATGGAAAAACATTGTATTTAATCTTATAATAAATTGGTACACCAGACAGCGTTCACGCAACTCTATTTTAACCTAAAAATATAAATATTCAAAAATACCTGTTTTCGCGATATTTTGATAAAGCGTCATCTAAGTTTTCACGGTGTACTTTCTTATACAGCGCCATCTTACGATCAGTAGAAGAACTTGTGAAAGCAAAGCCTCATCAACGTTAAGAGCGCGAGTAAGTTTACTTGTTCGGCCGCTTGATAATAGATGACGCTTTAACAAATATAGTACAGTTTAGAATGTTCTCATCGGTTTTCGCTTTTGCTGAAGCTCTAGCTGAAGCAAAAAAAAAATGTGGTATTATGCCACATTTTTACCCAGCCGCGAAGCAAAAAGCAGTGTATGTTTTTCGCGAGTATGAATGTATGTAAGTATGTACCTATGTATGCATTTATGTATGTATATATGTAATTACTCCATTAGTTACCACCTAGAGCCAAAACTACTGAACCGATTTTAACAAGTGGGGTGTCAAACAATTGAGGCAAAATTCCCGGGTGAAATAGGGTATGACGTTACCTGAAATCTAATATGGCAGATGCTTGAAGACATTTTGTTTCTTCACTGTTTTTCCCCTATGCATTATTGGAAGCAATTGAAAGGGCTCTACGAGAGCAGTCGAAAAAAATATTTATTTATACTATTCAGTATGATTAAATAGAATTAAATTGATTAATACCTAGTCACCTATCTAACTACAGTAGAATCCGGTTATAACGACGGCCAAGGGATATTACGTCGTACTACCCGGACGCCGTCCGTACTAAACGAACAGACATTTTTGTTTTTTATTAATCACATATTGTAGGTATTTATATTAAATTGTGGATATTGTCGAACGATTTACACCGAATTCCTTTGCAATCGTTACATTCGACTCACCAGCTTCTATACGTTGTATTTTTTACACTTTTTTTTTCAATAGAGTAACTTTTTCGTTTTGTAGAAGCCATTTTTGTATGCGTACTCACTCGGTATCCGTAAATTAAGTACTGCCGTAAAATAAACAGCCGCATTCCAATCAGCGATGTGCAGGAGATGGCTTCTTACCTACGATTTATTTGGAAACACGTCAACGCTCGTCGTCATCATCATCATTATCGTAATTAAATTTATTTACTAAAAACTAAAACAGTTTTCACAAAATAAAACCGGACAAGTGCGAGTTAAACTCGCGTGGAGAGGGTTCCTTTCCGTACATGATTATCTGAAATTTCCTATGTTACTTTAAACAACGTAGACTTCTTATAGGTTTTCCTTTAATTTGTAGGTAAAGAGCAATTTTCTGTATTTTATATTCATATAAATATTTAAAAATATATATATTTAACATTTTCAAAATAAGCCCTTTAATTTTATATGTTACACGATATATAGTTTACAAAACTTTTTTTTTAAATTTTCTAATTTGGCCCTCAATAGTGGCCCTCATGTATAAAATTCATCTATTTACGTTACATGTCCGTGTTGCTGTCACCAATTTACAAATTTGTACCAAATTTCAACTCAATCGATTCAGTACTATCGGAGCAAATTGGCTGTGATAGACAGACAGGCAGACACACAGACACACGAGTGATCCTATAAGAGTTCCGTTTATTCCTTTTGAGGTGCGGAACCCTAAAAAACATCTTTCGCGTTAAGTTCACTAAATACTATGCTAATTTTATACTTGCGTATAAACCTGTGTGTAATTGAAGTCTGACAAAACTAACATAAATATTTCCTTGAAACCTTTTAACAATCATGCGCAGATCCACGGTTCTGGGCACGATGGGCATGCCCAGAATCCTAATAGATTTGTGACGTGCTTTGTAGGAATAGGAATGCACTATATCGATCATGAGCGAGTCCATACTCCGACTCGCACTTGGCCGATTTTCGGGTGGCTGTGACCACAACCTTTTTTGAGGGCTTTGGATCCACTGTTAACAATCACCCATCAATCTCATCCGGGCTATATTTTATCACCCTGGGTCCAAATAGGTCATTAACTGGCCCGCGAAGTGGCACGGTGTACCGTTCGCTGAGCAGGCGTCAGTCGCTCCGATTGCGTGTATGCGCGCGCGCGTGTGAACGAACTTACATTGAGCTAGAACGGTGAGTTGATTTTTTTATTAAACATTTTTTTTATTGGGATTTAGTATTAAAAATTGTTAAAATGCACTTTGAAAGTGAACGCAGTAATATTTCAGTGCAATGGCCACTTACTACATTTAAAAATGACGGGTTTTATCGGGCAGTTCCCGCTATAAGGGTACTTTTAGGGTCGTTAAGTTATCCTTAAAATCACGTCTAATTTTTTTCCGCAGTTTCGCCCGTTCTTCTGTTTTTTTTTTTAAACAACTCTTAGTAATAATATCTACCGTACTCGTTGTTGTTGTTGGTGTTGCCAAATATAATGAAAGTAAAACTAAAAATTTGGCTTGAAAAAATATGGATGTTTAAATTCTGTAGGTGATTTCAGGAACTATTTTATGACAAGTACTTTATGGATTTTACTTAATGATGTTAAGGACCTATATAGAATACAATAATAATCTAAATAAACTAAATAAAATTTAAATATAAATCTAACATTAATTATAATAAAAATAATACACCTATATAAACTATGACCTGATGTTGAAATTAAAACCTTTAATTCTGTACATACATACATACATATTATCACGCCCGAAATCCCTAATGGGGTGGGCAGAGCCACAAGACTACTTGTGGCCACGTTTGATTAATTAATCCTAAGATGGTATGATGAACCGTATGGTGACAGGTGATCAGCCCAGTGCCCATACAGATAGTCCATCATCTTGCTAAGGGACGGGTCTCCCTTAGTCGACTTTTACGACATGCCAGGATGATAAGCATCTGCACGCATTCTATGCTATTTCTTCACTCCCAGTGCAGCAGAGGAGTAGTAGGGAGTTAATTCTGTATTTGGATGAAATTTGGATTTATAGTCTGGAGTAGCACATAGGCTACTTTTAATCCCGGAAAATTTAAAAGTTACTGACGGTATAACTATAACCGAATTCTACGCGAACGAAGTCGCAGGCAGGAGCTAGTTTGGTTATATGTTTGTTAATCTTGGTGATCCATATATGCTTTTCCCTAGTATGGGGTAAGTTTCAAAATTAGTTGCCTATAACTTCTTTAATAAAATTATTATCTTGCGTTTTTTGAAGCCGCCAAGTAACATACAACAAGTAGCATACAACTTTTCCGTATCAAAATATTTAGCTATACTTCAAAGACAAAATTGTTCTGATAGATCAAGGTTTCTAATAGGATGATATTACTATCAAAGTTTTTATCAGTTAACTTGTTGATTATTGCCAGTGATTTAAGTTTTTCCTTACACTTGAGTAGCGGACTGGTAACTGTTCCGACGATTGACTATGATTATATTAACGCTATGGAGTTTATTCTGATCATATTCACTACATTAATATAAATCGCTTATATTCTTTATGTTGACGACACGTTTGGACTAGTTGGTAGTGACTCTGCTTCCGATCCGAAGCCAGCGGTCCCAGGTTCGAATCCCGGTAAGGGCAAATATTTGTGTGATGAGCACGAATGTTTGTTCCTGAGTCTTGGATATTTTCTATGTATTTAAGTATTTATTTAACTATATAAGTATGTATATCGTCGTCTAGTACCCATAACACAAGCTTTTTAGAGCTTACTTTGGGGCTAGGTTGATTTGTGTAAAGATTGTCCCCTGATTTATTATTATTATTATTATTCAAAATCTCCCGTCAACTTTATTTTCAGTGTAGATTCATACCTTGACGTTACTTTCAGTATTAACACTTTCAAATTTTAATTTTGCTGTACCACTCTGATACTTAATCGAAGAAATATTAAATCGAATCAGTAATGCTAACTTTAATAATAATTTAGTCTTTATGAGTGCTTAATCCTCGTGACTATATCGTAAACAAATGAAAGTGGCCCTTAAACGCCCTGGAGAGAGTAACCTTAATTTTCTAGAACTGCTTGGAAATACAACACCGCAGAGCTAACAACCTGCCAGAATGCACACGAACTTTCTCCCATCTGCATACTGTTTCAGTAGCAGGTTCTATTGATCGTATTGAGCCCTTACAATATCAGAAGTGACAATGCTTAATTGGTCTTTCATAACACATATAACATGGATGATGTCTGACAATGTTTATTGGTTTTGTTATAAGTCAAAATCACATGTGCACTCCATAGTTTTTTACAGTATTATGTAATACAATTTAATTAAATTTGATAATTCATTTTTCGTTATTGGCATCAACTTCATCAACAACTGGCATATAGCTAAGGAATCTTATTCAAACTTCACTGTATATTGGTTACATATCATCGCTTATCTAACAACATCTCTCAATCAATTTGACCAACTTTACAGGAGAGCGAAAAAACATGACCTTTATAACATCGCGTAATTTAAAAATAGGCAATAGTAAACACCGCCTAAGTACATGGCAATAAACTCAGTCGATTTTAGGCTTATTATTGTACGCAAATAATTATTTCTTACAATGACTTTGTTAGCTTACTTTTTATATTTCATAATATTACTTTATTTACACAAGTTTAGTCACAAAACTCACGAAAAATAATAAATAAACAAGGAATGCAAAGTTGTCAAAGTATGGCCGAACAACGACTTGAGCGGTGTTGGAAGGCGAACGGACTAGTGCGCTATCACTATTTTTTGAATTCTAGTCTATTATTGGCTGAAACGTCTAGAATGTGATTGGTAGATCGACGCGCAATGAGTAGCTCTATCCAATGACATTCAAATAAAAAAAAAACGCTAATTTTCGACTTGAACGATGTTGTTAGATAAGCGACGATATTACTTTCTGAATAAAATATTAACATTATAAGCATTCAGTATTTGCGTTGTAGCGTTGTAATTTTTTCCGACGTCTACTGTAGCGCTGACCTAAGTGACCGATGCATGCTCTTATAGTGATGGTACATTACATAATTTCGAATTTAAATTACATCACTAGTGACCGTTTAACCGTTATTGCTCATACAGTCTCGATATGTTCTCTGTTGCCAATATCTAATTGAATTTTTGAAGAAACGTTTCTTCACTGATAATTACTGATGTCTTGTGTCTCTTTATTGCACGATGATTCGTGATAATATGATCCTCTTTGACATTGGATAGTTTCGAACTAAATTAATCGAAGTTACGGCTTTTTTTTGATCTGCATCTCAAGAATTACTTTTTTATACAACTTTAACTTTAACGTATTTTAATGAATTAATATCGGAACAAAACCAAACCACCGTAACAGTTAATTTACTAACGTGCAAACGATTTATACTTTTTCTCAAAAGCTCTCCTACAATCCCTCAGTGCAAGACATCTTCATACATTAACGAATACAAAGCGATGAATTTAAGAGATAATAGCTGTCAGGACAGTCCATAAACAACAGCCATCCTTTCAGCCCATGAGTCGGCCATGGAACAAAAGTGCCCATTTATTTAAGGCGAAGTGTGCCAAATACCGATCAGTGCGTACTAACGGAACTCTTACTTGAGACAATGACGTGACACAGTTCTGATAAACGATCACGCTTGACATAATTTTATTAATATAATGTTGGATATTGATGTAAAGAAAGTAGTAAATAAAATTATAGATAAAGTACCGTACCATGAAGGTACGAGGACAAAGCTCGAGTTGTTACGTTTATCGGAAATTGAAATCAGAGGATTGAATCTGTTTTTTTTTTTGTTGATAATTATGAGAAAAATACTATACATTCATTGAAGAAAGATATCAGCTTCTTAAACAAAGGCGCAGATAGAGCTTTTAAAGAAATAATATGGGCACAGCAATCCAATTCAAAAATGGACTAAACTTTATATTTAAGAACTAAGTATTTCCTAAAGAGCCTACCTATACAGTAGATATTTTTTTCCGGATTTAACACCATCTAATTGTTCTAGATTTTTTTTACAGACACTTACATATATTTTAATCCTATTCAATAAATTTACTTGATAAAATCCACTTATGACATGCTAAACGGTGAAAAAAAGTTGGATAAACTTAGTTAATTAAATTTTATATTTTTTCACCTTTAACTGGCGATAAACTTTAAGTCTGGTGTATTCATTTTAAATTTGACACTTTCCTCTTTTAACAACAGCAAAACAGGCAATGACGACACTTTTCACTGTTACTTTCCATTAACATCGTCCAGCTAATGTAAGTTTAGCGCCCAAAGTCTTGTTTACGTTTTTGGATCATACATAACAGTTAGAGATTATCATACTTGTAGAGATAGGTATAGGTTATCAACACATTACACCAGCATGACTAGGTAATGCTGTCTCTGCTGATTTCTTTAGTTTCAAGTACACAGTTTACGGATATATTAACGAAAGTACTGAATTGGCTCATGATTTTTGTTACGTAGAGAAAGAACTTTTGATTTAAAGAAAACCAGAGCCAATATTCCAAAATCATTTATTGTTTCATTAATTGCTAGCATCAAATTGCTCGAAATTAGTTTAATATCCAGGGCAACAAAACCACTGTTGACTAATTCATTTTTCTGTTAAGAAAAGTTATTGCTTAGTTTATTTCTTAAGATATTTTATTTAAATTCTTTATACTTCATTTATTCCAGGACAATTTTTAAAATAAGACAGTAAACAGTACCAAGCTACTAACAAGATATAAACTAAAAGTAAAGTAAAGACTAAACTAGATATAAAATAAAACTAAACTAAAATTACTTAAAATAAATTCAAAAAATCAGGTCCCCGCGGCAGGATGCCCATCACGCAGGCCGCATTTCCTCGCTGTATGGCTATACTTAGCCTTTCTGCGAGGTAGCACAGCCTGCACGAGGGTCACCCGTGGGTCTTTATTATAATTTGAAGAAAATACAAACACAATAATTCTATATCACCAACGGTACTTTCAAATCCTTGTTACGAAATCAGTTAGTCAACTAAACAACAGGAAACAAAAAACCGAACCATGCGTTCAAAACCTATATGTTTAACCGTCAATTTGTTTCTTACACAAATGTTATAACAAAAACGATCAACCCCAAAATCAACTTTATTACTTTGGTATAAAAGTGTGAATTTTATCGTGGAATTAAAGTACGAAGGTGTATGACATGAAGCGTATAAAGTGACATAAAGTGGAAAGCGTTTCCGTCTGCGATGAACCAAGTATTGCACGTAAATTGTCATCTATTGTAGACCGCACTGCGTATTAAGTGTATAGTGTTTGTCGGATTGCAAGTTGTAATGCTTTACGGTCTTCCTTAGCCAATCAATTGCCAGTTGAAATGTTTTATTTGATTGATCTAAATTGCGCGATCATTTCTGTTGGATATTTTCCAAATATTTCTTGTGATTTCTCTATCCTTCGTGTATTTACATACTCAATTGAGTCATCCATATAGATGTCAGAGCGCACATTATTTATTCGAGAGCTAAAAGGAATAATTAACGTTTGAACAAATATAATAATACTAAATATGGCTAATAATAATAAATGCAAATATGGCTTTTTAATAAAAAAACCGTTCATCCAATTTTAGTAAACAATAATACTTCATCGGTGGATTGGAAATAAATATCGTACTTCTACATTAATCAATAATGCATAACCTTTATATTATCCAAAGAAGTCCATGAAACTATAGGGCTATTTTGTGGAATATTGAAATATAATAAGTTTCTGATTGTACTAAAATATTCCTAATATTTCCTGATACAATCGTATGAAAACTTTTCAAACATTCGTTTGAGAAATTAAACAGATAACTTCAAACTGCAAACGAGAACGCATTCCGATGCGCACGAGTCTGCAGTTACTCTATTAACATAATGATCAGGTGCGACTCCAGCGCATGGTACAGAAGCAAGCGGGCTCTTGATACTAATGAAATTAAACAAACATACAAACGAAAAGATGAAGCCAAAATGGCTGTTATGATTGACCATGGGACACTCGATGATGATTAAACGGTTATTGTTGACAGTAAACACAAAACGAACGATAGTGATGAAATTATATCAAAGAAATGTTTGAGACGAAGTGGAAGAGATCGTTTCAACGAAACCGTTTACGTTTATTTTGAGATCTTTTTAAGTTTTGATGACATTTTGATTAACCTTCTAATCTAAAATATCTGGTCTAAAATAAACATATTTAATCATAATGAAAATTTGAAGTAGTATTAACGAACGGTTCGAAAATAAAAAATACCTATAGGACATTAAAGATTTCGTGTTTATGAACTTCAACGTTCTTTGTTATTAATTGGGTAGTAGATAACGCTCGTCACTGATTTAAAGTTGAAGTATCGGGAATTATACAAAACAAGATTTTATTCTATTTATATCAATTTCTTTTAATGAATTTTATGTCTTTTGTAACTTTCTTACATAATTCGATTTGTCACGTAAAAATACAATTAATATAGTAGTTTTTATTCATAATTAAGAATATGAAATCTTAAAAGATAGATAGTATTTTTCTATTTGATATAATATTCTTCCTCTAGTAGCATAGACCTAAAATGTAATTGGTACTTGTATGCTACGTATAAGTTCTTGAATGTTATGGTCAAGCACTACCGTTACTAGGAAAATGTTAGCATCTTGAAAATATTATACTTAAGAATGTTAAGGAACCAAGTGATTACTTGATTGTAATGATTAGGTATGCAAAGTAACTATATTATAGCTATTACATGTCATATATAAGTTTAGTTTTAAATACCTCGTATTAAACACAAACGATAGCATCTCGCGTTGAGAATATTTCCTGAAATATGTTTGGAAAGTAAATTCTTGGTACAAAAGCCGCGATGCAATGAGTCCTAATTATTTAAGGCTTTCCGTTAGAGATAAACTGAGTTAAAATTTGTTTAATAATAAATAATGAACATCCTTTATATTCGAACATATTTAACAAAAATTTCGAATAGGATATGAAATATCATAGCCAATTTACTTTAACGGGTGTCACACTAACGGACCGAAAACCCAAAAAGCTTGTTTAAGTTATCGAGGTCAGTAATGCTATACACAAACAACCTCGCACGAACCAGTTGACGGTCAGGGCCGCTCGGTCGTTCACCCTCCTCATAACTACCTAAGACAGATCCCCTCATCCAACAAAAGCTTAATCTCATCAAGGCTCTATCTATATTGGACGTAATCTTACACGGTATAAAACCCCGCTTAGCAGTGCATTGAATTATTTTTGAGGAAAATCTCATTGGGCGTAACGCACAGTCGTCAATGTATACCGACATTTTGAATGTTGTACTCTTCGGTGTAGTGTTTAGTGGATTTCGTGGTAGTTGTTAAGAACACGGTGTTTCCCACTTGAGTTTTTGGATTAGGTTAAATATCGCGAGACAGACAAGTAAAATAATGCTAAAAGACGTTTGGCAGAATTTACATACGCCCCTAAAGCATTTCATTAGTCATTAAATATTTAAGTCCCCGTCAAGTAGTTGTCAACCTATACATAAACGTCATTTTAATTAAAAATCAATTTGAGTGGCCTTTGTGAATTTGGCCAGGTTTTCACGCAACCACACAGGATATTTCTTATAGATTTCTTATTAATTGTTTAGAAAAAGCAATGTCTTGTCATTTTTCTTTTTCTCATCTTCAATCTAAACGCATTCATTGGAAACATATTGTTAATTATATTTTTTTATCCTCAAAAGTGACAGTATCATTGCTATTATCAACAGAGTCTATGCCATGTATTCAAAAATATTTTGTTTACAATTTGGCTTCATTTGAGTTAAGACAAACGTTCACGGAATTCCAAAAGTAGGTTACGTTAAACAAATTTATTTAAATAATAGCAGCCTTTATCTGCGTCATTACGTATTTACGTATACGGAATCTCACCGTGGTAACGGTATTCAACACAGCTAACGACAGACTAGCGGAATAGTTCTTTTGCTTCCTTTATTGTGTAACTGGTTCTCCTTAATTTTTGTTTGTTAAGTTTTTTGGTACCTTTCTATTTTAAGACTATTAAAAACGTGCTAGAACTGGATATCTAAACTTTAGATTTAACTTTATATCTGATGCAAAAATGTCTAATATTGTAGTATTTTGATGTCGCATTAACTTTGATTGTTTATTAATGCAAAGATTTAATGGCGCATCCGTTATTAAATACAATACTTAAACTGACCACGGTCATGTAGCGTAAAAGTGTATAGTATTATTTATTTTCAATTACTTAACTAGAAACTATCAGTTATTTTATTGTTTATTTATTTGCATTTTTCCTTTTTTTCAGGTAAACTTCGAATCGTACAAGATGACGCGAAGAAAAAGTGTGTGTTTAAAGTGGACTTTTATTTTGTGTGTAGGGGTTTTAAGTCAGTTTGTTCATTCGAGACCACAAGATGTGTCTTCGTTACCTGTTAGCAACTCAACAAATAATGCACAAACCACAGAAAACCCCATAAGGTATAGATATGGAAATAATGAACAAAATTTAGCCTTATTTAAGTTACCCATAGTCATTCGTTTTTTGAATAATACCTATTTTAATCCTTCTAACTTGATTAGTAGAAAACCGACCAATGTTACATTGAATCCAAATTTTACAAGTACAGAAAAAACATATTATTATATCATGAATTCTATTAAAAATAAGAAAGGAAGAGCAAGTCGTTTAATTTCAAATAAAACAAATCACTCGAGAAAAAAACATGGAGATATTTCTACAAGAAATCAAGATACTAAAGAAAATAACAAAATTACTAACTATAAAAATAATATTAAAGTGTCTGAACCAGAAACTAGAGATAAAATATCAAGTTTAAAAAAAAATAAACCTCTTATTCGAAAAGTAGTTACTAAATGGAGAGACAAAGCCAAATACGAAGATTTAGATTTCAGCTTAGAAACAACAACGTCAAATGAAAATGTTGAATATCCTGTGGACTCAACTCAGAATGATATTTCTACAAAAGCTGTCGACAAATATTATCATCAAAATCTTAATAAACTGTACAATAAATTAGTAAACAACAGATACAAACCTAAACCAGAATATTCCGAAGAAACACAAGTGTATTCAAGTAACGTTCACATAATAGACAGATACCCATTCCCAAGCTCTAGACCCACTTATGTTTTTACAACACCCATGCCAACGCCTATCATCACAAATGTAGGTAATCCTCAACCTTGGCATCAACAAACCTTTCAAAATGTTTTTCGAAAACCTACAAAAAAACCTGTACAAACAAAAAAACCACAAAAAAATCAATATGGCCATCATAACTCGGTGTATAACTACCAGTATCCACAACACAATTTTGACGTCACAACTTTCCAACCGTCAACCGCGTACACAGACAGAATCGTAATACGACCCGAAGAGTATAATGCATCACCTGATGACTGTCCTACTATATTTCTCACCTTAAATAACACCTTCCAAGGGCAAGGGAAAGAAGTTTGTCCAGATTTAAACATCGCAGTTAACACGAATGTAATAAACAAAAACGTCGTCGTCGAATCTGATGAAGAAGAGACGGAAAGTTTATTTCCAGGAGCTTTTGATGTACCAATTGATGATTCTGAGGCTGAAAGTACGCAGGCTAATGATTATTTTGAGTCTGAGGAAAATGAGGAGCAAGGAGAGAGCGAGTCTTTGGAAGAGGCTGACTTAACGAATTATAATGCAGCTAATGAAGAAATATTAGCAGATTCGCCAGAAACCGGTGGTTTTGGTTCATCTAGCACTAATTTAGCTTCATTGCAAAAACCTGGTCATCCAGGAAATGATGATGATGATCTGTTTTCGTATTCCGGATTTATAGATTTCTTTCGACCTTCTTTGAGTGCATTGAGCTGGTTGGTATCTTTAAGTCCTTTTAATTTTGGGTTATTGTCATTTTTCTTTTCGCCGATAGCCATGATATTTGCCGGCGCTTACGGGATAGCAACATTTTTCAGTAGATTACCTTTTGCAAGGGAAGCACCTAAAGTTGTACATGTGTATCAGCCACAGTGGCAGTGGGACGATGAAATCAAAACATGGCATTTAAATTCTTTTCCTAATGATAGAGAATGGAGTAGTAGAATACCCAAAAATAGTAAAGAAGATACAAAGACTGGGAAACCAACTTGGTTTTTCAAGTTGAAAGAATGGATGAAATCTAAAACAAAAGAACTAAGGGAGCAATCCGAAAAACATGCGATTCTAAATAGTCGAAGACATAAACGTAAGAAAAGAGAAGCTTGGGCAAGGCGCGTCAAATAGAAAAAAATATATCATTATTAATAAAAATATCAATCCATATATTGTAATTTAAAATAATTTACAAAGAACAGTCACAAAAGCTAAAGACTATGGGTGCTTAGATTTGAAAACATTTGTTGTGCCAATGCATCGGTAGTTTTATCTTTATTTATTTATATTATTTAATAGTTTCGCATATCTTCTTATAAAAATCAAGTATTATGTCAGTTTAACTGTATAAATATGATGAATAAATAGGCAGTATTAAATAAGATTTTACCTTTTAATGTTACACGCATTAGTCTTTTATTTTCCTAATTTATTTAGTACTTTTAAGCAATAAGAAAGAAAACATTATTTTAGACACTTTTGCGATGCGTACCTCGAAATAGATAATAATGTTATTTATTTATTATTATGCTTACGCTACCTAGTTATAATAAATTTCCTGAATACAGCGTTTTTGTGTTTTATTTTAAGTAAAAAAAAAAAAACTATAAATAACGTATTGCTTTTTAATTATTATGTCAATGATATCAAAATGTATATTTTATATATTTTTTTATGTCACCTTCCCAATTTCGGAAGATTGTATAGAGTGTTCTTTGAAATATTACTTGTTAAAAAATAATGCTTGTATTAATAAGTAAAATTAGCTTAACCTTATTTGTTACAAACAAAACTTGCTATTCCTTTTGAAACTAAGTAAATGTTGATAACAAAGCGAACTTTGTATTAAGCGATAAAAGTCAGTGTTATAAAATGTTATACAAACCATTCGAAGCGAAGTTAGTCATCATACATATTTTCATGAAAGACATTTTATTAATACCATTATATTATTATTTTCAGAATAACCAGCCAGAAGACATCAGAAGTCGAGAAAAAAGTGGAATTGGCAACTAACACATCTTCACGAGATGTAAAAACCAAGGGTTCAGGGATTGGTGACTCCATCAAGATGGTTGCCAGTCAGCTGCTCGAGAATCCTTCAAATTCATCAGTACAAGCTCCAATTGTAGCCGATACCAGAATACCCCCAAAGCTTAAAAACCAGCTTGCGCAGAAACACAAAATCAAAACAAGAAATGAAAACGGAGAAGAGCCTTTGGAATATACACACGCAGGCGTTGCTGTACCAGTTACTATGGAAGAACTGGAATCTGAAAATAAAGTAAGCGAAATTTCTAACGAATCATCAACTTCTAATGAAGGGATTTCTACGTGGATTCTTCTTAGCAATCCTATGAGTAAAGATAATATCACCTCTTCTACGGAACCAACCAAAGTAGAAGAAGTCGTCAAAAAACAAAAACCAGCACCTTCTAAAAATAAAACGAAAAGACCCCAAGTAAATAAGACACCAATTGCTAAGCGCCCAATTATTGGTAGTACTAATAAGTCTGACTTAGTAGCAGGTGGATCAGCAATCAATGAAAATGTTTACAACAAAATTAAAGACACAGTTTTATCAAATGTTCAAAAAAATAAAGCTACTCCAACTCAACGCACTACAACACCTACAACTACTACTATCGCCTCTACAACAGAATTTTCTACGACCAAAAAAGAAGTTAATAAATCAACGTCAGCTCTTCCTGTTGTTGCGGTAACTTCAAAACCAATCAAGAAGAAAAACAAGAATAAACCAAAGGTCAGTAGCACTACAGAAGCATCGGTGCCAAATGAATCTGCATTACTACCAATGGAACCAAAAGAACAAGAAATTGAATTGGAAATCAGTACACCTGCAACTACCACAAAAAAACCAAAGCGAAGCTCAAATAAGAAAAAAAAGACAAAGAAGCGCAAAACATCGAAACCAAATGAAACCAGTGTTAGTGAAATTAAAACTAGCAACAAAACCAAATCAAAGCCGTCAAAGAAACCAACTGATGTTACAGGTGTTACAACACAAATTTATAACTACTTCTCAAGAGAAGTGATGCCTTCTGTGGGCGTTGGTGTAATAGGCTTGGCGAGTTTGGTTGGTCTGGCTAGTTATTTCTTATATCCGTTTGCGACACCAGTGAGAAGAACCTTCGAAGTTGACAAGAAAGATGATTTGTACAAACATAATGCTGAAGAATATGCAAATGATGGTAATGGACAGCCTGAAGAAGAAATGCTAGGCACAGTACTTGCTGGAATGCCGGCTCATTCAAAAAATAAGCTGAACCCTTACGCTGGTCAAACGACCCATATGAACAGAAATCCGTACCCTGTGAAGAAAGAACAAGATTTAAGATATCGTCACGTGTCTACTAGCAGTTACGAACCAAATTATAATATGCGGTATCCTCAGCAAAAAACAGGGATAGCACATGGTGCTGTTTATTCCGACCCAATTAACTATAACTCACAAGTTCCCCAGCAGCAACAATACGAGACGAGACATGTTTACACAACTGAGAGCAAGTATACTTACGATAAGGGGCCTACGTCCTACACTCCTTCATATCCAGCAGTTGAACCCATTTACGCAGCTCCTCAAACAGGTCCATCGGGCATATCATCATATGGAAGTGACGCATCAAATTCTGTTGTTTATGGAGTCAAGCCATCAGCCGACTCAGACTTTAAACCCGTCTACCCCTTCGAAGGCCAATATTATGGAGAACACCAAACTACAAACAATCCTATGTCGTATGCGCCAACATCAATGTATCTAGGTTCGAATGATGATTCGGAGCAACAAGAGGATAATAAATATGATGAGGGTTCTAATGAAGACCAACATAGTGCTGATAATAAATTTGTAGTAGGCAATGTACCTAAGGAATTGTCTGATACTGCCACACCTGCTGTGGTTCCAGAGCATGGCCCAAGAAATTTAAGTAGGAGAAAAAGAAGTCTAGTTTTTCAAAAACGCAGCATAACGGGATCTATTGAAGATATTTTGAAACAAGCTAAAGAAACGAATAAAGATGTGTTTCTTAGCAACGAAATTGATGAAGCTCTCGGTATTACTGTTAAAAATGTAGCAGTTGCAACTGAGTCAACATTAGTTTCTAAGGAAAATAAAACAGCAGAATTAAAAGAAGTATTTACAGTGTATTCGGAACTGGTAAATTCGACCGATGGAACGACAACAACGACTAGTTCTCCAGTAATTAGCGAGAAAACAGAGTTCATTGAAAGTGTATCAACGCAACCCATTAATAACGATAACAAACAGGAAGTGACGACTGAAACCGAAATGTCAAATGAATTAGACGTTACAACGAAGGCTTTTAGGGTATACGAAGTTTTCTCATCAAATAGTCCAGCGGAAGAAATAAAGCAGGCTAATACCAATGAAAATACTAATATAGAAACGACGACGGTAAAAAATTTGATGACTGAAACGACAACCGAATTTAAATCCGAGACAACTTCAACTATGCTTCCAGCTTCATTTATATCGGAGACCAAGGCACCTTTATCAAGTACATCAAGACCACAACCTACTTTGTACCCAGAAATAATAACCTATCCACCCTTAAATCAGGAAGGTAGTATTTTCACGTTTTTAAAAAGGTTAATAGAATTCAAATACAGACTCGGATTAAGTTTTATACAGAATACGTCAGAATCTTTAAATAGGTACTTGCGAAGTATGGAGAGCTCGGTAAAGAAAGTTGCAAATGCATCAAAAGCTTAGAATTTAAAAATTATTAAAAGCGTTCTAAGAATCTCAACACTGCATTTCAATTTATATTAAACATTCTTACTTACTTCTCACAAAATATAAATACATATCGAATTTATAAAAATAATGGGGCAGCAGTATTTTAAGCCACTTGTGCGGTTTAAACAAAACCTTAATTGTATAAGGCTTGTATTGAAACAGGGAAGTTATTTACTTAAGTTATTCAGGAATAGATTACTTTAAGTGTATTGTAGCGTTAAAGAAAATATATTATAAATTCAGCGGGTTCTGTCTTGACTCCCTAAATAAACTTAACTTAGATGAACCTGTTGAATTTATAATTCAAAATGATTTTTTACGGAAAGATGATTCAATCTTTTTAAACAAAGATAAACTATATTGAAACAATAAATAAAATCATTTCAAGCTTATGACAGCAGAGTTTTCTCACTTCTGTTAATAGGCTCAAATATTTTAATTAACTTACTAGCTACTGTTTTTTTATACTAAAATATTAGCACTGATTCGGGCTAAATATTTTTAGTTTACAAAATATTATCACTTAATGATAAAGATAACCAAAATAAATTGCCTTGAAACTCTAGAATCAAATAGTATATGAATTAACGTATTTAGAAAAATTATGGTCCATATACATTCTAAGGACATTTTATACTAAAACATTATTTTTGAATATAATATGGACACCATAATGATTTCGTATATTGTTGTAATATAAAAAGTTGGATGAGCTTAACCAGCTGCAAAGTATTTTGAAGGTGAGATTATAGTTATATCTTGAAAGGGAATTCAAACCTTAAACAATAATAAACTTTAACGCAGATAGATTTAATGCATTTTATATAAAATACATTGTAAATACTGAAAATATACGTACTTTTTATATAATACCCTTGTTTTTGTTCCTTTACATCAGAATTTATGAACCTATATTATTGGTAATGTAAAAACGGGAAGTGAATATGTCTTATCTTAATGTATTACAATTGCACAAACCCAATAACTAAATAACCATTCAAGAGTTTCGTGCAAGGGGTTCTAAATATTTTAAGTCGTTAAATACGTTTAAAATCTGTCAAAACGTATAAAACTATCAGATCACGCACATTTTATGGTGAAACGGCTTTTAGCAGTCCCGTAGTTCTAAAATCTGGTACATTATTCTAAATCATACCTCAAACGCATGCATAGCGACATCTACCTGTTTCCTATTGAGACTTAATTTTGTATTAGTATTGCTAGTCGCCGACAGATGGCGTCTTTATCAAATCAGCAAGTTGTTGACGGACCAAAATTATGCAACTTTATTATAATTATAATGCCCGTATTAAAAGTCCCACCTCAAGAGTGATATCGTACTCAAGTAGTTGAATTCCAGTACTCAAATCAGCGTTGAATTACGGCGTAAGACTAAATATTTCATACATTATGTTTGTCAAAAGTTTTCGCTTAAAACAGGACTTGTTAGTTTACCTTCTAAAAAAACTGGTGTACAAAGGATTCTGTACCTCCCCGTAATAACTTGTAAAGTTGGTTTGGTTTCGAGTGCTTTTCGAATTTAACCATATTTTTTATTTTATTTTAGGTCTATGCTGTCTGTGGAGTGAATGCCATTTTTCTCGCCTCACTGCCAATGTTTTGAGTTTACTTACTTTTTAAATGAAAATTATATTGGTCGTTAGTGGTGCTCATTAGGGCGTATGTGCAGCAACGTGTTCCAGACGAAATGTCGAATTATATCGTGGAAACTATCACATGTTGTGATCTAGAGCCTATATACTTATATACTTCCCAGTGCTGGGCACAGGACTCCTCTCATAGTGCGGATTGCGGTACACTATCGTTGAATGACTTCGCAGACTGCTAAGTGATTTACTGTATCGCCACTAAATTGACAAAACCGCGAATGTAAGACCACAAAACAACGACACATTCGCGGTTCTGGCATTTTAGTGTCGATACACTAAATCACTTAGCATTCCGGAATACCCTACTTCCCATGCGATATTTTCTTTCATCGAATTTCGCACATAAGTTCCGAAAAACTCCGAGGTTCGAGCCGGGATTTGAACTTAACGTCAAATACGCACAGGCAGATGGCTTGCTTACCGCCTAGAGCCTAGGCTATAAACAAACGTTCTAGATTTCTCTGCACCGGCCGCACTGCGCGCTTGGCGCCTTCAGTAGTCACCTGACTCGAAGGTCTAGGCGCTAAAAGGTAGGTAGGTAGTAGGTAGGTAGTCATTTATTTCTTATTGAAAGAACATTAAAATTTACATGTCAAAAAGAATAATGCTTTCACAAAAAGATCGTCACTTAAAATAGAATTATATAAAAATAAACTAGAAATAATTCTAGACATAATCAAAATGTCACAAAATACATAAAACAAAAATAGAAAAAATATGTCAGGAAATAAAAAGTATAAACAGAAAAAAATAACAAATGTCAAAATAATAACAAAATATGAAATGGCAATAAAATAATAATGTGAAATTTAGCCTTCACTATATTCTTTGACGGAATACAGTGACCGCGTCAGTAATATTTCTTTGAGTCGACAACCAAACCTTTCGTCGGAACACTCGTTTTTTAGGTCGGCGGGTAGCTTCTCATAGAAAGCGGGTCCTATAACGCGCGGGTTTTTGGCGAGCAGCGCCAACCGTCGTGGCACACGCTGTAAGCGCCCTGTTTGGCGGGTTATTCTGCCAGGCATATTGACGCGCTTGAAACTATGTAAATTACGTCGAGTGTACAATAGAATGTCATAAATATATTGAGAATAAAGGGTCATTATTCCCAATTTTTTAAATAGTTCCCTACAAGAGTGCCGTGGTTTGACACCTACCAATGTGCGCAGAGCTCGCTTTTGGAGCGTAAATACTTGCTTCGAGTTTGTGGAATTACCCCATAAGATTATGCCGTAAGATAGCAGCGAATGAAAATAAGCAAAATATATTTGCACTAGTGCATCACCGGAAACAAGTGGTCTAAGCTTTCGCAGCGCGAATACTGCACTACTCAGCTTTTCGCATAAAGTGGACACGTGTTGTTTCCAGTTTAGCCTAGCATCGATGGTGAACCCAAGGAACCTGCATGACTCGCAACGTGGCAATGGACTTTGTACTGGCGGGATAGCAGTGGCATTTCCGGCTGAGAACATCATCACACTGGACTTCGTGACGTTGAGGATGAGCCCGTTCGCTGAGAACCAGCTGTGAAGCTGAGCACATACGTCGGCTACTCGCTTCTCGAGCTGCTCGTACGTGATCGCGCTCGCTACCACCGTGGTATCATCAGCGAATAACACCGTCAGCCCTTCGGTGACAGCACATGGGAGGTCGTTCACGAAAATTGTAAATAGTGAATTTCCTAAGGCGGATCCTTGCGGTATGCCGACTTTTACTTCTCCTGGCCCAGACTTTTGATTTTTACCGTTCATTTTGACCTGGACTGTCTGACTTCTACCGGTAAGAAATGATTTAAAAAGTTGGTGCACGTTACCTTTGATGCCATAATGACTCATTTTTTCTAATAGTAATTCATTATCTATGACATCAAACGCTTTTGATAAGTCACAGAATATCCCTGCTACCTTATACTTATCGTCCAGAGCCGTTGCAATGCAGTCGTATATTTTTTGTGCCGCTGCTGTGGTACACCTATTTTTCCTATAAGCAAATTGTCTGTCTGTCAGTAGGTCATTGGTCTCAAGATGTCGCATTAGACAATCTGATAAAATGGATTCAATAATTTTTGAAATATTTGGCACAATGGTTATTGGTCTATAATTATCTACCGAGCATCGTTCGCCTTTTCCCTTATACACTGGACATACTCGTGTGCTCTTCAAGACGTCGGGGTACACACCGGACGAGAACATGGTGTTAATGAGTTCAACAAGTAAACCCGACACGACCGGCCAGACGCACAGGAGTACGTCCAGAGACATATCATATATGTCAAGGGTGTGGCGCGTCTTCATCATGGATCTCAGCGTGCTGCTCAGGTCTGTGAGCGTGACAGTGGGTAAAACTAACTTCGGTACATCTGCATCTCTTAAATAGGTTTTCAAATATTGGACAGAGTCGGGTGTATTAACCCGCAACATATATTTGAACGCAATAGTGAGGAAGTGCTGGTTGAGGTGTTCAGGTACTTGGCTTAGTGGGATTTCATTGGCACCTGCATCCTTTAATGAAATTAATGGCTTCCCTTGTTTTGAAGACACCTCTTCACTGATTACTCGCCACATTTCTTTTGACGGATTTTTACTATTTGTTATACGACACTCGATGTGGTTTTGACGTGCAGATAAACTTTCAGATTTGATAAGTGCCGAGTAATGACTAATGGTTTCCATCACCAATTTATTACCCGGGTACTGCCGATTTATTTCCGTCAAATCATTATAATTTAAAATGTGTTTAGAAAGAGTTTCCGTCAGCCATGGTACATGTTTATTTTTCTTTAGCAATATTTTTTTAATGGGAAAGTGTATGTCAATGTAGTAAGTCAAGATATTAAATAATTTAGTAAATTTGTCGTTAATAGAAATTATATTATTATGAATAAAGTCCCAGTTATAATTTTGAATGTCATTATAAAACGCCGACATGGATTCTTCGTTGTACAACCTCTTTTCAATAAAAGAGTTTTGTTTCTTGCGACGCAGTGGTTCTACGGCTAATGTAAATATCTGTGCGTTATGATCGCTCAGGACGGTGTCCAGAAGCGCCGCCGTGACGTCACCGCGGTCATTAGGAATAACTCCGCAGTCGATGGAAGTCGAGCTATGCGCAGACACACGGGTTGGAAAATTAACACAATTACTGCACATGTAACTTTTTAGAATGTCGTCTACCCGTCGCCTTAAACTGTTTTCGGACAAAAAGTCGACGTTTTGGTCGCCGACAATAATAAATCTTTTATTTTCGTCCGTGAGCCTACCTAATAACAATTCCAAATTATTCAAATAAATGTCAAAATTACCGTTTCCAGTGCGATATAAGACGATAACAATTAAATTTAAATGACAAATTTCAATTGCAGCAAACTCAAAATGTACTTGAACGGCTAGGCTTTGTAGATCATTGCGCTGGCGGTATAAAATATCGGCCCGTGTGAATAATGCAACGCCGCCGTGAGCGACGTTTGTCCGACAGTAGCTATTCGCCAGCTCATACCCACATAACCTAACTCGTTCAATCTCAAGTTTTTTGCACCAAGTCTCGCTGCAGGCCAGTATATCGGGCTTCTCAGCACCTAATAGCAAATCCAATAACGCGGTTTTACCACATACTGATCGAACATTTTGGTGGATTATTTTAAAGTGCGTGCTAGAAGCTAGTGCGGTTTTGCTTTCGCTAGGGGACTTCTTAAGTTTTTTGGATTCACTATGTTGAAACGCCGTCGGGCCAGTGCCTCGGATCCCTCACTGATTTTGCCTTATCAGCAGGCACGTCGAGTTTGAAGGAGGAGTAGTGACCTCGAGTGACCACTAATTGCTCACATTGTGCATCCTCGATGTTCATGGTAACTTGGACGTGTCGAAGCACGTCCTGTGCAGTGGTACCGTCGCTCAGGTTAAACACGTGAAGGCTGATTGGACGCGGCAAGGCAGCACGGAGACCTTGAGCTGGCACCGGCAAATTTGAAGAGCAAGGCTGCTCGTGATCTGGTGTAGCTGGTTTAGCGGCCGCGACTGCGCTTCTTTTGGTGGTACCCGTATTGGCAGTGCCTGCCAAAGGCGCAGCACGACGTGGCCGGCCGCGGCGTGACTTTGCCGGAGGACATGATGACTCCCGCGGTGCTGCCGGTGTTGATGCCATTGTCTCCGACACTGGAGCACTGCAGATTTCGTCTCGAACGTTCACCTCTGTCAATTCACATTGTTGGTGGATTTTTTCAGTGTCATCTATATATCCCAGACCCTGAGGACCGGACTCATTTAGTGAGACGTAATTTGCCGGGTGGAATTTATGTGGAAAGTTGAGTGCAACAGAAGTGTGGTGTGGCATATTCTCTGGTGTTTTCTCTTCATTGCCAGGTAAATGTTTGACCCGTTTGAGAATTTCCTCTAGTTGCTTTTTCTGTGATAGTATTTCCTTTTGCTGTACTAATATTAAGTCATAGCAGCCGTTTACTTTGTCATTCATCTCTCTGACAATGCCCTCAAAATTTAAAATAACGTCCACCAACCTTTTGTCTGGGTCCTCTTTTCCAGTTGTTTTGGTTTTCGGAGGTGCCATATCCAGTATTAATGTTTCACTTTGTTAAATATATAGAATACTTTAAATATATATATGGTTTTTCAATACTTAATCACCTCAAACAATATAAAAATAATTTAAATACGGAACAATGTAGATAAGTTGTTAACGTCTTCAGTGGCGACATCTACAACTACTGGCTAAAGGCTTATTAGGTACAACTTTCTAAATTAGTCACTGACGAAAGGGACGCCGCAATACGTTAGGTACGTATTGAGATATCTCCATCTCATTCCAGCGTATTGCGGCGTCTCTCTCGTAAGTGACTACGAAGCAAGCCACCTGCCTGTGCATATAGTTGTAATTCTTTTTCTTGTCCCGATCGCATTAGCTACTTATCTGAGAAACAAAGCCATTGTCTTTCATTGTGAAATGTAACCGCTAATCTCTGCTTTGAAAAGCAGATAGTACCTGCAAACACCATTTCACACAAAGCGCGTCTTTATGTCTATGGTAAAAAGGTTCACATTAAAACACAAGGCCTGTCAGGTGTTGAACATTTTGTATTTAAAACAGCAGTAAAGTAGACATGGAAGCGTTTCAAATGCAAAATGTTCAACACCTGACATGCTCTGTGTTTTAATGTGTTTCAAAGTAGCGATTAGCGGTTACACTTCACAATAATACAATGGCTTAGTTTGCCAGATAAGTAGCTAATGCGATCGGGACAAAAAAAAAATTACTACTATACCTATCCGGCGTAACGATGCGCGTCCGACCACTCGGCTATCACGCACTCTGTCGCGTTCCTTAGCAATGATAGTCTTTAATGTTTCGTGAGTCTGAATCTTCACCCTTCGTGTATGTAATGGTTTCCTCCAGTCAACTTTAAATTTGTTCCCACTAAGCCCATGTAGCAATAAGTTAGTTGTCCCATCGCGGCGACTCTAATCGGTTGCGGTTATTCCATTAATTCTAATGACTCTTCAGCGATACGCACTTTATTTTGAACAGCTGCGTTTATGTGTGTCGGTTTCTTTTAGCGGTTTTAAGTCGGGTCTAAATAAATGTTGAAAGAAAAATATACTAAGATTCAATCCATAATGTCTGTTAATGTTTATACTAAAAGTACCTACATCGTAATAAAGGTTTACGTAAGGCGTCAATATCAAAGTATTCAGATTCGAATTAGCGTTCAGAGCAGTGCCAAAGCCAGCCACAGTCAAACGCCAGTGCTAGAGTTTTTCAGCTTCGTGTCGAAGATCTGCACGGAACAGAGAGTTCGGCTGGTTCCCGGTTACCTTGGAAAAAGTATTAAGCAGTTAATTAGGTAAGAAAGCCTTGTATTTGGAGAGACAAATACAAGTAACAAATTTACGTCACCATCCAATGCAATTTATAAATATTAGTGATCAGCAATAAACCTAAGCATCTATTCCACAGTGATATCGCAAATTAGTTTTGCTAAGATATGGTAGCTTTAGCTTATAACGAGAAAGCAAATTAAGGTGAAAAAGTAATACATTTAAAATATCTTAAAAAAACAGCATTTTAAATGCAAGTGCGTATATCCACCCTTTATCTCCAAAACGGTCCTAAACAATGAAGGCTCATCGGGCTTTTATGAACCCTTCGCGGGCGGACATATCACTATAGTTCTGTAAGTGCAACTAACGTTCTTATACCGCTTGAAATAGGAGTGAATATTGAATGACCCATGTAAAATAGTTAATGAAAACCAAAGGGATAAAATGTAGGTTGACGGGTGGAAATGCTTTTATCTTTTATGTATAAAGGATGACGTTGATGATAAAATGGAGTTTATGTAAATTAAAATACGATAAGTCATCTATCTTCTATATTTATAAATATAAAATAGTACCGTGACTCACTTATAGACAACGCACAGCCTAAACGGGTGGTTCTAAAGGTTTGAAATTTGTAGGAGATATTCCTCGAGTACCCTAGAGGTGCACTAAGGAAGGATTGTTTGAAATTCCATCCCTAACGGGGTGAAAAGAAGTGATAAAGATTGTATGGAAAATACCGCGGCCGAAGCCTGTGGCGGGTCCACTCGTGATTATTAAGAGGATAGACTACCAGGTCAATGAAAAAGTAGTTATACTTTCTTTTCATAAAATAAAGTTGAAAAGTAATATCCACCTACATTTTTTATAATTATGAAAATGCCCTCATAACAAAAAGTACCTTTGAATATAAGTTACATTAAGAGGGCTTTTAAGGCATACTGCCAAACTTTTTATACTAGTATTCTATGGGCTAGGGACACAAAAAAAACCTCACGGTAATCTGCGAGTAATCGTTTTAGCTTTTTAGCTTTCGTACCTCAAAAAGAAATATAGTAACCCTTACAGGTTCGCTTGTGTGTGTGTTTGTCTGTCTGTCCGTCTGTCATAGCCAATTTGCTCCGAAACTACTGGACCGATTGCGTTAAAGTTTGGTACGCACGTGTAACGAAAATAGGTGAAAATGGACCATCCCCCCTTATCTCCGAAACTACTAGGGCTATTAGAAAATTCTTGACCTAGACAGGAAAATCAATAAGAAGTCTATGGTAAGGTACTTGCGCCAAAGATGGCTCGGTTCTTGAGATGGCCTACTTTCAATATTTTGTAGTTATTAAAGTTCGAATGAGTTTAAACGCGCCTATGTTCGGTTAGTATTTCGCGCCCATGTTCGGCTAGTACCACTAACTGAACATGAGCGCAAAATTTAATCTCATTCGAACTTTAATAAATACAAAATATTGAAAGTGGGCCATCTTAAGAACCCGGCCATCTTTGGCGCAAGTATCTTAGTTAAAGTAATGTAGGAAATTTCATATAATCACTGAACCCTCTCCACGTGAGTTTAACTCTTATAGGTCTATAACGCATAGGTAGTTAAACTTTTTTCAATCTAGGTATAATTATGGTCGTTAAGATGACAATGTCACTTGTGTCACAATTTGTCATCCTATTCTTGCGTTAAAAGAGTTATACCCAATTTACAAGTTGGTAAACGCCACCGATAAAGCTCAGTGCAATCTGTTATTAACAAACCAGGGTTCAATACAGCTGTTCACAAAGCAATAGCCAATGCGATACAATTAATCCGTGGTCAGCTAACCGTGCTATTTAAACGACTAATTGATACTTGAGGTAACCTGTTGCTGGTAAACGAAACGGACGAAACGCGAAATTCGAAATGCAACAGATTCTTGGTTCGTTTGACGTCATAATGAATGAATCGTCTGATTGGTGCTCTTGTTTACCAGAATGTAGGACTATTATAAAAGTATCTATCGATTTTTAGGGTTCCGTAACCAAATGGCAAAAAACGGACCTTATGGATTCGTCATGTCTGTCTGTCTGTCCGTCCGTATGTCACAGCGACTTTTTTCCGAAACTATAAGAACTACGCTGTTGAAACTTGGTAAGTAGATGTATTCTGTGAACCGCATTAAGATTTTCACACAAAAATAGACAAAAATCAATAAATTTTGGGGGTTCCCCATACTTAGAACTGAAACTCAAATTTTTTTGTTCATCAAACCCATACGTGTGGGGTATCTATGGATAGGTCTTCAAAAATGATATTGAGGTATCATTTTTTTCTAAACTGAATAGTTTGCGCGAGCGCCACTTCCAAAGTGGTAAAATGTGTGTCCCCCTGTAACTTCTAAAATAAAAGAATGATAAAACTAAAAAAAATATATGAAGCACATTACCATGTAAATTTCCACGGAAAATTGGTTTGAACGAGATCTAGTAAGTATTTGTTTTAATACGTCAATCACGGAAGCCTTCACGGGCGAGTCCGACTCGCACTTGGTCGCTTTTTTATGCAATTCATACTCTTGGCTCAAATCACGAAGGCCACTCATATTGGTCTTTGATTAAAGTGACAGTTGGTTGGCTGAGACTTAATTAAGGTTTAAATGTTTAAGTAGCATTTGTGAATTCAAACATCAGAGCCGTAATAAATCCTGATTCCGCACTCAAGTTGACCATTTAGTATACTTTCAAACGTCACCTGAGCCTAAACAAAATGATTATTATTTCACTATTGCTATCCTTCTTGCTCTCGGGTAACTTTAACATTTCGTGATAAAGAAACGGAGCATCCAGTTCGAAGTAAATCGCTTGAGTGTTCCGTCCTAAAAGCATATTAATAACGATTAATCTCAAAAGTATCTATATGCGTGTCCTAAGAAGATAAAAAATATATTAGCTCACAGATACAAGTTGTACAATCAACGCCACAATTCGCACTACCCGTAAATCGTTTTCGAAATTGCTCTGCATAAATTAAAGCCATTGTTCGGAATCGAGCGATTTAAATAAAAGCAGTGAGATAACTCGCCTTGATGGATGTAGATTCATGATAAATTTATACTTGTAAATTTAACCTTTTTGCGTATTAATTAAATGGTTGCCTGAGCTAAGGATGCTATTTTGTTTGTAAGTCAAAAGAACAGTACCGTGACTCACTTATGGAGAACGCTCAGCCTAAACGGGTGGTCCTAGAGGTTTGAAATTTGGAGGAGATATTCCTCGAGTAACCTAGAGGTGCACTAAGGAGGGTTTTTAAAAATTCTATCCCAAAAGGGGTGATGAAGTTTGTATGGAAAATACCGCGGGTGAAGCTGTGGTGGGTCCACTAGTATAATATGTACTTAATTTTGGATTACCTCTACAAACCCCCTCAAAAACTACAAAATATTTTTACAACACAACGGAGTTTTAGCCAGCCTAAAATATAATATTCTGTATTAAGCTGTTGCATCAATATATTCACTTTCGCATTTGATTATACTAATAGGATTAGCTGTGTGATCCTTTAACGTGCGCAGCTACCGATCAGCGATGAGAGACACATGCCATTCAAATTTAGATCGAATGGCTTCATCTTTAAAGTCTATTTTAATAATGTCGTTTATCCGCTGACCAGTCGCTGCGCACGTAAGAGAATCACATCAAAGGACAGACAAAAATAGAATAAGGAAGTTTTCTGAATAACTCTAATTGGTCCGTCAGTTAGATTATCAAAAAATATTGAACACGTATTTTTTGCTTTATCAAATCAATCAAAATTGACAAAGATAACGCGCATCAAAGTTCGGGTGTGGGTAATTATGACGTCATAAGTCTCCACGTATTGGTACAAAGTGTGCAAAGTCGTGACGTCACGCGTAACTTCAACGCACTATATCTTCGTTATTTTTTGTTTAATCGCCAAAATAAAAAAATATGTGTTCAATATTTTTTATAATGATTGGATGGATGGACTTATAAGGATTTTTCAGAAATCTTCCTTATTAGGAAAATCACTAGGAATTAGGATGAAGGATAAAAATTGTAAGAAAAAGCCAACAACATTGATATGTACGTTTTTAACTAACGCCAAGGATTTCATCATTCATATAAATATATCTACAGGTTGTTTTAAATTGCACTGCGAAACTAACCTTTCACTTTAACCGAAAAAAGCTTTTTTTTGTCTTTTTAGGGTTCCGTACCTCAAAAGGAAAAAAGGAACCCTTATAGGATCACTCGTGTGTCTGTCTGTCTGTCTGTCTGTCTGTCTGTCCATCTGTCACAGGCTATTTGCTCCGAAACTACTGGACCGATTGAGTTGAAATTTGGCATTCATATGTAAGTTGGTGACCGCAACACGGACGCGTGACGTAAATATATGAATTTTAAACATAGGGGCCACTTTTTGGGGGTAAACTAGAAATTTTTTAAAAAAAGTTATGCCACCTACATCGTGTGACATATCAAATGAAAGGGCTTATTGTGAGGATCTTAAATATATTTTCTTTTGAATTTTAAGTAAAATAGTTTAGAAGTTATTCAGGAAAATAGGCGAAAATTGACCATTCCCCCCCCCCCTTATTTCCGAACCTACTGGAACTAAAATTTTGAAAAAAATACAAAAAATAGATCTTTGCCTATAGATTACAGGAAAACCTATAAGAAGTCTATGGTATTTAAGGTAACCTAGTAAATTTCAGATAATCATGTACGGAACGGAACCCTCTCCACGCGAGTTTAACTTGCACTTGTCCGGTTTTTTTTATGTCAGTTGACTGGCAAACGAGCTGACGGCCCACCTAATGGAAAGTGGTCACCGCCGCCCATGGATATCTGCAACACCAGAGGTGCTGCCAATGTGTTGCCAGTCTAAGGAGGATGGGGAATGGGGATGGGATAGGGATGAGGGAATAGGCCTCTGGATCTCGTCACTCACCGTACGAAACACAATAGCAAGCTATTACTTTACGCCGATATTCTGTGAGAGTGTGGTACTACCCCGGTCGAGCCGGCCAATTCGAACAGTAATCATATAGTGAGGTTTACTGTTTGGCTCTACCAAACTCTTTATAAACTGAAAACTGAAAACTAACCGTGAATACCAAACCGAAATTGCATTAGCGATTTTACTGTCATCAAGTGCATCCATGCGTCCGTTCGTTCAGTAATTTAATTAATTAGAGCTTTAGATATGGATATAAAGCTTTGTTGGGCTTAGTTTAGTTTTAACGCGCGCTTAAATTAAATTTGGTTCCGCCGTTGTTGCGGCGAATTACCAAAATTTGATAACAATATTTTGACAGAAACTACTACGAATTTTTTTTGGTTGGTTTGGTTTGGAAACTTGGTGAAGTGGGATGGCGGTAATAATTAAAAAACATGGTTAACATCCGTAAAAAAAATATATATCAATATGAACACTCACTCTGAAGAATAATCATATAACCTTGGAAAATACATTGACATGATCACACTATTTTATTTATATAACCTACATAGTTTCAATAAAAAAAACACATAGCAGGTAAAATATAATAACCTCTCAGCTAAGTGCAGATTTTTTTAAATTCCAGAAACATTATTCGTTAAGTTCAAATTCAATTAAGTTACTTTTAAACTCTGCTCCTCTGCTGCACTGGGAGTGAAGAAATAGCATAGAATGCGGGCAGATGCTTATCATCCTGGCATTTCGTAAAAGTCGACTAAGGGACGGGTCCTCTCCAACATGGTGGACTATCTGTATGGGCGATGGGCTAATCACCTGTCACCATACGGTTCATCATACCATCTTAGGACTAATTAATCGAACGTGGTCACAAGTAGTCTTGTGGCTCTGCCCACCCCATTAGGGATTTCGGGCGTCATGCCTATGTATGTGTAATGTATGTGGGTAGTTTATAGGATTATTTTATTATTGTGTTTAGGGTAGTTTTCTTTTCCTTTGTCTTGGAATAAATGGTTGAACGTGAGGACGTGTTATTTGTGCTCCTCATCCAGATTAGGATCCTGGCCCTCCTGGATATTCTTCAGTGGCGACGAGCAGTATTTTTATCTACGTGTGTGGTTCAGAGATAATTTTTTTTAGTGGTGTTTGCTTAAAACCCGTGCGTATAGTGTTCGCAAGATGTCTGTGGGAAGAATCGGACCGTTTGACGTGAACGAGGACTGTTGGGACTTATACATAGAACGGCTAGAACAATATTTTTTAGCGAATGATGTGAAGGAAAATGTTAAAGTGGCCACCTTAATAACCGTAGTCGGCAGGGACGCCTACGAGCTTATGGTTAACTTGTGCACACCGGCGCGGCCGGCGACAAAAACGTTCGCTGAGTTAACAGAGGTTATGAGATCACATTTACAACCAAAACCGAGTATTTTGGCAGAACGCTTTAAATTCAGACAACGAAGACAGGCAGCGAGCGAGGCGATAGCTGAATATGCGGCAGGATTAAAAAAAATGTCGATGACTTGCCAGTTTACTAGCAACACATTAAGTGAGAATTTAAGAGATCAGTTTGTGTGCGGATTATCACGAGATTGTATAAGGCAAAGGCTTTTTGCAGAGGATGACGTAACATTCGACAAGGCATTTAAGTTGGCGCTGACAATGGAAGCGGCAGAGACCGACGCGGCGGCAGTGGATAACCAGGCGAGCGGTCAAAGGGAACGAACGCCGTTGTACCAGATGCGGCCAAAATCAACGCGTGAGGGAGGGGGCAGCGTGGGAACCACCAGGGGCGGAAAGGCCACGGAGACCTCGCGAGGCTCATGGAACTCACAAGGAGCCAGCGCCGCGCGCGGCGGGAGCGCGCGCGACGTGGCACGAGCCGGGAGCGGAGCCGCCGGCGCGAACCAGTCGCAACGGGCACCGAACGGGTGCAAAGTATGCGGCGGCCAGCACGACGCGAACACGTGCAAGTTCAAATTGTATGTGTGTCGCGTGTGCAACCGGGAGGGACACCTGAGGAGGATGTGTCCGCGCTTGCAAGGCGAACAGCTGTTCGCAGTGTACGAACATGTTGGAGGTGACCAGGTGCCGTATAGTGATGATGAAGGAAGTGACGAGGTATATACTCATAATTATTCAATCGCTTTAAGAGACACTAAAATTAAATATCCACCGTATTTAGTGACAGTTAAAGTCAATAATGTTAATTTGAGTATGGAGATTGATACAGGCAGTTCTATATCGTGCATAAGTTATAATTGTTATTTAAAACATTTCGCAAAATACGATATGAGCCCCAGCAAATTAACAATACGTTATTATACAGGAGAAATTGTGGAACCAGTAGGTAAACTAATAGCTACAGTGCAATATGATAATAAAAAGAAGGATCTTATTTTATATGTAATAGAAAGTGCTAAAACGAACTTGGTGGGTAGAGAATGGTTGTGTGAACTCGACATTCAAGTTCCTACTTCGGTTCCCTGTAATAAACTGAAGAGTGATGAAAATGTATTTAATGTACACTCTTTCAGTTCCAGATTTAAGGCAGTATTTGACGACGGTCTGGGTCGGTTCACCGGCGGCCCCGTGGGGTTTAGTCTGCGCGCGGACGCCCGGCCCGTGTTCCTGCGCGCGCGCCCGCTGGCGTACGCGCTGCGCGAGCCGGTGGAGCGCGCGCTGGAGCAGCTGGTGCGCGACGGGGTGCTCGAGCCGGTGCACACGTCCGACTGGGCCACGCCCATTGTGCCCGTGATGAAGAAGGATGGTACCATACGGGTATGCGGTGATTTCAAACTTACTTTAAACAAGTGTCTAGAGGTGGATCGTTTCCCTTTACCTAGAGTGGAGGATTTGCTCACTAAGTTACACGGGGGACAGAGATTTACAAAGCTGGATTTATCTCAAGCTTACGCTCAATTAGAGCTGGATGATTCTAAGAGGTATGCGGTCATTAACACACATAAAGGCCTTTTTAGGTATAATCGGTTAATTTATGGGCTTGCCTCTAGTCCGGGCATTTTCCAACGCAAGCTAGAGCAGTTGTTCGCGGATATGCCCCGAGTGGGAGTATTTCTGGATGACGTGATCATCACGGGATGGGACGATCGGGAGCATGTAGATACTTTAACCCAGGTATTTGAAAGACTTCAAAAATATGGACTTAAAGTAAAAAAACAAAAATGTGCTTTCTTTGCGGATTCCGTAACTTACCTAGGGTTCATAATAAGCAAAGAAGGGGTACACACGTGTCCAGAAAAATTAGACGCGATAGAAAAAGTCCCTGTACCAAGTAATGTGTCGGAACTACGTTCGTTTTTGGGTCTGGTGATGTACTACGCGAAATTTGTTCCCAACATTAGCACATTGTTGGCTCCACTGTATAAACTCCTTAGGAAAGAGGTTAAATATGTTTGGGATTCATCATGCGATCACGCTTTTAATGAAGTTAAACATATGTTAATGTCCAGTGAAATACTCGCGCATTACTCACCCGAGCTGCCGCTGATCCTGACGACGGACGCCAGCGGGGTCGGTGTGGGCGCGGTGATTTCTCACATGGTGCCGATAGAGGGCGCGGCGGGCGCGGAAGATGCGCGGGAGCGACCGGTGGCTTACGCGTCACGCTCGCTTAATCCAGCGGAGCGCGGATACTCACAGATAGAAAGGGAAGCATTAGCAATAATTTTTGGTATACGGAAATTTCATCAATATCTGTATGGGCGAAAGTTTATTTTAAGAACGGATCACAAACCACTAGTAACAATTTTTGGTGATAAGGTGGGTATTCCCGTCATGGCGGCTAGCAGAATGCAGCGCTGGGCCGTTTTACTGTCAGGTTACCACTATGATATCGAGTATGTGCGCAGCGCTAGAAACGCAGCAGATGCTTTATCCCGGTTGCCAACGGGAAAAGAAGTAGCGGAAGTTAAAGAGGCAACGTATGTAAATTTTGTACAAGACTTTTTGCCGGTTACACAAAAAACAGTTAGAGAGCATACCTGCAAGGATGAGGTACTCCAAAAGGTGATTTTTTATTTACAATCAGGATGGCCTAACAACGTAAATGAAGAGTTTTTAAAACCATTTTTTAGTCGTAAACAAGAATTGTATTTAGATAGGAGTTGTATAGTATGGGGATATAGGCTGGTAATACCTAAGGCCCTTCAAGAGCTGGTGTTGCAGGAACTGCATACTGGGCACATAGGAATCGTTAAGATGAAAAGTATTGCACGCAGTTACGTTTGGTGGCCGGGAATAGACTCGGACATAGAACGTAGCTGTAATCAGTGCGCTACTTGCGCGGCGGAGGCGGTCGCGCCGCCGCACACCGCACCGCAACCCTGGCCTTATACGTCAGAACCGTGGTCGCGTTTGCATGTTGATTTTTTAGGCCCTTTTGAAGGTAGAATGTTTCTTATCATCATTGACGCCAGCACTAAATGGCTGGAAGCGTTTGCAATGCAGAAAACTACCGCGTCTGCAGTGATTAAAGTTCTACAAGAGACATTTGCACGGTTTGGCTTACCCAAGGAAATTGTATCCGATAACGGTCCACCATTTTCAAGTACCGAGTACAGCGATTTCATGAATCGCAATGGGATTAAGGTAACATTTTCGCCAATTTATCATCCCGCGTCAAATGGTGCGGCCGAGGGGGCGGTTAAGTTGTGTAAACGAGCGATTAAAAAAGCATTAAGAGACGGACACGATGTGGATACGGCCCTGCAGTCGTATCTAATGACTTATAGAAATGTTGAGCATAGTACTACAGGGGCGTCACCGGTCATGTTACTACAAAAAAGGAATTTACGTACTAGGCTCGACTTACTAAAGGGCTCGCGAGAGGTGGAAACCCGTGTGCGGGAATCGCAGCGACGACAGGTACAGGGCGCGGGCGGCGTGACTAGTCGAGAGTTTCGCGTCGGGGAGACGGTTTGGGCGCGGGAATATGGGAGAGGAAAGAAGTGGCTTAGTGGGCAAATTGATAAAAAAATTGGTTCGCGTAACTATGTAATCACCAGACAGGACGGTCCACCAATTAAAAGACACATCGATCAAATAAGGAATAGGTTTAATAGTTGGTTTGAGTTGCCGTTCCCGGATGGGCCATCATCTCAGGCATTACCGATCGATGGCCCCGTCGCGCCACCAGCGCCAGCGCGAGTTGAGCCGAGCGCGCGCGGCAGTGGCGGTAGCGCAGCCGCGGGGCCGCCGATGACCGGCCCCACACTAAGACCGCGTCCGGTTCAGTCTACCAGCCGATATGGCTTTTAATAAGTTGTAATTAAGTGGGAAGGTGTAATGTATGTGGGTAGTTTATAGGATTATTTTATTATTGTGTTTAGGGTAGTTTTCTTTTCCTTTGTCTTGGAATAAATGGTTGAACGTGAGGACGTGTTATTTGTGCTCCTCATCCAGATTAGGATCCTGGCCCTCCTGGATATTCTTCAGTATGCATGTATGTATATGTACTTTTAAACTTCCGTTTTTGTTTCTAATGATAATTTGTCTTAATACCATCAAAAGTACGTCAATTCGTTCCAAGAACCAACAAAAACAAAATCTTAATAACCAACGTTATAAATCAAAACGTACAGAACCAACCCAACTTATTTTTAATTTAAAATTTATGGCAAAAGAATAAAACTTCCAATAGCCACCCGCCACACTTCATCCATTTCGCATTTGACACTAAGTGTATAGTTCATTAAATCAACAAATTATGTGTCAAAATCTCGCCCAAAAGGGCATGAAAGCGAGCTCCGGTGGATCGGAAATGTGGGGTTGGGGCTTTAATAAAATAAAATGAGAATATTATCGAATGGAGTCCCGCCGGGGGTAATGTGGCGTGCGAGGGGTGAAGAACAATGGAATGCGTGGAGATTTCTTATGCGGATTAGACTTCGGAATCCGGAGAGATTTTGGACCTATTGCAAGTCAATTATTTTTGTCTTTTAACGTTTATATTACTACTGCAATTTTTCATTATACTTCTTGTGGGCTAAGTTATTAAGTTTTTTTGTGTAGGTAGCGCACATAAGCTAAATATATTAATTGTAGTAGTTTACATCAAATAGAAATAACTCAGATATAAGAATCATATATTCTTAATAATAGTTTTCAATGTAATTTAATTTAATTTAATTTACACTGTATTTACTAACATAGCTTAAGATTCTCTGTCAAGTACTAACAATTTCTATGGGCACCAGCCTGAAATAAACATTTATTATTATTATTATTAATAAAACAAAAGTATATTAAATAGAAATACAACTCCGATAGTAAAACAAGCATAAAACATTAGCTTTTTTATATGCGTGTTATTTATTGAAAATAAAAACAGTTTTAATGTAACAACTACACACCACCCCTGTCCCGCTCACCAAATCCTAATGCTGCGTCAATAAATCTGTCTTCAGCGTCAATACTCTAGGATTCCATTGACTCACATTGTCAGCGGTCGCATCACGTGACCAGACCACGTGGGCACTTGCGGCCACAATGAATTTTATCGAGCGCACTTGACACCTTGTTTAAGAATTTATTACACCCTGTACATTTTTTTTCAAGCCGTATTTCATGTCACTGTTGTTATGAATGAATTGAATGCGATTTAACTGGTTGTTATTTTATTATTACATAATAATTATCATTATTGTTATTTTTTGCTTTGGTTTTTTGTAGGAAAGATAGATAGCTGAATAGAAAGTAGAGGTTGAATATGATTAACAGTCACAACATCGTTTAGTCAAACTAAGATCGATAGGTTTTTTCTAGGTAATAAACTAAAATAAAGCGTTTTAAATGAGAATCATTGAAATAAGCTGTTTTCTTTTTATAATATTACACTACATTTTTGTCACTGACTCTCTTTTGACCACAAGATCTATGATCTTCCAGAAAATTCGTCATATAAAAAAATGTAGGGTGTTTTGGTCATGACACAGAGATGGGGAAATTGCCCCCATTTCCTTTCCATATACCCGCGCCATTATTCCCTTATTAAAATATCTGTTGGAGGATCAGCGGGATAGCAATGAAAAATCAGGATTTCCAAAAATACGTGTACTCAAGTAGGGTACAATACAAGAAGTAGTTTTAAAATAACAGAATGACATGCACATTATCTATAATTAAGCTCCTATGAGCTTTTAACGGTTGCATCAACTGATGGGCGAGGCGCGTTGCTCTTGCATCTTCTTCAGGCGCTTGATGTAACACACAAAGTTGGACATGCCCCCGGGTGTTGAAAGCATGACTTTCAACCCGAACTGCTTGACTCTGGGAGCGGGCAGATTCTGCTGAATGACCGTCGAACAATTCCGTTTGTGGTCTTCACGTCGGCGACTCTGCTGATACCGTCAGCACCTGGATGAAGAGCGACAATGCGGCCTAGCTTCCACTTCAATGGAGGAAGATTATCCTCCTTAATAAGGACTAAGGCATCAAGCTTCAACGTGCCTCCTGATGTCTGCCATTTGGTTCTAACCTGAAGCTCTGACACGTACTCTTTGTTCCATCTGGACCAGAAATGTTGACGGAGCTGCTCAATACGTTGGTAGCGTGTCAGATGATGGTAAGAGTTATTTTTTACGTCCCTTGCTGGCAGCGATTTAAGAGGACGTCCAATGAGAAAATGACCTGGAGTCAGCGGCATCAAATCCTCTGGATTTGTAGAGAGTGGAGTAAGTGGCCGGGAGTTGAGAATCGCTTCAATCTGGACAAGCACAGTGTTAAACTCCTCATACGTTAAATTACAATGTCCCAACACTCTTTGCAAATGGAATTTTGTAGATTTGACACCAGCTTCCCAAAGGCCTCCGAAATGAGGAGAATAAGCGGGGATGAAATGAAAATTTACCTCTTCGTTAGCTGCACTTTCTGCCAACGAATCACAGTTGGTTTTGAGGAATTTAGAGAGATCATTGCATGCACCGACGAACGAGGTACCGTTGTCGGAATAAATGTTAGTCGGTTTCCCTCTACGAGACACAAAACGTCTTAATGCTGATAAGTAACTATTGCTTGTTAAATCACCTACCAGTTCCAAATGTATGGCCTTTGTGGTGAAGCATATGAAAATTGCTATGTACACCTTTACGAGTCTACTACCACGTCCTTGTTTGTTAGCTGCATTAAGAGGACCAGCGTAGTCGACACCAACGTTGTCGAATGGAAAACTAGGCGACAAGCGTGATTTGGGTAAGTTTCCCATTAACGGTCTGACTAGCTGACCTTTCATGCGGGTGCATCTTACGCAATTGTGAAAACAAACTTTTGATAGGTTAGTACCTCCTATCGGCCAATATTGGTCTTTTATTGCTGCCAAAAGCAGTTGTGGTGGTGCATGCATTAAGCTTTTATGTTCGTGTTTAAATAATAACTGTGTGAACCGATGTGTGGACTGTATCAATGAAGGGTGTTTTTTATCATAAGGGAACTCTGAGTTCACAAGTCGACCTCCAACCCGCATAACATTATTTTCGTCTAGAAAAATATTAAATTTAAGTAAAGGACTCTTTTTAGGTAAATCCTTTTTTGCCAGTAGTAACTTGTACTCAGGGAATGATTCAATTTGTGACAATTTTACTATTATTGTCGTTGCAGTCTGTAATTCGGTATCAGTGATATAATTAGTCTGCGGATACTGCTTTTTACAATAATTAATGAATCGCAGAACATAAACAACGGTGCGTTTAAGCCGCAACAAGTTTGAAAACCGATTGAAGTCAATTACATTGTCGCTAGTCTGTATTTCCCGAATATTAGTATGCAACGAAAGCTCAGGTTTAGTTTCAGGTAGTAATAAGGGTGCTACTGGATTTATAGGCCAATCAGATCGACCTTGTTTTAGAAAGCCTGGACCAGACCACCAAATGTTAAGGGAAGGAATTAAACTCGCTTGAACTCCGCGTGAGATATGATCTGCGGGATTTTCATCCGTAGGAACGTGTCTCCAAGTGCAGTTGGCAGTTTTTTCCAAAATTTCAGCTGTACGATTGCGAACAAAAGGTTGCAGCTTACTTGGTACCATTCTAAGCCATCCCAGCACAATAGTGGAGTCCGTCCAGAAGGTCGTACTTTTAATTGTAAGTCTAAGAGAATTGATTACCTTCTCGTACAGACGAGCTCCAACCAATGCACCGCAAAGCTCAAGCCTTGGAATGGTTGTAGGTTTAATAGGTGCAACTCTACTTTTAGCAAATAATAAGCTAACTACGACCTCGCCCTTTTCATTGGTGTTTCGTATATACAGGCACGCCCCATACGCCCGTTCTGAAGCATCGGTGAAGATATGACACTCCACCTCTTGATATGAGTCACATAAAACACGTCGAGGGACACGCACAGTATTGAGGATTGGTAAGTCGCGAATAATATCTGCCCAGCGCGTACTGATTTCAGGTGAGAGCTGCTCATCCCATGACAGCTTGTGTAACCACAGTTTTTGTAGCAGTATTTTCATGAGGATTACACATGGAGCCAGTAAGCCCAACGGGTCAAATATTTGTGCGATCGTTGATAACATGTCGCGTTTGGTGTACGGGCTAGAGGTAAGTTTACCCACCTGGAACCACAGTTCATCTGAGTTGGGCTGCCAACCGAGACCCAAAGTCTTATTAGGTTCAGTAGTTCCAGTTCCTATATTTAAATCCAAAGCGTCATGATTGGCATGGGATATTAATCTAGACTCGTTAGATTTCCATTTCCTCAGAGTCATACACGCTGAAGCTAAAGCAGACGTGACTTTTTCTTGAATTGTCAAGACGTGACTTAACTCATCCCCCCCAGTCAGTAGGTCATCAACATAAAAATCGTGAATGATGATCTCACGAATCTCTTCATCATCACAATCGAGACCTACTTGTTTGAGGCATCGTGTTGCAAGAAAAGGAGCGCTGGCTGTACCATACGTTACAGTATTTAGCTGGTACGCCTTAAGAGAATCAGAAGGATCATCTCGCCAAATGATCTGTTGTAAATACCTATCACCGCAGTGAACAGCTATCTGCCGGTACATTTTCTCAACATCGGCAGAAATTATATACTTGTGCTGCCTGAACCGAAGTAGTATTGACAGAAGATCATCCTGAACTGTTGGCCCTACCATTTGAATTTGGTTAAGTGAGCGGCCTGAACTTGTAGGACTGCTAGCGTTGAAGACTACGCGCAGTTTGGTGGTTGAACTATTCTCTCGTAGAACGCCATGATGTGGGATATAATAAGCTTGATGCTCTGAATCAAGACGTTCACACTCGGACATGTGACCTAGACATTGATATTCCACCATAAAGTCTTTGTACATTTTTTTAAATTCTGGTCGACGCTCATTTCTACGCTCTAATGACAAAAAACAGTGCTTAGCACGAGCAATTGATTCTCCCAGAACATTTGGGTTATCTTTTAATGGCAAACAGACACAGAAACGTCCGTCGTCCAGCCGAGTTGTGCTTGCTGTAAAGTGTTCTTCACAGAGCTTCTCTTCGGGAGAATAATGCGACTGCCGGGGGCAAACTTCGTCGAGTTGCCAAAAACGCGGGAGCAAAGATTGAACGTCAGCGTCCATCAACTCGGTGTTTCTATTAACTGAGACAGTCGAAAAATTACATTTAATGGTACTTGACTTCGCCGATTCATGGCCGCTATTTATGGGACCTGAGACCAACCACCCAAGCCTGGTCTCACAAAGAATCGGCTGATCATTTCCTAAACTTATTTTTTGTGATCCTAACAAGTCCCAAAAAAGATCAGCGCCAATAATAATATCAACCGCTGCTGGCGTATGGAAACACGGATCAGCTAAGCATATATCAGTAGGTATGTCTAATTTCGATAAATCTAATTGATGGCTTGGTAAGTCGTCCGTTATAAATGGCAAAATGAAGCAGTTAAGTGTAGCGGTGTAACTCTCATTCAATGATTTCATTGAGACCCTACACATTTCACCTACGTGCGACATTATATTATTAATGCCTACAACCGATTTATCTACACTGTCGGTTAACAAATCCAAACGCCTACACATTTTCTGTGTCATAATACACGCCGTACTTCCACTATCCAATACTGCGCGAGCTATATGCTCGCGGTTTTGACTATCATATAATTTAATTAACGCAGTGGAAAGCAGCACGTCATGTCCGTGCAAGGTCGGAGGCTCGGCTACTCTCGCCGATAATGTCACGGGAGCGTTGCATGAGCGCGCGGCTGGCAACGTCGCATGCGCAGGCGCAACAATGCCCGTGGAACCTCCAGTGCGCACGGACGCGCCATCATTGCTTGCGCTTGATTTACGTTGCGACTCAGCGATATGAATTAACGAGTTATGTTTTCGCTTGCATAATTTACAGCCTGCTTTTTTGCAATGGTTTGCATAGTGTCCACTACGAAAACAGTTGTAACATATTTTATAATTAGGCAATAACTGGAGCCGCTCAACGTTACTTAATGCAAGAAACTGGGAACAAGCGCTTAAGTTATGCTCGCCATGACACCTTGGACAAGGCTTTGGAAGAGAACTTGTGGTTTCTTGTGCAATAATCATCGTTCGGTGTTTTTGCGTGATGTGTTTAGTCGGCTGACTGGTATGACCGGCGGCTGAGGCGCACGATAACTCGAGAGTTTCAATCAAGTCAGCACGATTACGCATAAAACTGAGAAAGGATTCAAACGCGATTGGAATGTTTTTATCAAGGCTACCTTTATGCTCCTCCCATTGACGGAACGTTTTAGTGTCCAGTTTTTGTGTTATTATGTGGATTAAAAGAGTGTCCCAGTGATTAACCGGTTCACCCAGTGATTCTAAAGATCGCAGGTTTTTATTTACTTGATCAATGACACGCTTTAGTTGTGATGAAGACTCTTTAGTGATTGGTTCGATGTTAAATAACGCGGACACATGATTTTGCAATAACAATCGTTTGTTATCGTACCTCTCACATAAGAGTGTCCACGCCACGTTGTAATTTTTGGCAGAGAACTCGATTGACTTGATAACAAGTGCAGCTGAACCTTCCAGCGATGCTCTTAAATAGTGGAATTTATTTACTTGGTCAATATCATCATTGGAGTGTATCAGACTCGTAAAAGTGTCATGAAATTCGAGCCAATTCTCATATAAACCACCAAATTTAGGCAACTGTATGGTAGGTAATTTAACAAGCCTACGATTACGACTACATTGCGAACCTTGGTCACTGCAGGATGCGAAGTCATCACGCTTTTTATTATTAACACTACACAGCATCTGCTGCGCATTTGAAAGCGTTGTAAAATAATTAGACTCGAAATCAGCGCGTTCCGCAATCTGCAAGTCCAAGCTATCGGCCATGCATTCCAATCTTAACTGTACCTCATCGTATTGTTGATACAAGGATTCCAGTTTTACGATACGCAACTGTAATTGGTTCACATCAGCCTCAGTTATCGAAGACTGCTTTAATGTGTTCAGATATGAAGTAAATGTTGTCAACTGTCCCTTGTAACTCCCCCGCTTCCTAATGAGTTCCTTTTCATCTGCCATTTGAGAAACCGTGTCAAAACTGCTCAACCTTGAATGTATATAAAGATAAGATTATTGTAAAGGAAAATTGTATATATTTAATGTAAATTCCTACTAAGTTTAGCTAGTAAGTTACAAATAATAGTTTGGTTAAGAAGTTATAATATAAATTCAATTAGAATTGACTTTACTTTGTATAGAATTCAACCTTATACTTAATGTCAATGAGATTTAAAACTGTATAATATTAATATAGATAAAATTCAATTATAAAATTTGCAATGTGACTAGAATGAGAAGTAAACTAGATTAAAATTGACAATTATTCATTAACACCTTAATAATTATTCATAGATAATAATTATCGAGTACTCCAATCTAATAGATTAAAATAATTAAGTTAAATTATACAGATCTCATCAATAGAGCAATAATTTATAAGATTCCTGATTAATTCATTTGAAACTCAACATAACATACAATTATTACGACAGTAAATACTTAAATTAATTAAAACTGCTTTTAATTTCATAAATTAACACAAAAATGACTTCAAGTTTAAATTAACCCTAACAAGAATAACGGTTAACCTCATGTTAGCAAAAAAGTTAACAATTTAATAATGAACAAATAATTAACAAGAACAGAAATAAATGATTAACTTTCAATTAATATTCATATAAAATACAATAAAATTGTATGGTTCAAAGAATTCTTTGTTCATTTAAAGCTAACCGAACCAACGGTAAATTACACAAAGGAAATCCTGTACTAACCTTAAGATCCGTTAAATTGTACGAATTACTTACTACCTAATTAAGAGTGGTGGGTTCGAATTAAATAAGTCCTCAACACTGTGGTTCTTCTTCAAGAAGTCCTTGACGATGACCAGGGCAAGTAATCCTTTGTTCTCTCCAGTACTAAATTCAGCTTTTTCCAGTTAGGTATCTCTCCACAGGTGTTTATATAATAATTTCTTCAAATCCGGTTCGATCCAGGACCATGTTGGAGGATCAGCGGGATAGCAATGAAAAATCAGGATTTCCAAAAATACGTGTACTCAAGTAGGGTACAATACAAGAAGTAGTTTTAAAATAACAGAATGACATGCACATTATCTATAATTAAGCTCCTATGAGCTTTTAACGGTTGCATCAACTGATGGGCGAGGCGCGTTGCTCTTGCATCTTCTTCAGGCGCTTGATGTAACACACAAAGTTGGACATATCACTAATTAAAATTTTACTAACCTAATCTGACCTACCCATCTACTAAATTATGCCGATCCATTCACTTACATCAATTTGAAGATTTGGCTTCGCTCGATCAATTAAATAAGCTTAAAATTAGCTAATATTATCAATAGATCCTCTGACCATAGATCAAGGCACAATGGCACAACGTAACTTGTCTGGGCATGCCAGAACACGCCTATTGATTAGATTGCGCCAGCCTCAAAGCTGAGAGCATTGGCCCAGGCATCAATTTAGGTAATTCAGAAGTTGAATTACTAACGAAACTCACAAAACTCTATCGTAAATACACTTCCTCATCATCAGCTGTAAAACTTCCACCGCAGGAAATAGACTTCCCCCAATGGGGGGATATGCCGTAGTCGCCACGCTTGGCATGCGGGTAGGCCCGCAGTTGGTGATAGTATAGGTACTCGAAGGACGCTGCTGCGGTTCTCTTGGTCCCTCTGTCACTTTTTACAAAACCCACGGGAGGAGATGGGGTGATGCTATTCTTCGCCGGCACCAAACGGACGGAAATCTACTTATACAATAGTTACTTCTAGACTTTTGCAATTATAAGCTGTAATTTGTTTCTAATGAAAATAGCTAATATGTAAACAAATTACTATACTACCGACGTTTGCCACTAAGTTTTGTTTACGTGTAAGTCTTGAGTTTAGAATAGTCTTTATTTAGGGTTTTAATGCAATAGAAAATGTCAAAACGGAACGAAAATAACTTGGAATTTTGCACGTTTTGGCTGAGTTGCACCATGCAGCCGGCAGCGAAGCACAGCCTACTAATAAGATTATTATATTCAATGTAGGAATTAGCACAATTGCAACTATCCATTTTAAATTCTAGAGTTTTGTACCCCAAGGTGTCAACGGATCCCATTAGGATGTATCAAATGAAAAATATACGTTCGAACGATAACAAATAAACATAGAATTCATTATTCGGCGTACTAAATTGACAGATAAAAGTGTTACCAGGTATGAATTAAGTTTAATAGTTATGTGGTTAACGTCGATGTTTGTGACGATGTGTAAATTACAGTACCGGTATTACTGTTGTCCAAAGCCGTTAACTTTTCTTAATATCGACACGGACAACACTACAACATTTATTCATTTATGAATAATGGATTCTGGTGTAGTAGATTCGATGAAAGAAATGCTAGAAACAACTGTAAATTTGCTAAGTATTCTGAGAAGCTGACATGACTGTATAAAGATTTAGTTTTAATTGACATTTGCTCTTCGTACTGCCTTCCTATTATTTTGCGACTGGTAAAATGGTTCACAATTGAATGAAGAAATCTGTTCTGTCAATCAAACGCAGTCGAAGAGGATTGACGTACGTCAGAACGTAATCTTCCATTGAAAATTCATATTTAGCGTGAGGCGAATTCAATAATGGAAAATATTTGTAAAGAAAATTCGAACGCTAATTGTAGGTATAGCTTAATCACTTTGGGATGCATTTGCGTAAATGTGTGAATAGATATATAAAAGTATAAATTATGTGTCCACTACAGACACATTTTTTTTAAAGTGATAACTTTTTAAAAGAAACTGTCAACTGTTTTGTATATTATTTATTATAGTAGTTAGTTTAGACCGGTGAGTGCGACGTTATTCATTTATTCATTTTAAATTTAATTACACAATGATGAGAAAAATCCAGAACATTAAACTTAAAAACAACCAATAAGTAAAAGCCAAGACGAATTAACATCAATAGCACTAAGAGATGATTTAAATTTCGAAAGCGACAATCTAGAAATATCTGCATCAAAGAAACATTTATATTTTGTACACACTCGGTTAGATAACAATCTTTCAAATATTATTTCTATTATTGTCATTTAAGCATTTCTATACATTCTAGAAACACCCTGTATATTGCCGTATCGACTTACGATCGAGAACTGGCGGTTAAATCAATCTGTCCATGTGACCCTTATCTCGGCTGACATGTCCCTAAGTAGACCCTCAAATTGCCCTTTTGGGCTGACCGATCACTTTGAGTACGAGGTATGTATTTTAAACTAGCGCCTCCAAAAAGTAGCCTTTAACCACGGAGTGTTCCACTCCGCACTTTTGGTATGCTCGACCATCAGACAGCTCGGAGCTGTATCGCAGTAGGTTCACTAGGCACTAGGTAGGCTCACTCGCTCGCTGTCCTATTCACGCGTCATCAAGTAGCCTAGTTGTTTGGTGTTGTTGTGACGCCAAAGATCTCAAAAGAAGGATAATAAAATGCCTATCAATCAGTACAACTTCGTGTAAGAAGTCTCATAGAAGGTTGTCCAACGCCACTGCCATGGTTTACCCACATCCTATTGCTAATGTCTTAGTTCATACAACATACACACATACAAGAGTCTAATATTGCTTGATTCACACGCTATCATTATCATCGTGGGCGGTGTGGTCGGTGGTGCTGCGGTCTCACACCACACGATGCGGGAGGGCATTTTGCCAATAACGAGGGCGGGGTGAAAAGTTCGCGGCCTAACTATTAAAACAAATACACATATTATATTTATTATTATTATTTTTCTACATAGTCCCCCTCGACTTCAATGCACTTTTTCCATCTGGATTCCAGGGCCATTACACCACTCTTGAAGAAGTCTTCGTCCAGATCCTCAAAATACCTGTCCACTTCAGCTTGAACCTCTGCGTTGGTCAAAAATTTCGATCCACCCATATGTTTTTTTAAATTAGGGAATAGGTGGAATTCCGATGGTGCTAAATCGGGTGAATAGCGCGGGTGGGGCAAAAATTCAAACCCACAATTGTGAATTTCCGCCATTGGTTTTAGTGACGTGTGAACACGTGCTTTATCCTGATGAAAAAGAACTTTCTTGGTCAACATTCCAGGTCTTTTTGACTTTAGTTCGTCGCGTAAACGAAGCAATAGGTCACAATAATAATCCGAGTTTATGGTAGCACCTTTCTGGAGGTAGTCAACCATTATTATTCGTTTTGCATTCCAGAATACTGATGCCATGACTTTATTGGCAGACAAAATCGCTTTGGCTTTTTTGGGAGGCGGAGATCCAGCACGAACCCACTGCTTCGATTGCTGTTTGGTCTCTGGCGTAAAGTGGTGAACCCACGTCTCGTCTGTGGTTATAAATCTGTTTAAAAAGTCTTGAGGATCGGCTTGATAGAGTTCTAAACAGTCGCGTGAATTTGTAAATCGATTGCGTTTTTGCTCAACTAAAAGGAGCTTCGGAACCCATCTCGCCGACACCTTGGAAAAACCTAATTCATTGACAATCATGTTCTGAGTTCTTCCATAGGAGATGCCTATGATGTCAGCTATTTCTCTGATTTTTAAACGACGGTCTCTCATAATCATATAGCTTATTGCTGCCACATTATGTCCATTAGTTGCCGTTGTTGGCTTCCCGGGGCGTGGGTCATCTGTAATACTGTCTCGTCCACGTTGGAACTCAGCTGCCCATTTTTTTTTATCATCGTTTATGATGTACAGATTTCCCCTAATGTACCTTTCATGTCTTCATAAATCTTTTTCGGAGTCAATCCTTTTTTATGCAGTTATTTAATTACAGCGCGTTGTTTCAATTTCTCTGTTTAAGTTTCCTGTTTTACTCTTAAATTCGTTTATTATAATTTTTTGACAATGGCAATACGCATTTGACCAATGCGCATGCTCGCACTCTAGCGCCACCTACAACTCAGAGAACTCTCTGGACGCTCGCGCCGTTTTTCGCCCTGTGATCAACAATTGTTCCAAAATTAAGAGAAATCCATCAACATAGCTAAAGCCGTGTGAATTGTAAGTGTATGTGATAAAATAACTCTGTGACATAACTTAAGAAGATTAAACCAGCCAAAGGAGTACTCCAGCTGTTTCGGCGTTGGATTCATCAATCCCGAAGAAGGCGCCGCCATAAGGTTAGTGCGTTGCATTATATTTGCCGGAGTCAACTTCCTAATTAATGCTCTCATCGGCGAGGTCTCCTCGACCCTAATGTGCTGGAAAGGCTTCATTCTGGTACATTCTCCATACTTAAAAATCTGTTCTACACATGTACTTCAATTGGCCGTAAAATTATAATTAAATACAGATGCCAATTGAAAATTCTCGGGTTGACAGTGAAATAATGACAGTTCAAAATGGCGGCATAAAAAGAAAAATATTTCGTTTTTTTTTTAGTTTGGCCGCGAACTTTTCAATCCGCCCTCGTATAACAGTGTCACTTAATGGGTGTCATGAATGGTGGGTCACGTGCGACTGAACGTGCGATGGTGTCAGATTCGCGTTCTGAGACCTCAAAAGTAAGCATCGCGAGAATTGATTTGAGCAGTTCCTTACTATATATTTCAATGGGTGACGCGGATAAAAAACTGACAACCCTAGCGTCCACGAAAGAGCACGTTGTATGCGACGGAGAGAGAAGGCATTATTAGACGTATTTTCGTGCTAAACACCGATTTTGTTAGATAGTGATTCTTCTGTACGTTATTACTATTAACTGTTTTGTTCTTTAACCGACCTGGGGTGTATTCTTTTAAATAAAATTTCGTCACCGAGATCTACGGCGAGCTTAAGTTGACCTGTCAATGCGTACAAACTATAATGTTCGTGCGTGTCTTCAAGCTTGGTTCGACGCAGCTCTGTGAAGGTCATATATAGGTATCTAAACCTAACTCTCCGAGAGACGAAATGAGTGGCGAGAATTGTTAACAAAACAATATAGCTGGAATATTATTTCACATTACAAAATATATCTAACCTTTGTCTAGCAGTTGACATCTTTTGACTGACTAATAATTAAATGTGAACTTTATTAAAGGTCACTTATTCATAACTAAACCCCTGGTTGCAGCTTACTACAGAACTGGCGCCTCATTCGGGAACGCTAAGTGATTCTGTAGCGACTCGTAAGCCAGATCGCTCATCTCGCTTTTACGCATTCCGCGTCGTGCGGAACAGTGGAATGAGAAATCTGGCTTACGAGTCGCTACAGAATCACTTAGCGTTCCCGAATGAGGCGCCAGGCCTACGACCCGGCATTTCCTAAGCAATTTCGCGTATGGTATTTCACGATGTGGCCACCTTTGCTATCAAGTTAATAAGAGCTACCATATCTCAGCAAAATAATTTGCGATATCGTGTAGGTAATGTCGAAAAGCCAACGTTAATAAATAAATAAATAAATTGCGGGACATTCTTTACACAAATCGATCTAGTCCGTATGTAAGCTCTAAAGGCTTGTGTTATGGGTACTAGACGACGATATACACACTTATATAGATAAATAAATACTTAAATACATAGGAAACATCAAAGACTCGGGAACAAACATTCGTGCTCATCACACAAATAGTTGCCCTTACAGGAGATCTAACCCGGACGCTAGCTTCGGAGGCAGGGTCACTACCAACTAGGCATTTCGCGCCGTCAATCGTAGCCAATTGACGTTATCTTTACACTGGTCTAGTACCTATACGTCGAGGATGATTGTATGCGGTTGTGTCATCGAAATACAGTCCAATGATAGCAAAAAACATACCATTTTGATAATGCTCTTGAACCACAAACCACACGCATTAAACAATCATAAATAATAAATAATAATTACGCTAAATAGAGGTACAGTCCAATAGACAATTTGGGAAATGTTAACCCATTCGGTTCACGCGTAGCCAAGCACGATAAATAATGCAAAATTTTAATTTGACGCTCGAACAAAATACGCCTGATGAGGTAGCAATACGAGTGAAATACTGGCCGGGATTATTTTAAATGGCCTTTTAAAAATGTTCTTTATTTAAATTCTTTCGTTAAAAAATGGCGGAATTAATTGAAAGCTCATTTTGTCGGAAGTGTTTTAGGTTTGATATAAAATGTACCTAACATAATGATGCTGTATCGTACTCGGCTCACGTTTTGAATCTTAAAATCCTTTTTAATTTTAGAGACGGCGCGGTTGGCCTAGGTGGTAATGATCTTGATTCCGAAGTTAGCGGTTCGGGGTTTGATACCCATGTGATGAGCATGAAGGTTTTCCTGGTTCAGAAAAAAAACCTATAGGTACAGCAAAGAGCCGGCAATAAACTGGGTGACGTGTTTTTCAAAACAGTACACAATATTAAATTTTATACAAATCTAGGTATGTCCACAGTAGGTATGCCAATTGAAATCCAGGAATCACCGACCGAGAGAAGATTTATGCCCAGCATTGGGAATTATTAAACTAAAGATGATGATATTGATAAAAATATTGTTTAAACATTTCACGTTGCATCTGTTTGTTGTGAACCCGAGAAACATAATGAAGTACTTGTAATAACTATAATGAATCCATCCTGAATTAACGTATAGTTTAATATTAAGTTCTGCGTTAAATGTTCCCCGGGCTATGGTCTGATGAGTAAATAGCGCAGGGAGTTGCAAAAGCAACTCGCCCAATACAAAATGAGTAAGTTAGCTTAGGCTAGCATACTTGAACAATATTAAAGCCACCCGACTTGAAATTTAATAATTATGTAGACATAAAGACGTTAGTCATAGTTAGGAAAATATCTGACAGATGTCACTGTTCCATTAGATACGAATTTCTACATTCCGCTTATGGTTTTTACCCGACTGCAGCGAAGCGAAAAGCAGGATTATGTTATGCACGAGTATGTAATCGCTCCATTACTTACCACCTAGAGCCAAAACTACTGAACCGATTTTAACAAATGGGGTATCAAACGATTCAGGCAAAATGCCCGGGTGGGTGATATAACACATAATATGACGTCACCGGAAATCCAATAGGGCAGATGCTATGCTAGAATACATTTTGTTTCTTGATAATTTTGTACCCATGCATTCATTATTGATATTAAATGGCTTGACGCCAGCATTCCAAAATCGTATAACATGTTGGTATTTATAAGTACTTTAAATGGATTCATTTCTCGCTACGACTGTCCGAATGCAACTGTCCATATTAAAGCACACACAGCTTAAACTAAAAAGGTGAAAATAATATATTTTTTGAGTGTCGAAGGCGATAGGTACCTGCTTAAAATTTTGGTAACTAAATTATTTCGAACTTCAAGAAAATATAATCAAAATTCTGCCCTATTTTCTTATTAACGATTTATATTTTCTCATTACAACCAAAATGAAAGAATATTCTTGTCATGTTGATGAATCCCTCTCCCGGGAACTAAACTTATGGAATAAACAAAAACTATGACTGATCTAAATTATGTTCGACAAAATATATCAGTCAGTAATGATGGATGAAGTTGAAGATACTTGGTTCCACGAATATCATAATGAGTAAATAGAAGTTAATATAAAACTCAAGTTGATCGTGTGAAGCAGAGGGATGAAACCCCTCCTTAATTAATTTTGTTTCTTAGGGTTTCGTCCGTACCTCAATAGGAAACCAGGAACTTTATAGGATCACTTTGTCCGTCTGTCTGTGTCATGACCATTTTCCACAGGAATGCTTGGAAATATCAAGTTGAAATTATAATGAAATACTCAGCTCTGCAATCCCTTGTAGCTTTGAAATAATTACGACTTCTAAGTCAACGCAATCATAAAATACGGCCATTTATGCCGCATATTTTCACACTGGCAACGAAATGAAAGCCTATAGAGTACTTCCCGTTAATCTAAAATCATGATGATCTTTTGTCATGTTATTTGGCAAGAAGCAATGTCTTATGCACAAGTAAAGGAAAAAATCCGAAACCATTAATTTGTAGACGCATCACAAAAAACACCGGTCAAGTTCGAGCCTGACTCGCGCGCCGAGGGTTCCGCAATTACGTATGAAAAAGAAACAATACCTTGTAAGTACAGAACCCTAAAAAAGAAAAAAAAATAGCTTTTAACAACGGGGTAACCATTTACAACCTACCTATGAAATAAGACAAAAAATAACTTTCGCAAGCTCCTATCTCCGTTCAATCGTAGAGTGTGATACGACTTTGCAAAGGTTATTCCGTTTAACTTTTTTTATGTGATGTAATTACAAATTCACGATTTTCGGACTTTTTCCTTTACTTGTGCTGTAAGACACTGCTTCTTGCCAAAGTTCATGATTCTAGGGAAGTACCCTATAGGTTTTGATTCCCTTGAAAGTATCAAAATATGAGACATCTACTTATCTATGAATCTGTATCTGAGGCATACTAAGTATCTAGAAAGTATTTTATTACTAAACTAGCTAGACTTACATTAAGAAGAATATTATATAACTACACTAAACTAACGTTAATAATAACCCAACTAAGAATAAGAATAAACAGAGTGTATTCTCTCCGTGTATTTATCACAATGAAATATATTTTAACCAAATGATTTCCTCCGAGCATCGAACCCGGCCCTCTATTAGACCTATCTAGTGAGGTGGTCAGACACGAGTGTAACGAATCAGAATGGACCCCAATTTGTGGCAGAAATCAGAGCTGACACGAGATAGTTGTGGATGTGGATGCAGAACTGATTTCTAACAACATTGGATGTTTCAATCTGTTTTTTTTTTCAAACTAATTTTGTTTAAAGTTCATGTTAATAACTCTTTGACTTGGCACGAGTCAGTGACTTCAGTACCAAGAATAGGCTAGTTTCCTGAAAAATTCTAATTAGTCCGTCGTTTACATTATAAAAAAATAATGAACAAGTATATATTTTGTCATATAATCAACAACCGGACAAGTGCGAGTTAAACCCGCGTGGAGAGGGTTCCGTTCCATACATGATTATCTGAAATTTCCTGTTATTTTAAATACCATAGACTTCTTATAGGTTTTCCTGTAATCTATAGGTAAAGAACTACTTTTTGTATTTTTTTTTAAATTTTTGGCCCGGTAGTTTCCGAGTTAAGTTCCGAGGGGGGGGAATGGTCAATTTTCTCCTATTTTCCTAAATAACTTCCAAACCATTTACCTTAAAATTCTAAAAAAAAAATATTTAAGATCCACATAATAAGCCCTTTTATTTGATATGTCACACGACATAAGCTGTATAACTTTTTTTTTAAATTTTCTAATTTACCCCCCAAAAGTGGCCCCCATGTTTAAAATTCATTTATTTCCGTCACGCGTCCGTGTTGCGGTCACTGATTTACATATGTATACCAAATTTCAAATCAATCGGTCTAGTAGTTTTGGAGCAAATTGGCTGTGACAGACGGACAGACGGACAGACGGACAGACGGACAGACAGACAGACAGACAGACAGACAGACAGACAGACAGACAGACACACGAGTGATCCTATAAGGGTTCCTTTTTTTCTTTTGAGGTACGGAACCCTAAAAATTACGAAGATTTAGTGCGTTAAAGTTCCGCGTGATGTCACGACTTTGTACACTTTTTACCATTAGGTGACGTCATTAGCCCCCGCTCCCGAACTTTGATGCGCGTTATCTTAGTAAATTTTGATTGATATGGAGAGCAAAAAATACGAGTTCAATATTTTTTGATAATCTAATTGACGGACTAATTAGAATACCTATTTTTTATTTTAGGGGCTTCGACCTCGTCGTCTTTCGGTCTTTGCTATCCCGCCGGCTTGAACGAGGAGTAGCATACGCAACAGTCTACCACACACTAACATTCTTGGGGTGTGATTCAATAAAATAACACTTCGTTCATGAACTCGCCGGCGAGCCTAACTTGACCCGTCACTGCGTATAAAATACATGTCAGTGCGTGTCTTCGACCTTGGTGGTATTTCGACGCAGCCGGCCACGGACGTAGATACGTAACGCCGCATAATTCCTACGAGCGCGCGGATTAATTTATGATTGTCAGTTGAAACGAGAGATTAAATGAGCGATGAGATTTGTTAGAAAATAACGTAGTTTTCATAGTCTTGAATCGATTTTTTGGCTTCAACCAGTCATTATTTGGAGACCAGTGTCTCTCAGCTCCAGTATCTAATTTTGTTTGTTTAAATGTATTTTTATTTGAATAATTTGTAAATTGAATCAACAATAACCAAAGCCTAACGCCTTAGATTTTTAATCTGTGATAATGGAAAATTAGTAGGAACCAATTAAATTGTTTAAATCTAAAAAAAATACCACGTCTGCGCATAGTATTTGTTATTCAACCAATAGAAATTACGTAAAAAAAAACATACTTTTTTCTAGTTTTATTATTGTTATTTTTGCAATTAAGCGCAGAAAATTTAATCATTGTTGACAACTGGCAACGTCGATGGTCGAAACAAGACTAATCGCAAAACTATACGGTAGTTTTGAGTGGCAACATTTTTCTGACTGTGTGTCCTTTTACTTTATTTATTACATACATACATACATAGCATCACGCCCGAAATCCCTAATGGGGTGGGCAGAGTGACAAGACTACTTGTGGCCACGTTCGATTAATTATTCCTAAGATGCTATGATGAACCGTATGGTGACAGGTGATCAGCCCATCGCCCATACAGACAGTCCACCATGTTGGAGAGGGCCCTTCTTCACTCCCAGTGCAGCAGAGGAGTTTATTTATTATTACGTCAATAAACCTGATAATTCAATTGTAGCGAAACTCGTAATACCAGGTAAATTAAATATTGTACAATGAAATACACCAGCTAATATTTCCGATCACGGATGTCGGATTCAGATCCGGAACCTTGGCTCAGCACTAGTGCAAATGGCCATCCCATTTGGGCTCCGATCGGAATTGCAAATAAGCACCACGGTAAATTTACGCGTAAAGAATACACGAAAATTATACGGGCCCCTACCAACGAAGCGTTTATACGTGACATACGGAACCCTGTAGGGCGGGACCGGATCGTAAATTTATTAAGACCTCAATTTAATAGATTGCAAAAGTTTTTAAAAAAGAAACAAATTTACCCGCAAAAGAAAACATACAACCGAATGGAGAACCTCCTCCTTTTTTTGAAGTCGGTTAAAAAGTGCCCCCCATTTTTAAAATTAATTTATTTACGTTACGCGTCCGTGTTGCGGTCACCGACTTACATCTGCGCCTCTATTCGGGAACGCTAAGTGATTCTGTAGCGATTCGTAAACTAGATTTCTCATCCCAGTCTTCCGCCCGACGCGTAATGCGTTAGAGCGAGATGAGAACTCTCGCTCACGAATCGCTACAGTTCCCGAATAGATGCGCTGTACCAAATTTCAAATCAATAGGTCTAGTAATTTCTAAGCAAATTGGCCGTGACAGACGGACAGACACACTAGTGATCCTATACCGGTTCCACTTTTTCTTATTGAGGTACGGAGCCCTAAAAATCAACATAGGATGACTTTTTACTGTTAAAGAGATAGGACAAATATCTTGTTAATGATGCTAAATAGATATCTGATGCTACTAGATTATTGATGGTAATGATGATGCAACCCTGCCATCCCTCATCCAGTACAGAGCCTTACCTTGTATATTTCTAAAAAATAAAGGCGATGTTATCGTGTGCAGCGCCATCTAGAGACAAGAAGCATATCTCGTATTTCCTGTATTAATAGAGTCCTGAAAATATATCAGCATACCGGTAAAAAGTATCTTATGTCCATCTCTATATAACGCTTCAAATGTGCCAATTTCTATGGAAATCTCTTAAGCCGTTTCACCGTGAAAATGGAACAAAGAAACAAACTTACACACCTTCCCATTTATAAAATTAGTATGGATTTATGGGATGTAATTTCGGTAAAAGGATACAATCCACAATAAAACCTATTAGGAGTTTAGACATTTATATCGATGACATAGAACTTAATTAATAATGGCAATAATTTTGGTTTGGATCCTTCTTGCTAAACTACGTCCTAGTTATATTACGATTATTAATTAATTTCGACGTTAATTAAAATTACTGCAAACAACTTAAAATACTTGGACTGCTTAATTATATAATTAAATCGCTGTAATTACTTCAGCAACCGATATTTTGTATAAACCGTTAAACATTTTTACTGAAGTCCTCTCAAAACGCTATTCAATTATTTTCCATTAAATCAATTTCACAATTATGCCCTCGACCAGTTAACATGGGTCTCTTGAAACGGCATCACTCTTTAATGTTAAAATAATGTGACTTTTTAATTTAGCGAGCGATATGGCTAGCTGTTTTGTTTACAAAAATATGTATATAGTTGTAACGGTAGTCTTAATTTGTTTTTCTTTTTAGGATTCCGGACCTCAAACGGACAAAACCGGAACCCTTATAGGATCACTCGTATGTCTGTCTGTCTGTCTCTCTGTCCGTCTGTCACGGACAATTTGCTCCGAAACTACTGGACAGATGGAGTTGAAATTTGGTACACATAATTTATGTCAGTCGATGACGGCAACGCGGACGTGTATCTTAAATAAATGAATTTTAAACATGGGGGCCACTTTTGGTGGTAAATTAGAAAATTAAAAAAAAAGTATTGCAAACTATGACGTGTGACATATCACATGAAGGGCTCATTGTGAGGATCTTAATTTTTATTTATAATTTTAAGATAATAGGTTTTAAGTTATTTACGAAAATAGGCGAAAATTGAGCATTCTCTTTTCTTCGAAACTACTGGGCCTAACTTTTAGAAAACAATACAGAAAATAGTTCTTTACCTACAGATTACAGGGAAACCTATAAAAAGTCTATGCTATCTAAAATAACATAGGAAATTTCATATAATCACGGAACCCTCTCCACGCGTGTATAACTCACACTTGTCCGGTTTAAAAAACCTAGACTAGTTATTTGTAATGCTGTGGTTGAAGTTTTAAAATGTCAAAATTGAAAGTGTGCATCTTTATTTTAAAATAAGATGTCCGATGCATGGTCTGAAGATATTTTTACGAATTTCGTCCGCAGACCAATCTTTTAAGGTATACGATTTATTTTAGGTATTTCTCCTCCAGTAAGTGAATTACATTCATATGGAAATACGTTTTTGCTAAAACTACGTCTAGACAAATGTAACCGCTATCGTATTGCTAGACATCACTTTGAATTGTGATATCATTATGCCTTTTTATGGCTGAAATAAAGACAAAAATGGTTGGTGTATTAAAATTCAATATCGCAAGCATTTGTTTAAAAAGCGAGAATAGAAATAACTAGTTTTATTCACAGAAGTATACATAAAATAACCTAAAGGAAAATGTGTAAAAAAGTTGGCGTCGCGTTAAGGTGCCCTCACACAGGCTGCATTAATAATATATGAAAGCCGTCTCCTTAAATGGCCCGTGCGTTTATTATTAGCACTAGCCATGTTTGCGATGGATTTCCCATCCCTCATAACTTCAAAAATGACGAAATTCCATACAAATTTCCATTCCCTATTAATTAGTTTCATAAGTAAGTCACTTGCTTTGTCGGCCACAACGCTCTAAATGACTGCACACTACGACAACCGCGCAATCAGGCCTACTGATGCGCTTAATATGTGTGTATCACAAATCATGATGGCTGCTAATTTTGACGTTTTACCGACACGGCGTGACGTCACCAACGTTGTATTTCGAAGCAATGTACATTACAGGCCCAGACTGTAAGTACTAAGTACACTGTTTTCCCGATAGCTTTGATCCTTTTTTTCACATACTATTATATTACATCACCCACTGTCAAAACGGACCCTCGTAGAAAGGCAATAGTTTGCCCGTGAAAGCACCCGTTTGTCTTCAGTTCTTATCGCCCAGGAGACGTGACTACAAGCATATACTTAACAAATTTACACACCGACCCATATTGACCTTTAACTCCCCTAAAATACCGACTAGAATGCTACACGCCAACTGTAATAGTTTGTCACACGATTAACTACGTTACTAAAGCGCTTCTTGTAACCGTTGCGTTTTAGGTTTAAGGTTGGTTTTCGTATGTTTAGTGAGTTTTGGTTTTGTAAACTGAAGTGGCCAACTGGCGGGTGACAGATGACGGCGATGCGAAGCTCTTTCTTGCCTTGTTTTCTAGACCCTTAACTTGATTTAGCAAATCCAGATAAAAAGTAATCGTACAGTTTAATGACTCCTTGTTATGTTCGGCGTCTGCCCTGGAGACGGCGATAAAATTCTGTGGCGTTTTTGTTTTGCATATTGTTTGACTTGAAAGTGTCAGCTTTCATTGTCAAGCACTTGGGCTGATATCATATAGAAAACTAGTGGACCCGCCACAGCTTTACATACATACATAGCATCACGCCTGAAATCCCTAATGGGGTGGGGCAAGACTACTTATGGCCACGTTCGATTAATTAGTCACAGCTTTACCCGTGGTATTTTCCATACAAACTCTATCACCCCTTTTCACCCCTTTAGGGGTTAAATTAAAAAAAAAATCTCTTCTTAGTGCACCTCTATGGTACTCGAGGAATGTCTCCTCCAAACTTCAAACCTCTAGGACCACCCGTTTAGGCTGTGCGTTGTCTATAAGTGAGTCACGGTACTGTTTTATATGTATAAATAAGTCCAATATCTTACTAAGGTTACTAATTTTTTGAACGGTGATAGGGTTTTGTTATGTTACCCTAAAAGATTAAACCAGTCAAATCGGAAAAAAATCCGATCACAAATAAAAGGGCATTATAAGTGTCCGGCCAGACTCAGCGAAACATACATTCAAATTTAGACCGAATGGCTATATCCTTACAGTCTAAATTAATAGTTTCGTTTATTCACTGATCAGTCGCTAGGCACGTTAAAGAATCACAAAACAGATCTAGTGGGTAATCAAATCACCAACCAGTACCTACTACTGGGGCGTAGAGACTCAGGATGCAAGTGTTGTCAGCATCGAAAGAGTATTGTTCGACTTGGTGATAGCCTCGTTACACTACGACTACTTCCGATCGGATTGGATGTAGTGCGAAGGCACCCTTAGATTATAAATATTGTTCTTTGGTAAATAGCAGAATAGTAGGTCTTAAGACTTATAAAGACTTTGAAATTGAAAAAAATTGTTGCCAACCTTTAATAAGGTACATCTAACGAGGAAACTCCTATTACCTACAATGTTTTACCGGGTATAATTAATATTCATAATTGAAAAATAAGCAGCTATCAACCAGCAAAACTTAACCTTGTCACAAAAGTGTAAAGTTTATTTTCTATCAACAGATTTGGAGATACAAGTTTTTATCGAATTTGGTAAACAAAATATGACTGGCGTTACGAAAAATCACAGCAGCGAAACCATTCTCATTAATTATCGATTTTCATTTGAATCGGCCAAAATATTGCTTCAAGTGGAACTTCTGTCTGGTATAATCTGTGCGCTAAAGAGGCTGTGAGTCAACTGGAGTGAACAAGATTCGCACAAACAGATAGTTTGTGTAACGACATTAACGACGTTGCCTCCAGTATAATGCTGATAGAAATTAACAAACGTTGAATCGAAGTTTCTAAGCTATTGTGTTGTGAAAAGGGGTCTTGGATAAGCAAAATTATTAGTAGAAGTCGCAGTAAACGTTTCGACGGGCGCAGTGGGGGGCAATCTAGAGTGTGCAACCTTCAGGAGATCATCAGACCACCAGAGGCGAAGTGTGAGAGAAAGCCTTTTTGAACATGCTGCCTAAAAATCAAAACGTCTACGTGAAATTTTGCCTAAAGCTATTGACTAAGAAGCAAAATGCCTACCAGGCAATATGACTATGCAGCACTTGAACTTCATTGCATATTGATTAAGAAGCAAAAGACCTACCAGACAATATGACTAACGACAACCTTTACAATCTTTATTCTTACCCTTATCTTTATCTTTATCCTTAGACAATCTTTAGACAATTTGCTGCTTAGGTATTATTGCAATTTAGGCATTTTGCTTGGCAGACATTTTGATCTTTAGACGATTTACTGCTTAGGTATTTTGCCACATAGTGTTTCACAATTCTGTTTAGTCATTTTTCTTCGTAGACGAAATTTATTGCAAGTTAGACATTCTGATCAAGAAGGATATATGTAATATGCAATTTTTATGTTAATACAAGAAGTAGTTAAAAATATGATAATGTTTGAGTTAAGAAATTATGCATTGGCTTACCCTCACGCGCCGCTTCTGCAGCCCACCATGTGGATGATCTGCCCGCGCGCCTTCCGGTAAGCGTCGTCGAAATGAGCGACGAGATTTTTTAGAGAATAACAAAGCAGCTCAAATGCTACTTAAATCGTGCGTAAAGCCTCATGAGTCTATTTATCGGATAAGAAATAACCGGACAAGTGCGAGTTAAACTCGCGTGGAGAAGGTTCCGTTCCGTACAAGATTATCTGAAATTGCCTATGTTACTTTAAATACCTTCCTGTAATCTATAAGTAAAGAACTACATTTTCTGTGTCTTTTCAAAATTTTAGTCCCAGTAGTTACAAAAATAATTGTGGTGGGACTGGTCAATTTTCGCCTATTTTCCTAAATAACTTCCAAACGATTTATTTTAAAATTCCAAAAAATATATATTTAAGATCCTCAAAATGACCTTTGATATATCATACGATATAGTTTGCATAACTTTTTTTAAAATTTTCTAATTTACATACCAAAAGTGGCCCCCCCCCATGTTTGAAATTCATTTATTTAAGGTACCTACACGTCCGCATTGCGGTCACTGGCTTACCTTATGTATACCGAATTTCAACTCAATCGGTCCAGTAGTTTCGGAGCAAATTGGCTGTGACAGACGGACAGATAGTCACACGAGTGATCCTATAAGGGTTCCGTTTATTCCTATTGAGGTACGGAACCCTAAAAACGCACAGCTTACCAAACAGCCTTCTGTGTGAAGAACGTTCTGGAAAATGGCGAGTTGAATAAACAAACTCCCATTTACTCCACGAGATGTCTTTATAACTCCGCAACACAGCTATGTTATTCTATAACATCTCGTTGCTGAGTTCGACGAACAATCATAAATTGACCCGCGCCCTCGTAGGCATTATGCGGAGTTAGGTATCTACGTCCGTAGGCAGCTGCGTCGATTATCGACCAACGTTGAAGACCCGCACGAACATGTAGTTTATACGCACTGACAGGTCAAGTTACGCTCGCCGTAGAGTTCATGAACGAAGTTGTATTTAAGCGTATCACACCACAGATAGTATAACCATGTTTTCGTCATGTTTATCGGAAAGTGAATGAAATAAATCCTCCTTTATTTTTTCGTTTAACTGTAGTTCGCAAGTGGTGAAACTGAAATAGTAATAATTGATGTTGGAACCTTTGTTTTTCGAATTTGTTTTTCTCTCTTTTGTTATTGGTGCAAAATATAAGCGGCTGAATTATATTTTAAAAGCAAAGTCAGGGCGTCTATTCGGGAACGTCTAAGGCGTCTTTAACGTACAAAAAGCGGGCGCGGGCGCGGTGGCGGGCGCGCTGACTTTTCTTGGCGCGCACGTGCGTTTCGTACGTGAACACTTGCATACAACGCCATATGTTTGATATTTTGTGACCGCGCCCGCCACCGCGTCCGCGTGTTAATGTGAAAGACGCCTAAGTGATATTGTAGAGATTCGCATCCCGCTCTTACGCATTACGCATCGTGCGGAAGAGTGGGATGAGAATCTTGCTCGCGAATCGCTACAATATCATTTAGACGTTCTCAAATAGAGGCGCAGTTTAAACATCGACGTTTAAATGAAAAATATTGAAATATAAATAGAAACAGGCCAATTTCGTGTCGGACCACACACAGTTTAGTTGAGTGTAGGGCTTTCTTGTATTTATTTATTTTAATAAACAACAAATTTTGATTTTTAGAGTTTATATGGAAACAAAGATCAAAATATTCTGGTAATTTTAAATAGCCATTATCTCTGAAGTTTGTACATGGATCTCATTCAAACTAATTTTAGTTGATAGTATTTGTTATTGATTGTTTTTTTTAATTTTTTTTTGATGTTGCTGTTGGAATTTTGGAGATGGACACATATTATAAACAACTTTCTTTTTATGAGCAAAATAAGTTTACCAAAGACTTAAGTATTGACTTATTCTAGAAGGTTATCTCAATGCCGCTACTTACTCTCAACTTAGACACCTAACGTTCATTTTCATAATAACTTTTTAGTGTCCGGCTGGTACACCGTGTTTATCGGCACCCTATAATGGATGGCTGTTTACAATCAGGACAGTCCGACCTTGGTCGACCGTTTGGTTACATTATTTTTATTAGGACATCGTTATCCTATTCTGTAATATAAAGTGATAAGTGGTTATGTCCTTAAGTGAATTGATTATGGATATTACGTCATAAATGTAATTTATTATGACTTTATAGATCAATAGAAATTTACGAGATCTTAGTTGAAATATCGAGTTCTATAAACGGCATCATATTTTATTAAGTGGTCTTATAATAGATTATTATATGACAATCAAAGTATCTCATATTGTGTCGGCACATAAGATTCAATATTATCCTGATAATGGGGCTAATTCAAAACATCGGCGCGTAAGTTTAAAATTCATTCATGTCAAAATCCAGTTTGACATTTCTTTTTTATTCCTCTCGAATAGGCTCCAATATTAATAAAAAAAATCTCAAAATTTATCTTACTATTCTGCTTTTATGAAATTAACTGTACCATTATTTCCTGTATAATTTTGACTAAGGGACGGGTCCTCTCCAACATGGTGGACTATCTGTATGGGCGATGGGCTGATCACCTGTCACCATACGGTTCATCATACCATCTTAGGACTAATTAATCGAACGTGGCCACAAGTAGTCTTGTGGCTCTGCCCACCCCATTAGGGATTTTGGGCGTGATAATATGTATGTATGTATGAATAATTTTGAAGTTAAAATTGTAGCCGTACGCTGTTTATTATGTAAGTATTTTGTACGGGTTTGTAGGTTAGGTTTAATTTTATGAGCTCCTATAAGTGCGGCATCGTGTCGAGTTTAGAATCATTGAACACGAATTACCCTAATAATATGAAACATATAAAGAATTTTATACACATAAAATACAACCTTGCGAGGCGAATACAAGATCTTACAATGTTCAACCCAAGTGCCGTGTCAAATTTCATAAACGAGAATTCGAAAGAAAATCTGGTTTATTTTATCCGATACTGGGGCCAATTCGAAAGTGTTTTCGCTAAATTTAGAAGTCGCTAAATTTGAAATAAGAAACGTTCGATTCGATTTTGAACCTTGGAGCTATACAAAATCGAGTTTGACGTTTCTTATTTTAAATTTAGGCAATCTTAAACTTAGCGAACACCGTTTCGAATTGAACCCACTGTGGAAGTTAATTTATTCTGACAGATACAAATTGTGAGGACAACAGTGTTTTAGTATGTTTTAATTTAAAAAAATCTGGTAGAAATTCAGAAGCTAAATAGTAGTGCAAGACCGGTTTTTTTGTTTAAGAATGATAAGAGGAGTGTGAACCTACGGCTTTTCATACCAAAGACGATCTATACGTTTTTGTTTTTAGACTATAATCAATAAATTCAGTTTTATTGTTGTTTTAGTATTCTCATAAAAAACTAATTACAGCAATTAATTGACTTTTTTGATCATTAATCAAAATTCAAAAAACGTATAGACCTAGATTTTGTTCTGAATGACGATCTGTCCAAAATTGGTCATAATCGGTTAAAATTTAAGGGGTGGAAATCGTTATCGCTTTTTGTATGAAAAGGGTGATTTCTGGCGTTGGTTCACAGTCCTCTTAACAGTTGCTTATAATTATTGACCAAGCGAGCGAAGCGTCTCCGTTTCAGGGGCAAAAATGCTTTCGTATGTCCGGCTGTCCATCTGTTTTCCTCTACAGGCGCCTCATTCGGGAACGCTAAGTGATTCTGTAGCGACTCGTAAGCCAGATTTCTCATCTCGCTCTTACGCATTACGCGTCGTGCGGAAGAGTGGGATGAGAAATCTGGTTTATGAGTCGCTACAGAATCACTTAGCGTTCCCGAATGAGGCGCCAGGTCGTATTTCTTAACTGATTCTAATGAAATATTGTGAGCATGTTCAATAATTATATAGATTTTTTGTCGATTCAGTTTTACGATTTTTTTTTCATGTATATAAATATGAGCGGACCCCTCATTAAGTATTTGCTGGCGACACGGCATACCTTTTACAGTATTGCGAACCTTTTGGATGACCCTCGAATAACAAAAAATGAGGTATATAGAGGGTCAATTCTTAGAGACGCGCTGTTGTTACGAATAACCTGAATTGATAGATATTCCGCCAACTATATTAAAAAGAATATTTCTCTTAGCAGCATCATAACATTCTTCAAATAAAGTAATAGTCTTTCCAGTAAGTCGTGGTACATACCCATAGTCATATTTTTAGTATGGCCGTGATGTAATAGTGTTATTAATTATAGAGGCATAAGTTAAAAAAATACAGAACTGTTTAAAGAGGATTACAGACATAACTTCACGATTTTTTTTTATCGTATCGGTTTCATCAAATCGTGTTTTAGAAATAATCATATTTTGAATAATATAATGAATATCAACATGTATTTTTTTCGCTTTGCCAAATTAAACAGTTTTTGTTAAATTTAGCGTCCGATTTAGCGTCTTGTCAGTCTTGTCTTGCGGTTTTTAGGCGCAATAATCGATTCCCTATACTTAGTATAACACTCCAAGAGATGAAAAAAGCCAACCTAAGCAAACATAAAGGATGATCCTTGACTCTGTGAACATTGATTTATATATATTTTTCATGTTAGTATTTCTCGATTTCTCCATTTCTACGCAGAAATGTTATCCCAAACTTTTAAGCAAGGCAACCTTTTTGACCTGACGACTTACAATAGACGTTAATAAACCTAACATAACATAATTTGAATATTATTGTTACGAATATCAGTTTATACTGGTTATCTTATCATGTTTTAAACTTTTAAGTACCGAAGTAAGTTGAAGACTCGAATCATCATCATTATTTTAGCTGAAAGTCGTGTCTACTTTTGGACATTGGCTTGATCTACGCCACAATGGGGTATCCTGTGCTGCTCGCATTCAGCTGAGACACGCACTATTTATTTATTTATTGTATAATGACATCAAGGTTGTTTCCTTCAAGAACGGGCAGGAGAAGGAAATCGATCGAAGGATCGAAAATGTCTGAAGGAGCTTCTGGTCCATGAAGGAGCTAATGAAGGGGAAGCTTCCACTTTCCCTGAAGCGCAAGCTCGTCGATATGTGTATCCTGCCTATCCTAACCTACGGTGCTCAGACTTGGTCTTTGACCGGGCATCAGAAATCTAAACTCAGGATTTGCCAACGTGCTATGGAGCGCAGCATTCTAGGTGTTAAACTGACGGAACGTGTCCGAAAAACAGAGCTGCGCTCCAAAACAGGGATTGCGGACGTTGGTGCTGCGACTGCCAGGCTGAAGTGGAACTGGGCTGGACACGTCTGTCGCATGGACCCGGACCGGTGGGCGAAAATTACCACCGAGTGGGTTCCAACAGACGGCCATCGAAGGCCTGGTCGGCCGAGAACGAGGTGGCGGCAGGATCTCGACGACTACCAGCCCGATTGGCCGGAAGTGGCACAGGGGAGGGTGGAGTGGAGACGGAGGGGGGAGACCTTTGCCCAGCAGTGGGACACAATGGGCTAAGATTGATTGATTGACATCAACAGCACATTACAATGTATAAACAATACAGTACAGATTTTTAGTTAACAAAGCCATTTATAGATAGATATCCACCGATTACTAAAAAAATAAAGTTTACTTGCGACGACAACAGAGGGAGCAAACTGACTGAGAACATGCATATCACAAGACAACTGGTGATAATGAAATCTAACTTTTTCAAATAAAAATAAAATACAATATATGCGTGTATCGTAGAATAGGCAAGTATAGTGTAAGAAGATTGATCATGGGCCGAGACTTTAAATTACTGCTGATTTGAAAGATGCTTTGAACAGGAAAAATGGATCCAAATGGTTAAATTTATTGTAAAGATTTGCCATATGCGACAGTGGAGAATTCCGAGCATATTTGGTGTGGACGAAAGGTCCATATTTACTACGTCTTCAGTGCTGCGTCTTCTAGTACGTGGTCGCCACTCTAGAACTCCTCGGTGCCATCGGCATTGTTTCTAATTGAGATTCTATAGAATTGAACATAAAATCAAGCGCTCCCCATATTTCAAAATGCTATTCGCTAAAAACGCGGCACTACTATGTGTTAGATAATTCAACAGACTTGGTTACTTAGCTACTTTGAAATCTGACTATAAAAGCTGTTCTTTGTTCTTCGTAAAAAGATAGTGAAGTAAAGAATCAAAGAAACACTACTGTAAAAGTAATTAAATTTACAGTTGCTGACAAAACAACAATAGCGACTCGATAGGAGCTCTCGGATGGAACTTTGTTTGTCTTTAAATTTCAAAGCCTTTTAACCTTTCGAGACAATTGGAATGATTGGAGTAAAGCTTTCGAGTTGCGCAATCATTTCTACAAGCTTTTATTCAACTTGTTTTGTACGTATGTCTGTCTTTTCAGTTCAAATCATCGAGGTTTATTTTAAACTAGTTTCCGTGATCGGGATAATCCTGACATTTGTTACATTCCTATATAAAAAACCCGATTTTGGCATGCGATATTGAAGTGCTTGGCAAAAAAAACTTGTTATAAAATTGGTATTCTCAACAAAAATGTTACGTTACCGCATTGAAGTATTATATATAGTTAGAAACTGCTCAAAGCAATTTTCGGGATGCTTACTTTTGAATTGTCAGAACACGAATCTGACACCATCGCAGGTTCAGTCACATGTTAACCACCATCCATGACACCCATTTAAGTGACACTGTTATAATTGAAAACAAAATGCCCTCCCGCATCGTGCGGTGTGAGACCGCAGCACCACCGACCGCACCGCCCACAATGATATGATACGTGTGAATCAAGCAATATTATACTTTTGTATGTATGTCGTAAGAAGTAAGACATCAGCAATGGGCTGTGGGTAAGCCATGGCGCTGGCGTTTGATAACCTACTATTCGACCTGTTACACGAAATTGTACTGATACAATATCCTTCTTTTCTGATCTTTGCGTTACCGTAGGTTGGTAATGTAGGTAAAGTCAGTCAATATTTTAAACATAAACAATTTAAGTATAAGCAAAAATATTGTACCTATTAATTATGATATTAATACAAAAAATACAAATTAAGAAATAGCATAGAATGCGTGCAGATGCTTATCATCCTGGCATGTCGTAAAAGTCGACTAAGGGACGGGTCCTCTCCAACATGGTGGACTATCTGTATGGGCGACGGGCTGATCACCTGTCACCATACGGTTCATCATACCATCTTAGGACTAATTAATCGAACGTGGTCACAAGTGGCTCTGCCCACCCCATTAGGGATTTCGGGCGTGATGCTATGTATGTATGTATGTAATACAATTCAAGCAAGGATTTCAATTTAAGCAAGTATTACGCGTGATCTATAGAAAAAGGTCTTTCTCTCTTTTCTCTCTACGAGTACGGATACCAGATTTTGACACTTCTCCTTAATGTGGCTTCTGAGTATGGACCGATATAGCACAACTTCGTCCATCGTTAACAGGCTTCTATTGATCTATATGAAATAATTTCTGCTGCTGACCTAGTTTATGTTTAGATGGGCTTAATATTCCCGATCCATCTTGTATTAAGCTTGTATATTAATATTGTGATAATAGCAGTAAGTCCAGCCTGATGTAATGTTATATGCACTAAGGATTTGATAATGGCCTTAGAAAACAAAGCCTGTGCAAATAAGATACCTTCGACTTCTCTCAATCGACTACCATGTACTTAGTCCCCAAACAAAATAAATAGACTAAAATTATCTTAATCGGTTACGGTTTGGATGGTTTAAACAAGAAATGAATCAGAAAGAAAAACTGGACCATAATCTAGGTTTATACGGTTTGCTTAATTAACTTAGTAATTTTAAAAATATTTGGTGTTTAAATACAAAACACCTTCCGCTCTTCCCTTATCGCTGGGCAGAACGACGTGAAAGAAGGACAAAAAACAAAAAAGTGTGTGTGTGTCAGGTCCGACGCACAACAGGAGGTTACTCCTTACGAAATATTATAAAATAAACCAGTACCCTGCCATCATTTCCTACCTGCCTGCCTGCTGTCATTTTTCATTTTGACATTCGACAGTAAATAATAAAGTTTCATATTAATGAATTTAAAAATGTCACTCATTGAATACAATAATTAATTGGCACTTCGGGTCCCGTCGTCTTCCGATTGAGATCCGAGTTTTATCGATGGAAACATATTATTCACTATATCTGTATGCAATGCGAAGTGACCGACGCATCTTCGGCTAACATTGTGTGACTCCGTACCGTGTGACAGTGTGATATCGGAATTTGGATTTTACTCCCCATAATTTTTCATACCCCGGGCTTATAATATGAAAATCGATTTTTAAGGAATAAACTCCAAAAATAAAAACACAATATTTACTGTGGTCAATCCTTCTCATAACAGACAAGTTATTAATAACTGGGATAACAGTAAAGGTTAATCAAATCAGACTCCACGCATGACTGAAATAACATTGAAAATTTCATTAAAACTATATTAACTCTAAAATTTGCTCTATGGAACCTCTGTGTGGACGCTGGTATGCAACGGTGAGAAAGTTCGCTAAAAATAAAAAGTGGATTTCCGAACTAACTTGTGTTTTTTAATTGTACGTGTAAGTTTTATTTTGATAAGATATGGAAAGCAATTGTTGTCAAAACTTTGTATAATTGTTACAACATGTCCTAAGTCGAAAAGTTTCTACAGTTACATTCATCTAAGCATGCTGTAAAATTAGCTACCGAAGGTAAAAACTGCACCTTTGTGTTAAAATGAAATAATGCCTGATATGACTTTATTAACGGGCTTAACGCGCACAGTATTATTAAACGTTATTATTTACCTCATATAGCGAATCAGTTTTTTTAGTTTTTCCAGTACTAAACAGAGACGGAAACTTCTGGGCCCAATTATAATAAGTAGAGTTGAGTTGTTGAACTTATGTTTAGAAAATGTATTTGTGAGAGTTATATGATCGTATTCATTAAAAGTGTTTAATTACTACTTAAGATTATTTTGCCATATTCATCAACAGCCTATGGTACTCCACTGCTGGACAGAAACACCTGCCAAAATGCACCAGTGAGCCCTATCCTAAACGTGTTGCATCCAACCTTTGCTGCCTACGCGTATGATTTAAATAAGTCGTTATTAAATGACGTTAAATATCAGAATAAAATATACAAAGTTCGAAAATATCCAGTTGAAAAATTATTTATGTTGAAAACGCTTATAAGTAGCATCAAAATCAGTCTAAGTGCTATTTAAAGCTTACCGTAAACGCAGCTTACCACTTGTTTCCCATCGCTTTAACCAACACTGTTTTGAATACAACTCTGTCAAAATTATTATGCAAAGATTTCAATATTAACTTGTAAATGACTCAGCCAACCATAAATCATAATTTGGCAGTTTTGCATAAACAGTTTACACGCAGTCTACAAGTGCGGCCAACTTCAGCCGCAGCAATGTTTATCAGAAGCGACTTCGATGAATTTACATGCAAATTGGGTTTCAAAACGGATTCTGACGTTCGCTAGTTTACCAAATTCATCATGCGTCCCACGTAAAATAATAACACATCTACCAAGCTAGCAACAAGACGGAATTTTAAAGTTGATGTGTTTCGAGGGCTGCAAAGTTAAATTTGTTTTTGAATTAGTAGGGATACGAACGCGAATGTTTGTTAGAAGTTTGTAAAATCAATTGGTGTGATCTGTGTTGTTTTTAGTTTTAATTTGCGGTTTGAAGGCTCGTACTATGTTTTGACGAATTTATAAAACACATACCTCTGAAATCTCTGCATAAAAGAACTTGCGGAATGAGAAATTACTATCCTTCACCTGTCTTTATTTTCGTTATATTTTTCTGTTTTATATAACGTTATTATTACATTATTTACAAAACCAAATTGTAAATAAAAGGTTGATTATATTTGTTAAAATAAATGTATCTTTGTTCTCACTAATCAAATATTTGGTTTGTCTTGCCAATCTAAGAATTCTTCTACTCTTGTTTATCTAGATCCAAAAATCTTTTATAGCAATGAAGACTGACAACTAAGCACCAATATTGTTTCAAATCCAAACTGTTTATTTATGTGTACCCATTTTATTTGCTTCGGGCCTCAAACGAAGCTACCATCGATACTCAGGAGCACAGAAATCAAGTCAGTGAAGATACAAAAATCTATACAAACGTGACCAGTTCTTTTTGCTCGTGGTAGTTTTATTTCCTCTGTATTCAAAATCTCATAATGCAAGCCTTTTCCGGAAATTTCTTACAGGAGCATTGAACTTTTCGCCCCTCAAATACAGTTTCATTTCCTTCGTCTTCTCTTAGATGATAACTAGATAAGTTGTATCCAGCCAAGTAAGCTTTTGATGTTCATATATTGCTTATGTCCTTGTAATGGTAGACAAATTTAACTTTTCAGCTGGAGAATTCCTGCTGCTATATGATTGTACCTCGATGTCTACGAGAGGACGTTCGTTTTGGGTTGAGGGAACGGTATTAGTATGTTTGTAGCAATATAATGATCTCATCATAATTATCTCAACAATAAAGAGGGTTGTTACATGCGAAAATGCTAGTTTATTTGATGGTAACGCTTTGCAATTTTTATTGTATCCATTTTGATTCCAGCGACGTTGACCGTGGAGACTGTCTGTCTACGTCTCCATTTAACCTAGATTAATCGATTTAAATGTTTCTTTGTTTCAATTATTATTTTTATTATTATGACCCTTAGAGGCTTCATCTCTAAGTCACTTAACTTGTCCAGATGCGGAGACTGTACATCTCCCTTATTATTTAGTTATTAGAATTAATTTATACCCATTAATTAGGTTTGTTTGTTGTACTTTACTTGCAAAATAAATATTTTCATTTTCATTTTCATTACAATTACAGGGCCTGGAAGGCGCAGCGTGGGCAGACCATGGACTGACGACCTGATATAGATAACTTGGTTCTACTGGATGCGAGCAGCACGGAATCGGTGATTATGGCGATCATTGGGGGAGATCTATGTCCAGTAGTGGACGTCTTTTGGCTAAAATGATGATCTTGAATAGGGCTTCTATTTGACATTGGTTAAGCGATAAGGTGGCGATATATTATGTCATCGCTTTGTTTTGTTTTGCTCGTACTGTTTCCTTGATCAGGGTGTTCATTTGGGAAGCATCATGCCTCATCTTCCGTCGAAGTTCTTGGCCTGTGTGACCAGCACATTATCACTTCAATTTACTAACTCTGCGACCTGTGTCGCACTAGTTATTCTACGATTTTTTAAGTTATCTCCCAGTGGCTGCGTAGAGTAGATTGGCACCCCGGGCGGTTTTGTTGTATTGAGCACCCGTACTTAAAATAAAACACGAAATACTAAACATGCTTATGGTGGTTACGGTGGTGTCATGTCTTGGTGGTAGTTATTTATTGATATGTCTTTAAAGAGGGAGATTTTGTGCGCCTTTTTTGGATGTACGAGTGAGTTGTCGTTGTCACCCCTTGGTGCCACTGTTATCTCCGATTCTTTCACGTCAAGAAAGTCTGAAAGTTTGCGGCAATGATAACAAACTTGAAAAGCGAACCTTCTTCAAACACACCTAACGTATAACTATATGAAACTCAAAACCCAATTTATCGAACTGTGAGACTCAGCACCGTCCTAAATAAACAGACAAACTGACAAGTGTCACGCCGCAGGGTAAATAGATGACCTTTTCCGTATCACAATAAATCTATTGAAGGGTCGATTAAATTTTTGTCAGCGAGCGTTTAACGTGACAAGACCTTTAAGAAGCTAAAAATTTTGCGAACAAAGTCGGGACGTGAACATTTTTTCTTACCAGTCATGTGATTTCTTTACGTGCGCAACGTGATCAGCGATGAGGGGAACGTTCAAATTAAGAGACTCGCCACACTAGTGCCTTTTGAGAGCCAGCGTCTTGCCAACGCTGGCGCAGCGTCGACGCAACGCTCGCGCAGCAGCGCCGTTAGTGCGGTCAGCGCAACGTTTAAGAGGACTGTGAACCAATGGCAAAACTCACCCTTTTCATACAAAAGGCGATAACGATTTGCACCCCTTAAATGTTAACCGATTTCGATTAATTTTTAATAGGTTGTCAGTCAGAACAAAATCTATGTCTATACATTTTTGAATATTGATTAAAGATCAACAAAGTCAAATTTTGTATAAGAATACTGAAACAACTATAAAACTGAATTTATGGATATAGACCTAGATTTCGTTCTGACTAAGAACTTATCAAAAATTGGTCACAATCGGTTAACATTTAAGGGGTGCAAATCGTTATCGCCTTTTGTATGAAAAGCCGTTGGTTCGCACTCCGATTCATAAAATAAAATCCTATGAAAATGGATTTCTATGAAGAAATACAGCTGTTAACGTTACTGCAGTGACTGCATTTCGGACATAACGTGTTTTCCCTATAGTGCCAACGTTGTAACTAAGGGTAGGGATACGCATTGGTAGGCAGCCGGGCAAGCGTCGTGTCCACGCTTCGCGAGCGTTGCGTCGATGCTGCGCAGGCGCTGACAAGACGCCGCAAAGACGCTAGGGTGCGGGAAGCCTTAGAGCGAATTATTTCACCCTTACACCCTTACAGTCTAAATTAATAGTTTCGTTTATCCGCTGATCAGCCGCTGTGCACTAGAGAATTCGGTACATTATTATTTTAAAAGCGCTGGACAGAAGTCTCCACATATTCAGAATCCCAAACGTACGCATTTTGCATTTTATGGTTTGCGAGTTGCCGGGTTCAAAATGAATACTGGGTATTCGCGCTTGCGATTTTTACTATCAATTAAAAATCGCCTAAAATTTCGAACTTTCCAAACCTTAACCAAAGTTAGATTGTCAATTATCTGGAGTTAACTCAATTCTACGTATCTCGCAGGTAATAATTCATATTTTTGTGTAAGTTTAAATGCTTACTGAAAATATGACTGATTTTTATCGTGATTTCTGTATAGATCTTTCAATTGTTATTACTTAACACGGGGTTTAGCATCCTAGCTGCATTGTTGAAATCGCCATATATATAGAAAATTGATTATTACACCAGCATTTATAATTTCAATTCTGCTCAACATTTTGAAACCAAATGAACTAGTCGCTTGCGATTATATCAACTGTGAAAACGCCGTTGCTGTGCAGCCTTGTGGGGCGATTTTGTTGGTGACTAGTCGCAGCTGAAATCGACCCATATGAACCCTGCTTAATCTTGCCTGCATACATTAGGATGGAGATTGATCAATAGTTACTCAGAATAAAACATAAGGCAGGTAAGTAATTCATAATGCGGAAAACTACGCCCCTATTCGGGAACGCTAAGTGATTCTGTAGCGATTCGTGAGCGAGATTTCTTATCTTGCTTTTACGCATTACGCGTCGTGCGGAAGAGTGGGATGAGAAATCCAGCTTACGAATCGCTACAGAATCACTTAGTGTTCCCGAATAGAGGCGCAGCTCTCATAAACTGTTTACTCGGGTAAAATCGCGCGCATGACTCGTGTATGTAGAAAAGTATTAATATTCTGAAACTTGACGTGCGATCACGTACGACCCAGGAATGCCTTAGACTAAAAATGGCAATTTTCTATATCACAATACCGCCTGCTTGGTCCGGGAAATGTCCTAAAAGTGCTATTAAAAGTTCGAAAGCGATTTACTCGCCAGCGGATCAAAACTTTTAACGACGTGAGCAGCGCTGCATTCATTTTTACTGGTATCGGGGATCCGTCATACGTCATTACCTTATCACTCATATTCGAAAATAATTCATTTCTACCCTGCGTAGCGAGGGTAAAATCGGATTTTGCTCACTGCTGTTTTTAAATTTTATAACAGCATTACAATTTTTTTAGTTTAATAACGGCATGTTTTCTTAATTAATATTTATAATGTCATTGAGCGTATTTAATTTGTTTTTTCACAGGAAAAGTGAAACGCAAAGTATTACACCTGGAAGCTAAAATATTTATATCTGGGCCTGTAATAGTTAAATCACTCGCTGCACTCAGGGTTTAACGTAACAGGATACAATAGACGACCTTACTCGCTTACCAAGTAATCAACATCGGATTACCGGTTCGAAAGTTATGTTCGGGTAATCATAACTATGAGCGAAATCGTGTAGTATGCGTGGCCCATCCACCTATTTATAACTTAGTCGCAACCCGCTTCGGGTTCTAAGAATTATAATGCCGGTGACCTGATCAATACGTCGTAGTTTAGAAATTTTAGGCGAATACACTGATAAACAGCAAATTCGATTTTTTATAGAAGAAAACACTTTGACTTTGTACGACATTAATGGACTGTATATATCTGTCTCTCTCTGTGTTTTCTCAAAACATATTAATAAATTATCTCAAAATTTCGGTAGGTAGTTGTTAGATTTAACAAAAAGGACCTTTATTTAAGGTAATGCCATTAAGATGCATTTATAGATATAGTGATGTTTTGTCCGTTTATCATTCAATATTTAAAACAAACACAAAATACGCACACGCAAACACTTTTACGTATCTACTCACAAACACTTTTTCCATTCGCCATCTGATAACCTATAGATACATACAACAATGTTACACGCGTCCTATTTCAGGTCCTTTTTTATGAAAACTAAAAGAATAAAGGTCCCTAGCGTTTATAATTCACAAATTCACACTTCACCAAATTCTGTCACTTTTTATACGTACTCAAGATTACGCACCATTTTACGAGGTTAAACCTCTTGAATAACCGTAAGAATTTCTGTTCCAGTGATAAAGGGTATTAGAATTGTAAATTGCAATTATATGGGATATACAATAATTTTAGAGAATAATGGAATAATAGTAGTTTATGCAACGGTTGCATAATAATAGGCCTTAAAACACTAGTGCGGTTTTCATGAAACGAACCGATAGGCGAGTTTCATAATAAGATCGCACGTGTGTTTTAAGGCCAAATTATGCAGAGTTGCATACATAACTTTATCTACACACATATTATAAATCCTCCATGATGGGTTCAGAAACAATATTTTCTGGCAACAAGTTATTTGTTGCAATCGTGGCTGCATATTTCCGATATCCGGCGCATTTTCACATCACACACACTCCTTATGTTTAAGCCTTTCCAATGAAATGAATGAAAAATGCAATTACCTATTGACTTGTAACTTAACTCCTAACTTTAGCTGCATGTAAATAATTGCAATTTTTTTAGTTTAAATATTGATTAATTGATTGTGAATTGATTGATCCTCGAATATGCATTCCAAATTTAATTTGTTTTGTCACGAAATTTTAAGTGAACTTTTTTGAACGGGAAACTTTTGACACCGAAATTCCCGAAGGAATCCGAGGAAAACGTCTCAAAGCACTTAATTTCGGTATTTACACGGTCTCTGGGAAAAAAATTCTTAGATAGAATGTTCTTTTCGGGAAAACGATTTAATTTGCTACAAAATTGCTCTTTCAATTTCGTAGTGAGATAAAATTTGATTTAAATATTTATGTGGAAAAAAAGGAAACGATTCGCGAAAAAGAAGGTACGTTCTGAAATACACATTTTAGATACAAGAGACTTTCAAAATTATAATAATTATTAATATCTACCACCATTTTTCCACGTTAATACAGTAGAGCGACTGCCTTCTGACATCCGTAACTCATGGAAGCCAGATAAATTAGATCGTGGTAACACGCCTAAATGTGCAGGTTTCCTTTCGACGTTTTCCCTCACAGTAAAGCCCAGAACAGACGGTGACACGAAACTGCAACTTCTAGTTATTTTTGTTTTATTTGAGTTAATGACATAGACTTCTTTGAAAGACCGCACACGACGCGACCATTTTGCTGATATGCAAAGAATTTCAAACCGGTTTCAAAATGCTCGCGTCATGTGCTGTCTCTTATAGGAGTCTATGTCATAAACTCAAATGTAACTAGAAATTGCAGTTGCATTTCACTATCTGTTCTGGGCCTTAGAGCATTGGATACTGCAATTGTTAAGGAGATAATGGACATACGTTAGTAAAAGTCATTGGTACCAACATGGCAACCGCCTGGATTCGAACCCGGACCTCACGTTCACGACTCGACATCCCTAACCATTAGGCGACCTGATAGCGACGCGCTCATATATTATGATCAATGTCATGTATATGTTTCTATACTTGTAAAACATTTTAATATACCTTTAATAGACCAATTATCTGTCGTTCTAGATTTTAAGTTTTCGAATTGAGGGTGGATGCATGATTGCTTGTAAAGCATGAAGTGTACCCTACGATGTTTTCAGGAAACTATTACAAGGCATTCCACTGCTAAACGCGAGCCTCCACTGTTGTACCTACTTTGCTATAGTTTTTGTATCAAAGCTCTTTCGTGTTCGTCTTAGTTTACTTTTTTCCGCGCCACACTACAAGTACCAGTTACATGACTACAAATAGAAGGAAACAGTGTATGTTCCCGCGTGCTAAAAAGATGTCGTGATATCATCTTTGTGTGTAACAACGACGGCGGCGCGGCGCGGAACGGTGGGAGTGGCGGTGCCTACACTCGGTGTGCCGCGTGCTAATCGATGCTTTTGAATCGTTTTCGCGCGACTTATCCTGCCCGTCACTAAATTACACTCGTGATATCAATGTAACTACGGATAAATGTTACACGCTCAGTTTCCATACAAATCGACGAACTCATTCCTTCTATCTCGATATAGTTCTGTGACCGATGCTCCAATATCGTTCGAACCCCTTAAAATGAAAACCTAAAGCTGTTTCAAATAACTATGCTATCCTGCTAAGACAGCATGTGTCTTTAAATTCTCATCCCACAAGGCGCGCTACGTATGCTCAAGCGTAGAAAGGAAATTATTTTTTCGCATCGTTACACATGCCTCTACAGAGTAAAAGGACAGTCCAGAGGCACGCCACAATAAAAAAAAACTATTTTACGAATAGGCAACACGGGCTTGTTCACATGTCTGAATCTAGAAAAAACTCAGCAGAAGAGTATTTTTCAAATGGTTTGTAGATAGTTAACGTGCTTACGTCAGTTTAACTCTTTTTTAGGGTTCTGTACCCAAAGGGTAAAACGTGACCCTATTACTAACACTCCGCTGTCCGTCCGTCTGTCACCAGGCTGTATCTCATGAACCGTGATAGTTAGACAAATGATATTTTCACAGATGATGTATTTCTGTTGCCGCTATAACAACAAATACTAAAAAACAGAATATAATAAATATTTAAGGGGGCTTCCATACAAAAAGCTTGATTTTTTGCTGTTTTTATAGATAATGATACGGAACCCTCCATGCGAGAGTCCGACTCACACTTGGCCGGTTTTTATTATTCCGTTACATTTGGCTAACAGATATTGGCCTTGGTTCCTGTACATTTTTTACATCACACTAGTATTATAAAGTTAAGTTTTTGTGTACGTGCGTGCGTGCGTGCGTGCGTGCGTGCGTGTGTGTGTGTGTGTGTGTATGTGTGTGTGAGTGTGTGTGTGAGTGACTATGTTTGTTTCTCCTTTATGTTTCACGGACAATTCTGGACGGAATTGCATGCAATTTGGAATGGGAATAGATTATACCCTGTATTAAGACATAGGCTATTTATCCTAGATAAATTATTCCCTTGGGAATAACTATAATCTCACGTGAACGAAGTCTCGGGGAGAAGCTAAATTAAATAAAATGAAACCTGGTCAAAATGAAGGCTCTATTTGACTTCCTACCCTACATTATAACAACGCCTGCGAGGTACGTCTGGCGTCGATCGCGCTTCACGCGACGTCGCATCGCACAAACGATGTTAGAGGTGAGTTTGATTGTGATACACCGATGATATCATTCATATATCGTTTTTGAGTCGTTGACTTTGATATTGATTACGAGCTAATTAAAAAAAGCATTAGAAAAAAGAAACCACTAAGTAAACAAGAATGTGTGTTTAGTTCCCAAAGTCTGCACTGGGCCCACGCGACGTCTACTGTCCATTTCCTCTCAGTCCGAGGGGCGGCTTGTGCCGAGCAGTGCAGAAGCAGCACTGGAACGTATAATTTTTTTTGAAAACTTTTAAAAACTTAGAAATAATGACTGGCTGTTAAATTACCCAGAAACATCAGATATAATTTCTAACTACAATACTTTATTAATAACATCAAGTTACGTGTCAGTTAAGTCAATAATTATCTCATTTCTTTATATTTAAATTTATACTCAATTACTCATTCATTAATAATAGAGTTATATTGCATAATATGTTAAACTAAATAATAGGCAATTCGTACACAATTCACCTATCGAGTACAATGTATGGCCAAATAGCCATTTAGTCAATCTAATCTTAAAAACCGTCATAGAAGTTGCATCTTTTCTGATCGTGTCCGGCAGCCTATTGTGTAATTAAATAACTTTCCACCGACTTCGATATATTTAACTTATTACTGAATTAACAGAGACATCTCTTGTTTTTAAGTAGTTTAAAAACGACCAGTCGTTATTTCTCAATTTCCAAAGGGAAAAACCCTTCTGGAGGAGGAAGCGATGTCTGTTTTGTTTTTTGTAAAAAAACATTTTTCTTTTACTTTTTTAGTGAACACCGTGTAATTAGTAATTTCATTATAATCCGCTAGTACCTATTATTATGACGAACTTTGTAAATTATTCTTTTGCGAACTCTTTATCAGTTATAATTGATCAGATGCGTTTTAATGAGAAGAAGTGGCTTAGCAACAGAGATAAGGATATGTAATCATTATCCGTTAACTGTCTATCGTTGAAGAGTTCCAAGTAGCTTTCTGTGAACTCCATCATCACCTCGCTTGACCAAATGATGCTCTTCTTGCGCAAATACATCAGTTATCTTAAAAAATGGTGCAAACGGTATGCGCTTGCTTACAAAATTTATTTTATTTATGGCTTAACTGACGGTATATCTTTCATTTCTATATAATTGACTAACGAAGATCGATCATAATTTCTTACTGTTTAAACGATTTTTGCAGTCGCCAACCCGCCTGCCTACCGTGGTGATTATGGCATATCAACCCATTTTTGGGGGAGGTATAACCAGCAGAGGACGTTTGACGGCTGATGATGATGATGATGATGATGAAAGGGTTTTTGAAATCGATTTCTTATTAGCCATTTTTTTTTCAATAATAACTTTGCAAAGTAAGATAAAGACGAAGCAGAGTGATATGATATAGGTAGTCCCGTAGTCAATATGGAAGCCAGATCAATGAATCCGTTACAAGCTGACCCAAATTGTTCTATCGTTAGCTAATCTATTCAAGACCCAAGGTGCTGAAATAGGAGAATCATCGTAGGTATCCGTTTAAATATTTGCTAGAGTTCTGTAGACTAAGGCTTAGCTCAGGTTAAACATAGCCTTCTATCAACACGGTCCTTAGCCTGTGTTTACGTAAGCTATGGAGATATGATTTCGAGATTTAAGATAAAACAGTTAATTGAAGATAATAATTTAAAAAAACATTACTCTACTTCTGGCGCACACTGAAATAATGGGAGGGCTAGAAATAAACAATTTAATTATTGATAATATCAACCAAGCGACTTATTTCGGACAGAGCCTGCAAAGCTGTTTGCTAAAATCAAACAAGTCAAAGCAATCACCTCATGTCTATAATATACTAAGCTGTTATTTATTTTCAAATAAGTCTCGGTTGTATGTAGCCGTAAAATTTTAGACAAGCCAAATTGGTACTTTGATGGCGCTTCGTGTCTTCCGTGCAGTTAAATAAAAGCCGCACGCAAAAAGATGGCGAACACATGTAAGAAGAATGGGTGAAAATTTGTTCGCGTACACAGACTTTTTATGTTGGTTATTTAAAAACAACGCAAAACTAAGTAAAACCTACCTCAAAAATAGCGTCATCGCAGTCTTTGGTTAGGAAATTACAATGTTAGAAAGAGTTGAAAAATATTCTCAGAATAAAATCACTATTCCTACAGACTTACCCTAACTGGATTCCGAATGTCCGGAAACTGGTGTACAAAAAATCTATGAAAACAGACTACGGTAGTGATTTTAAAACGATAAACGTTAGAATGAAAAATACGAGGCAATATAACGTGCGTTTCCGCTACTGCGTTCCGTGACTCTAATAAGAAATATAATGCATTGCAAATTATTGAAATTTATGATTACATAATATTAGTAAATTAAGAAAGCGTTACACCATCGATATAATTTTTTATGTACGAATACATACATTACTATAATACGCCATGTCTTTAATTCATATTATAAAATTGCTACTACAATTGTCGTTATAACAATGATGGCCGATTTTCCCTTTTTTTGTTGTATCAGTTATTTCCTACGTATATAGATGGTATAATTTATTCAGTTAAGAAAACACGAGTGTTAGGTTATCATTTATATTTACTTTACGCAATACATAGAAAAATTACAAATGGCGTTCTAAATGCCAAATGTTTTTCACTGTTACCCAGATGAATGAAAAATAAGTGCACAGAGTAAGATGAAAAATGAAAACACGGTTTAATTCATCTATGTTTTGATTTGTGCCCTTGTGTTTACACATACATACATACATAGCATCACGCCCGAAATCTCTAATGGGGTGGGCAGAGCCACAAGACTACTTTGTGACCACGTTCGATTAATTTGTCCTAAGATGGTATGATGAACCGTATGGTGATAGGTAATCAGCCCATCGCCCATACAGATAGTCCACCATGTTGGAATGGACCCGTCCCTTAGTCGACTTTTACGACATGCCAGGATGATAAGCATCTGCACGCATTCTATGCTATTTCTTCACGCCCAGTGCAGCAGAGAATAAAGGAATAAGTACAAAAAAGCGCAGCGTTCCCAAACGCAATGCACGCCCGTGTCCCCACGCACCGCCTCAGGGCGACGAGCGAACTCTTTCATGTGCCATCGAGCGGAAAAATGAATTATTCTTTCAATTTATCGAATAGCCCCCTTGTAGGCCGGATGAGTGGGGCCTATTTAGTTAGCGTTCGTTCTTTGATTAAATTGTTTTTACGCGTTTTCAGGTCAATTGTATACGCGATGTTGTCGTGTGATTTTAAGAATTAGATAACGTTTGTGTAATTTACGTCTTTACGGTTTTCAGTTGAGACCAAAAATCTTTATCATATTATTATTGGCGATTCTTTTGAATGGAACGATTATGAATGATTATTATATTGAGCTATTGATACTTTGTAGTAATAATGTGCACTTCCAATTCTAAAGCAAAAAAAAGAAAAGTGGGACAGGGCAATCCGTAGCCTTAGAAACGCCTGTTTACTAATTGTCTTGCATTGTATTGTGTCATAGGAAAACTTCCTATATAAATTTGTTTACTGGAATCTTAAGTTTTATTCATCTACGCGTATCAAGAAAGCTACGCAACATATTATGTCTTTACTATCTTTTTAAAGTTGTAATAAAAATGTAATGCAAATAAAAATAATAATTGCAAATTGAGTTTAAACACATGACAAGTGATTATAAATACCACATACAGGATTGAATATGGTTTTATTACTCTTAAGAAATATCTGCCTGCCTGGTACAGCAATAGAAAATATTGGGTGAAACCCGTCGAAGACAATTTAGCTTTTTTTAATTTATTATGAACTCGGGCAACATACAGCCTGTGTAGATGCCTATAGTTACAGCCATTATAACGTTTGAACTAGTATTATAATCGTTATATAAGCTCTTAGTCAGCTATGTGCTGCTTCGGAATGTCTGATTTGTTCTTTTACTTAATGCCTAATCCTTCTTCATACAATGTTTATATTCTCAGTTTTTCGTATAATATAAACAATAAATTCATTTCAACCTCAAGATGACGTCCCGCCCCGTAATAAATCGCTCAAACTCTCGCCCATTATAAATTCATTCCCTTCCAAATAATAACGCTATTGAATCCGCAAAATTCTTTACCAGGCCTATAAAATTAATTTTATACTGTTCTTGTTGATTGTAAATTGAAAATCTATCTGCATTGCAAATGCGGAGGCCGTATTCGACTTTCGAATCGACAAGTAATCGAATTACTGCCGACATTATTCGTGCCGATCGGTTGTCGATCATCTACTTTTTTTAAACTATCGCACTTTTACCTATCGGGTTGTTACCGCAGTTTGGAGTCGAAATAGTAGCTTATCTATACAATCATCTATACATATAAAACAGTACCATGACTCACTTATAGACAACGCACAGCCTAAACGGGTGGTTCTAGGGGTTTGAAATTTGGAGGAGACATTCCTCGAGTATCGTCAAGTATTCCTCGTTTAACGATCTCAATGTAATTGCTTTTAATTTGACATGACATGTAATTTAAACTGTATATTATATTGAGTAATAAATAAACTAAACTAACTTAACTAAACTATCCTGAAGGTGCACTAAGGAGGGGCTTTTTGAAATTCCATCCCTTAAGGGGTGAAAAGGGATGATAAAATTTGTATGGAAAATACCGCTGGCGAAGCTGTGGCGGATCTACTAGTTTATAATAAAATCGAAAAGCGGAAAAAGTCTGACATTCAAGATAACAATGAAAAAGTGCTATGGGCCCCCATAGATCATTCACAATGAACACAACACGTTCCACTCGTTTTTGAATTTCACGACTGTTTAGTTGTTTGTCTGTGTGTTGGTTTGTCTGTTTGACTGTGTATCGGTTTGTCTGTTTGTCTGATGCGCGATAAAGTTTTAAACTACGCGACGGATTTCAATAAGGATTTCGATACAACTTTAGGCAGGACAAAGGCTATAGTAACCTTGAAAAATAAACTGGAAGGGGGAAAAGAGGGGGTTGAAATTTGTACCTATGGAAAAAACTGGACGAGTTTATCAATTTGAAACTTTGCATAAATACTCTTCATAACAAACAATTGCATACCTAATTGTTTGTTATGTCGAGTAGATTAGAGAATAAAAATTAAATAATCCCTACTACTTAAAAAAAGGTGCCGTGGGGTGTTATACTTTATATGGGTAAAACCGATTTAATTTGTTTATCACCTTAAGACTTGGTATAAATGCAGTTTAAACAAAACAGTGAGGTAGGCGATCGGGAAAAAAACGAAACTACTCCTAAGATAAGATTTTTCGGATGAATTCAATAGTTTTATGCCCTTGTTGTACAATGTACTATTTTTATCGTATGCTATTATTACCCAAATAATAACCCTAAATAACTCTCCACGTACAAAAGCAATTCGTCGTGAAAATCCCCACTAACAGTAGCGAGAAAAAGGAAAAGTTTGTTACGGGAACTTGTGATGTAATCTCGTTAATTAATTAACTGAAAATGTAGTTTGTTAACAGCAGCAAACTAAAATTAAGTTTTGCTGTTAATGAAATATTGTTGAGGAACAAGGAGATGTGGGAGTTATTAATACAGGAATTATTGTGATGATGTCAAATTGGTCCCCTACGAAGACATGGAAAGATCAACTTCGTCACGGGCGCGGTTTTTATTATAACGCTATTTCTTTTAACCTCGTCGTATTATGACCTCTTAACTCCAGGCAGTTTCCTTCGTAAACTGAAATGCCTGGAAAATTTGTATTGTAAGCACGCCGGCCGGCTTTACACACACAAACGAACTAGGAGCGCCTTACAGACACCAATTTTTGTTCGAAATTCATTAACAATCGCAGAAATAATCAAATCAAACAAATTGATCCATTCCCAAACTAGAATTGGCTTCTTGACTATAGTAACAAATATTAATATATTTCTGTGGAACAGTAGCTTAACCCTCAGTAGTATATTATAGAACATGAATTAAGTAAAACTAAATCAAGATTATTTAGAATTTAACAACTTAAAAACTTCGAGTTTTACTTCTAAGTCACGTGATTTTAACACCGGTTACGACATTAATGACGTTGTATAGGTCGGTTGCGTTCCAAATCATGCTGCCCACTTTAACCGTTGTGATTACCGTGACTGTTATTTGGACCGCACCCTCATACAGACTGCTTCTTTTGACGTTTATGACTGGTTTTAGTAAATTGACGTCACACGCGACAGCTGACAGTAATATAGCGTTTTAGCGGCAAAAAAAAATAAAAATATTGTAAGGGTTTTTACCTTGAAAATTTTAAAACATTATTATATTTTTTTAATAATGATCAAGAACAGCATTACTTTGGTAAATTCAGTACGCAGATACGAAACTACGAATACCTAAAATCTATGCAAAGGGAAGTAGCACCTTATAAGGGTTCTGTCTTTAGTGACCCAAAATCATTGTTTTTGATACAAAAGTTTCAGAATAAGGCTGGTTAAGAGTTCTATCCGGGTGGATTGATTTTCAGTTGTTGCGTTGTTTTTTAGCGGTAATACAAAGGATTTCTGTTTTTTTTTGCTTACATTATATTAAGCTTAGAATAATACTCACAGACCTAAAAATAAAAATGAAACCGGTGCGAGTTAAACTCGCGTGGAGAGGGTTCCGTTGCGTACATGATTATCTGAAATTTCCTGGGTTACCTTAAATACCATAGTCTTCTTATAGGTTTTCCTGTAATCTATAGGTAAATAACTATTTTCTGCATTTTTTTCAAAATTGTAGTCCCAGTAGTTTCGGAGATAAGCGGTGGGGGGAATGGTAAATTTTCTTGTATAACTTCCAAACTATTTATTTTAAAATTCAAAAAAAAAATTATAGTTTCTCACAACGAGCCCTTTAATTTGATATGTCACACGGTATAGTTCGCAAAACTTTGTTTTAATTTTTTATTTACCTTTCCTTTTGACCGTACCTCAAAAATCCTAAAAACAGATGGCCGTTAGGCCCGAAGAGTTCTTGTGTGGGGACCGCGTACTGAAAGGTGTAGCGTGACCAGACAACCTGGTGAAGATTGCAGGAGTCTGCTGGATGCGAGCAGCACAGAATCGGTCGTTTTGGTAATTATTAGAGGAGGCCTATTTCCAGCAGTGGACGTAAAATACAGGTATATAATTTTTGCTGATTAAATGCTTTCGTGAATTAAAACATAAATAAAATATTCAAATTACAGATGCTTATTTGGAAGTATAAACAGGCTTAAAGAAAGATCACGTAGGACAAGCAGGCGTTATGTAGTAGATAACGCCCTCGGGCGACTTATATAGCTCTCTGTAAATTTGGACTCTGCAACTTGGGTAGGTTAGATTCATAAGGCTAAGGCGGTGGCGAAGCTCCCGCCTTAGCCTACGATGTTGGGTCTTTTTTTGTAACAGCCCAGAAAATCTTGCTTGTTTGTAAGTTGTTGTGCTTTATTCTACGTGCGTACTGAAGTCACCATTTATGAGAATAACAGGATTGTTTTCCTACTTAACTAGAATTTACCCACATTGTTTTTGTGAACGCGTTATTGTAATTTTATAGGTGTAAGTACATGTCAAAGGTATGAATGGTTTTTTTTTGAAAATTCCACTCGATAAAATGTGTTTCTTGGTAATAAGTTATTTATTAACTAAATAATATGAGGATGAAGAATATTTGATTTTTTATTCCATGATATGAATATCGAATCATTACATTTTATTTGTAACAAATATAAATGATTTAAACTTCAAAGTAAGTATCTTGCATATTGATTATTCTATGAAATGATAATAATGACAAAAAATATATGTGAGACGAAAATCTATGAAACTTTTGTCTATAAAACAACGTACGACCATATTTTGGCCATATGATTCGTTTTTTAGCATATAATCCTAATAATTACGAGCAATGGTGATGAAAATATATTTTTTTCTCCAATATCATGCATTTTTACACCCTTTGTAATGTCCTAGGAGCCTCGTAAAACATAAAACATGAAAGAAGATCATATACTTGATTCCATTTATCCATTTAACGACATAGGCTAACTACACAAAATTTTCACAATATCGTATTGCACCCTCGGAAACTACTCAAAATTAAACTGTGTCGTAATCTACTTAGGTCGGATTTCCAACGGCATGGTATTGAAAGATGAGCTTGTTACACCATCTTGGGTTGTCCGTCGATACGACGTTTAGATGGTTCTGTAAATATGTTATGAGCTGGAACTGAACCCGGGGCATCGGACAGCCGTCCCGGTAGTGCTATAACATTTATACATTCGGGAATACACTAGGAAATTACATTATGTTATTTGTTTTTGGCTGACTATGGAATGAAAGAAATGCCCTTAATGCCTTAATACTTTCAGCGCCAACAAACGCTACGCGTGCGTTTTTCAGTTTTGTGGCGAAAGTGTGCTACTAATAGAACGCGCGCCCTGCGGGCTCCTGGCACTCAAAGTGTTAAGTATCGTTTACCCGTCAACTATTTGAGCCAAACAGAAAGAGAGTTCGGTGCTTAACATGAAAAAGGTCAATGGAACTGTATTTTGCAGAATTCCAGAAAAAAACATCACCCGTACCAGTGTACACTGAGAAACTTCTAAACAAAACGGTCGAAGTAAAATTCGATAACAAAATAGTAGTTTATGCAACGGTTGCATAATGATAGGCCTTAAAACACTAGTGCGGTTTTCATGAAACGAGCCGATAGGCGAGTTTCATAATAAGATCGCACGTGTATGCAGAGTTGCATACATAACTTTATCTACACACATATTATAAATCCTCCATGATGGGTTCAGAAACAATATTTTCTGGCAACAAGTTATTTGTTGCAATCGTGGCTGCATATTTCTGATATCCGGCGCATTTTCACATCACACACACTCCGAGAAGACTACTTACTATTCATATTTTCAACTAAATGTAAATTACAAACAACTTTTTCTATTCAATTCAACAACAATTCTACTTTCGTTCAGCAAAACACCAACATGGCGGCGATTCGATCCTCCGTCAAGACCATTTTTTTTTAAATCATAGACAAACGGATGAAGTCTCTATTCTCACGTCACTCGAGATCAAATATTGTGCAGTTTATATTTAAAAAACACACTGAATTGACGTTTCGTATCAATAACTGTTTTAATATCTATGGATACTAGAATAGAGACCCACTTGAGTTTTGACAGCTGTTCCATATTTAATCTCATTTCTTTACTAAAAACGATAAAGAAGTAATGTTATTTCTTTATCGCAGCACTGGTTTTTCCTAATTGGTTGTCAAAATGGTGGTCATTTCCTACGGTTTTTGATTAACCAATGGAGGTTTTATGATATGGGTGTAGATAAACATATTTTATGCATATTGCAATAAAGGTCAATTCATTTTCGCCATCGAGCAGCCTGAATTGATTTAAACCGACTCCGAAATAAATCCGCCATTTGTAAAGTCAGAGTACGTAGCATTTGTTCAACGTCGTAGCGCTCTACGGATTGTCGTAGCTACGAGCGTAGCAGATTGTTTCAGCCGATTCGGAAGGATTATTCTTTGAAGTTGTTTACTTTTTGTTGTTATTTGAGAGAGAAAGTAATATCAGAAATAATGAAGGATATACATCTTTCATCGTTTCCGAAATAAACTTCGTTTGTGAAGTCCCCAGTCCGTATTTGGCACGCGTGGAGACTAACATCCAGTCCCTTTCCAAGTCATTTGCTAAGATATATTATAAGAGTGAGGTTGATTTATAAAAAAAAATATTTAGTTCTCAAATTACCATTCTTTTTGTAATGTTTACCTAACAAAAAAGCCTTAAAGAATAATTCATGACAAAAAAACGTTAACCTCCGTCTACATGCCTTTATGACATGGCGAGAACGCGACATAAAACAAAAATAACGAATAACAAGGTAGTAAACTGGTGCTTACAAAAATTACAAACATATCTCTGCTGGTGGAGGAAAATGAAACAAAAATGTTCACATACTATGTTAGTGATATTGCACAGACAGCGGCGCCAGCTGAATGATATCTATAAGTTGGTGAGCACACTTAACTCTCTTTTGATCATTTGTCATGTTTATTGTTTGGAAAAACTTATTATTTATTACAGAAGCAATTGAAGTACTGTGTTTCTCTTGACGGGGGATATACTAAGTATAACAATGCCTTTTAACTTTATAACATTCGATTGTAGGTATATGTATATTCAAGACATTTTCACACACACACACGCACGCACGTACGCACGCACGCATGCACTCTCACACACACGCACCTAAGCACACACACACCCACCCCCACCCCCCCCCCCCACACACACACACACACACACACACACACACGCATACACACACACACACACACCATATTTTTTAATGTGTATATGTAAATAATGTTTTTTAGAACTTTGATTCTTCTTTCTTCTACTTCACATGATTCTGTAGTGATTCGCGAGCGAGAATTCCCATCTCGCTCTTACGCATTACGCGTCGTGCGAAGAGGGAAGAGTGGGATGAGAAATCTGGCTTACGAGTTGCTACAGAATCACTTAGCGTTCCTGAATAGAGGTGCTGGACTCTTTTCGACATGGTCATTTTATTTTTAAAGTAAGCCAAATCATTCCAGGAACGTTTTTGTAAGGTTTATAAAACGGTTAAAAAAATGACTTAAATTTTGCAATAGCGGAAGTATGTATTTAATAATATGAGATTAAAAGCTTCAAGAAAAGTTCAAATAAAAAAAGGTTTTTCAGCAAACAAACATTTCGTCTACGGCTCCCACTACATTTTGTCATTATACATTTAGAGGCAGCATTCATAAACAATTTTTAAAGGCAATCAAAACGGTGTATAGTGAAATGACGCTCACATTGTCGGACATAATATGGACTTAATTTTCTTTTCTTTTTTCAATAATGCTTACAATAACTTCATATTAGATAAAATTTAAGGCCAAAAATTAATAATAACCATTAAATTTAATTAACTTTATTATCCGGCTACTTAAATGTTGCTACGTTCTCGAAATGAGTTTTGTAATTATTTCTTCAAATAATATTGAATATATTTAACTTTTGACATATATTGTATGATGTTTACTTAATGTGAACATATAACAGTATTTACTTATCTTAATTTGTTAAAAAATATCTGTATTTAACCATTTATTTAGTTTCGACAGCTAATTCCCCGCTCTGGTGGTTTACAGCAAAACATTTATATTTTTAAACTTTATTGCACAATATACGAGTGGCGGACTTAATGCCAAAAGGCATTCTCTACCAGTCAACCACTAGGCCAAACAGGAACATGTTAAGGAATGTGCAGGAAGTATAGACCGTAAATCAGTAATACAGTTATACACGCTATGGTGTTCAAAACATTCATGCTCATCACGAAACAAAAAATTAACACGAACAAAATATCGTGAGCACATTTGTAAAAAAAAAAACGATGTCGCACTGGGCACTGGGCTCGCGTGGGGCTGCCCAGTGCCTCTGGTACTACATGAGAGGCCTTACTTAACTACCCGGCAAATTCGTGTTATGTGCACGCTAAAGCCGGCCTCTATAGCGCGCTCATAATACGAATTTTCCAGGCAGCTCAGATTACCGCGGAAACAGCCTGGATTTAAGAACTTATAGTACGACTCCTGAGCTCAGCAGTCGGACGTATACGTGCCATGATGCTGAACTCCAGCCCGCAGTCACCGGCACAGTAGGTTATTACAATCTCTCAGCCATCATAACAGTCAAGCATTGTGACCCTGTTCTATCCAGAACAGAATCCAAACGAGACTTCCTACTTAACTGATTAAACAGGGAACATGCTAATTGTCGTGTTTTCTTTGGTGGCGGCCATTTGCAATTCAAATATGAACGGATGGAGTCTTGTCCAAACTCGTCACGGAGATAAATTCATGAGGCCTGCGTTAATCGGTGGGGTGGATCGGGGTTTTTATTTAGTGTTAGTGGAAGGTTGTTTAATAAAAGATTTCCTCGTCTTTGGTTAAAATCTGTTAAGAATTGGTGCTATTGCAGGAAACATTCTTGAATCTTTCCATCACGCTACTGTCAAATTAAGTGCAGTCATTCTCCTGTTTTTAGGGTTCCTCAAAAGGAAAAAAGGAACCCTTATAGGATCACTCGGTTGTCCGTCTGTCTTGCTGTCTGTCTGTCTGTCTGTCTGTCTGTCTGTCAAGACCTTTTTCTCAGGAACGCTATGAAAAAATCAACCTTCTGAGTCATCGCAATCAAAAGATATGGCCGTTTATGTCTCATATTTTGATACTTTCAAGGGAATCCAAAGGGAATCAAAACCTATAGGGTACTTCCCGTTGACCTAGAATCATGAAATTTGGCAAAAAAGCAGTATCTTACAGCACAAGTAAAGGAAAAAGTCCGAAAACCGGGAATTTGTAATTACATCACATAAAAAAAAGTTAAACGGAATAACCTTTGCAAAGTCGTATCATACCCTACGATTGAACGGAGATAGGAGCTTGCGAAAGTAATTTTTTATCTTATTTTATAGGTAGGTTGTAAATGGTTACCCCGTTGATAAAAGCAATTTTTTTTTTCTGATTTAGGGTTCCGTACTTACAAGGTACCGTTTCTTTTTCATACGTAATTGCGGAACCCTCGGCGCGCGAGTCAGGCTCGCACTTGACCGGTTTTTTTAGGTCAGGTTGGGTTATTACAGTGGAGTGACTGCCATCATCTCTGTAACACTTGTTACGGGGGAACCAGACCAATTGGATTGAGGTAACACCTAGTGTTTTTTGTATTCGTGATTACCAAGTTATTTGCGGTGTAGATAAACTGACCGCGAACTATGTCGATGTTTGGGGATAAAGGTTTTCCTACGGCAATGTTAAGTTCGGCGCGAGGTCTACAGCTCACGGAGCCACAAGTCTTCATGTGTAGGTTTCCTCACGATGTTCTCTATCACCGTTAGAGCATCGGTTACTGCAGTTCGCAGGTGGGTTATGTACAAAAATGCGAAAGTAACTCTGTCTATTTGTATATTACGTTTGCACGGCTAAACCACAGAAACGATTGTGATGAAATACGGTAGAAAGATAGTGGCAGCACTAGGAAAGTTCATACAATAGATTCCTTTTTTTATAACAAAATCAACCCCTTAAAGGGTCCAATAGGGTCTGGAAAATAGATTTACCGGAAGTTCGTTCTGCCCGATGAGAGCTCGTTGATGTCTGTATATGCGCGATTAACGGCTAAACTGCTGAACCGATTTTGATGAAATTTGGTATGAAGATAGTTTGGGCCCGGGGAAAGGACATAAGCTACTTCTTTTTAATCAACCAATCCCTCAAATGTTAAATAAGAGGTGGAAAATGAATGGATGTAAATTTCGTGCCAAATGAGAGCCCGTTATTTGAGGGAAAAAATTCAAAAATTTAAAAGTTAGTAACGGGTTCGTCATTATTATAAATTTATATACATTTCTACGCAGACGAAGTTTCGTGTAAAAAAATAGAAAAACACACTGGTAGATGGTAACCACTTGGATTCGAACCTGTACCTCATGATCACGAGTCGACGTTCTTACCCACTAGGCCACTGACAATCCAAATTAAATGCATTTATAAAAAAATAACTAAGTTAATAATTTACTCCCGCCCATAGTATTAATTATTGCAAAGTAAAAAGTATTGGTGCAAGTTGGACGCTTTATTCAAAAGTGAACCACTCAATAAAGTTTCGCGCAAGCGATTACCGGGATCTCTCTCTATTAAATTTAGAAACTTAAATTGAAGGTGAATTAGACTGACGTCTATCGTATTTTAAAACGTGGAAAGTAAATTTTAAAGGAAAATCAAGCATTTTGGTATATTTTCATTCGACTTTTTTTGTACCCCTCTGCTGCACTGAGAGTGAAGAAATAGCATAGAATGCGTGCAGATGCTTATCATTCTGGCATGGTGGACTATCTGTATGGGCGATGGGCTGATCACCTGTCACCATACGGTTCATCATACCATCTTAGGACTAATTCATCGAACGTGGCCACAAGTGTTCTTGTGGCTCTGCCCACCCCATTAGGGATTTCGGGCGTGATAATATGTAAGTATGTATGTTTTTTGTATTTCAATTGAAGCCAAAGGCAGCAGAGTCTAGGCCAATGTTTATGATTAACAAGATTGTTTGTATCTCTATCGCGGCTGTTAAGTATCTATATTGTGTATATGTCACCGGCAATGAAGTAAATCCGGAGTTTTATAAAATTCCTATTACGTCAAGGCAATGTATGACAAATAAGTCACTTTATTTACCTGGGTATTTTTAACAATGCTTTGCTATAGACATACATAATTACTAAAAATGGTAAATTGGAGCGACTCGGATAGGTTAGGTTCAGGCTAAGGCGATTCGATTACCGGTAGTTTAGCATGGCATTTTTATGCATAGCTTAGTCGTAGTCTAAGCATTCTATAATAAAGAAAGAAACAAAATTTTAGACGTTGCCTAAACGGACCCGGCATTATTCAACTCTGATGCCTCTTATAATCTCAAATACCATTGGAAATATCATTTAAAATTAGCTTAAGAACATGAACGGCAATTACATACTGTAGTTGAAGTACTCAGGAATCGTTATAAAATCACTAATGGCTGTTGTTTACCGTAATGGTCCAAAATTGTGATCAAGAGCAGTTAAGTTCGCAAGGCAAAGGTCTTTAAATTAGGATTAACCGCCAAAGAACACTTAAGGGTATAAAGCGCCTACGCCCTAAATAGCGGGCCCCTTAGCCTCAATTGGGTGTGGTATTGGGAAGAAAACTCCTTTGTTTAGAAGACAAACGTCGTTTTTAGGGTTCCGTACCTCAAAAGGAAAAAAGGAACCCTTATAGGATCACTTCATATTCATATTTATTAATAACTAGCTGACCCGGCGAACTTTGTTCCGCCTTAGACGCCATAAATGAGCAGATTTTTGATTTTATTAAGTTAATTGTCTGAATTAATAATTTTATATGGTGGTTAAGTAATTTTAAATTTTCTAATTTTCCGCGCAATTTCCTTAATTTTTTCTTTCATAAGAACCTTCTCCTGATAATAATGAACAGAACAAAAAAAGAATTAGCGAAATCGGTCCAGCCGTTCAGGCGTGATGCCGTGACCAAGGGAAATAGGGATTCATTTTTATATATATGAACAGAACAAAAAAAAGAATTAGCGAAATCGGTCCAGCCGTTCAGGCGTGATGCCGTGACCAAGGGAAATAGGGATTCATTTTTATATATATAGATATACATAACAGGTATGTACAAATATTTTCGTTGTATTTTTTTTCGTTATCCGTCGGTCTGTCTGTCTGTCTTTTTTAGGGTTACGTACCTACAAGGTACTGTTTCTTTTTCATAGGTAATTACGGAACCCTCGGCGCACGAGTCAGATTCGGACATAACCTTTTTTTTTAATTTTTTAGGTTTCCGTACCTACAAAGTACCGTCTGTTTTTCATACTTTAGGTAATTACGGGACCCTTGGCACGCGAGTTGGACTCTCACTTGACCGGTCTTTTTTTAACGGCGACTCTGCGAGAACAATTTGAGGGCTGGCTGACCTTTTATGCAGACTTCAAACGAGAGGTCTTTTCAAATTGGAGGTCCACCCACGTATCTATAACAAGATACATTTAATTTGTAAGAGATTCTAAAACTAAACGCGGCTTTTTCAGAAAACAATACATTGTTCTACACTAAACTAGTGGAACCACCACAGCTTCGCCCGCGGTATTTTATTGTAGTGCCATGATTCTATTGTATTGTTTTGTGATGCCTTGTAATTGTCTACTAACATAATTTTTTAAGTTCCACTGTATTACTAATCGATATAGACGATTTCTGAAATATTAATATTATTATTATTATTATTAAATTATCAACCTAGAAAACCAGTATTGTGTATCTCAACTTCTGTTAGGGAGTATCCTTCAATAATTTCCAATAAAAATATATCATGTAATCAAAATTCGCAAACCTTTTTTGTCATTAAATTTTAAAACGATTCGATTAAAAACTTCCGAAAGATTTTGCGCAAAATGTCATTAACCAGGTCCCTATTCACATCACTCAGATTAATGTCCCTTTTTAGAAATATTTCGCATGAAACTTTTCTAGCTGACGGGGACAGTTATTTTTTTACGAGTTGACATCGTTTGATGGGACCTATTAAAACTTCCCGGCCTTTATTAAGTCGCATACGAAATGTGTATTTTAGGTTGCCCGTTTAAAATGGAATCTCTGCCTTGCAAGGTTTTCATAAGGCTGGTGATTTGCTTGGTATTAAGTAACAGAATGCTTACAACTTGTTTAAGCTAAGACAATTATTCTATTACCATTCACCAATCAGAAAAGTACTTGAAAGAACAACTATAGCAAGTAGGTCTCTTCGCGCATATTTTTTTACGCATATGTCATTAGGCATAATTTTCAGTACGCATTGTTTCCCTATCAAACTGGCTTTTCAGAATATTTAAGACGTTTAAGGCACAATATAAAATAATTACCTACGTTCGCTCGGTATGTAAACACGCGGTAGGGCTGCCAACTGACTGTCTTTCTTGGGTTATGTATTTGATAATGCTATATCAAATTGTCGTGGTATCTTTTCATGAAATATTACTGCAAATCTTCTACGTTTTAATATTAATTATTTCTAATTATTTCTTATTTCTAATTTCAAAAGTAACTAAGTCAGTATAGACTAAAAATATGTATTTTATGTATTTTGCATTCAATATATCAAAAACATCAAAAATTCTCATGCCATAAATGTACGTAAGTAATAGCGCGGGAGCGCCTCACACTGTCCGCGCCCGTACACAACCCCGGCACACTCGCGACTTTTGTGTACCGAAGTGTACCGAGATTTCGAAGCGCTTCGTTACGGCCGTTTGTATGAAGATGTAATACTGCTTACTTAATTATACTGTGCCCAAGGTTAGGTTAAGTTAGATGTGTTTTTAAACTAATCTGAAAGTTAAATGGTTTCAGCGGGAATCCAATTATGTGGAATGATCATTATACAAGTCAATATGGACCCATAGTAATACCCATAACTTTAGATTTAACTGTCATTATAATATAATATTATAGATTTACTCCGTTCTTGTTCAGTGACGCGAATAAACACTGAATAAAAACTGTTCATCACATCATCATCAGCCTATATGCGTCCCACAGTTAGGGCACATGCCAAGCGACTAGCCTGTAGTCCCCATGCAGGTCAAGTGCGGATTAAGGACTTCACACACGTTTTCGAATAATTCGCAGAGGTGCAAGTTATCACACGATATTCTCCTTCACTATAATGCTTGATATATCAAATTCAATTCCGCACATGAGATCTGAAAATCTCAGAGGTGCGACTCTAATACTGGACATTACTTAAAAGGTCACACAAAATAATGTCGTTAATATCACCATTATTGTTTATAAACAAGTAGTTACTTTACCATGGTTTGAATTTTTTGACAGGTCACCATATTTCGACGATGTTGCAATGTTCATGATCACAGGATGACCATGGCGAATGCAAAATTATAGAGCCTAAAAAAATTAAAACCGATTTTAATAAGATTTTTCCAATTATATCTTGAAAGTTAGTATCAAACCTGTATTTCATTGCAATCGTCCTACAAAATTAAATACAGATTTTTAAATTGAAGCACTGCTAGATTCCACCTTCTTTTATTTATGTGTTGGCCAATTTGCTGAATAAACATTATGAATATTGACTTTTGAAGTTGATGGTAAGGATGGCGGCTCTAACGCCCTGTGAAAATTACCGGGACTGCGAAAGAAGATGCGGGCGCAGCTAACAAAAAATATATTAATCACTTTCTACCTCTCAATCGCGAACAACTACCGTGCAATGACTTAGATTCGATCCCAAATGAGCCCTGGTAATGAAATTTCCTACAAGGGATGATTGATCATGTGCCAAACCGTACTCACACAGGAGATTGAATGAGAATCAACCGATATCGTAAGGTATCTTATTAATAGGGGGGCATAATTATATTGTATTGTTGGGTATTATGCTGTAAGTCGCAGGCAATGAGCTGAATAGTGAAATGTTTTGATGAGTTTCATTCAGAATCTGGGGAATAATACGAATTGTATAATTGCAACAGCAATTAAAATAGGGTCGAATTCGAAATGGTTTCGCCTAAATTTAAAACTCCCTATACTTAAAATAAGAAAGGTCAAATTCGATTTTTAATGTCACTAAGCTGTCAAAATCGACTTTGACTTTGACGACTTTTAGCGAACTTACTTTCAAATTGGCCCCACCATGCCAACAGTAAAAGAAGAAGTGACTGCAAATTAGCCAAAAGTGCTACAGGAGGCCGGACAGATATTCCAATGGCGAGCACAATAATTATTAAATGAAACATGCCTAAGTCATCTTAAAATACGACCTCTAGTGTTTTTGAGAGATATCTAATATACAATTTTTATTAAATTCCATGCAGATACTGCAGTCGCTGGACGCCAGATCTATAACGCATACACAGAGAAAATGTGCTTATTGTTAACGGACTGATCGTAAATAATAATTCAAAATAAACTTCATTTTAGCAATCAAAACGTATAGCTGGCATGGAAATTACGGAAATATAAAAACGGGAGCAAATGTACCTGTCTCTGATTAGCCTGTCTCAATCAATTATCGTATAGATATTGAAGGTGTCAAAAAAAGCGTAAATTTACTATACTATACTATTTACGCTCTCGATTCCAAGTCCATTTTTTTAAGTTAAAAAAAAACATTAACAGAGTTCTCGAATGGCGACCGCGTACCGAAAGGCGCAGCGTGGACAGACTACGCATCCACAAGGTGTAATGATGACCTAATCAAAGTTGGCGGGACTCCGCTGGATGTGAACAGCACAGAATTGGTCGTTGTGGTGATCATTGGGGAGGCCTAAGTCCATTAGCGCACGTCTTTCAGCGGTGATGATGAAAAAATAGTTCTAAAATTTAACTTAAGTCTTTAGAATCATCGAGACATTCATTTTCATGAATCGACATTGACATTGTTCAAAAGCCAAGGGCCAAACGGTCTTCATTACAGAAGTCCCTAAAATATTCTTCAAAAACTCGAAAAAACATTTCAAGCGCTTCTTTGAGCCGAGTCGTATCTCATTTCCTTTGATACCAATAAAGGGTAAAAAGACTTCAAATACCGTATTTATCAGGATCGGAGAAGGAATTAATTAATGAGGCACACAACGGAAGGCATTTTCCTTAAACGACCAAAATTGCCTGAGCCTTTAAGCTTATTTGAGGTTTTTTTCCTGTCACCATGCGTAATTGACCATAAAACAGCACAGATTCTGTTTCGGGTTTAAAAGTTTTTGAAGGATTGCTAATTTGATGGGCTGGAGCGAATTGTTCTTTTGTTTGCATTTTCTTGGTTGACTGTTTTTAGGTAATTTTATTGCTTTAAAAGTTTCTATGAATGGAATGCTTAGGCAACTGTATGACTATTATCATCGACTTATATACGTTCACTGCTGGGCACAAACTCCTCTCATTATGAAAAGGACTGAGCAGTAGGCCCCACGCGGGCCCAGTACGAACTGGGGACTTCACACAAATATTTTTAGTGAAGAAAAGATGTTGCAGATTTTCTCCCGATATTGTCGTTTCGCTGAAATGTTCGTGGTGAATATCAAATTCAATTCTGCGCATGAGATATCAAAATCGCGGAAGTGTGAGCGGGGTTTCAACCTGCGACTCTGCTTGAGAGACCGCGCGTCAGACTATTCTAGGATACCTCTACACTATGACTGACTTTGCATTATGACTTCGAACTTATAATTATAGCTTATTTACTTATCGGGAATATGTAGTGAAAACTTATCATCATCACATACGCTAACAAAAATAACAGGAAGAATTAGACATGATTTCTTCGACTTGATTTGGTTCGATAACTTTCTATAAGCTATCTAGCGATAGCTAAAAATCAGCGTTGTAGCTAGCGAGGCATGTTGAGCGCGAGTCCTTTCAGGGAAACTCAGTCGTATTAAGTTCTTTATCAAGCGGTGCAATGTGTTCTGAATTATTGAATAAATCTTATCTTATAATAGCAAAAATCAAGCCATTTTTAAAATGGATACAGCCTCTATATTCGACAGTGGTGTAAGTGACACAGAAATTGATCATTACTATGGTAACAAAAACGAAGATCGAATCGATGAATGATCTCGAATATAAGACGTTTGATAACATGTTCTCAATAAGTCTAGCAGATTACATTCTTATCCTCGGATTCGGATATGTCACCTCCTTGTCTTTTCCTATCTTTTTCAGCTCTTGGTAATCCAATGCTGTAGGCCTTTTCCAAGGTGCACCATCCGCTTCGGGTTAGGGCTTTGCGCTCACAAATCCTTCCCTCTACCTTATCTAGGGCCTTTCCTGCCCAGACTTTTTGACCATTGTTTGGTCTCCAATGGTGCACAGATTTTTCCAAACTGTTGTCTTTTATAGCAAACATAAGGCAATAATGGCCCTCTCAATTCTTCTTCATTTCAGCTATTTTGCCAGTGCCAGTAAGCCTAGTTGATCCCCGGATTGCTAACAATTTAAACATAAACTATGTATTTTGTCCAGTTTTCAAAATGCGAAAGAACTTTTGTGCCACGATGTTGATTTACACATTTAGGTAGGTACATAACTTAAAATTGAATATCTCGTCTCTGTAAAAAGCAAATGGAATTCAAATACAAATCGGTATTATATGATATGAGTATCACTAGCAGCAATTGAATCCGTGACTTCAAGCCATGGAATCCAACACTGTAGCTACTAGTACAGCCAACAGATTCGTATATATTCCGTGTAACTTAAACCGTGCACTTTATTCCAACGGTTTCGGCAACTGCAACTATCCCAATATAACAATACTCGTTCCATTTTCAAAATGGCAACAGAACTTTTGCGCCACAGATGGCGTTGACACCAGGAAGCGTCGATACAGATAAATATGCCGCCTCCGCCAGTCTCACAATAGCGTCTGTGGGGGGCTGTCGCTCGCCGCGCTCGCTCGCTCCGCGTACGCGAAATGTATTGTTTGATAGTGAGTGTTGTTTTGGAGGTTATGTAGCTGTGAGAGGAGTGCAGTTGATAAAGGTAAGTTTTTAATTATGTGGCAGAAGCTTAAAAAAAATTGTAAATGTGTATTTTTAATGTCAGTTTATTTGTTGTTATTATTTTTACGTCTCAGAAAATACTTTCGCGATCGAAATTTTACGGTTAAGTTTAACATTTGTGAATGCATTTTGCAATTTAAAATATTACTAAATCCGTTAAAACGAGTTTGAGGATTATTTATCTTTTCATGTGTTTTATTTTGTGATAGTTAAAGCAGTTTGTCTTAGTTTATAGAAAAATCTCATTAAGCTGACAATTGTGTTTGTATACATTTTAAGGTCTATTAAATTTAACTTTATTGTTAAAGTTCGACTAGAAGTTATCCGCATAGAACTAGGAATTATTGAGCACGTGAATAAATGAGCCATGTGTCAATTATGATTTATAAATACAAAATTAATAAAGTAATTAACGAATACAACCATATTTTAGACCTTACTTCGTTTTTATAGAAGACTATGCCTTTCATGTATTCATAGTTCTTAATCACTATTCGGTACTGCTATGTCATCAACTATTTTATCATTAAAATGAAAAAAAAAAAAAACACTACGGATTGGTAAATCATCAGTACGAAATAGAAGCACCAGATTTTAGCATATTAATTATTTTATACAGTTTATACGAGTACTATGCTGTTTTTGTTAAATTAAATGTTATTTCGTATTATTGTATAAACTCCCAGGATTTTCTAAAAAACATCCTGACAAACTTCTTTTTGGTAATTTGTTAATAAATGATATCAAAAATGGGACTTTATCGCAAGCTACGAGTGCAGGAATAAAAACCTTCTGTACTATCATTTCCATCACATTTTTTTTAAATGATTCACTTTGTTGATCTGATCAACTACAAATAACAATTTCAAAAACTACAGGGAGTAGCAGAGTATTTCCAAGTTGTCGCTACGAAGAGGGAACCTGTCTACCAGATCCGTGGCATTATTTTTTTAATAAATATAATTTTAGTGTGATTTGCATATAATGTTTTTTCAGATAGGAAACTGTAAACATTTATTTTGCAAGTTGTTCGCATATCCGAATCTACTAGCGCTTTGAATGGTGACTTGAGAAGAAACGCAAGCAACACAACTGTATGTAAGTCTTCAATTAAATCATAATGCATAATTTCAATGATAGCAAGACGAATGCAATAGACATGGCAATGATTTTTTCTATGCTAGTTGGCCAAACAAACTGAAATTTGGCTACTCTGTCTTTATATAAGACTACAAAGATAAGATTCTTAATAATAATATGCTCATATTTATTGGTTATAACGACATTATTTCTAAGCCGAAATTGATTAGGAAACTTCGCTTGTTGTTTCTATAATAAAATTAAAACTAATTTTACAAGTCTTGTTCAATTTTATACTTTTATTAAAATATAATAACTAACTAGGTAACTACATTTTTAAATCTGATTCATTATGTATTGGTGAATTGGATTTGGATGTTTTTCGGTATTGAGAAACAATATTATTCAAAAGACCTTTAAAAATGCCAAAATAGCCAATATAACGACGGCTGACAATTAGAATGCTTTGACAAATGACAGTCGAATTCAATTAAACGCGAGAACTATTCAGTCTGAAAATAATGATAACGAAGTTTTACCTTTTGTACTCTAAGATTCCTTTGTAATACAGATAACTAAAAAAAACGGCCAAGTGCGAGTTGGACTCGCGCACTAAGGGTTCTGTACCATTGTCTATATAATGGTTCACGGTTTATGTATAAATTTTATGTTTATGAAATTAAATGTTTTTTTTATGTTTTATATTTGAGTTGATTGAATAAAAGGTAAATTGCGGTTTACGATTTATGACGTATTAAAAAAAAACTACATACTAGATTTCGTTCAAACCAATTTTCGGTGGAAGTTTACATGGTAATGTACATCATATATTTTTTTTAGTTTACACATTCTCTTATTTTAGAAGTTACAGGGGGGGAGGGACACACATTTTACCACTTTGGAATTGGCTCTCACGCAAACTATTCAGTTTAGAAAAAAATGATATTAGAAACCTCAATATCATTTTTGAAGACCTATTCACGTATGGGTTTGATGAAAAAAAATAAGTTTCTGTTCTAAGAATGGGGAACCTCCAAAAATTTTTTTTTCCTTTTTTTGTGTGAAAATCTTAATGCGGTTCACAGAATACATCTACTTACCAAGTTTCAACAGCATAGTTCTTATAGTTTCGAAAAAAAGTGGCTGTGAAATACGGACGGACAGACAGGCAGACAGACAGACACGAGGAATCCATAAGAGTTCCGCTTTTTGCCATTTGGCTACGGAACCCTAAAAAGGGATAATTATCGCAAACACTTATGTCAACTTACCAACTTAAAACTCTAACATCGTTTTGCAACGTCCGGCGTGATACGACCTTGTATTTGCCGACACTGAATTTTCAGCTCCCAATGTAAAGTTAAGACGTGTTTTTTATGAACACTGCTAGCGCCATCTATGATGCTATTTAAGCAGCCGCAAATTGAAACTTATTGTTCAACGTTTTTATTATTCTCTCTTAAACCATAAAAGTTATGAAGACCGTTGTATTATGTCGATCATGTCTACATTTTTAGTATTTCTATTTTTAAAGATTTAACAACGATTACTTTGTGCGATAGAGGAGGGTAGTGTCTTTTAAATGTTTCAATATAAAAACCATGAAATATACATCTAAGCTAAATAATTTTAAATCTCTCATATAAAATGACTCATAACATACCGTATGTCGGCGTAAAACAATTTTAGGATACGTTACGTTAGAAATGTACGATACGTTAAGTCGTTCGCGAGAAAAATTCTTGACAGACGGACAGACGCACGACAAAGTGTTTATATGGGTTACCTTAGTTTCATCAAAAAACTTTTGACAAATTATTTCTTCACAGATAATTGTAATGTAAACCCAACGTTTTGTAAATGAACGTTTAAACAATGACTCGCTTACCATCTGGGACTTTTACCAAATTGCATCTAGTTACATGTTTCAGTTGGCATAAAATATTTTACTCAAAATAATATAAGGCAAATGATGTATATCGCTAAAACATCGATTTTTATAATTCTGAATTTTATTACATCAAAGTCAAAGTCAAAGTCAAACTCAAAGTGTTTTATTTGTGAATCACAGGTAAAACTGAATACAGTGGTGGAAAAAAGAAATACGTGACACTATGATTTGCCAGTTGGCGTACAAAAACATGCATGTTATAATAAATATAAGTGACAAAATTATCAAAACAAAAAACTAATGAAATGTCCCAAGTATTATTAAATTAAAAATGTCAGAGCCAGTTATTATTATACAATATTATCATTATTGAATTGAATCATTTACAATTTAAAATTAGATGTCAAGAAATCTGAGAGTGAATAATAACAGTTATTAATTAACAATGTCGATAACTTAATTTTAAAATCTTGGGTTGGCAATGTTCTTAGCTGAGTAGGCAATTTGTTAAAAATCTTAATCGCTAGGCAAAATACGCTTTTACGCATCAGTGCAGTCCTTGAACATTTGGTACTGAGATTTTGGCCGTGTCTGAAACTTCTGTTGAAGACCTCAGACACTGTCCTAAATAAGGTTGGGTTCGTTTTGACAAAAACGGCAGTTTCAAAGATGAAGATACATGGTAATGTCAAAATCTTTAAATCTTTAAAATGCGGTACGCATGTGTCAGTCTGCTTAAGCCCACGGATTGCTCTAATGCATCTCTTCTGAGCCTTGAAGACTGCTTCCCTGTTAGTAGAATTACCCCAGTACATGATTCCGTAGCGTAAGGTCGATGCTACAAAAGCATGATATGCCGTCATAACAGTTTCCACACTTACTTGCTTAGCAAGCTTGTAAAGAGCGTAAGCATATTTATTAATTTTTTTGCAGATTTCTTCGGTGTGAGGTTTCCATGACAGGTTATTATCTATCTGAACTCCTAAGAATTTGGTAACATTAACTGATTCGATGACTGATCCTTGATAAATGCAATTAATCGATTCGAGTAGAAAAAACCGACTAAATAAGGCAAGCATGTTTTTTTTAAGGATGAAAAAAAACCTCGAACGCTAAGCCTTCTAACCTAAATTTATCCGGGTCAGTTCTGCTCCGACCTGTATTATTCACTCGCTTCGCTCGCTCGCCGCAACATTATTATTATTTCGTATCTATGTATCTGAAATTGTTAATGCATTGCAACAAACTTAAAATTATAAGTCACAAATATTTTGTAGTCAAGGAATATTAAAAAACAAAATGTTTTTGGTAAAATAACAATGCATTTTTTATTTATATAATTCCGAAAAATCCTTTTTTTTGTCTTTATACTTTTTATCATAACAATTCATTTTTACTAAAAGTTTATTATCTAATGATTTTCTGCTTTAATAAAACATTTGATAAAAGATCAAATGCTTTAATTTTATTTTCCGTAGTAATATTCAGCTGAGTGAAAATTTACCCAAATCAAAATGTGCGTACTAAAATTATTCCAAAGATTGCATTAGAAAAAACAACGGTTGCTAAAAGAGTGTAGCAGTATAAGAACGGGTCAGATGCCCCTGGGAAAATTTATGTTAAAAATATTGATAATGAAATCACCGTCTTAAGAGAAATATTTTCCTAAGCTATCACACCTCTGAATGCGTCAGGATTTCAAAAAAATTTTTTTTTCAAATTTTGAAAAAAAATTTTTTTTTTCTTACAACATAATATTTATTTGTGATTTTTCTTACAAACATTAAGAAACACAGTAACGATTGAAGAAGACAGTGATGAAGATTAACTATTATTATTAATATTACTATTATTATTATTATTATTACTATTATTATTATTATTATTATTATTAAAAATTACATTTAAAAAATCAAAGCAGAATTACTTGCTCAGATGCTCAAATATTCATATCAGAATAGTAATAATATTTTTTTAAGACTGTTCTACCCTGGATAAAATTTTGAAAAAAAAATATGTTGTAGAGCATAGTAAGGGCTATTTATAAAAAAAAAATCGTAATAGTGTCTCTTAAAATACGTGAAATTTTGAATTTTAAAATTTTGAATTGGTGATATTCTGATATATAAATCACTGCAAAGACTTCGAAAATGCCTTATTCAATTCTTCTTTGGTGTTTCTAATGTTTGTAAGAAAAATCACAAATAAATATTATGTTGTAAAAAAAAAAAAATTTTTTTTTCAAAATTTGAAAAAAAAAATTTTTTTAAAACCTGACGCATTCAGAGGTGTGATAGCTTAGGAAAATATTTCTCTTAAGACGGTGATTTCATTATCAATATTTTTAACATAAATTTTCCCAGGGGCATCTGACCCGTTCTTATACTGCTACACTCTTTGTTTCGGTTATGAAATTTTACCAAAATAATTTTGGCAAAACGGCAGGATCCCGATTTTATGGGGTTTCTGTTTAGAAAAATTAGGTACGAGATCCTAAAAAGATTACAATTGAACTATTACTAAAAAGATCGGAGAACAATATGACAGAGAATAAAAGACCTTCTTCTGTCTCGACAAATAATTATCCAGTCACGTTTCGGCTTCATTCGAGTTAATTAAATCATAATAATAATGTCCGAAACGCAAGGGCATTATTAAAAAGTTACCAATATAATACATAATCCAGAAAAGTCGTGCGTTACGGCCTCCAATTATACCAGATTTTTTCCGCGGATACTGTCTAATAATATTTCCGAGATGAATATCAAAACACGCGTTTTAAAAGAAACGTAAGTAACGATAAGTAAGCATTAAAAATTCTGTCAATACATTACTTCACGGCTAAAAGGTCGTCTTAGGAATTAATTAACAGCGATGACGTCACGATATCTTTGAAGTAATCTGGCTTAATAAGACCGGTGGGTCGGAAATGGAGCATTAGTGTGGCTGGATAGTGATTTAATTAACTGACTGTACCTTTGGGCTACCATTGGGGTACAGTCACGCGCAGCCTTTTAACTACTCTTTGCTTTAACTTTAAGACCGTAACATTAAATTTCTTTTCACTTCTCAGGCTCCAGAAGTGTTATTATAGCTTTGCGTAGACGGAGTAAAGTGTAACATTTCCTCCCTAGGGACAAAATTATTTCAACTTTTTTTCGTAGAAAGTAAAATTAAATAAGTATAAAGTGTTAACTCCCTAGGGAGTTATGGATTTTGTATGGTTTCGAACTCCCGCGGCCAGTTAAGTGCGCCAGGTCGGCGGAGCTGCTCGGGAGCCGCAGCCGGCGGGGCGCGCGACCGCAAGCCGGCGGAGCTGCCCCGCGCTGATCGCAACGTACGCTCAGTTTATGAACACCCACCTGATGGTAATTCACGATGTAAAATGGAAATAAAATTTATATATATACTCTTTTTTGTCTAATTTTTATTTCATTTCCTCGCAAATGTGATGAAAAACATTGTGTGTATCCCCTTACTGCCATATTCTTATATTTATAGCCTATGATATTCACACTTTCTCCACAAATCATACGCTATCCCATTTATTAAAAGCAGTCTAGTTGTTCAGGAGTCTGAAACATTCCAGTTTTTGGTCACATACAAACCCATATACATACATAGACTGTTAATCTCTATACCCTCCTTTTGGCTTCGCGAAGTCGGGTAAAAAGAGCCTTGGGTTGAGGCGGCACTGTATATCATCATTATTAGCCTATAGATATCCCACTGGTGGACAAAAGTCTCCCCCACTGTGAGAGGAACTGAGCAGTAGTCCCCCGGGCCCAGCGCGCATTGGGGATTTCACACACATCTTCTAAATTATTAGTAGGTGTGTGCAGGTTTCCACACGATATTCTCTTTCACCCAAATTCTCGTGTCTTGAAAAAACAACACGTAAAACCTCTTTTTTTTATTTCATGAACCCAACATAGAAAGACCGTAGAAAGGCATATTTTAATGATGAATTCTCTGTCAGTAGCAGTTTTCTAGAACAACGACTGGTAGGCTGGTAAGCGACTCGACATCCAGCCCATCTTCAGTATTTCCTAAGCTCTAGACGCGACGCAATCTACCTCCAGTGCGGCCTTAGCCTTAAATGTTAAAAAGAAACTGCCAGTTTTATTCAAAACTGCCTAAAGTCAAATTATATTATTATCCACATTAAGTTAGAAATTAAAAACAATTAAAACGTTTTTCTAATAATTACTGCTAAATATAGAATAGTACATTGTGCATCTAGGGCCGTAAGAAGGGGATAACTAACTAGAGTCTGTTAGAAGCCCGACGCCGATAGGCGAGGGCTTTTATGACTCGAGTTTGTTATCTCCTTACTGCCCGTGATACACACAATGTTTTTCATCACATTTGCGAGGAAATGAAATAAAAATTAGACGAAAAAAGTATATATATTAATTTTATTTCCATTTTACATCGTGGATTACCATCAGGTGGGTGTTCATAAACTGAGCGTACGTTGCGATCAGCGCGGGGCAGCTCCGCCGGCTGCGGCTCGCCCCGCCGTCAGCGGGAGTTATAACCCATACAAAATCCATAACTGCCCTTGGGAGGTAAGTAGGCTACAGCTGCTCTGTACGCCTGCGTATAATAACAGCCTTTCCGAGCAAGTGTGATAAAAAATAAAATAAAGCCTAAGAGTAAACACACTAGTTCTGAAAATCCTCTCCATGGCATAGTCCCTAAAATGCTGGTACCATTTCCTCGCTGTATCGCAAAGCTGTTACGTTGAGCGTGTTTTAAAAACCTGTCCTAGGTAAATAAATCTGTTTTGTTTCTTAGTCTAGACTACTATTTAAATCTTTGCCTGACTATAATTGAAATATGAATTCTAAACTAAGTTTATTATTTTCTTTGTTTGTTTCTCTTTGTTATGAAAGTCTAATGTTGATTTCGAATGGGAGTATAATGGCTTATTACGCGCAGTCTACTAATTTCTCCAGTCCTTTCTCGAAAGTTGGAAGTTTGAAAACTACCCTAACTGTTTAGAAACGTTTTAATGCCAGTAAAGTTTATTTGTGTTTGCGGGCAATTTTACGTGCTCTTAAACTGATTAAGAAAGTATTTCTAAAGAATTTTAGGGAGATTTTTTCTCCTTGCGGGGGAGATTACCCATTAAACTGACAAATGCAGTTTTGTTTATAAATTGCTTCATTAAAGTTTTGAAATTTGACTCCCGGCGGGTTGATTAACATTTCAAATAAGTTTCATTTTCAACATTGCTGTTGTAATTAAATCACAAATAATATTCCGAATATAATGATTTCAGTCATTAATTTATTGTGGCTGTGGTCATTTTGGCATTATTTTGTTGAGGAGAAAAAGTCAAGTTGAAATGTATGGCTCATCTGTAGTTCCCACGTTTTTACTGGTCAATAATGTTCCAGTAGAAAATCACTATTCCAGATAAAGTATACATATCAGGTGTGGGAGGGACTGGGCAGTAGTGCCCAAGCGTACCCAGTGTGGATTGGGGACTTCACCCATCTTTGAATTATTTTGCAGATGCAAACTCACGATGTTTTCCTTCATTGAAATGATCGTGGTAAATAATAATAATAATTGCGCAGTTACAACTAGGGCATATAGTTCCGGAATTGGTTTGTATGGCAGTTCCGGAATTTTCAAGATTGGCATCGATAGTGCCAAACAAACCAGTTCCGGAATTGCATGCCCTAGACACAACCAAGTAGCAAGGATCGTCCACCAGCAAATTGCTCTCAGATACGGCCTTGTTGGCCCTGAAGTGCCGTACTACAAGTACGTACCGGAGCCAGTTCTTAAGAATGGCTGTGCTACGCTCTACTGGGACCGGTCTATCATCACTGACAGGACTATTTTCTTCAATAAGCCTGATATTGTGCTGGTAGACCGGTCGGAGCGCAGGGCAATACTCATTGACATCCCCATTCCGCATGACGCTAGCCTCGTGAAGGCCGAGACGGACAAGTTAAGCACCTCGACTTGGCCCACGAGGTGACCGCCATATGGGTATTGGATTCAATGATTATTATTCCACTAGTTGTGTCGGTGAACGGACTGATAGCAAAGAGCCTCGACCAGCATCTGATGAGGCTCTCGCTAGGTGGTTGGATCAAGGGCAAGATACCGAAGGTGGTACTTCTGGACTCTGCACGCATCGTCAGGAGGTTCCACTCTCTGCAGCCCTAGCCACCGCTCGCCTGGGCCATGCTCCGCGGTCGGTAGTTCACCGTTTTTTATGTTTTTAATTTATTTCATAATGTTATTTTTATAGTATAAAAAAAATGAAAAAATTAGAAAATTTTAATATAAAGTGGAATAATAATAATAACCATTTATTTAGGCTACAAGGCCAAATAATAATTAATATACAATATTAATAATAGGCAATATTAATTTCAATTCCGCCCATGAGATCCAAATATCTCAGAGGTGGGATGAGAGCTGGAATATGAACCAGCAATCCTCTGCTCAAAATGTCGCGGGTCAGACCACTAGGCTACTAGGGCTGTGATTCTCTAACGTTTACAGCGGCTGAACAGCGGATAACCGAAACTATTAATTTAGATTGTAAATACGAAGTCTAAATTTGAACGTGTCCCTCATCGCTGATCAACCGCTGCGCACGTTAGCGAATCATACGCCAGCTATGTTATTCTCTTAGCAAACGACGATCAATTCGCCTGACAATCATAAATTGACCCGCACACTCGGAAGCATTATGCGGAGTTAGGTACCTACATCTTTGGCAGAGTTGCGTCGAACTCGACCAAATTCGAAGATACGCACGATCATGCAGTTTATACGCACTGACGGTTCAAGTTAGGCTCGCCGGTTAGTTCATGAAATAAGTGTCCTTTAGGAGAATCACACCTCAGAGCACTTAATATTGTATTTGGCGTTACTCTTGTCAAACTCGCCTGCCTAATGGAACTTAAATGTTAAACCATAGAAAATAACAAGTATTTAAATAAACTTCTGAATACCAAATAATTTTTACTCCAGCTTTAAACGTCTCTTTATTTTAAGCTCAAGTAAATTGAATAATATCAAAATAACCTAAAGTTTGTGTCCAATTATTTTTTGAAATAGATTGATGTTTAAAGCAACTTTGCCTGTATAAATAACTTTTGAATTGAAATTACTTGTAACCCTAGAAGCGATGCCTTAAAACACAGAATCGCTTTTAGATCATAATTATCAGGTGTTTTTATTCAATTAAAATTTAGTTTCATTATTAAGATTGAGGCAGTCGATATTGAGGAGTTATTTTTATAAGTTTGCAGTATTGACTGAATTTAATTTACTTTAATTTTGGGTTTGCAAGTTTTCTCATGCATCTAATTTTGTTTTTGCTGCTTTTTTTCTTTCTCAGTTTTGATGTTTTAAAAACGTATATTATTCATTTTGTCATCTGCCTAATCCCAAACACGAAGCCTATACAAACCGATGTTTACTTTATAATCTTTAACTTTACATCAACAGTTTCAATTTTAATTTTGATTTTTTTATGTAAACTAACTCGTGTTCTTTATCTGTCCCATTGCCAATGTAATATTCACCCACTCTCACTGGATGCCCAAAATACAGGCTCAGCCTAGTTTGGGGTCCACCAGATATTTAGCATTAAGGACAATTGTAACATTTTGATAATAAATCTATTCTTATTCAAAAAAAAAAAACAGTCGTAACTGCATTTATCATAATTTCCCCAAATAGGGAAATCCCCCTAAAAATGCACGACTACCTTAGAAATACTAAAGTTGACTCACATAAGATGTCAACAGGCACGCTAAGCCCCCTCGGAAAGAACCAAAGGGCTCCGGTCCCTGAATCCCTTTTATTTTATTAACGAGCGAGGTGGGGAAATAGGGATATTCGCTTACTCGACCTTTCTGATTTGAAGGGTAACCAATTTGAGCGTTTGATATTGTATTAAACACAAGTCAGAGCTTTGTGACACGCGTCGCAGTTTCTGTTTGCTAATTTTAGAGTAATAAAGTTTGATAACATTACAGAAAGCAATTAAGAATTTGAGTGGTTGTTATGTGAAGCTGTCAATATGCATCCGTGACGACGTGAAACGCTTCACTTATTTTTATTTCGTGTCCTAGTTTTAGGACCATTCATGACAATCGCTTAGTTAGATGTAATTGTGTTGTAGCTTACAACCCTAGACTAGACTCTTGATACAAAATGAACGATGGTAGTTGGGTAATACACACTTCAAGAAACAAAAATTGTCCCTCCTGTGACCAAAAGTTAACGAAAACGACTGCTTAATTTTACGTTTTCTTTATGCAGGCCAAAACTATGCCTGATGTCGTATATGCGGATATAGTTGAAGTAACAAAATTAGGCCTCAAGCTCCTTAACTTTCGGGAACAGGAGCGGACAGTTCTGAACCTAAACGTGTGTATGACCTAGTTCCTATACTGTTTTTTTAGACACATCCTACTCATTGGCCATAAATATTTGCAACAATTACAGATTTATTTATTTATTTTATACTAGCTTCTGCCCGCGACTGCGTTCTCGTGGAATTCGGTTAAACTTAATCTGAAATTTTACACACGCACACTCACAAACTTTCGCATTATAATACAAGAGTGAATTGGTGTGATCATCACAAGTACAATTTAAATAATGTTGGTATGGCAAAAATTTCAGCTATCAAACTTCGAAGTGTTAAAAAGATAAAGCACCATTGCATTTTAAATCAGAAAGTAACACAGATAAAGTTTATAATCCAACAAGGTTTCTTCATGGATTATGACGCTCTTTATCTCATCAAATCTCCTACATATAGAACATACATATAAATATATTCCTCATTTAGGAAAGGGAATTAATTAAGAACGAATGCTATTGAGGAGTGCCATTATCCCTTTTAATGGACTGAACTAATTTGGACGAAGCACCGTCAACCTTTTAAAGGATTTCAACTCTTGTGTAAACGAAAATAAGAATTTACTTACTTTAATCATAATTACATACCTACATAAACATGATTTCACCCGCATTAACAACAAAGGCATCTCGAGCAGAGGGTTGTGGATTCAGATCCGTGCTCGTACCTCTGAGATTTAAGATGTCATGTGCAGAATTGAATTTGATATTTATCACGAAGTCATCATCAAGTCTTTATCATCAAGTGATGAAACGAAGTTTATGAAGTCCCCAACTGGGCTCGCGTGGGCACTACTGCCCAGTCCCCCTATGAGAAGAGACATGCCAGTAGTGCGACGTATACAAGTAGATGATGATGATGACCTATTTGGATTGCGCAGCCTGTATATCCAAAGCTAACGTCACTCAATTTCAACGATAAAACGTTAACGCATCAGGACGTTAAAACCCTTTCATTATTAAATGACATATAAAGCCCTTTCGTCCTGGGAAAAGTCACCGTATTCTCTCGTCGTGAGTGAAATGGGGAAAACTGAGGCATTCCTCATTCAACCCTAATGCTCTTATAGATGCGTGTTGGAAAGCTCCTATAGGATTAGTTGGGAATACGAAAAATGCAAATGGAATCAAGTTCACTGCCATCAGCTGATGGTGCGGTCGCCGACGAAAATTTCTTGTGAATATTTCATGCAAACATGTCTTCTGTCTGTCATGAATTTTTAGCTGGATGACTTTATCGATAAAATAGAGTATCTACTTATAATATTTTCTGAGAAGCATGAACGCCATATTGTTACAGAAACAAATTTTTTTAACCCGAAACTGAAACCTTTTATTTCCAACTGGCTGGTGCCCGCGACTTCGTCTGCGTAGAATAATAATTTAAGTAATCTATGTGCTTCTCAAAAGTCCAATCTTTCCCTATACCAAAACTCATCAAAATTGGCTCAACGGTTTAGGCGTGAAAACGTATCAGAGTTACTTTCGCATTTATAAAATTTAGTTTCCGCCCGCGACTTCGTCCGCGTTAAATTCGACTATAATTATTCCCATGGGAAATTTTGACTTAGCCGGGATAAAAATTACCCTATTTCCTATTCCAGGAGATAAGGTCTAACTATATACGACTTTTCATCAAGATCCGTTCAGCCATATGGAGCTGAGTGGTGACATACATACAGACAAATGCACACACGCACGCACACACACACACGCACACACATACACAACACACACATAAAAACACACAAACTTTTACATCTATACATATGTTTATTTTTATCTTCAAAGTACAGACTTTTTCCACTTTACGATTTTATTGTATGTATTGCCACCAAAAGTAGGACATTTATCTTTTTCAAATGAAACCAAAATAATGCCTCGTTTGAAACTAGTTTTATCGAAAAATCAAAAGAATTTCATCCCTATAATTATAATTGAAAACAGTAGTTTGATCGTCCGAAGAATGAATCGAACAGGTAATAACCGCGGAGCTTAAACCGCCATTAAATGAGTAATAACCGAACAAAGCCGACCAATAATCCCAACGTAATTCCGTCTGGCATCAATAAAAGCACCACTACGTCAGCGCCGACATTATTCGAATCTAAACTAAACATAAACGCTCTATCAACCCGCTACATGCATTGTTTGTATTAGGAGCAAGCAAATACAGAGAATGTGGTAAACACAGATCTAATGAAGAAACTAAACATTTACGTTAATGTGCTCCAGTTCAGCGGGAAATCATTGTAACTGAATATACTGCGTTGTAACGAAACTTTCAACCTAATTGTAGTATTTAATGCAACTGGCTAGCGAACAATATGATTTAATACTAATATAAATTCATTTATTAAGCACAAGGTAAACTGCAAAAGAAAATTTTATTCTTTATAATCTCCGTTTAATAAAATTATTTTATTATTATTATTTGTTTACTTCTCCAGACTAAACTTCGTCCGACTCCTCCGCGTCTAAGGGAGACTGTTTCTAGTTGCTAATCTGTCTAGCTGAGAATCTGTCCAGCTGAGAATCTGTCCAACTGAGAATCTGTCCAGCTGAGAATCTGTCCAGCTGAGAATATGTCCAGCTGAGAATCTGTCCAGCTGCTCTGGAGGGATAATAACTGTCATGTGGTTCTTTAACGTACGCAGCGGCTCATCAGCAATGAGGTGCACATTCAAATAGACCGAATGACTTTGTCCTTACAATGTAAATTAATAGTTTCATTTATCCGCTGATCAGTCGCTGCACGAGTTAAATAATCACACCACAAAACACGTGGTATTGGGCGCTAAAAAGTTTCACCACTAATCGATAATGTCGGAGCAAGCTCCAACGCTGATTCTTGGTGGTGCCCCGATAAACTATCCTACAGTGAATTACTCCATACTTGTCTTATTTGGTAAATAAGTTTCTAACCTCAAATTGCACTTTTTTTGACCAAAACAGCTGTTTCATTGCAAATAAAGGAACTGGAGACAATATTTTAGACGTCACTTTGCCAATGTTTAGCCTAGGTTTGTTTTATTTAGGATAAGAAAGCTGTTTCACCTAAGAATTGCACATTTTGAGGTTAGAAACTTATTTACCAAATAAGACAACTATGGATGAATCCACTGTACTTAAACTTAATACTATAGGTGACGGTACAAAAAAGTTTGCTATTCCTGGAATTTTTAATTTACTAACTGTCAAGACCATTTCGGACAATGATCAGTGTAGGGTTCCGTAACCTTTATAACTCTGTAAACCAACTATTAGCTGGTTTTCTATTTAGTGATCTGGTGCTATTTTCGATGATTTTCAGTAGGTTTAAACGAGATAGTCGCCTATAACTCATTAACTTATGAAGCCTACTTAATCGTTATAGTTTTTCTTTTAACTTCATTAAATAAGATATATTTTTAGTATTTACCGTTTTGGCTGTAGGCGGTACACAACACACAACTCCAACAGAAATGACACATTTAGAGAATATTTTCAAAAGTGTACCCCAAATCTAAACACAGACGGACATGGCAAAATTATAAGGGTTTCTTATTTGTCTACGGAACCCCAAAAAGGCACATCTAAGCATAAAACACATGTATCAAACACACGCTGGTTCAAATTGTTTTTACGTTTTTAGTCCAGGAACCCATTAGTGGCATTCCAAATCCCTTATTTTTCCAGCCAGTGTGACTGAGGCTTTTACCGAATTCAAAGGTAAAGGCCCTTAGGCAATTATTACACCGTCCGAATGTATTTATATTGGTGTTTGTATAATTCGTTTGTGAAAGGGTTTTGGCGGGCGTGCATGCCATTAAACTGGTCCTTCGTATCCGGTCCCGTATTGAAATCGTTATTGAGCTCTGTAAATATTTTGTTTGTACTGAGACGGGATTGAAACATTGAATAGGATGGTTATGCAAATGAAGGGTTAGGCAAATCTTTATTGTGACTTGATGTATCTTTCCGGAAATCCATGGAGCAATTTGTCTAAAATTACCTATTGTGTATGTATAAGTGTTTTTTGTACGTTGCATCTAATTGTTCAAGGTCAAGCCAACGCTGAAGTTCTACCCAGAATTATTAAGCTGAGCTGGCTAGCCTTTTTGGCCATAATCTCGTTTTTTTTCGAGTTCTTTAGTTTATTTAATTCATAATAATTGTAAGTTATTTAATTCATAATATTGTAATAATTACTTTGTTACCTATTGGTTTTGTGTTGTTTTACGAAGTGACGATCCCTTGAGGAGACCCAATATGACATCCTATTTATATTATTATTTCTTCAACTGTTAACAATTTTATTATTTTGAATGCTTATATTTACTTGTTTGATGATCTCAATGTAATTTCTTTTAAATTGACATGACATGTAATTTAAACTGTATATTATATTGAGTAATAAATAAACTAAACTAAACTAAGTGTAATGATTATTACTAGCCGAATAAATATTTCTTTCGTTCTGACATAAAGGTTACATGGCAGATACCACTGTATCTAAATGTAAAGTAATGTAACGATTTATATTAAAATAATTCATTTTTCCAAACTCTTCTAACATTAATATACAAACAAGCATGACAGCTTCCATATTTAAAAAACTTTAACCTTCTTTTTATTTCAATCCCGATAACCAGCCAGCCAGTCAGTACAAACCGGCCCCGAATCTGGGATCATCGTCAGAGCGTACCCCAAATTAAAAACCGAAATGAACTAGTAAAATGATGTTGATGGTTTTTGTTTATATGTGACTAAGTCTTACTTGTAATATTATTTTTCTCGTAAATTATTATGAACAATATCTCTGAATACGCCGTTTTTTAATCTGCTTGAAAAGATTTAACAACTTATTTGTTGGCAATGGCGGTAATGGTAATGAAATGACTGAATATTTTGGTCCCTCCAATCTCCGGCAAATTAAAAAGTCAACTTTTGAATTTTCGAACGAAACAAAAGGGCTAATTTGTCGAGAATTCCGGACAGTCGCGGTCTTTTCAATTTATTTTTAAAAAGCGAAGACAAACGCGTTTGAAACAAAAAGGAACCTAATGATCAGATATGTATTCTGCCATAATTTTTGTTATTTGGCTTTTATGTGTTTTGTGTGTAGGCAAAGCAAAACATAAAAACAGGAAAATCTAATAAGAGAACAGCTTACTGTTACTATACATCAACTTTCTACTCTAGTACCCAAGACGGGACAAGGGCAACGGAGCGTTATTATGTTCTATTTCTAAACGTTTGACGTTTATCGACGTCAGGGGACGTTATGAGTTCCGATGTCAATAACGTCGATCGCCATATGCGAAGTTTGATGAAAGGTTTAACGGATCAAAGAGGAATGCGTTGAGTCGGCAATTGTTTTTGAATGCCTAAATATGAGATGGTAAGAGAATTTGAATGAGAAATTGCGTGCATTATTCTAAAATTGAAGAAAATTATGTGATGTAAATGAAGCCCTTTATTTAGTTTAATTTCATTTGTCATAATCGTTTCATTGGACATATAATTAATGTTTCATTTATCGTAATGTTTTGAATTATATTGTGCATTTAATTTTAAACATAAAATGGGACTTTGCCGTTTATGTTTGAAATGAAATTATAACTTTTTAGGGTTTTGTACCTCAAAAGGAAAAAAATAGTCTGTCTGTCTGTCTATCTGTCTTTAACACATAAGTAAGTTGGTGACCGCAACACGAACGTGTAACGTAAATAAATGAATTTTAAACATGGGGGCCACTTTTGTGTAAAATAAAGAAAATTAAAAAAAAAGTTTTGCTAACTATTGCGTGTGACATATCAAGTGAAAGGGCGCGTTGTGGGGATTGTAATTGTATTTTTGATATAATTTTAGAACAAATGGTTCTGAGGTTATTTAGAAAAATCGGCGAAAATTGTCCATTCCCCCCCTTATCTCCGAAACAACTGGGCCTACAATTTTGGCTAAAAATACAGAAAATACTTCTTTACTTATAGATTACAAGAAAACCTATAAGAAGTCTATGGTATTTGAAGTATCATAGAAAATTTCATATAATCCCGGAACCCTCTCCACGCGAGTTTGACTCGTACGTCCAGTTTTTCTTTTTAGCCTCCGTATTTCACCATAAAACCCCTGAACTATCTTCAAAGTCACATTACCCTTTTTCCCTAAGATTTTCGCTTTAAACTTCCATCCTGCCGATATTACTTACTTAAGCAGTTGTTTTAATTAAAAACCGGTTTTAATCAGGATCGGTCGTACCGTAAAGTCGGGTGAGGATCTCGGAACATCTCGTTTTAGTATCCATGTCGACGTCTCCATGTCTTTGAAGTCAAAAAGCTTCGTTTACTCGCAGAAATTTGTCTTATTAATAATTAAATTGTTTTTTGATTTGTGATGAAAAATCCGTATTGAAAATGTATTGCTATATGAAATATAAAACGATATTTTTTAGCACAGTTTTAAGGTAAACGAGAACTTTTTTGGCAATCATTGCTGCAATTCGGGCTATCCCCAAAAGCTTACACTTAAAATTTTTGTTCCCAATTGTGATGAAATAGGTAATCATTTTGGGAATAAACCATATTGCCAAAAAAGTAGCCCGTTTACAAGCCTCTATAGAGTTGCTAGCTAAATTAATAAAACGTTGTTATATAAAATATGCTTTCATTTATTTTTAAATTATAATATTTTCCAAAAATTTATCAAAGACGCAACGCAATGAATCAAATGATGTTGTTATTAAATTAAAAAATTCGGGTCATGAATAAACGAAAGTAATACGTCGTAAACACATAAGGATACATTTTCTTTTCTTACATTAATGTTGTATTTCGTTTGTCTGTTAACAGTGTAATTTTCAAATTTATATAATGTTAAAATTAAATTCAATAATTCCAGCTCGTCGTCACGTGACCGCAAAAAATCATCACAGGATGTAACGTTAGAGCCCTCGAGACATTTTATTCTAAAGTTTAATTAAGACATACCTCAAGCAGCCAACCACCGAAGAGCAACTTCGATGTTTGAGGGCTGTGACGTCATGAATCTTCAAGCAAGCAATTTTAGAATGTTTATTAAGTTCAGGCTTCCACGAAGGGAGATACAATTTGGAGGCCTTCCTGATCAGAATGTCTAACTTGCAATTCGTCTACAAAGCAAAATGACTAAAAATAATGTATATGTGGCAAAATACCTAAGCAGTAAATCGAAATGTCTGCCAAGCAAAATGCCTAAATTGCAATAATACCTAAGCAGCAAATTGTCTAAAGATTGTCTAAGGATAAAGATAAAGATAAGGATAAGGATAAACATTGTAAAGGTTGTCGTTAGTCATATTTCCTGGTAGGCCTTTTGCTTCTTAGTCAATATACAATGAAGTTTAAGTGCTGCATAGTCATATTGCGTGGTAGGCATTTTGCTTCTTAGTCAATATTATATAAGCTTTAGGCTAAATTTCACGTAGACATTATGATATTTAGGCAGCATGATCAATAAGCGCATAAACGTGTTCCTAATTAATTGTTCGGTAAATACATGTTTTGTGTGAATGCATAACGTAGGTACCTATTTTTAATTATTAAATTGATGACATTGTCTGTAAACGCCGATACTGAATTATTGGCCGTTAAATTCTATAAAATATACATGTCTACGGTGTGTCATCGTCAAACAATCGAAAATCATTACTCATAATAGGCTTTTAAATTAAACAAACATGGCGTCTATTAATAAGTAACGAGTAAATAATAATCAGTTTGAAACTAATTTTCTGCAATCTGCAGTTTAGATTATTCATATAATTGATGATTATCTTTAGAACTGTGCATTATAGCACCAGCGGCCCTAACATGCAAGATATAAAGATAAGTTAAAGCCGTTTATCTCTATTACTATCTCTGTCTTCGGCACTGGTGTGAGAGAGATGCACTTAGAGATAAGACAGTATAACTTATCCTTGTGTCTTGCATGTTAGGCCCGCTGAGAGTGATTAGGTTAATTAACGGAATTTATTAAAGAAGTTTTTAGTACCAGTTTTGTATACCGCAGGTATATATAATTATTTTTGGATTCTTGGTGGTCTTACGTTTGACCACATTGTCACCTGGTGAAAAGTGATGACGCGGCCGAAGGTGGAACGAGATTGCCCAGGAAGTGCCTATTTACTCTAAGGGTAAATAAACGCGTACAATGCAAGGATGTTGGACCAAGAAACTGCAGTGCAGCTGTCCAGGCACAACTCCAAATGGCTACCCAAGGCATCATGCTGTATCACGATTGGAGTCGCTTGGCAGCATGGATTTAGCAAGGGTGATGACCTGCCGTAGTTGAAACCTACCACCGGAAGTGGGTTGCTCGTTTTGCACCACCCGGGGATCACGTGTAGGGACTCGAGAGTAAAACCTACGGACGCGAGCAACTTCAATCCCCATATTATAATAGGCAGGTGATGATTTTGTTTCATTCACCATCATCATCATTAGCCATTTCCTACTGCTGGGTACAGGCCCCTTCTCATAGAAGTACAGGGCAGTAGTCCCCAAGCGGGCCCAGAGTGGTGTGGGTGTGGGTACTAATGCCCAGTGTTTCTCACTGAATGGATATAAACTGATGATGATGAGGTGCTTGTAACTAGCTGGTTTTGATAAAACTATTACACAATACCAATACACAAATCTTTGGATCTCTAAAATATAAGTCAAGGAAGGAATGACTAAGCGACAATATTCAAAATTGTAAATTTACAATTCTAAATTATTTATTCAGCGCCTCTATCCGGGAACGTCCAAACTATAATGTAGCGACGCGACAGCGAGATTCTCATCCCACTTTTCCGCACGTTGCGTAATGCGTAAGAGCGGGATGCGAATCGCAACAATATCGCTTGGACGTTTCCGAATAGACGCCCCTCTTTCATAAGTCTGAATCTACCAGTGCTTCAAATGGCAAAATCTGAGAAAAGTGCTTAAAGAAACTCAGCAGTAAGTGTTTTTAGTTCAGATTAGTAGGTACCTAAAAAGAATGGTTTTTTCATTATTTTTCTTATAAATTATATTATATTACAAATTAAACGACCACCGCTCAGGTTAATTAAGTTCGTCTAGGCAACTTTATTGTTCCTTGCTTGCAACTTTCTCCCTAAAATGAACTTTTTAGTGACCCCCAAATATTAAAATAAGCTTACTCCATCTTAAACTCCGAACATTAATATTCCTTAGCCCTTTTATATATTCAGTTACCTAAATTAAATTAACCCAGTAAATAAAGGAGTCCGCAAACAGTAATAAAGATCTTAAGTCCCAAGTTTGGAAACACTTTTGCAAGTTGAGACATGTTGTAATTTGAATAAAATATAGAGTTTTCTTTTCCACTTTCACTTCCCGTAGGGTCCGCACTTAATTAGGTTTTCTGTCTACCTATTATCCTGTATCAGACCTTGGGTAAAAGCAATTATTTATTGACGATTTATTTAAGACGGGTATCCAAAATGCGTCCTAGCCAAAGATCTCAAAAGAAGGATATGTCTACAGTACAATTTCGTGTAACAAGTCTCATAGAAGGTTGTCAAATGCCAGCGCCATGGCTTACCCACACCCTATTGCTGATGTCTTAGTTCTTACGACATACATATAAAAGTCTAATATTGCTTAATTCACACGCTATCATATCATTGTGGACGGTGTGGTCGGTGGTGCTGCGGTCTCACACCGCACGATGCGGGAGGGCATTTTTAGGGTTCCGTACCCAAAGGGTAAAAACGGGACCCTATTACTAAGGCTCCGCTGTCCGTCTGTGCGTCTGTCCGTCTGTCCGTCTGTCCGTCTGTCTCCAGGCTGTATCTCATGAACCGTAATAGTTAGACAGTTGAAATTTTCATAGATGATGTATTTTTGTTGCCGCTATAACAACAAATACTAAAAAACAGAATAAAATAAATATTTAAGGGGGCTACCATACAACCAACGTGATTTTTTTGCCGTTTTTAAAGATAATGGTACGGAACCCTTCGTGCGCCAATCCGCCTCGCACTTGGCCGGTTTTTTATTGCAATTATAACAGTGTCACTTAAATGGGTGTCGTGGATGGTGGTTGACATGCGACTGTAACTGCGATGGTGTCAGATTCGCGTTCTGACACCTCGTAAGTAAGTATCGCTGAATTGCTTTGAGCAGTTCCTTACTATATATTTCGGGTGCGCCTTTTTTCACATAACTTTTTAAGTCCTATTATCGGAAGTCCGAAAATATTTCTCATACCATTTTACATCATAATGATCATTCTTCATAAAAATATTTAATACTAACGATCGAAACTCATAATCATCTGAATTCATAATATCGCTAATCATACAACTTGTTAATACTAATATTTGTATTTATATATTTTCTTATACTAACGATCGAAACTCCTAATCATTCTGATTCATAACGTCAATATTCATATATTTTTTTATCCTAATATGTATTTCCATATATTTTTTTAACATAAGTGTAAATGAAATTGGATAGGACTTAAGAAGACTTCTGAGCGAGCGAGCGAAGCGAGCGAGCAAAATGAGTCGGAGCAGAAGCGACTCAGATAGGTTAGGGTCAGAAGGTTAAGGCGGGAGCGAAGCGAAGCAAAGCTCCCGCCTTAACCTTCGATGTTAGGTCTTTTTTTTGCAACAGTTCAGAAAATCTTGCTTATTTGTAAGATTTTATGCTAAATAGGTTCATGCTCTTATATTAATTTGCTTAAATCCATAGGTATGCCATCTTGAAAGTGAAGTTGTAGGTAGGGATAGCATGCCCTACCTACAATTTCACTTTCGTTTTTGTCGAATCCAATCTTATTTTGAATGGTTACTGTTGTAAAAACCAATATTATGAGTTCTTATATTTTCTTAGCAATGCCATTATGAATAAGAAAATTATGAATAAAAAAAATATGATCACTGTATGTTATGAAGCAAAATGTTATGAAAAAAAATATTATGAGTTCAAACATGTTCTTAGTAATGACATTATTAATAAAAAAAATATGATTACTGTCTGTTATGAGTTCCGATGGTAGGAATAAAAATGTATGAACAAAAAAAGTATGACGAAAAAAATTATGAAGAGTGATTATTATGAATACAAATCGGTAGTAAAACAAAAAATAGGAATAAGAATTTTATGTGAGCCAATATGGACCCATATATTTCAATGGTGCTAGCTGATGGACGCTCTTTTATTTATTACTGTTTATGAAAGGATTTTAACCAACTCATTGGAATAATAAGGAAACGATGGATTGACGAGACCAAAAACGAGATTATACATTTCATCTGTCAATCATAAATTGACCCGCGCCCTCGTAGGCATTATGCGGAGTTACGTATCTACGTCCATGGCCGGGGGCGTCGAAATACCACCAAGGTCAAAAACACGCACTAACATGTAGTTTATACGCAGTGACGGGTGAAGTTACGCTCGCCGGCGAGTTCATGTACGAAGTGATATTAAAGAGAATCACACCCCTGAGCGGATTGGTATCATAACGGCTACATTGTCAAAAGGACCAAATTATCATAAGATCAAGATCTCAGAAGGAGGCCTATAGGCCTATAGGCTTTCTACGGAGATGGTCTACGATAATTATTCTCGTAGCCTATTTTTAGTGGTTGGTACGCAGAAAACAGCTCTGATTAAGTATACCAGAATTTTGCGATCTAGTCGTTTTGCTACATGGTCCTTTTGAGATGTGGTGTACCTATTATCGATGTGGGCTTTTCAAGAACCAGTTGTTTTGCTACCAAGTCAATCGGAGATATAGGCTTTCCACGGAGATGGTCCTTCTCAGACCTAGAACTTATGATAATTTGGTCGTTTTGACAATGTAGTCTGTATGATACCCCCCTGAGCCTTTAATAACGAAATATCTCTTTCTTTTCAATGTAAACTTCGCTATGTCAGATAAACACAAAACAAAACGATATGATCTACCGTTTTACTACGCCAATGTATTAGGGGCTCTGACGCACTATACTTAAACTGTACTGATTTCATTACTTCACTCAGCCCTATTTGCCAAGGTGGTTCAATAAGTGTTGACCCATAGTGCGAGGTATCAAGCCAAGGGTCACGCGCCCCAAATACCACAGGGCCATTAGTGACCCACCGAGTTCACCTCACTGTAATTGAGGGGCCGCCTTACAATAAGGTGCGGAGGTGGCTGAAAGGGGTCATTGTTCCATATAATTGTATTAGTCATAATCGTTTCACTGGAACTATAATATGTTTTATAATAAATAATAACTGTAAATAAAACTGAACATGCTTTAGTTATGACTACTTATGACAAATGACATTAAGACTTGTAAAATACCAAAATGCTGCCTTTGTAACTCTCTCACATTATTTTTCTTCTTTCGAAGGTTGTCTGGAAGATATCGCTACTTAGCGATAAGATGGCCTATTAGGCATCGTTACCTGTTTCTTTGTGTTTTTCCAAAATGTTTTATGTGGTTTCAATAAAGAGTATTTGTAATGTATAGTATGCTCCGGGTTTGACGGTCGTCGGTCATACTATTAGTTATTCATTAAAAATTGCCTAGGAGATATGGCATTTAATTTGTAAATTGGTTTTAATATTTGTATGACATGTGTGGTAGAGTAGTGGTAGAGTAATAAATCCCACTAAAAATATGGTTTTAACCATAGCTAACCAAATTAAAGGTAGGTAAATATAAAATCTTGGTGAATCGATAAGATAAATCGATTATCGAAATAAGATATTTTTTCAAGATTAATAATAAGAAATAAAACTGGGACAATCTTTTTACACAAATCGATCTAGTTCCAAAGTAAGCTCTAAAGGCTTGTGTTATGGGTACAAGACGACGAATACATACATATAAATAAATACATACATAAATAAATATACTTAAAGGAAACATTCAAGACTCAGGAACAAACATTCGTGCTCATCACACAAATATTTGCCCTTACCGCGGATTGAACCCGGGACCGTTAGCTTCGGAAGCAAGGTCCCTATCAACTAAGGGAATCGCGTCTTCATAAGGTTTTTTTTTTTTAATATGTCATGGCTGAATTTGATCTCCGCTTAAATACTTCCCTTGTGACCGGAACGCCTCCCTGATTGCTTTAGGACCACACGTGAAGTATAGACTACGGCCGGCTGTTACTCACAATAGTAACTTACTACGCCTTTGTACGCCCGTAACAGACTGCACTCAATGCTAAAACCGCACTTAAGTCAAGGTTGAGCTTAGTCTATTGACACTTTATTTTTATTGTTTGTTTAGAATGTGAACACCAGAATTCGTTCAATAAAAAGCATAATTTGGAAAATGCGGAAAATTCAAGTCATCTCGGTTGAGTAACTCGTTGTATACAAGAGCTCCTATTCCCAATTTTTTTTTTAATGTTATCAGGGTGGCAAACAAGCACGTGGGTTACCTGATGGTAAGCAATCACCGCCGCCCATGGACACCCGCCATACCAGGGGAATCACAGATGCGTTGCCGGCCCTTAGAGAAAGGAGTAGGCTGACAAACAGGCAGAAGGCCCACCGATAAATAAAAAAAAATATATATCTCAATAAAGAACTTTACTGATATCTCTTGTAAGATGCTACGTGGACACATTATTCGCAAAAACCTAGTAATTTTAGCAATACTACAAACGCCTAGAAAGTCAGGCTTATGTTTAGTACAATAATGTTTAAAATCTAAAAAATCGACTTCAAATAGCCTTTGAAAAGTACGTTTTTTTCTTCACATTTTAGTGTTTTCATTTTATTAAGTTACAATAGCATAATTCCATCTCCTCATTACCATTTACAAACTGTTGCTATCTAAGGCGTAAGGATATCAATCGTTGAGGAGTTCTCGTTGTTCTTCACAACCGGTTTTGTTTTACCACATGGATTTTCATGGACATAAGTTGCTTCCGAACTTTATGCAGTAATCTTGTCGCCACCCGTGAAATACTTATCATTTTGGAGTTCCAGTGATCATCTATGGTCAATATGGTCATCATAACAGTTACAGTTCACGAAATAATGCCTTTGGAACGTAACTGTTTGAGTTATTACCGAAAATACTAAAATTGCTATATGCGTGCCTATAATATTTGAAGAGTTCCATCGATTCCTCATAGATACTCTCATTACACCTCGACTTTAACTATAACGGGACACGGGTAACTAACATAAAAAAATACAATCTAGTTGAGAACCTCCTCCTTTTTTTTCGAAGTTGGTTAAAAAGAAATCCCCGGAGTAATGAAAAAAGGAAGAACACTGATTTAAAAAAGGCTTCGAGCCTTATGAAAAATCCTTAACACAATCAATACGACACCCGCTTTAAATTACTAACAAGGCGTAAAAACGAATAACCTGAGATAAGCCCACGAACCAATTTCCTTGCGACCCAAACGTAGACGGTTAATAGAATGTCTTGTAAAGCCGCGCCACCCGATCGATGCTCGGATGTTTGGGAATTTTTCGAGCGCACAAGGGAATTTATTTGGTTAAATGTAAAATGATGCTGTAATACTGAGAAAGTATTTTTTCCTTGATAAGATTAATCAAATTGATCCAAAATGTTTCATTCAACTGGCAAAGTTTACATACATACATACATAGTATCACGCCCGAATCCCTAATGGGGTGGGCAGAGCCACAAGACTACGTGTGGCCACCTTCGATTAATTAGTCCTAAGATGGTATGATGAACCGTATGGTGACAGGTGATCAGCCCATCGCCCATACAGATAGTCCACCATGTTGGAGAGGACCCGTCCCTTAGTCAACTTTTACGACATGCCAGGGTGATAAGCATCTGCACGCATTCTATGCTATTTCTTCACTCCCAGTGCAGCAGAGGAAAAGTTTAGCAATGTGTTATAGGATACTTTCAATAGTTATGTTTGCTACAAGCTTGGAAACTAGGTGATTTCAGACGAGTGGTATTTTTAAGTCGTCGTAAGTAAGTTGAAATGAGTCGGAAATCAAGTTACGCAAGTACGCACAACATTTTACTATGCGTTGTGTGAGGAAATAAGAATATATTGGAAAACGCTTTAATGAAGTATTCGTTTTATTATTGTAACTTTTATATGTATGATAATCTGTACTTGACTAATTTGTAAAAATTTTCATAATTCATAAAGACTCTATGTCAGGCTGATCAGGAAGTAAAAAAAATAATTGTAAAGTTAAAAGCACTAGTGTGAAAATGTGGCAAAATTTGGCTACTTTGAAACGGCTCTTTTCGAGCGCGCATTGTAAAATACTTTTCAAACCGATAAAGTGACATTATTCCTAATTTATTTCTTAATACGAGTAATCTGTCCATCCAACTGTCTATTAAGTTTCCACAGCTTTCAACCAGTGAGCAGAATGGACCAAGATTCCAAAAATAACAGCAGTATTTACTTTCATCCAAACCACACAAAACGTGTGCAATCAAACGAAAGCCTTTCTAAAACAAGAGCTTTAACAAAGTGGATTTTTATGTTCCATCCAATATTCAATCGGCGTGTCCATCTGAAAGAATTAACCGAAGTGCATTATCACAAATGGATGGCCTGTGTCCAGGGGAACTATGTCCGGGCAAGTGTTGGCAGACACATGTCCGCATGTCTGGGAGCTGGCACGTGCAAAAATACGACGTGGCGAAATTCTGCCCTTGGTGACGCCATGTGTTGCGTTTCGTGATAATGTCCAAGAAATAGCAGTGGATTTTCTTTCGATAGTATTTTGTGTTTTATTATGTCTTGATAAAGTAGAATCATGGGTAGGAATAGGAATGTAATAACACGGTTTCAGCACTAGTGTTCGTTGTGGTAATAATTTAAAAAATACCTTAGTCGTTTAAAAATAGGGCATTAATTAGAATGTGTAACGACGTAAATTAATAAAAGAAAAAACATACTCCTTGAACCATTTCCGAAATCCAAATGAAATAAAATGGCACACTACACGCGCATTCAAAATAAAATCCGCACCTAGCTTCTTTTCCTTTGTAGAGAGGAAAAGTTTGTGACAATAGTAGGGAAAACGTGTTACATTGTTACGTCACAATACATTTACTGTAAAATGAATGATGGAGGATAAAACGAAATTCTATTTCGGTAACCAAATTTGGTAAAATACATGTGGTAAATTAATATAACTACTTTGGATGTCCAAATTAGCAGAAACCTTAATGCTACAGACAAAAAGGTATGTTACGACTATATATTATAGAAAGTATTGTCAGGAAAAATTTAACCGTTGTGTAAACTTCATTTTTATTGTTATTTTTATATAAGGGAAGGCAAACGAGAATGCGAGTCACCTGATGGTAAGTGATCACGATCGCCCATGGACATCAACCACCCCGAAGGTATCATTGAGCCGTTGCCGACCTTTTACAAAACATAAACTCTTCTCTTGAAGGTCCCAATATCGAAACTGTCCGGGAACACCGCTGATGGAAGTTGGTTCCACAATTTCACCGAACGTGGCAGGAAATGTCTTAAACGCACAGTAGTAGACCGCCATTCATCAAGATGGTGTTGGTGAAATTCTAGTTTTGGGCGAGTAGTACGATGGTGGAATACAGCGGCTGGTACTAAATTGAACAGTTCCTCTGAACACTCTCCATGATAAATCCTGTACAGGACGCAAAGAGAACTAAGATCCCTTCGCATGGAAAGGAGATTCGAGCTGCTCTACGCTGAACGCGATCAAATGTAAGGAGAAGATATTGGGGTGCCCCATGCCCTATTATCATTATCATTGGCCTATACACGTCGCAACGTGACTAGGCAGTAGTCCTCACGCGGGCATAGTGCGAATTGGGAACTTCACGTACATCCATGAGTTACTTCGCAGCTGTGTGCAGCTTCCTTCACGATGTTTTCACTGGAATGCTAGTAGTAAATATCAATTTCAATTCCGCACATAAGTTCCAAAATATATAAAGGTACTAGACGGGATTTGAACCAGGCACCCTGAGCATGAGAGGCGCGCGTCTGAACACTAAACAACCACTTTGGGACAAATGAATTGCAACTAAAATTGCTGTATGTGGTACTCGAATTGATGAAACCATTCTTCAAAGCCTTATCAGTCTCACTATTAACTCTGTTGGTCTTAACAATATTTTCATCAGATATTCTACGATATAGCCTTTAAAAAAAAAAAAAAACTCTCTCCATAGTGTGTTATCCAAACAAAAACATGTATCAAAAATAAAGTACCTAAAACATTCACGAAAATTCCAAACTGTCTGAAACTTTCATTCATAGTACTAGTTTGAATGGAATCGACGAAAACAGACAAACTTTAAATTCAACTAGATTACCAACATGAGTACGCAAGAATCTGAACCTCGCATTTTCCGGTCCAAGGAACGAATGGAAATGGACGGGAGACAACGGTCGTCCGCGCGGAAGAGATTTTTCTCAGTCGTTCGTCCATTCGTTTACGAAGTTGAATGAGGACGCCATCGTACTGAATGTAGAAAAATGTTATGGAGATAAACGTATCGTTGATAATTTCGTATTTGTTTGTATTTTGGGCAAGGAAACTTTTTTGAGTGATGTGACGGATTTGGTTAATTTGTGATTTAATAAATAAAAGATTGAATTATTATTTGGTTAATAAAAATTGAAAATGCTACTTTATTTATTATTGAAAAACTTCCATAATAATTGAGTCGTACAAAAAGACTTTTTCACTGGAAATAGCAATTGAAATGGCATATTAATTTGATTTAATAAGCAACTGGCTTCTATATCCCATTCAACGTTCCTTAGAAAAGGAACGAAAAATACGACCTTCTTTCTAAAAGTAATTTAAACTTGGAATCACTATGCAGATGAGAAGTACTCACAAGAGACCGGGTGAACGAATAAATGAGCGAATGAACGAACGAACGTTTTGATTTCAATGGAACATCTTCGTTAATTTGATTTGGCAACGTTGATTTATTGACGTCATTCAAGTCTGAGACTTATTGTATGCTATATAGTATTACTTATCTATAGACATGATTTTAGGATCATTCATATTTATCATCCCATCTTAGGACTAATTAATCGAACGTGGCCACAAGTAGTCTTGTGGCTCTGCCCACCCCATTAGGGATTTCGGGCGTGATAATATGTATGTATATTTATATGCACCTATAAATTAAAGTACTCTTAATCAGGAAATTACAGTGCATCTTTTTATTTAATGTCTCTCGGCAAACTTCGTGTTTCGTCAGTCACCGGATTCCTATCTGTTACATTCGTTTGTATTCGGAAATGCGATGATTTTCGAGCGACATTAACCTTTTGTCCGCCGTTGTCGACTATGCGTGACAGCATATACAGGGTAAAAACGTCCTTCATTGCCTTGACTTAAAGTTGAAATTCGTGTTACTTCTCAGACATGCTTGGCGGCCAAAAGGTTAAGAAAATAGATGCACTGTACAGGACCTCGTTTAGTTTACACATATTTTTATAAAAAGTCTGAAAAAACCTACACTAGAGTTTCATTTCATTTAGGTCCATCTCAAAATGTTAAGTTACAAATATAAAAATATAACAAGAACACCACCTCGTATCATATAATAATATTATTATATACTACATTTGTTCAGTCCTCTGCTGCTCTGGGAGTGAAGAAATAGCATAGAATGCGAGCAGATGCAGAGGACATCCTAGCATGTCGTAAAAGTCGACTAAGGGACGGGTCCTCTCCAACATGGTGGACTATCTGTATGGGCGATGGGCTGATCACCTGTCACCATACGGGTCATCATACTATCTTAGGACTAATTAATCGAACGTGGCCACAAGAAGTCTTGTGGCTCTGCCCACTCCATTAGGGATTTCGGGCGTAATGCTATGTATGTATGTATGTATGTATATACTACAATACTAAGTAAGGGTAAAAGGGATGATGTGATTCTGAAACGTGCGCAGCCGTTGATCAGCGATAAGCGACACATTCAAATTCAGACCGAATGTCTTTCACCTTACAGTCTAAATTAATAGTTTCGTTTATTTATCCGCTGATCAGCCGCTACTAATAGAATCACACCACTAAAATAAAATAGTACAAAGCGTTGCCACGTCATTTTATTTTCCTATTTTGTCTTTGTTTCCTCAGTACTAGTTACAGTGTTTACGCAGTAAAAAGAATAACGCGCATATTATTATAACAGCGCCTCTATTCGGGAACGTCCAAGTGATATTGTTGCAGCTCGCTAGCGAGATTCGCATCCCACTCTTATGCATTATATATCGTGTGAAAGAGTGGGATAAGAATCTCGCTAGCGCGTCGCTACAATATCGCTTTGACGTTCCCGAATAGAGGCCCAGGGCAAATGGATTTTTGGGTGAGTGTATTTTTTTACAGCAGCTAGACGTTAATAAATGTCGTGATTTCTATTGATGTCTATAACAAAAATGTCTATAAAGTCTATGCCACTATAGAATGCTTATTTTTCGTGTATTTTAATTAAATCTTACTTTATTTTGTATAGATATATATATATATTTTTAAGACTATATACTTAAGCAGGATTGCAAGGAATGTTTAATTAGAATTAAAGCGAAATACTTGCTTATTATTTATTAATATAATAAGAGTATTTCAGTGTGTCCTATCATCGTGTGTTTTTAATACATGGAGATAATTTCAATTAGTAATTCCTTTTGGTCGTAACGAAGAATCAAAAGATATAACACTTGAAGCCTCACTTGGAGCCTTGATACTTTAATGTTCATGTTATGACAGCTGACTTAACTTCTTAACTTAACCACCACCAGTTTTAACTTTTATAACTCGTACTAAAATACCAAAACCGGGTATGTGAACGTCAAATACGCACAAAACCACACAATCGCCGTTTTATCATTTTCGTAAAGATAATGTTCTCAAAAGTGTCATGTGGAAAGTGTATTCGCTAAATTTAAAGACACTAAATTTTAAAATAGGAAACGTCAAACTTGATTTTAACAGCATTGTGCTATACAAAATTGAGGAAAGTTTAAATTTAGGAGACACCGTTTGGAATTGGAAGCGTTGTTACACTATAAACACCTAAATTAGATAAAGCATCATACACAATCTGTGTCAAACCTTATAGCGCAATATCCTGGGCACCTGGCGAAAAAAAGATAACATCGGCAAACAGAGAAATTGTCCGTGAACAAAGATATTCGCGAAAGCGTCTGTTCCCCACTTCCGTTTCCTTCAGGAAATTCCCGTATTGTTACCAGGATAGGATAGCGGGAAGGGATTTTAGAATTCCCCCGTTTTTACGGGATTTATTGTTCGCGCGCAATAATAATTCTCTTTTGAGGATGTTTATGAAGTGAAAATTAAGGTTTTGGGTGCGGGTTTTTATTTAGGTTATCTTTTCGTTTGCACGAGTCATTTGGGGGTTTCGGCTGGAATTGTCAGTTTTTCTCGTGTTTTCTTGCAATTACGAATAAATAGGGACGAAGTTGATGTACAAGGTATTATAAAATACAAAATAACATTTGGGAACGTTTGTATATCTACAGGGATGTTGTTATACTTACATATTCCAAGCAATACAACGACAGATTTGTTTCAGAATAGTGTTTTGTTTTCATCAACATTGTACAAGAAGACATCGAAATCAAAACTAGTTTTTTTTTAAGTACAGAACATACATTCAAGTGCTGTAGTACCTTTCTAAACTGACTTGAATTAAATTTTTGACGAAATTGAGTTAAGTATTGATACAAAATCTACCTAATATCCTGTTTCCGAATCATTACTTAGCTCAGTTTGATGAAAAATAGTAGGTACTTACTGCCTTTATCGCTAGCGCCGCAGTAGGTATAGATGTAATGGTTTACGTACAGTGTAATTTTATTAAATTATCTTCTACTCATTATTATTCTAAATAATTACCCTCCGTCAGGAAAGGTAACACCTTTCAAATTTAGGCATACCGAATCCATACGAATTGATTAAAATTATCGATCAAATACCTATTCTTAGATTCTCTCTATATGCTAATCGTTTCAACTCGAGAATTGATTCGATAACGTTAATATTTCCATACATTAGCTTTTACGAAATCAATTATCGGTTCTTCTGCTGCGTCTCGGAAATAAACGATTTTATTTTCAATTAAAGTCGAAGGATCTCCATGTTTTGGGAGGAATTTGAATATTCCTTGAGGTTGGCTTAAGGAACTGATAACTGGTAATAATAAATACTGCAGAAGTTAAAAAAATGAAAGGTCCTTTAAGAGATATTAGGGCTGTATCATAACGACGGAGTACAGGAGCTTTCTCCGGCAATTACGTCTAGTAGAATTTGATTATTTGGGAACACCCCCGGGGATCGTCCGCCTTCCGGAATAAAAAGTCCACATTACTGTCGTGAAAAAGCTTCGTAATTTAAGGCTCACTTACACATCTAAAAACTATTTTGAATTACATCTTTTTAGTCACATATTAATTTTTATCATCTTTTCATTATTTAAGCTGCCACTGGTATGCTTTTAGATAGGCGTTATTTATATTTTTTTATCCTTATATTTAAGATATATACAAAGAAATGATAAAGGGGTCAAAATAATGATTATAATACGATTACGTAAAATTTAGTTTTTACAGGAAATCTTATGAAAGAATGTTTGATAGAGTTAAGATAAAACAAAGTCACATGTAGCACCAAATTTAAGTTTTATTGTTATCGATTGACTACAAAAAATCCCTTCTTTTGCCGTGGTACCATTAGATAGTACCATCAAGGGTCCTCTGCTGCACTGGGAGTGAAGAAATAGCATAGAATGCGTGCAGATGCTTATCATTCTGGCATGTTGTAAAAGTCGACTAAGGGACGGGTCCTCTCCAACATGGTGGACTATCTGTATGGGCGATGGGCTGATCACCTGTCACCATACGGTTCATCATACCATCTGAGGACTAATTAATTGAACGTGGCCACAAGTAGTCTTATGGCTGTGCCCACCCCATAGGGATTTCGGGCGTGATGCTATGTATGTATGTATGTATCAAGGGTACTAAGGTAAATATTTTTTGCCGTCTTTCCATTGATGACACAACAGACATATTTTGGCGTAAATAGTACCTTTATATGATTACCTACAGGAAATTTAACCAGATTTGGGTATATTTACCCAGCGTATATGCCTCTGGCGTATTCCTGGAATTATGGTAGGCTAAAAAAATCTATGTTTTGTGTTAACATTCCTTTCGGTTATTGTTAATAAAAAAATATATATAATTCCTTAAACCGAAAAGAAACAGTATTATAAATAATATTTATCTACACCCATATCATAAAACCTCCATTGGTTAATCAAAAACCGTATGAAATGACCACCATTTTGACAACCAATTAGGAAAAACCAGTGCTGCGATAAAGAAATAACATGACTTCTTTATCGTTTTTAGTAAAGAAATGAGATTAAATTTGGAACAGCTGTCAAAACTCAAGTGGGTCTCTATTCTAGTATCCATAGGTATTAAAACAGTTATTGATACGAAACGTCAATTCAGTATGTTTTTTTAATATAAACTGCACAATATTTGATCTCGAGTGACGTGAGAATAGAGACTTCATCCGTTTGTCTATGATTTAAAAAAAAAAATGGTCTTGACGGAAGATCGAATTGCCGCGCCATGTTGACGTTTTGCTGAACGAAAGTAGAATTGTTGTTGAATTGAATAGAAAAAGTTGTTTGTAATTTACATTTTAGTTGAAAATATGAATAGTAAGTAGTCTTCTCGGAGTGTGTGTGATGTGAAAATGCGCCGGATATCGGAAATATGCAGCCACGATTGCCACAAATAACTTGTTGCCAGAAAATATTGTTTCTGAACCCATCATGGAGGATTTATAATATGTGTGTAGATAAAGTTATGTATGCAACTCTGCATAATTTGGCCTTAAAACACACGTGCGATCTTATTATGAAACTCGCCTATCGGCTCGTTTCATGAAAACCGCACTAATGTTTTAAGGCCTATCATTATGCAACCGTTGCATAAACTACTATTTCAGTACGCCAGACGTTCTTATATGTAATTTAAATTTTAAGGAGACAGTGGGTACAATTCGACGCGGCTTCCGTTAAATTTAAAATTGCCTAAACATGAAATACGTCAAACTCAATTTTTTATAGGACCAAGTTGTCAAAATCGGCTTTGACGTTTGTTATTTCAAGTTTGGGGACTTTTAATTGGCCACAGTAGAGACGTAGATGCTAAGCGCTTGCATAGTAGCGAACACAACTAGTGCACTTCAAAGTGCCTTACAAATTAAAAAGCAAGTGTAATGAAAAAAAAAAACAATTTATTTTAAAACTGAGAATCTGTTAAGCAATAAGTATCATTACGAATATTATGCAAAGGAAACCTCACCATAACCGAGAGCAAATTGAAGAGGTCGCGACTGAGATTTGACTTCTTTATTATAACTAAGGGCTCCCGAAAACAACATTATAAAGCTTGAATAATATATTTTTTCGTCTTAAATTTTTAGTAGATGACCCTAGACGAAATATTAAATAAAATATATCGTTTTTAGGGTTCCGTACCTAACATAAGGCCATCATCTTACTACATAATACGGTCATTATGGAGCGTTGTCAGGGGCTTTATAAGACACAAGCTCTGACACCTTTTCACCCTTTTTGGATTTTCGAAAAATTAACCATTTTAGTGAGTGTTTACGTTATAAAAGGAATCTATTTACCAAATTTCTTGTTTCTAGCTTCACCAGTTAAGGCTAACCGATGATCGGTCAATCAGTCAAGACATGCCTTCGTGGACTATGACAACGAAATGTTACTTTGTAAGATAAAGACAGAGCAAAGCGATATAATTTGCCATATCACTTAGGCATGTGGAATGAAGCCCCAGTTCTTCTACTATACATTACTGAATTGCATTACCATTGAATTTGTCACACAAATATCTGAATAATACATTTCGTATTAACGATATTTCAGTATAAACCATAATTTGGTAAGGCGTTATTAAAGTTAATGAAATTTAACAAACTGGTTTATCTATAAAGAATAAAACTGACCGTGGTAGTTATGTAGTCACTTTTTTTAAGTTACAGATTGACGACAATTCGGTTTCATTCAACAATTATTTTTTTTAGTTTAAATTCAGCATTTCAAACGCAAACTTCGTAAGCATCCTTAATTGTAGTCTAGTCCGGATTGTGAGACGCACTTAAGGCCAGCGGGAATCGCCTCTGCAAAACGTAGGCGCTTAAGTGGATTCTCATTCAATAAGAGAACTCTCAAAAATTCAAAGAACATTTTCTGAACCTCACTCGACTTGTGAGGGCCGTTTGTGCCTAAAGTCTTTGTCTGAAATTACGGATAAAAATGTTATTTTAAAGGAAGAAAGAAGGAAAGTTTCCTATCAATTTCCGAGACTACTAAGCGAATTAGAAACTTTATCGTGAAAATGTTTTTCATTTCATTTTATAACCCATGTAACATCATTTGTTGCAACATTGACGGTTCGAATTCCCGTTTGCTTTATATAAGTCAAAACTATGCCCTTTAAACACTTATAAAAAGGTGAAAACCATAAAGAAAAACGGCTTTTTATATTTTGAATAATTTACGTTCATGTTTCTGCTTCCAAATAAACTCGTTTCCACTGATAACATGCTAGGCCTGATGCGACTACGCATTTTTAAATCGCACAACACTGCCAACCTGTCCATAATTCTGCGACAAATATCGCCTGAATTTCGGTAATAACGCCGTCCCGCGGGGCCGACGCGGGCCCGCGACGCTTCATCGTAATGTGCTTACGATTTAACGCATCGTCGCGCGTTAACCCATTGAGGCGAGGGGCAAATATGTTGCCGTAATGTCGAGGAATTCCGGAATTCAGAGCATGCTAGCTCCATTTACTAGTTGGCGTGATGGAGAAATTAGGTATATGGTAGGTATACACCCAAATGAGCGTTAAGACGCTGACAACTGCCAATGACCTTGAGTGATCCGACACTGTCTGTTTGCACCGTTGTGAACGAGAAACACTGTAGAGGTTATTTATATACAGGAAATCAGAAAACTGATGAATTATATAAGTAAACACACTATACATATAAAATAAATCGGCAAACTTTTAAGTATGGGCGTGATGTAACAGTGTTATTAATTATAGACCCATAAGTAAAAAAATGAAGACATGGAACTGTTTAAAAAGGATTTCAGACGTAACTTCACGATTTTTTTAATCAAATTGATTTCATCAAATCGTGGTTTTGAAATAGCAAGATTTTCAATAATATAAAGAATATTAACATGTATTTTTTTCGTTTTATAAATCAAGTTGTTTTTGTTAAAATACTGTTTAAGTAAAGCCGATTTAGGTCTTGTCAGCGTCTTAAGGTGCAGTGGTAGCTCAGTGGCTTAACGCGTGACCTCTCGTAAAGAGGTATCTTTGTGAATGACACAAAGATAGGTAGACCGTCTTATCCCTAAGTGCGTCTCTCTCACACTAGTGCCGACGAAAGAGATAGTCATAGACATAAACGGGTTTCATTTATCTTTGTGTCATTCATGTTAGGGCCGCTGGGAAACGTATATGATACCGATCGTCACTATGGCAATGAAATGTCGTGTTTTGACTCTTTCTTTTCTATGTAAACTTCGCAAAGTAAGAAGGAACAAAGCGATGTGATATAACATATCACTTAGGCAATATGTAATAAAACCTGCCATCTGGGTCATTTTATATATAACTTCTAATTATAATTCATTGGTCCCCATTTGGTTTATCTGTTGCACTTTTATACAATACAATTCTTAATAACCTCAAGGTATACCACTCCCAATATAAAAAGAGCGCTGATGGCCATATAAAATGTATGGGCATCAGCGCTCTTTTTAGATTGGACTAGGTATACATGTTATGTCATGTTAGGCAGCCATTACATGCTCCATCTAGATTGAGATCCGTGATCGTAATCAGTAATCTTGATCCAGATTGACTGTGTAAGGTGTTGGATTGAGGGATCGCGATATAGGATCACAAATTATCAAAATTTTTTGAATTCAATTGCGATCCACGACCTTGGTCAGATCACGATCTAGGTTGAGCGTGTAAACTTTACTTTCGATTTAGTTTGAGTTGCAATTGTTATGCTTACCTTGAAAAAAGCTCAACTGTTAAGTTTATCGCGGAGCCTTTTCTCAGCAGATGTCACCGTTCGAAGCGCTCATAGATTCAAACATTTGATATAACCAGAGCGCGTGCGGCGTACTTGCAAAATATATTTTTATTATTTTCTAACCGTATTTGCAGGCTGACCGATAATATTTACAACCGAAGAATATCTTCGTAAAAGCGTTAAGTTCGCGCGACTTATTTCGTACATAGCAGAAGGGTATAATTCACAAAGGATCGAGGTAAATCCGCTTCGGGCAATTTCCATTTGGCCTGATTTTATTACCGCCTCATTCGTGAATTATGCCACACTGGGATTGTCCTGTGCGTTACGAGCCGGAGGTGATAATGTATTCAGTATCTGTAAAATGGTGACGCGACGTGTTTTGAAAGCGTATGATTTACCGTTTTTACCGGTAAGTGATTATAATTATTTACTGTGAAAATGTTCTAAAAGTGAACAACTACATTATACAATTTAAAACATTTTATCATTTTTTTAATATAACTTCTGTTCTAATAGCGTTATTATAATTTCAATTAAGAGGACTGTGAACCAACGGCAAAAATCACCCTTTTCATACAAAAGGCGATAACGATTTCCACCCCTTCAAATATTAACCGATTATGGCCAATTTTGGATAGGTTGGCAGTCAGAAAAATACTAGGTTTATACGTTTTTTGGATATTGATTAAAGACCAACAAAGTCAAATAATCGCCGAAATTAGTTTTGTATGAGAATACTGAAATTATAGTTAAAAACCGAACATACATAGTCACATACATACAAACATTGCAAGTTAGTAAAAAGCTTGCAGAAAAGCGAATCAGTGGCACGTTTTTGTGTTTACATTTTTTGAGTCAAAAATAAAATATTCGTACCGAGTATATCACTACTTGACTCGTACTAATACACAACTGCATGCAAGATAGCTGAACACAGTTAGCTTAGTTGGAAGCGAACCTGCCTCTGAATCTAGCGGTCCTAGGTTTGATCTCTGGTAAGGAAGATCACAAATATTTGTGTGTGGTCAGCACGAATCTTGTATATCGTCATCTAGTATCCATAACACGAGGCTTTAGAGCTTACATTGGGACTAGATCGATTTGTGTAAAGATTGTCCCCTGGACCATTACTATGAGTTTATGCAAACCGATCTCGTTATCGAATGTATCAGAAATACTGCTTGTTGCCGGTAAAAGTAAAAGGGAAGTGATAGATTTCGATAACGAGAACGGTTTGCATAAACTCATGGTAATGGTACTGATTTATTAATTATTTATTTAACTGCCTTCAAAAACCCTTCGAATATTTCTAAGACGATCTTTAAATTTAAACCATTGCTACAGAAGTTATCGTGGCAGAAACGGCGTCGATTTTCTCGAATGTTCCCCGAGAAGCTATGCAGCGTTAGTTTCAATTTTAGTTATCGCCACAGTTAAATTCGTATCGCCATAAAGAAGAATTGCGCTGTTACTCGTAAAACGTACTGTTTTCTCCTCACATTTCCGGATTCAAAACATTGAGGTTTTGAGTTTTAAAACGTACGTAAAAAGTTTTTATGCAGTTTTAAGTTGGGCGTTCGTTGTTGAACAACTCGCACATTTCGTTTTAAATAGAGTACAAGTTTAATGCATGTATTGTTGAATAGGGCTATTTCGAAGGGTTTTCGGTCGGTTCTTGTATTACTGGCGTTTTATGCTGACAATAAAATATATTTTTAAAGGTCGAGTTAAATATTTCATTTTATAACTTAAGTACCCAATTTGAACACGGTCCTCAATTTATTAAGGAATCTAGGAAAGTTGAGCTATTCTTCTTTTTTGATGTAGGTTAAGAGCCGCATTTTTATAACGTTAAACGCAGTTTTTTTATGTAAAAAACTCCTCCAATTGCATTTGTATAATTAGCAGGTTAATAAATCTATTCCTCCAAATCTCCATCTAACCTTACAGAAAAACCTCGTGACAGGTTCTCAAATACAGTTTTACGCCATTATTTTTTTACAGATTAACGTTTCAGTTTCAATTACCTTAGAGAAATTATTTTATACGATAAAAATATACTAGTATTTTTTTTTGTTTCAAATTTTTTCTAGCAATGGCCTCCAAGAAACATATTTAGTAAACATATAACACTGGTAGTTAACCAAATTGTTTTGCTTTTATCAAAATACTATCTTGCTTTTATGCAAGAAAGCTTTTATCAAAATACTCCCACAAAAGTTACATCAGAACATCTTATAAGCCATTTGAAGGGCCCGTTCAATGCATGCAAATAACGTTATTTACTTCGAGTCACATATACCAGCAAATTATATAACTTAATTATAAATGAAGCAGTTATTAGATTTGTCGCTACGCGCATTTCACGTTGTATGTTAGGCTAGCAATCTATAGACATTCTTAAATATCAGGTTTATTTTTAATTCAAACATAATATATATATACTATTATGAAGAAATTTCTCCATTCCCATTCCTCTGCTGCACTGGGAGTGAAGGAATAGCATAGAATGCGTGCAGATGCTTATCATCCTGGCATGTCGTAAAAGTCGACTAAGGGACGGGTCCTCTCCAACATGGTGGACTATCTGTATGGGCGATGGGCTGATGACCTGTCACCATACGGTTCATCATACCATCTTAGGACTAATTCATCGAACGGGGCCATAAGTAGTTTTGTGGCTCTGCCCATCCCATTAGGGATTTCGGGCGTGATGTTATGTATGTATTTATGTATGAAGAAAATAATCGTTCACAGTACCGTGGTCTGTGACTCACTTATAGACAAAGCACAGCCTAAACGGGTGGTCCTAGAGGTTTGAAATTTGGAGGAGACATTTCTCGAGTACTCTAAAGGTGCACTAAGGAGGGATTTTTTGAAATTCCATCCCTAAGGGTGATAAAGTTTGTACGAAACATACCGCGGGCGAAGCTGTGGCGGGTTCACAAGTCTTTTATAGCTTATTTTCATGTTTTATTTTATTGCTGCTATGAAGGTAGCTGTTCCAGAGAAAGCATTTTCTTATAAGCATTAAACAATATATTATGTATTGTTTTTAGTTTATTTATCTTGTAAGTGGGGCTAATTCGAAACTTTGTAAGCTAAATTTAAATATTGCTTAACCGGAAATATGAATCGTCAAACTCGATTTTGACAACTTGGGGCCGTACTAAATAGATTTTGACGTTTCTTATTTTAAGTTTGGCGAGTTTTAAATTTAGGCGAATTGAGCCCACCAGTTCCTAACTCAGGGCTATCATAATATCAGAATCATGACAAACACAATTTAAAAGCAATTAAAGAACAAAGAAGTTATTATAATTACATACAAATCATATAACATATCACTAACCACTTAACAGTTGGTGCCTGTTAAGAAAAGATCCCAACTTAGCAGTGGCGAAGCGTGAAACATTTCCTAAGGGAAGCCGGAAGAATTAAAACCGGACGTGCCAGTCTGTCATTTAGTTAGAGTAACATGGACTTCTCTGACAGCATGCCGTAGCTTTCTAACTTGGTAAAGCCATTAGGAATCGGCTTGTAGGCAGGCTTCGCCACTGCAACTCAGTATACTTAATGCTGGTTTGAAGGCCAGCGCTGGCTGGGCCTGTATTCGGGACTGCTAAGTGATTTACTACATCGCTAATAAAATGCCAAAACCGCGAATGTGAACGTCAAACACGTACAGAATAACGACACATTCGCTGTTTTGGCATTTTAGTGACGTTATAGTTAATCACTTAGCAGTCCCGAATAGAGGCCCTAGTCTTCTGTTGGAACCATCTGGTTAACAAAATAGAACATAAATCACATAAATCAGAATATACCACACTAATATTATTAATGCGAAAGTTTGTGAGTGTGTGTGTATTAGTATGTTTGTTACTCCTCCACGCTTCAACGGCTGGACATATTTGAATGAAATTTGAAATAGAAATAGCTTATACCCTATATTCGATACCTTGCAGCTCAAAGGGCGTAAAGCACATTTTGGCTTAAAGCCACTGAGCACACTACCGTACTCAGTTTTTCATTCTCTATCGATCTGTATAGTCCACGTAGCTGAATTCGCAAAAAAAAAATACCTTTACGCCCGACTTTTTTACGTCTCTAAACACAGTTTTTTTTAGTAAAATGAGGCAGTATAGCTCAAAACATTTCCACGACATTACTCCTTCGGTAGTAACTACTAACTGTACAAAGAAAAAGGGAGGTATAACTCGCAGTTTTTACAAAATGTCCTTTACCCTCAACATGAATGCAGTGCAAAACATTTTTTTCCTTCAAAAAGGGGCGTAAAGCTCATAGTTTTTAAGAACTGTGCTTTATCACCCAATATTAATATAGCACAAAGCACAAATTACCTTCAAACAAGGACCTTAAAACTCATAGTTTTTACGAACTATGCTTTTCTTTTCCAACAATAATAAGTATAAACCAAAAAAAAAACTTTTACGTATTCAAGAAATAGTCGTATAAATCTATTAATTATAACGTTTGATTAACGACCTAAGCTAATTATACAGAGTGATATTTCGAGGGCTGTAAAGAATATTTTCGAAAAAAAATTGGTCGTAAAGGAAACTTATACCGGCAAATATGAGGCAGCGATCATTAATAAAGTAACAACGTAAAAATACTCAAAATTCTAAGTACTTTTGCCATAGAAGACTTTAATTTATAACTTTAAACAAAAAAACTACAGTCAAAACATTATTATTTTTTTGCTTCTCCTGAAAAGTCCTGTTTTGTGCTTTACGCCCTTTGAGCCGCAAGGTATCGATATATTAACATATAGCGTACTTTTCATCCCAATCCCACGCGATCAAAGTCGCGGGCACAGCCGTGTCCGAGATGGGGTCCAATTTCTGGATTTCTCATTGTACTCAATTTACCAGATTCCGTTTTGAACGGAATCGGTAATGACCAAATTATTAATGTCACATTTTCCGAATTTTCCACATTCTAAATTTTCACAATTATTGATTTTACTAAATACATATTAGACACATTATAATTTTTTCAAATTCGATCTTTATCATAATTTGAATTTTTCGCTTTATTAAATTTTCATAATATTATTTTATATATATGCTTGTTACTCCATTATACGTATTTTGTAAAGTAAAGAAGTAATTAATGGCAGTACCATCACGATCAAAACACTTATTTTTTTTTAAACTTCCACAAATCTGATAAGTACGGCAGTTTCAGGTGTTTAAGTGGACACACTGGACAAAACCACCAAATTTTATTTAGGGGCTAGTTAGGTCCATAGCTTTAGGTTTTTGATAGGAACCAACTTCTCCGTCGGCCATCTTAAATTTTATGGCGGCCATTTTGAAATATAGGTATCCATTTTTCGGTTTTTCGCTTATATCTCGGAAACTATGCGTCCTAGAGACTATACAATAATTACTGCCTTACTTATTTTATGTATGAAAAAACCTACCGACTTTTGTTTTACTCTGTACTTATTTGATAAATGTCAAGTTGGTATAATTTATATTTGTGAAAATTTAGAATGTGGAAAATTCGGAAAATGTAAAGTCAATAATTTAGTCATAAAAGATTCCGTTCAAAACGGAATCTGGTAAATTGAGCAGAATGAGAAATACACAAATTGGACACCATCCCTGAAAGGAAATTTAATAATGCAAAAAATTCAGAAAATGACAAAAGTCGAATTCGAAAAAATAATAATGTGTAAAATATCAGAAATTGGGCAGTTTAGAATTAGAAGTAAAACGCTGTCATCGGCACAGCAAGTAATATTATAAAGACGAAAGTTCGTGAGTGTAATGCTTGTTACTTCTTCACGCTGAAATGACTGAACAGATTTGAGTAAAATTTGGAATGGGAATAGCTTATACTTTGAAATTCTCCCATTGGGCATACACAAACTTCCGTCAATCCATTATTCCGACCCATATTGGTGAAATACCATTTTACGGGTTGATTTTCTTACATGAAGGTACTCTATTTCCTTTCCCAGTGCTAAAACTATCTCCATGCTAAATTTCATTACAATCGGTTCAGTGGTTTAACCGTGAAAAAGTAAGAGACAGACATACGGATAAACTTAATTTCCGTATTTATGATATTAGTATAGGTTTACAAATTCCCCTACTCTTCAACCAATCAAAACCAATCTAATTAGAATAAATTATCATTAGGCCGGTCTTACCCCAGTTGACTCATGTCGCACGCGCGGATTTATACAATTTGATGCTCAAAGGGAAACTGGCGTCTACAACCACTTAGACGATAATTTGTACGAAACGACACTCAAGATGGAAACAGATATTGAATTTGAGTGGGTATGTTATTATTAAGTTAACAAAGTGGCTATTACAGCAACATACATTATTTTATAATTTAATATATATAAAGATGTTTGTTTATTTGTTAGTATTATATCGTACAGTGCATCTATTTTCTTAAAGTCTGTCGACAATCATCGCGTTGGTATACAAACGAATGTAACTGATAGAAATCCAAACGACTGACGAAACACGAAGTTTGCCGAGAGACATTAAGAAAAAAATGCACTGTAGTTAGGTTGTATATCTATCTATCTGTCTGTTATACTATCACGGCTAAATCGCTAGGAAGAACATACGCTACTTTTTTAATACAACCAAGTCCTAGAAACGTGAATTGCCCAGTTTTCACAATTCACTTCACGGGCAATTCACGTTTTTAGGACGTGATCGCCCGTAATTTGAAGAAAATAAACCTAAATTTAAAAAGTCAGTACCATGAAAAGTCGTTATATTTTTAGTCGAGTACGCCAAAAGGAATGTTTGTATGTATGTATGTCTTTTAGTTTGGCACGCTCAGCGCCTCTATTCGGGAACGTCCAAGCGATATTGTAGCGACGCGCTAGCGAGATTCTTATCCCACTCTTCCGCACGATGCGTAATGCGTAAGAGATGCGAGTATCGCTCGCGAACCGCAATAATATCGCGATCCGCAATAATGATAATATTTTACTGCATTGGGCCAACGTTACTTAATATCAAATAGGGCCTTCGTTGTATACAATGCAGAAATGCCAACCGTTTTTAAACAACGGTAGCGGTATTCAAAATGGCCCAATGTTGGTAATTGATTGGGCGTAATGATATATTTTTGTTATATTGGTCTTATGTGGTGACATAGTATAAAGAGAAGGGAAGTAGGTTATCTTCATACAAACGCATCGCGCGCGCCGCACGCACACTTAAACAAAATCTCGACCCGTTTCCCCTTACTAAGCGGGTCGAGATTTGTTTAAGTGTGCGTGCGGCGACGCATAGATACTTTGGCGTAAACATACAAGCCGCGCGCGGTGCGTTTGTATGAAGATAACCTACTTCCCTTCTCTTTATACTATGGTGGTGATGTTAGTTTTATGTGGGCAAACTACTATGTCCCTACGGATTCCCTACTGTTGGATAATGGATGCTAACGGAAAATGCTACTAGGAAACAAGATCCCTTTACACTTTAATTTGCATTTCTACTTTTCAACTTAGATAAGTTTTGTTTTCAACAATAATGCATTATGAAGCGATACTTACCTCCACTGTTGCAAGTACATCGGTAAGCCCAACCGTGTTCCGCTTGGAGCTTAGAACGTAGTTCCCGCAGGGTCATAAAGCGGCACAAAGCCGATGGCGCACTGAGGAATACAACTCTGATCTCGTGACTTAACACCCGTGCCGTTTTGATTAAGGTGTGTGGAATTGCTTCCTTTGAAATGCGAAAACGTTAAGGATCTTACACACGGCGACATTTTCACGGACATCTGTGAACCGATTCGGGTGATTCTTTTTACTGTTTTTAAATCTTAGTTTTGAATATCTAATCTATCTATCTATCTAATTATTTCATATATATAATCTTAATCTCGGAAAGGGCTGCAAAGATTTTCATGAAATTTAGTTTGCAGGGGGTTTCGGGGGCGATAAATTCGTCTATTACCAACCGCCCAACCAGACATTTCAACCAATTGGAAGGTTGATCTAGCTATGTTTCATTTTTAGAAAACGTCATTTTATCCGTGTTTTCGGGCAATGAAAAACTGCTACAATATCAATAGAATACGAAGGTAAATTTCCCCACAATCTACAAGGTTATAACAGCTCAGGGGGGAAACCAGAAGACCCTGGTTGGAGTTTACCATAAAAAAACCAGGGACTTAAATGTAAATTTAATTACAGACACAGCAATATTAATAATAGAAGATATATACAAAGGCGAACGTATCCCTTAATAGTTGTTAGGGCACCATTGAAAATTAGCGTCGAATTTATCTCCGACATATTGCCGAGTGTTGACCCCTTTTAGCACCCAACCACGGTTTAATTGTGTTACTGCTTAGCTAATGGCCGTATTCGCATTAAATAGTTAAGTGAAGCCAATTCAAAAGTGTGTGATCGGTAAATTTAAAAGTCGCTAAACGTAAAATACTTAAGTGATGTCGTCTTCAATTTTGTGTAACATACATACATACATACATATTATCACGCCCGAAATCCCTAATGGGGTGGGCAGAGCCACAAGATTACTTGTGGCCACGTTCGATTAATTAGTCCTAAGATGGTATGATGAACCGTATGGTGACAGGTGATCAGCCCATCGCCCATACAGATAGTCCACCATGTTGAAGAGGACCCGTCCCTTAGTCGACTTTTACGACATGCCAGGATGATAAGCATCTGCACGCATTCTATGCTATTTCTTCACTCCCAGTGCAGCAGAGGTTTTGTGTAACATGCTTCATAAATAAAGCAAACAAACTTTCGAATTGGCCCCACTCTCCCTCTTTTCTCTCAACCTTTACATACAGTACGTCCCTTTTATAACATATCAATTTAAGTGGCCTTTGTGAAAGCGGCCATAAGTTTTTCTCGTGCTAGTCTTCATCTAGTTTCCGACCAGGACTTTGTCCACGTGGACACAAATAAGAGTTTTTACATTTTCCGGGAGAAAAACGTACCTTATGTCGTTTTCCAAGATCTAAGGTAACTAAACACCAAGTGTCATGAAAATCTGTTCACGCGTTACGGAGCTGAGTGGTAACAAACATACACACACACATTGATATATTTTCAATATCGATAGTAAGATTTGTTCAGAAGTTTGGAACATAATCGTACTCAAATATACGCGAAACGGAGAAGAGGATCAAATACAAACAGAAGGACGGTCATGCCAATTTATTAGATAGAATGATACATTTTGCAAGGAGATTGTCAACATTGGCTGGAATGCAATTTTAATCGCACGATATTAAACGCTGAAAATTAAATATAGCTTGACAAAGTAGGTCAGGAAAAATGGAGGCAGGTGCAACTTAAAGTGCAATTTAAATATGAGAAGCTCTTTTATATCCTACGGTAAGAAAATAGTAGTTTATGCAACGGTTGCATAATGATAGGCCTTAAAACACTAGTGCGGTTTTCATGAAACGAGCCGATAGGCGAGTTTCATAATAAGATCGCACGTGTGTTTTAAGGCCAAATTATGCAGAGTTGCATACATAACTTTATCTACACACATATTATAAATCCTCCATGATGGGTTCAGAAACAATATTTTCTGGCAACAAGTTATTTGTTGCAATCTTGGCTGCATATTTCCGATATCCGGCGCATTTTCACATCACACACACTCCGAGAAGACTACTTACTATTCATATTTTCAACTAAAATGTAAATTACAAACAACTTTTTCTATTCAATTCAAAAACAATTCTACTTTCGTTCAGCAAAACGCCAACATGGCGATCCTCCGTCAAGGCCATTTTTTTTTTAAATCATAGACAAACGGATGAAGTCTCTATTCTCACGTCACTCGAGATCAAATATTGTGCAGTTTATATTAAAAAAAACATAGTGAATTGACGTTTCGAATCAATAACTTTCTTAATATCTATGGATACTAGAATAGAGACCACTTGAGTTTTGACAGCTGTTCCAAATTGAATCACTTTTCTTTACTAAAAACGATAAAGAAGTCATGTTATTTCTTTATCGCAGCACTGGTTTTTCCTAATTGGTTGTCAAAATGGTGGTCATTTCCTAAGGTTTTTGATTAACCAATGGAGGTTTTATGATATGGGTGTAGATAAAGCATATTACATATTTCGTGGCAATAGGGAACATCCCTATGTGCATAATCATTATGTTACTTTACAAATAAAACTGTTAAAAAAAAAAAACAGTACCTACTTGTAATTTACTGAAAATCGTTTAATTACAGACGAAATCACTGTTTATAGGGTTTTTTGACAGCACTTTAATTTTCAGGTGTGAGGGATACATTTCAAGTGAATCGAATGTCAAATTCAGACCAGCGCCTCTATTTGGGAACGCTAAGTGATTCTGTAGCGACTCGTGAGCGAGATTTCTCATCCCACTCTTCCGCGCGACGCGTAATGCGTAAGAATGGGATGAGAAATCTCGCTCACGAGTCGCTACAGAATCACTTAGCGTTCCCGAATAGAGGCGCAGTGTTATTTCATCACCGTGTCATTGTTATGAGACAGGGGTCGTTAAAAGAATAATTTTCAATATTCTGTATTTTACCAGCCAAAGCTCGCATGGTTTTGAGAAGTAGGATTCCGCGCTTCATAATTATCCCACTGTAAAGTAACGCTTACTAAAAACTTATCCCTTCCACCAGGTGGGCCGTCAGCTCGTTTGTCAGTCAATTGACATAAAAAAAAAAAGAAAAGGAAACTTTAAATTTATTAACTATAAAGCTCATTAGTCATTACCTAACGTAAATATTTGATATCTCAGATACGATTTGGCTGATGTCGAGCAAATTAATGGAAGCAGGAGACGGCTGTTCGTGCTAAGTAACGATTCGCACACTCGATGTACGAATTCGATATGAATTTTCAGGAGTATCTAATAAAGAGGGGTTGTGAGAGAGTTGAATTAAGACGTAAAGTTCATTCACAGAAAGCCTTTGAGAGCCTGATTAAGAACATAGCGTAGCTTCAACATGTCCTTATTGTAATGAAATATATAGTCGGCAAAATCATTATTAACATAATTTGTTTCCTTTTCTATAAGGTTTTCTTTTAAGTTGTTTTTAAAATTAGGTAACACTATCGTGAAAATAAAACGAAACTGTAAATAATCGAAATTATTGATTTAGATACCTAATCATTCGTATATACACCAAGCGAGTGGGAATATTGCGTTGTGTCCATATCTCCTTAGTCACAACTCAAAGATAACGGGATTCCCTGTGATATACTGTGTGTGTATGTGTACTGATTTGAAAAAATGATACCTCATCGAGTTTCTTGCCGGCTCTTCTCAGTAGAGGATTTTTTCCGAACCGGTGGTAAATTCATTCCTTGACCTTCATAAGAGCTTGTAAAAGCCTAAATTGAATAAAGATAGTTTGACTTTGACTTTGACTTTGACTTTATATGCTGTGAGGACGTTTCGATAGCTATTTCCAGGAATTTAATTAGTAATAGTAATTAGGTTGAAAGAGATAAGAGATTAGGTTTTGTAGTGATAGAGCCAAACAGTAATCCTCACTAGATGATTACTGTTCGAATGGGCTGGCTCGACCGGGGTAGTTCCACACTCTCACAGAATATCGGCGTAAAGTAATAGCTTGCTGTACGGTGAGTGACGAGATCCAGAGGCCTATTCCCTCATCCCCATCCCATCCCTATTCCCCATCCTCCCTGGACTGGCAACGCATTGGCAGCACCTCTGGTGTGGCAGATGTCCATTGGCGGCGGTGACCACTTTCCATCAGGTGAGCCGTCTGCTCGTTTGCCAGTCAATTGAAAGTGGTTTTTGGCAAAGGAGAGTGGTTTCATTTTTTTCCCAAAAAAATTGGAAAAGCCTCAAAACGACAGAAAAAATGACGCCTTCCGGCTTTTGGGGTGTTTATTATACCTTACATAATATTAACAAATGGTTTTTTATTACGAAGCTCTCTCGCTCATCATCGCTGGCAAACCAAGTTAACATCCAGTGTTTGCCTAACAATGGTTAGGTTTATTCAAATTATTTAAACGTACGCAAGGAATACTCATACAGCTGTTGCGTTTAAGAAGTAATTTGTCTATTCACCAGCAAGTAAATATATAATCATGACATACAGAAATACCTATAGGACGTGACTTGATTTCTCTGCTCAAGATTACAATGTCAAGTAACATGCTATGAAAGCTAGTTTGTGACGACAGCAGCTGTGAGCTTACACGACGGGTTATGGTGTATTTATAGTAAGAGAGCTGGCAACAATAAAGTTCCTCTAGATCTCTGACATAAAACCGAATAAAATATGATGTATGCATGAAAATAAAGTTAAGAATGGAAAAACTGTTACTCTTTATTTATAACTTTATGAAGCGTCAACCTTAACAAAAAACAAAGAAGTTTCCGGGTCTGTATTTTTTTGAGACGGTCATAAAATTATATTATATTTTATTTCTACAATATTCGCATAGAAAGAGTATTTTTTTTTTAATTTATATAATTATGCCATAAATAACACTCGGAGGTAGAGTTTCGACGTCAAACGGTCCGACGTCCATGTCCAATTTGCATCTATTTTGCGAGAGCTTCATATCTCAAATAATACAAAAAATTGCTAATGTTTTGCGTACACAGTTTTGTTTCTATTGCTCAGTGCTTTTAAATCAAAGAAAAAACCATGCATACAGTCGATTGATTGATTAGGGTTCATAATTGCAACAGTTTGGTTCTCATCGAATCCTTAGAACTCTAAAGACCGGGTAACATAGCAGGCGCGACAGCAGCGCCCTTGATCTGACCGGGCCTTTAGGCCTGCTATGATATTTGTTTCTCATTACGTTAGCCAGACGTTCAGTTATAAAAAAATATGTGGTGCCATTATAATTGAAGCAACCTGTGTATTCGACTGTTAGGTGACTGTCAACTTGCTTTTTTTGTTGAAAAGTTCTACAGTAACAATAATAATAAAATATGAGTAGCGGCATGTTTAAAGAGCGTTTTTTTTATGTGGCGCAAACTATAGGTTCCTACCCATTTGTATAATAAAAAGCTATTATACTCGTATAAATTGATTCAGGTTTAATTTTTATTAGGGACTTTCGTTTTCAAGATTGTTTTTTTTAAATACCATGTAATATTATTGGGGCATTGAGTTTGACGTTTTTTTATTTCAATTTTAGAAAATTTTGAACTAAGAATAACACCATTTCAAATTGGACTCATTGTTTCTGAATAAAATAAATGATATAGTAAAAACAAAATAATGTTGCTGGCAAGTAGCAAGTAGACATATTCCCATACAGAATTTGCCCATAATAGTCCCAGTATTATGGGCAAATTCTGTATGGGAATATGTCTACTTGAGTATGTAAGTCTTGAGAATAGTCTATTAATACGGGCCCTAGTAACAAAATTTCGCTCGAAGCCCACAAAGGCAGTGAGTATACGGTTCTCAAATTAAGTTTCACACTCGAGCTGCCGCCGCGCCGGGCGCGCTTAAATAACCTTACTGTAGCGAAGCATTAATTTGAGAATAGTTCTACACTCAGCTACTTGTAATCTTGATAAGTCAACTTATTAACTTCCGTCTTTTGCGAGTGAAGATTGCGGCGAATTTCATTTGGAAGTTTTTATTAATCATTTTGTCAATTATGAAATCAGTACTGAGAAGAGCCTGCCAGAAACTCGGCGAGGTTTTTTTTAAAACGGTACAAATATATACGTAAGTTAACAATTATGTCTACAGTTTTATGCAAATGTAAGTATATCCACAGTAGGTACGCACATCGACATCCAGGGACCGCCGGTGCAGGTGAGAATGACTTCCAAACCAACCAAATCTATCTGCGTTTTGAATATTACGGGCACAAGAAAATCTATACTCTATCAATTAAATTAATAAAGTTAAGAAAAACATCTGATTTAGAAGATGTTATAAATATTTGAAACGTGAAATAGTGCTTTATAAGTTGTGTATACGTTTTATAATGTTATATCACTCGTCAGTCCAACCTTTAGCATTTCCCGAGGCAGATTTGCGTGTCCCTAATATTCCAGCAGTCTCGCTCGGTATTAAAGAATGCTCTCCACTTTTCATTCCATCTTTTTTTAGTTATTCCGGAAACGTTTTATTTGAGTTTTAAACAGTTGTATAAATTTGAGCCGCTCTTGTATTATTTTTACGGTTGAAATTAATTTTGTAGTGTTTGAATATGGTTTTTAGTTGTGAATACGGGTTTGTGTAGTCAATGTTTAACTTTTCACCGGACTGACACAGCACAGGGGCTGATTCTCTTTAATAACACTTCGTTCACGAATTCGCCGGCGAGCCTAACTAATCAGTGCGTATAAACTACATGTTCGTGCGGGTCTTCGACCTTGGTTGTATTCTGACATAGCCGGCCACGGTTGTAGGTTAACTCCGCATCATGTATTCTTAGATGTTGAATGGCTAACTTTGATTTACTCTACACACTAGATTTAAACTTAACTTCTACACATAAGATTTTTTATTAAAATTACTAGTGATCTTACTGCTAGTACTGGTTAGTACTGCCTTTGTAGGTATCTTTAAGCCATCTTTTCTTTCGATGGTTGACTGGAAGAGATCGCTACTTAGCGATAAGAACGCCTATTAGAATTAATTTGTTCCCATTAGGTTTTTATGTTCCACATGTTGTGTTAATTTTTAGATAAAACTGTACTGCCAAAGTTGAAAAAAGACTTACTGTTGAGTTTCTTGCGGCGTTTCTTCTCAGCAAATGTCACCTTTCGAAGCGCTGGTGGATTCAGATTTGTAAAAGAGCCCAGATGGCCTACTTGCAAAATAAATATTTTCATTTTCTTATTTTTTCATTTTCATTTTATTTTCATTGTCTACCGTGTTACTTATTTCTTTGTCTGTGTCCAATATGTTTTATGTGGTTTTCAATAAATATTATTTGTGTTGCATTGTATTTTGACTAATGCAATGTCCAAATTTTAGTCAAGTGATTAATTTCATCCCTTTTAATTGGTCTGCAATATTCTTCCTCTTTTTGATTAAACGAAATACCTTTACAAGCACTTTAAATAATTAATGGCAAAGTTTGTAATTTTGGCGATTACTTTAAAGAGAGGGTACTTCTTTTTAATAGCCGTCCCGCATTCAAATTCACCCAAATATTTCCTTAGTTTTAACAGCTCTCATACAGCATGAGGGATTAAGGAGATGCAGTGAATCCCGCGTTTGTCGAGAGATTAGCACTAAAAGCATTTTGGTGCGCACAAACCATTAACGTTTCAATGTTGCTATGTTTCTAGCAATTAATACCTTCCTCTCCTCTCCTTTGTCCTCTCGCTTTCTCACAATCTGTGGGAGTATTTCGTGAAAAGGGACGGAAATGTGTAACAGGAAGCGCTATGACCGCGCGCTATTTGATTTGACCTATGAGCGCGCGCTATTGATTTGACCAATGAGCGCGCCTGTCAGCCAACAGTGTGTGACGAGAAAGAGAACGGGAAATAGAGGAGACCGCATCAGCATTAACCTACAGTGTTGTGTATAAAGTGTGCTGTTATATAAACTTTTGACTTTTTACTACTTGTATCAAGCAAGGCGAAAGAGAGATTAGTTTTAGAATTTAATGTTAATGTTGCTTATTACCAACGTGATATTTCAGATGTAACACATCATTATGCGACTACTGTAAGGCTCGCTCGTTATATTATCACATTTATTTACTGCATAGGCTCGTGCATTAGCCGGAATCTTTGCGTAAAATTCAAAAATTCATCATCAAAGTGTTCAGTTCAATCTGACTCAATTTCGTCATCAACATCAACAACAACGTCATCAACATCGGGGTCAATGTCAGAGCCTCGAACACTGTCGCACAGCTAGTTTTACTGTGTTTTATCGCTTACATTTTGGAGAACGTGCGCAAGAATTACATGATTTAATTCCACCTTCTCCGTTCTACCACCGGACGTCCAGTACCAATACCATAAGTTTACGCGAACCATTCTCATTTTCGAAAACTATCTCTCGGTCCCTTTTACTTGTATGGGCAACAAGCAGTATTTCCGATAGATTTCGATAATGAAAACGGTTTGCGTAAACTAAAAGGGTACAGGCGTGGGCGACGTAATCCTTATGTTGTCACTGTACCATCCATTCGCATCCCATTCCCTTCGATAATATAAATGGGGACATAAGGTACGGTCAAACATTCTGCTGAAATAATGTAAGTCGCACCATTACGCACATCTATTTACTTATACTGATCTAATTTAGTCATACGTACGAAAATCGTTTGCAACAAAGATAGACTGACGGACAATCAGTGATGTGAAAGCGAGATGACGATGTTTCGATTACAAAAGAGGCCTAATGTCCAAGAGAGATGACAATATTTTCGCAGCTCCGCTCCTCAAAAACAGGTCATTTTATTTTCTGCTTGCCTGGTACAGCGAATCGTGTTGCTTGTGCGGACTTTGTATCACTCTTTGATTCTATTTAAGTACCTATTTCTCATTTACTTTGCCCAAATTAACAGATATTATTATTTTTAATTTTATTTATGAATGATACGAGATTTCGTGTATTTTTGTTTTGAGCGGTTGGTGCACTTATTGAACGCGTACAATGGCATTCTAAACGATGACACACTCTTCAAACGGACGTGTGAGCGGCAGACGGTTTCTGGACAACTGAAGCAGATGAGACACCGGGACTCGTGGAATGTCCCGAGTGCGCAGTACCTTTTCCCCTAGTTTATATGATCGATCCTTGGAATTAGCTTCAGTCGTCTGTCAAATATAGCTCCCTGACAAATAAGTGTAGATATCTTGAGGACAAAAGTGAATAGGCTGTTACTGAATCAGCGAGCTTTAACTTCGGCCTGGCTATCACTTACCATCAGGCGAGTCTGGGAAAAAACGGATGAAAGTATTACAATAAAAAAAATGCAATAACTTCATGATCATTTTCTCCACAAGTTATAGGAAAAACTTTAAGTTCCATACTTCATTTGGAAGCCGTTTTTTACAAGCAGTTATGTTGGCCACAATTTCGTTAAAAATTAAGTTAGTTACAACTTCAACGCTCAACATCAAAAATAAAGTTTTTATCGTTAGTATATTTCACTAACTTATTTAAAGGGTTACCTCCGAGCTTTTTAGTTCTTTTTAAGGGGAGTTTATCAGACCCAACCTTCAAGATAAGCGTGTCTGCTCGCCAGAATTATGAGCTAAAAAAGTTAAAAAAGTAAGCCTCCTTAAGTGTTACATAGTAATTATTATTTTGCTGTTTTTTTTGTGAGTATAATATATAAATTTTGGTTTTTACTATAATATTTCAGTTATGTAATCGTCAGAAGCATCGGCCTATAAATGTTTCACTTTTATTACAAGCAAATAAATATATGTAATAAATGTATTGTATTGTATTGTATTGTATATGCATAACAATTGTTCGTATGTTTGTATTAAATTACTGTAAGATACGAAACACAGAGGTCTTTCATAATTTACGGTTGGCAAAACACACAAGATACGGGATATGAAACCAAATCTGACCCTCGCATTCTTTGTTAAGGAATTATCAAGGACTTCTTGTATTTTAAAACAGACAACCCATAATTTATTTTAAGAGAATTAAATATATATTTCGGTTTAATAAACATAGCTCATTTCAGAATGGAATAAATGTAGAATTTGTGCTTATTACTTTGTATTTAATTTTTAATATTTATTCATTTTATCTGTATTATTACAGTCAGATACACGGCATTGATATATATTTTTTTGTTTTTATTGATAAATATGGTTTCTAAATGAAATTTGGAAGAAGTACTTATAAGAAGTTAATATTTGAATTTTAGAAATTCTTAAAAATATAGTGACACGTTGATACAAAATAAGTCACGAAAAGCGCTTTGTGTCAACTTAAAGTGCAGTTACACGAGCAATCTTTTCACGGCAATGTATGTGGCAGGCAACTATAGGCGACCTCGTCTAACGTACCTACGAAGTTACAGTAAGAAAGTTAGAGTTGCCGGCTATAAATTGCCGTAAAAAGTTGCACGTGTTACCAGGCCTTTACAGAACTGTATCTGAAATGTGCAGCAACGCGCTGTCTTAGTTTCCAAAGTTGAATGCATTACGTTAGCCTAGTTGGTAGTGACCCTGCCTCCGAAGCTTGCGGTTATGGGTTCTATCCCCGGTAAGGGCTAATATTTGTGTGATGAACATGAGCACAAGTGTTTGATCCTGAGTCTTGGATGTTTCCTATGTATTTAAGTATTTATTTATCTGTACATATAAGTACTTATATCGTCTTATTGTACCCATAACACAAGCCCTTAGAGCTTACTTTGGCTTTATCTTAGATTGATTGTGTAAAGCTTATCCCGTGATTTATTTATTTTATATTATTATTAATAATAAAATTGCTCCTCTGCTGCACTGGGAGTGAAGAAATAGCATAGAATGCGTGCAGATGCTTATCATCCTGGCATGTCGTAAAAGTCGACTAAGGGACGGGTCCTCTCCAACATGGTGGACTATCTGTATGGGCGATGGGCTGATCACCTGTCACCATACGGTTCATCATACCATCTTAGGACTAACTAATCAAACGTGGCCACAAGTAGTTGTGTGGCTCTGCCCACCCCATTAGGGATTTCGGGCGTGATGCTATGTATGTATGTAATAAAACGAACGGCAACCAATTCGAATTCAGTCTCCAGGTATCCATAACAATTGCCTTGAAAGAGATTCTATTGGTTACTCTACAAAATAATATTGCGATTTATTTCTTGTTCGTGCGGCATTATGAGCCAAGACAATGTTCAGTCAAATAAAACAGGAATGCTAATAAACTCGGCATATCAAGTTTTATGAGATTTTTCGCGCAAAGTGGTCTACATGACTTCATTTCGCGTCTGGTATTTGTGTCGATTTGAAATAGAACTTCTTTTATGTAAAAAGTTGTCGTTTTTAATAAAAAAATAAGAAATCCTGTGGCCTTCTGCGATTCAATTCAGATTATATTAATTAATTAAATTCATTGTAAACTTATATTACAAAACTCTTGCTAATATACCCTTTTTTATTTTTTATAATAATAATAATAATAAACCATTATTTCAGGCATCAGTGGCCCATACATAAATACCTTACAGACTTAAATAGGTACATATAAAAATAACTTAAAATTAATATCATTTAAGGGACGAAAAGGCACGGCTCCTTAGCGTCATCCCACCTGGAGTCGTGTCCTGGACAGGCATGGTGCCCTGGAAGCGCCTGAACACGACACCCTTCGGCCAGAAGTCCGGACACGTGACGGTCTCCAGCATCGGCCGCGGCACAATAATGATTTTATAATGATCATAATATATGTACCTATATGCTTTCGGATTGCTCCTCGCGAACTCAGAGTATTATCAAAGACATAACCAAGTAGCATCGTGCCGCAACTTTCTCTTCGAAACGGCCTCGTTGGCCCTGAGGTGCCGTAGTACAAGTATGTACCGGAGCCAGTTTTCAGAAATGGCCGTGCCACGCTCTACTGGGACCAGTCTATTATCACGGACAGAACTACTGTGGCCAATAAGCCTGATATCGTGCTGGTTGGATGGTAAGAGCGCCGGGTGATACTCGTTGACTTGACTATCCCGCATGAAGACCAAGAATCGCAAGGACTTTGACTTGATCCACGAGGATACCGCCATGTGGGATGTGGATTCAAATATTATTTCGAGAGTGCTGTCAGTAAACGGACTAACAGCGAAGAGACTCAACTACCATTTCAAGACTCTCGCTAGGGGTTGCATCAAGCCTATTGCACAGTTCTACTTGTCCGGGGAAGGGAAATGCTGGCAAACACGACCCATCCTCCTTGGCGATGGCTCTTCGGAGCAGGCTGGGGGGCGTCGTAGTTGCATGCTTCGGCGATCCCATGGCGTCCCCACTTAACAGCCGTGACGGAAACGCCGGAGTGGTTTTGGACGGTATGCCCCCTGGGGTGAGTCCGTCGTACCGCCCCATATAAGCCCTGACCCGGGGCTGGGGTGACGATGCATAAAGCATTTCCACTTCGTCAATAAAAAAAAGGGGGATAAGAGGTTCCTCTCTCTACAGCCGTAGCTACCAATCGCTAGGGCCTTACTTTGAGGTCAGTGGTACTCCGTTTTTTATTTAAAAAAACGTTTGTATTCGTAAAGATATAGAGAAATACAAATAATTATGTTGGTTTATTTTGTTATTATATCGGTTTAACTTTGTATAACATTTATATAATAATATAATTTTGCCATGTGCCAACAAACCAAGTTAAATATGAGAAAAGGTAAAATAACATTATTAAACTGAATATTTGCTTGTACAAATAAATGGGAATGAGAACTTATTATGATCTAGCAAGGTTCTCATTTTGCATTGGTTTATGACATGCTTAAGTTAATCTAATTATTATAATAATTTTAATCAAAATCACAAATACGAATATAATTTCCTTTGTGCCGTAATTAATACCCAGAAGCGCAAGCCATCATCAGTGTAGACCTTACAATTTGTAATACAATAAATCAACAAAGCATGCCTAATATACCACAAATAAGGTTAATCATGAACCATTTTACTGTATAAAGAACTAGAATATTACAGCAACATGAATTGAAAACATGTTCCGGAAAAAAGAAGCCAGCAAAAATGCTTATAGCTACTCATAGGAATTTCTAAAAGGAGTGGCCGCTCTACGTTAGAATTACAAAACATTCAAACACAAACATTAATTTTGGCTAGACTTGGCCCCACTTACCCTCGGAACAATTTAGATTTGCTTGACAAGAAAATGTCGAATTGGCATAAAAATCGAATCCGCTAAATGGCACCAGACTCAGCCCGTAAGAATGTTAGAAGGTTGCTCTGCCTCAGTAGATAGGTTCTCTGGGCAAGTGTCCAAGGACGCAGGTACTCGTAGTCACAAGTTTGGACACAAATATGTAGTAGGAATCGAAAATATTACATTTTCTAACACTATAATTGATTATATCATTCATTGAATCTGCGTGAAACGTGAAATATAATTATATTTTTAAATCCTTACTACGTTTAATATTTATTTATGAAAACGTACTCAGATTTCGATGGGTCTTTTACAATTACAATTTGAAAGATCCATAGTAGTACTAAATGATGATCAGGACCGGCGGCTCCCACTTCCAATAGAAATTACTCGCTCTACAAAGTTGTGGGCACAGCTAGTTATATGTACATAATAAACACATATATATAATAGTACAAATGATGCAACGGAAATATTCTTTATAGCCACCATAAAACTATCATTACGGGAAACTAATGAATACGAAATGAAACTCTTTGAGGCTCGAAGCATCAGTCCACACATAGAAAAACACGAATATTAAAAATTCGCACTTAAGCCTCCGTAGCTGGGTGCAAAATAATGACATGCCCAAGAGCGCTTCGTAGAATTAAAAACTCCATTTTTATAAAATTGTTTCCCAACGAATAGTTCGCTTTTGTAAAAATGTAGGTTAGTTCACTTTAGCATACGGCGTTGTAGTACGAATGTGCACTTTCGCGAAAATTATATGGAATTATGCCGTTTACGGTATGGCTGAATTTTGCTGGTAAACTGTTTCCTTTAATACGGCAGAAATATGCACTTCATTTTTAAGCGCTTATTTTAAACTGTGAAAGTGGCAGGTGTTCTCATTTCGTGAAAAATATTATTATGGTAACAGCAAAACAATTTTTGCTTACCTATTTACCTATGTTAGCATTTTTTCAATTGATACTTAGTCCTTATATTTCTCGGATAGTTTAAGCGTATAATGCACACCCATCATTATTTCCCAAAGATGTATCGTAAGACGAAAGACGACTTATTATCAAAGGGCTCACCCAAACATCGTCACAACGACCAGTCAGTCATGCGCTGCTCACCCTTCAACCGTCTGTTCTGTTATCAAGTTATTATCGACAACTTCGAGCGTTCTGACAAAACTATACAACACAATACATTATTCTTCATTGAACACCACAAAACAAAGAACAGAAATAAAAGGCACAAATTAGCAAAAGAAAGTCAGGGAACAATAGGTGATCTTATCGTTTAATAGCGATCTCTTTCAGACCACCCTAACATGGAAAAGAATCCACAGAAATAGTTTACTTTGGCAGGTGATGCAAAACTCGATTACGAAGTAGGAATTATGAGATTCCAAAATGTACTAAAATTTATAAGCGCACATTAAAACAAATACATAAGTACACATAGATATATACATATATGAATACATAGATGAACATACATAAATAAATTAATCATTATGTTAGGATAAATGCTAATAATTTGGCCAAAGTATAATGAGAGTAATTACAGGAAAACTAAAAGTATAAAATGTTACAAATGTAAATCCAGATCTTCACGGGAAATATTCAAAGTAAACATATCTTTATTCAATAGGCGTGTTTCCTAAATTCGAATTGGTCCGTCATTTACATTATAAAAAATATTGAGCACATTTTTTTTCTTTTGTCAATTAAACAAAAAATTACGACGATGTAGTGCGGTGAAGTTCCGCGTGACGTCACGACTTTGCACACTTTTTACCATTAAGTGACGTCAGGAGCCCCCACTCCGGCACTTTGATGCACGTTATCTTTGTCAATTTTGATTGATTTGGTAAAATACAAAAATGATGATTTGATAAATGCAAAAAATACGTGTTCAATATTTGACGGACTAATTAGTTTTTTTTTTTACCCATGAAACATTCCTTTTTAGGTTTTTATAAACTCCTGTCTCGCCGTTTTGCTCGTTACAGATTTGAAGTCTCCCACTTATTCTTTGTATCTTGTCAAGAGGCATTCTAGGACCACTTCAAAAGTGATCTTATTTAATACTAGAGCCAATTGAACAAGCGCAATAACTTTCTAATCTCTTTAAGTCTCGTCGTTCTTGCAGCTTATGAATATTATATAATATTTTTTATGAAATATATATTTTTATTTTTATTTTAATTATGTTTTATTAAACGAACATAATTACAACTGATCCACAAGCTTCGTTTCCATTAAACTTCCATTGACCAACTGATCGATAGTCAATTCTCCCGTTTCAACGAGTTTCAAAGTAGTTCCCGTCTCAAAGACTGAACGCAATAAAATTACCATCCCAGTAAAATACCAAAATACCATGTACTCGGTGTTTGATGTCACAAAGACCGTTTGAAACACACGGTGAAGTTTGTCAAGCGGGACCACCGGAGTGAACTTCGTTTGCAAATTTGTTGAGAGTTTCAACTAATATCAACTTATTGGCATAGCATATAAAGTGGGAACCAACGTTGCCTGATTATGGGCAAATAGGTCCTTGCAAAGTATGGACTTTATGAACGTTTGTTTAGAACAGGCTTATAATAAGTATCCACTTAAACGTGTCAAACTTTTCGTGACCTATTTGTGAGTGGGTAGAGTTGAAGACATTTGCAATTTAAGACGTGTACTGTTACCACGGCAAAACGAAACTTATAACATCAGTCACACATTTGATTACCTATTCTTTTGTTTATTCCGAAGACCGATAAATTATTGGTGACGATATATTTCAATCTAAATTGCGAATCATTCAATTATGACATTCATTACGAAAATTTTATGTTCGAAAAGTAGATAGCAACCTTTAATTTAATTTCTTTAATATAATTGTTTTACTTTTTAAATTTATTTCTTAATACATTATAATGATAAACTTGTTGACTTTCTTGAGGTTTCAAAAATAACAGAGCGCTTTTTAACGCTGTGATTTTTATCTAAATATTCGCTTCTATGTTTACAAACCTATTTAGCACTCTAAGTGGTTTTCTCAAGAGTCGATGAAACTGAGGTTAGCTTTATCTAAAGCCGTTTTGATAACATAAGATATATGGCGAGACGATATCCTTAAGCACTTGGTTGTGAAATTTGGAAGGTCAAAAGTTATATGTGTAACGTATTTAACTTAAACATCAAGTTAAAGAAACAATATATTAATACAAATCCCATAGCAAAGCCACGTTACTAAATTAGACTACTAGAATTTTATTCAATGTGTAAATTAGACATGGTTAACTTTTAAAACAGATAACAGTAGTTATTAAATTTTAGAATATATACGTAACTTCTATTCGTACAGACAAGGTGCAGCCGATGGTGACGATGTACAAGCAAGGTAGCTAGTTGGCAGTGACTGAAGGATAAGAGTTGAAGACAGAGCTCAGTGGCGTGCTATGGAAGAGGCCTATGTTCAACAGTAAACTGATATACTAAAGTAAATAATTAAGAAAATAGGCAGTGATGATGAGAGAACTTTACCGGTTGAACTGCAATTGAACACATTAACAAAATAATAAATACAAGACACCCCATGATCTAAACTAGAATAACCTTGGGTTCAACATACAAAAAAACAGACTCCAAGTTAATTATTACACAAAAGGGATCCCAATGATGGAAGTCGAACCTGCAACGTGTTAGATTTTTTTTTTATTGTAAGAGGGGGGCAAACGAGCAGGCGGGTTACCTGATGGTAAGCAATCACCGCCGCCCACGGACACCCGCAACACCAGGGGAATCACGGATGCGTTGCCGGCCCTTAGTTAGAAATAGATTATCAAATTTCACCATCAACATCCCACCACAAAGTGATTCACTTCAACATTTATTATCCGAACTTTGTTGAAATGGAAAATTGCATGATCTAGCTTCGTGGTCTTTGCTTCCCGATACCAGTGAAGTGGGATAAATTGGGACGGAGCAGGAACACCTTCAGTGCGAGCATGATCTATCTATCATAAGAGACCCAAACAGCATTATAATAATGATAATGAGTAAAATGATAAATAATATTTAGTGTGTAGTAAAACAAAGTGTATGTCAAAACGTAAGTTTAATGGAGCATCTACATCTTGATGCAACCTAGTAGTTTTTTATCATCCGACTATATACGTACCCATAGTGAGAGGGACTGAGCAGTAGTCCCCACGCGGGCACAGTGAGGATTGGGAACTTCACTAGCATCATTAAACTACTTCGCAGACGTGTGCCTGTGTTCTTCACCAAATTGGTGAAGTTTTTTGAGTAATGATTTCGAACATAAATAAACACGTTTTAACAAATCACAGCATTAACTTCTTAATGTTATTTTCAGAAAAAAATCTACAATTTTAATAGATATGTCTATGTTTAAGTTTACAATTTCCGACCCGGCTTATTCAGCGTCCGAGTAAGAATCTCAAGTTTTTCATCAACAACTCGCAAACTTTTTAAAGGGTTCCGCGAAGATATTAGTTGCCGGGAACATTTTCCACTACCAAATAAACTAGTTTGTACTTTGCAGCCCCCGCTCGAGTTTTATCAAATTTATTCCGACTATTAGGGCGGGAAATCCCGAATTCTTTTCAGGGAAGTTTTCCGGAACTCGAATACAATGAGCTAATGGAGAAATGTTTTAGTTCGGAGTGTTTCGTCAGTTTACTCGGCGGGAATGTTTGTTTGTCTTTGGAGTTTGACAGCCTCAATGTCAATGGAAATCTGAGGAGTACTGAGCAGCGAAATGTGCAGTTGTTATTTAATGTTCCGTACCGAATTAATAATGAAGAAAGGCTACCATTAAGTGATGAATTTTTTGTCAAGACTCTTTTTCTCAGAACGGCGTAATTTGGCACAGTTATTTAAATTCGTAAATAAAATTGATTATTCATAAACTGGGGTCCTAGTGAAAAAGGGGTTAAGTCGAAAAAGTGTGACATTTAGTTATATAGCTTGTTGAAATCAGAACAAGCTCTATAACTAAATGTCAGAGTTTTTCGACTTAACCCCTTTTTCACTTGGAACCCAATATTCAATTACATTCTGTGATTGTGTAACTATTCATGCCAAATCTCGAATTAGTAACCTACGTTTAAGCATATACTTTGAAAATTAATAACCAAAGGAACATTATTTGCGGCATTATTATAACCCCCCCATACGCTACCGAAATCTAAACTCCGTCTCAATACACTAACGATTTTATTCCCTAATATTAAGGTATAATTTTACACAACTTTCTCTATCTTCAATGCTCAAGACTATTGATTAGTTCTGTTCTGCGAGGAAATGTAAATTTACATTGTCTCCCCTTGATTTAAAACTAAACGCTAGCGAGATTTGTATGCACATCCGTCTCGGACTTCAAGATAGGAATTCGAAGCGCATCAGATTGCCAAGCAATCCTAATTTGCATGTAAAAGCGACTCCTTTTGGAGACGGTGCTAGGTGAACTATGTTGCATCAGCATTCAGCACTGTACGGAACGTTTTTCTTTCATCAGTTTATGTTGTAAACTAAATCTAAAAAGGCTTTGAATTTGTCTGCTATAGTTCGATCAACTATAATTCGATCGTTGTTTTTTGTTTTCAAAGCTAAGTAACTGAAGCAAAGCATATTTATCTTAAAGAATATAACGTTTATCATCACCCATATCATAAAACCTCCATTGGTTAATCAAAAACCGTAGGAAATGACCACCATTTTGACAACCAATTAGGAAAAACCAGTGCTGCGATAAAGAAACAACATGACTTCTTTATTGTTTTTAGTAAAGAAATGAGATTAAATTTGGAACAGCTGTCAAAACTCAAGTGGGTCTCTATTCTAGTATCCATAGATATTAAAACAGTTATTGATACGAAACGTCAATTCAGTATGTTTTTTTAATATAAACTGCACAATATTTGATCTCGAGTGACGTGAGAATAGAGACTTCATCCGTTTGTCTATGATTTAAAAAAAAGAATGGTCTTGACGGAGGATCGAATGGCCGCCATGTTGGTGTTTTGCTGAACGAAAGTAGAATTGTTGTTGATTGAATAGAAAAAGTTGTTTGTAATTTACATTTTAGTTGAAAATATGAATAGTAAGTAGTCTTCTCGGAGTGTGTGTGATGTGAAAATGCACCGGATATCGGAAATATGCAGCCACGATTGCAACAAATAACTTGTTGCCAGAAAACATTGTTTCTGAACCCATCATGGAGGATTTATAATATGTGTGTAGATAAAGTTATGTATGCAACTCTGCATAATTTGGCCTTAAAACACACGTGCGATCTTATTATGAAACTCGCTAAAAGCTCGTTTCATAAAACCGCACTAGTGTTTTAAGGCCTATCATTATGCAACCGTTGCATAAACTACTATTTTTTCTTTATAACCAAGCCTTTTATTCAAACATAAAACAAGGAATTATCGTCTTAATGGCTATTTCTTGTGCTCTGAAATATTAAATGAATGCCAGTGAATGAATTATTAAGTGTTTATGTTTTAGTTGATTTAATATAATGCTCTTTGTTTCAGGTAATTCATACACTTGCCAATCATTCTGACAATGAAACCGAAAATAAGGTAAAAAGCCTTTTCTTTTTGAAAACACCTTATTCATTTTCATCACAAAATCCAAATTCCGGCTAATCAAGAATTCACAACGCGGCTTAAAAAGAGCCACAAATTTTATTCAAACCCTTTCGGACGGACGGTCATTTTCTTGGCAAGGGGCGGAAATATATTCGTAGAGAATATTTCTTTTGATAATTAGGGTTCAGGCCGTTTTCATTATGTTGAAGCAGCTTAAGTGCGCACGAGTTGGTGTGTATTGGAAGGTATATCATTGGAATACTCGTATTCTCACGAGCGATGAAAATAGGTTGCCTCGTACAGGATTATTTACCTTCTGTGTGGAGATTTCTTTGTTGATGAGCTTATAATACTTTATATAAAGAGTCTCAGCGTCGAACGCCAAATTGGAATTCATAAGATACACTCTCATTGCTTTTTGATCGAGACTAAAACGAAGCATTCTAGAGGGAGAGAGCGCGACGCAAGGGATGGATGCACGGTATGCTATAATTTTTGTACGTTTTTACGCTGTTATATCTACTGCCTCATTTACATGAAGCTGAAGTGAGCAGGGAAGTGAGCAGGGAAGTGAGCAGGGAAGTGAGCAGGGAAGTGAGCATGGAAGTGGGCAGCGCGAGTATGTAAACGGGTCACTTCTCCTGCCCCTGCCGCTGCTACTAGCATTGCCTGGCGCGCAGTGAGTTAAGGAGCAGCATGTTAACACTCACTGCCTTCGAAATTAGTATGCGGAAATTATTTCTAGCAGCGCGAGTAGCATTGGCAGTGGCTGTATGTAAATGAGGTATATAATTCAAAGTTATTCTAAAACCAATTTTTTATTTAACACAAAATAAGCGTACATATTCAGACTTGTATAAAACTGTATACATCATTGAAATTATTATGTTTACTGTTTTGAAAAAAAATTACCTCACCGTGTTTCTTGCCGGCTCTTCTCAGTAGTGGTATTTTTTCAGAACCGGTGGTAGATTCATTCCTTGACCTTCATAAGCACCTAAATTGAATCGGGGGGTACGTGTCAACCGGGCTAAATCAGCTCAAAACAACCCAAGGATTAAATGTGCCAAGCAGCGTCTTCCTTCCTCGACAAAAGTGCAAGGTCACTTCCAATAAAACCCCAGCTATTTATGGTAATCGATCTATGGAAACTGAGCCTGGGTGCCGGTGATGTCATTGACAAATACATACGTACATACATACATAGTATCACGCCCGAAATTCCTAATGGGGTGGGTAGAGCCACAAGACTACTTGTGGCCACGTTCGATTAATTAGTCCTAAGATGGTATGATGAACCGTATAGTGACAGGTGATCAGCCAATCGCCCATACAGATAGTCCACCATGTCGGAGAGGACCCGTCCCTTAGTCGACTTTTACGACATGCCAGGATGATAAGCATCTGCACGCATTCTATGCTATTTCTTCACTCCCAGTGCAGCAGAGGAGTGAAGAAATAGCATAAATCATTTAGGTTACCAATTAATACAGAGAAGGAAATTTAAAGAACGTAACCAACATTAACCAGTTGTGTGTGAAATCGTCGGCGTAGAAAGAAGCTCCAATAGATTGTCTGTAAAAGAAAAGTCACTTAACTTGCTTTAATTTTACCGACTAAATTCAAATTTATCGGCTAATTTCGTTCAACAGAAATTGAACTTTCAACGATCAACGACCGAATGCGGTTTAAAAATTCAAAATTGACCGGTTTTCAGGCCCCGGCTTCAAATATCCCTGTATGTAGTATTACCACTAATACCCACACCGAAGAGCATAACTCCGCCCCGACTAAGCTATGCAGGCTACGCGATTTGCATGACACAGCGCACTGCAGTGTTACGGGTGTGTAGAAAAACGAAGGGATTTTTGGACGTAAGGGAATACAAGATTTACTCTTTGGATAAACAAGGCAAATAGCTTAATGATAGGTATTTATTTATTTATTTGAATAATGGCCACTAAATATAAAACATACAATTATAATATACTATCCTAACGGAGAATTAAAAAAAATGCAAGTGATAAAAATTCGATATTAAGTCATGATTATCACAAAAACTAGACGTTTATAAATAACTCTTTATATGTTTACAAAAAGTGCCACACGGTGCGTGGAGCTAGCTACAAGCTAGCTAGCTAGTTGCAATTGTAGGAGTGTTTGGGGTGAGTATTATGGTCTTGACGTTTGATGCACTCAAAGTATTATACCCTTACCTTACATGCGCACGCCGTTCCGGCCGCATAGCTGCTAGGTCCTCCAATCTCGAGGCTGGGATGCAGACACCTCTGTTATTTGATCTTATTAAGAATCGGACCTAGCTATTAAACTTTTATAGCATTAAATCGTTTCTGTTTAATAAATTACATTATAATAGAAAAGAAAGAAAAAATATACTTCAGCGAGTTTTTTGCCGGCTCTTCTTAGTAGAGGTCTTTTTCCGAACCGGTGGTAGATTCATTCCTTGATCTTCTTAAGAGCTTGTAAGGCCTAAATTGAATAAAGTTTTGGGGTGCGCCTTTTTTCACATAACTTTTTAAGTCCTATTATCGGAAGTCCAAAAAGGCGGGAGCGAAGCAAAGCTCCCGCCTTAGCCTTCGATGTTAGGTCTTTTTTTTGCAACAGTTCAGAAAATCTTGCTTATTTGTAAGATTTTATGCTAAATGGGTTCATGCTGTTATATTAATTTGCTTAAATCCATAGGTATGCCATCTTGAAAGTGAATTTGTAGGTAGGGATAGCCTGCCCTACCTACAACATCACTTTCGTTTTTTTCGAATTAAATCTTATTTTGAATAGTTACTGTTGTAAAAACCAATATGATGAGTTCAATAATTTTCTTAGCAATGCCATTATTAATAAAAAAATTATGAATTAAAAAAATATGATCACTGTCTGTTATGAAGCAAAATGTTATGAAAAAAAAATATTATGAGTTCCAACATGTTCTTAGTAATGACATTATTAATAAAAATAATATGATAACTGTCTGTTATGAGTTCCGATGATAGGAATAAAAATGTATGAACAAAAAAAGTATGAGGAAAAAATTTATGAAGAGTGATTATTATGAATACAAATCGGTAGTGAAACAAAAAATAGGAATAAGAATTTTATGTGAGCCAATATGGACCCAAAGTTTTGTTTTATATTGTGTTTTTCTGGAACATCAAACCAGAGTGAGGAAATTCACAGAGTAAGATAACAGACTTAATCCGGGACACTAGCAAAATATTAATATTAAGAGGACCGAACCAACGGCAAAAATCACCCTGTTCATAAAAAAAAGGCGATAACGATTTCCACCCCTTAAATGTTAACCGATTCTGACAAATTTTTGATAGGTTGTCACTCAGAACAGGTCTATACGTTTTTTGAATATTGATTAAAGATCGACAAATTCAAATAATCGCCGAAATTAGTTTTGTATGAGAACACTGAAACAACAATAAAAGTGATTTTAATTATTATAATGAAAAAAAAAAAAAACGTATAGGCCTAGGTTTTGTTCTGAATGACAACCTATTAAAAATTGGTCAACATCGGTTAACATTAAAGGGTTGGAATTCGTTATTGCATTTTGTATGAAAAACATCGTTTATCTACACCCATATCATAAAACCTCCATTGGTTAATCAAAAACGGTAGGAAATGACCACCATTTTGACAACCAATTAGGAAAAACCAGTGCTGCGATAAAGAAATAACATGACTTCTTTATCGTTTTTAGTAAAGAAATGAGATTAAATTTGGAACAGCTGTCAAAACTCAAATGGGTCTCTATTCTAGTATCCATAGATAATAAAACAGTTATTGATACGAAACGTCAATTCAGTATGTTTTTTTTAAATATAAACTGCATAATATTTGATCTCGAGTGACGTGAGAATAAAGACTTCATCCGTTTGTCTAAGATTAAAAAAAAAATGGTCTTGACGGAGGATCGAATCGCCGCCATTATGTTGACGTTTTGCTGAACGAAAGTAGAATTTTGTTGAATTGAATAGAAAAAGTTGTTTGTAATTTACATTTTAGTTGAAAATATGAATAGTAAATAGTCTTCTCGGAGTGTGTGTGATGTGAAAATGCGCCGGATATCGGAAATATGCAGCCACGATTGCAACAAATAACTTGTTGCCAGAAAACATTGTTTCTGAACCCATCGTGGAGGATTTATAATATGTGTGTAGATAAAGTTATGTATGCAACTCTGCATAATTTGGCCTTAAAACACACGTGCGATCTTATTATGAAACTCGCCTATCGGCTCGTTTCATGAAAACCGCACTACTGTTTTAAGGCCTATCATTATGCAACCGTTGCATAAACTACTATTTAGGTAAAGCTGCAACTGCTGCAATCCAAGGACAATCATGTAGGCATATTAAAATTCGGAGACGTAATTTCGACTATTGCCATTAACGCCCATCCAGTGTCTTAAGGAGCACTTAGGGCTGATTTATTGGGCTCGACAGGTCTGATATGGGTCCCACGAGGGTCGTATATAATTTTGATATAGTACTCGGCCTTAAGCAAATATTTAACGTTGTATGCTGTATTATGTAGCAAATTAATGTCATTTTTTTCAACTCTGCCTTTAGTAACTCGTACAATGAAGCTATCAGAAAATTTACCACCTCGGGATTCTTTTACTAGTCATACGTAAAATTCTACCAGATGGACAGACCAGAGCAATTTTGAAGTGTACTGTGACTAATCATAGACTGTTATCCCCTACTTTTCACTCATTAAATAACAGCCTGTATAGTCACTACAGCACATTATGAGTAAGCGGTTTACCGACGTACATTTGTGACAGGTATAATAGGAGTTCCTTGTGGTAGGCAGATTGACGCACTGAAGTCTGGTTTTTGATTTACTTTAGGAAAAATGTTATCGTGAAAGAATAAAAATAATAGCGTAGCATGCGTTGGGGCATTGGTAAAATTAATTAAATTATTATTTTATTTTATTAAATTATTATTAAATTAATAAAAATTGGACTAAGTGATACAGAAACCGATCGTTATTCAAGCAGTAAAAAAGCTGTATAAGAGTTTATACAGCATTTTTACTGCTGCATTTTTATAGTGTAAATAGCCGCATATTTCTATCCATTGAAAATAAATGATGGACTTCATAATTTGTCCAAAATAAGGAAAAGAATTATCATTAATCTAGAATTCTGCTTCAATACTACATACATAATGTATTGGGTATATATCCACCATTTTGTCTTAGTATTGTTTTCTTAATTTTGATTACTCTGTGTGTCTTCTATCCACCATTTTGTCTTTGTATTGTTTTCTTAATTTTGATTACTCTGTGTGTCTTCTTTGTTACTGAAATAATGTATTCCTTTTTTTTTCTTTATAATGTATATATTTATATTTGTAAAATACCTTCTCCGTTTCGCAATTCGCTATCATTCCCGCCCTGCTCACCCTTCGAATTGCTTTATCTATATTATCTAAATTAGATTTCCTGCCTATCCTTTGTGTTCGAGTAATGTCGTCGAATCTGAGATGTTACTTAAGTGTATAATGTATCTTCCCAAATGCTACATGTTCCATTTAAAGGATTTCATTTCCAAGATTTTTACAATCAACTCAAGTTATTTATATTAAAACATAAATAAAAAAAATCAATCGCTCTACAAGAATTCGTCTTTCTTTTTTATTATGTTGAATAAGTTAGAAATCATGTTTTCAGTCTCATTTTGTCATTTTCAATTCAAATTCCGACAGGCATTTTAGGAAAGGCGTATAATATTTATTTATTACAATCCCCAATTTATTTTCCATTTGCCTCTAAGTCACATAATCATATTGAAGACAATCTCTGCATAACGTACTCGTAAACTCAACATTGAAGTCTTTCGTAAGAGGAGTGGTACCGTGACGAAAAGCGTAATTTAAGTCCTTCATCTAACAAGGCAATTCAGCTTTCTGGCGATAAATTAAATACACTTCGCATGGGTTGCTTTGGTTTGCTTTGTTAGCGATTTAATTAAGAATGGCAGGTTGAGGAGGTGTGAGGAATCTAATGAAGTAGCTCGCTAGCTGGAGCAAGAAATTGCTTTAGTGAAAATGAGCAGTCGTTTTTAAACTTGTACGTTCCCTCTCCATTTGAGAGTTATGATGTTTTCCATGCGTTTATTTTCTTTTACGCCTTCCAATAGTTCTATCCTATAACCTATCGACGTTCGACCGTTAGAAGTTTGACGGAATTGAAACGTGGTAAAATTAACGTCTATAGATCGAAACATTCTATCGACGTGCTTATGTAATAAATATTTGAATACCTTTGTTCTGCTCGCATTAATTTTATTAAATAATACTTAACTTTTACTACTAGTATGAACCTAAAATGTGTCACCAAATTCCGGGAGCTACGTAGGTTTTTTTATACGAAAGAGGGCAAACGAGCAGGCGGGTTACCTGTAAGCAATCACCGCCGCCCATGTACACCCGCAGCGTAAGTAGGTATTATGAATGTTGATTAGAGGTTTCGATAAATGTACGTTAGGACGCCGAGAATCTGTTATTATCTTGGTTTTATTTTATATAATGAGCAATTATCGGATAGGGTTTATGCGTTCTTTTTACGATAGCGTGTCACATCAATGCCTGTACGTAATACTTATGCGTTCTCTCTTTTCTCTCAGCACAATCCTTACTAAACTTGGTGGAATGTGCGAAATTAATTGTATTTGCGAATGCAGTATTATGTTTCCCAATTTCACTACGTTGAATAGACCTTTAACTACCTATCAACACAAATAGACACACATAATGCTTTAATGTACCAGACAGAAAGCCGCATTAAATTAGTTATTTATATACTTGTAAAACAATGTACATATTACTAGGCTTTGTCTGTCTATCAATTGTCTGTCACGGTAGACCTTACTAGTCACTTTTATCCAGGCTTATACCCAAATCAACCCAAAGTCTGAGCCCTGTTTGAAAGTATACATACGCCTAGATTTTAAGCTAGACTAGAGTTGACTGTTACACTGGAAAATACTCACGCTTTGTTTGCAATAGCTACATTTCTGTCTTTAAATATAATCTTCAGTAGGTACCGTTTAGAAAATGTCTTGTAGGTTTTAATAATACACACCTTTTCGAAATCAAAAAGGTCGCTAGATATTTATATAAGAAAGCCTTCATCACATACACCTACACAAGAAATCTTAAAAACTTTGAGAACAGAATGAAAAAAAGTTAAGACGCAGGCGTGTTTGTTTACTTAATTTCAAAATAATCTCTATAGTTCTGTCATAATTATGGTGCTTGTAGTCGATGCGAGCTACATGTGCATATTAAGGCACTTAAATTCAAATTCAAATTCAAATTCAAATAATTTATTTCAGACATGAGATCCATAGTGTTAATTACATAAACTTATATCTAGGGTTAGTGTTAAAATACAATAAATTAGGACTCAAAAACAAAATAACATAGAATTAAACAATTTCCCAATTAACATTAAAAGCGACGCTGTGCGGCGGAGACAGGTGCGTGTAGCCGCATCCAGCGCTCAAGCAGCGGCGAGTCCCAACGTTGGGCCAGCATGCTTAGGATGCTGTTCGAACTGGCGCGACTGCGACTGAGGAACGAGGCACATCGTTTTCTCATGATCGCGAAAAAGCCAGCGGTCTGAGCTTCAGCGAACATTGTCGACGCACTACAGTGTCGCGGCAGTCCGAACAACATCCTAAATGCGTCATTATATTGAACGCGTAGCGCACTGTACGTTCGCTGCGTAAATTTAGTCCACAGACTGCACGTGTAGAACGATTGACAATAAGCTTTAAACAACGTTACTTTAACTTCGTTACTACACCGCGCAAATCTGCGGGCCAACATATTACAGCGAACACACAGCGCTCGGCGCTCTCGTTCAATATCTTCGGCATCCGACATGGTCTCAGTGACCCAGTGACCCAGGTACTTGAACTTGTCAACTCGTTTTAAAGGGGTACCACTAAGCATCACAGGCTGCATGCTATAACTCTTATTACCCGCTTTAAATTGCAAGAGCACACTCTTAGACGCATTGTACCTGAGCCCATGGGCCACCGCGTATGATTCGCAAATGCATAACAATTTTGTTAGTGCCCCCATCGAGGGACTCAGCAGCACCATGTCATCAGCATAGCTTATGTTATTGATACACACGTCTTCTATGTGGCATCCGACGCAAGTGCTGCTGAGCTCCTCGATCAGCGCATTCACATAAAGATTGAACAACTTGGGCGAGCTCAATCCCCCCTGCCTCACTCCACATTCCATTTTATACACGCCTGAGTAGATACCTGCCCATTTAACGCTATTGGTTTGATTGCCATACCAGTATCGAAAAATGGAGGTGATTTCATTCGGTACGTCTGTTTTATCGCGTAGCTTCTGCCACAGTATGTCATACGACACCATATCAAAAGCCTTTGACAGATCCAAAAAACAGGCAAACACCGGCGTGTCCCGAGCCGTGTAGTAATGAACAGTCTGCTTGAGACATAGGATTGCGCTTTCAGTAGATAAACTTGGCCTAAATCACTTAAGCATGCTTCCGTCTTAGAAAGCGAGCAGCAATTTGGTAAAAGGCGTTAAAGGTATTCAGTATGCGCCTTTACTTGCTCCAGCTACTTGCACAGTGTGAGTGTGCAATCATAAATAGGTACTACGCGAAATAGCGTTCAAGAGTATGTGGCAGAACTAAGATGTTTTAACCAAAGTTTGCGGTAATTTATCAGTGGTTTTATTCCGATTTCATGTTGTAGGAGTCCAGTGAAAGCATCGGATTGAAGAGATAAGTGTTTACTAATCTGTTACTCGTGTTTTTAGAATGACCCGCACTTTTACTCAAATAATCAAACGTAGACCTCGCGACAAACTTAACTTTGCCGTTGGAAAACTGTTATCCCTATACATCGATATAGGTCGGGTCAGTTTACCAACACTGCAAATAAGTTTGTAATTGCAAAATCCCCCATATGCCCGCTATTTTGAAAAATTTCAAAAAATTTAATCGATAATAAAATCTATATAATTATTGAACCTGCTCACAAAATTTCACGGGAATCGGTTGAGAACTGCGACCTAGCGCCTCATTCGGGAACGCTAAGTGATTCTGTAGCGACTCGTAAGCCAGATCTCTCATCTCGCTCTTACGCATTTCGCGTCGTACGGAATAGTGGAATGAGAAATCTGGCTTACGAGTCGCTACAGAATCACTTAGCGTTCCCGAATGAGGCGCCTGTAGACGAGAACAAATGGATAGACGCCAGATAGCCGACGGACATCCGATGGACATACGAAAGCATTTCTGCCCAAGCTGAAACGGAGAGGCTTCGCTCGCTTCACTCGCTCGATCGAATATTTTTTTTCAAATGTGCTAATTAATCCCTTCCATTTGATAGCCATCATTTAAAAAAAAGCATGATTTTATGTCCTCTACAGGGCGCCATATTTAATTTAAAGTGACGTTATATAGCTTTAACCAGTTGACGATCAAGACGCTTCCAACGATACCTCATTTGTGAAATTATGATAAGTAGTGTAGAAGTTATGACGGATCAGATCAACATACATACATACCGGTCAAAATCAAAACCCTCCTTTTTGCTTCGCTGTAGTCGGGTAAAAATTAGAAATTAATTAGGTGAAGCTCATATTAATCCACGACCATGAAGTTGATTCATTCTTACATTTTTCACCTTTTTTGGCTAAAACACCTATTTCTTCGTAAATAAAGCAATCGGAGATAATATTTTGGACATTATTTTGCCAATATTTCACCAACCGGCCAAATCGAGTCAGACTCGCGCACGAAGGGTTCCGTACCATTATAAACAAGCAAAAAAACTTAAATATTTATTTTATTCTGTTGTTTAGTATTTGTTGTTATAGCAGCAACAGAAATACATCGTATGTGAAAATTTTAATTGTCTAACTATTATGGTTCATGAGATACAGCCTGAAGACAGACGGACAGACGGACAGCGGAGCCTTAGTAATAGGGTCCCGTATTTACCCTTTGGGTACGGAACCCTAAAAAGCTGTTTCACCGGCAAAAAGTACATTTTGAGTTTATAAACTTGTATACGAAATAAGACAAGTTAGAATGAATTGACTTGATCGGTCGTGGAATAATATTATAACGTCTTAATTTGTTCAACATTTCCATTGTAGTGTTCCACTCCTGTCATTTTCCACTGCCGACAAGTTGGAATGAAATCTGTCGGTTCTATTTAGTATATTACGGGCGACGTCCTCGTTGTCTCATTTTAATTTGCAAGAGCATTTAGAAAGCCTGTAAGCACCTATTCGTGTAACCTAAAAACGGTACACGAGCATACGTATTCCTTTTGTATACGCAAGGTTTATATAAAAAAGGCCCTGTAGTATGATAGTTTGTCAAGTCCTAATTTTAGATTTGAATTATAAATACACACGTATAGTCCACGTGTGTATTTATAATTCAACAACGGTCTCTAATAATCAACTATTGCTATTTAACTGACATATAAAAGGCTTGTTTAATTAAAACTAACCTAGGAATCTATATAAAACCGCTGTTACGTAGGAATGTTAATTGTTCATTAAATAGCTCAGAGTGTGGCAGTATTGCTGCCAAAATCACCAAAAAGATGTGCTTGCACTGAATCTCAATAAAAAAACCTAATATTTTTTTCACATTTCTATAACAAAAAATACTTATAATTTTGGAAATACAGCTGGAACAAAATTATTGTAAGTTCAGTACATTTTTAGGGTATCAATGTATGGGGAGATTCTCAGGCTTATATTTTTTGGAATATAATAATAGCCAAAAGGAAACGTAAAGCAAACGTTTGTCTGAATAAAACTTGACAAAGTAAGATGATTCCAAATAATAATTTGGCCAAATGAATAATATGCGAAATATAAATGTGCTAAAGATTCGTTAGGGAAATGAAACTACTGCGACAAGTTTTTTGGGAAGTGAAATTAGCCGAAATATATTTCGCCGATAAGGCAGGACCCCATTAAAAATACATAAATAAAGCTAAGGTATAAATATTTCAACATTAATTTTATAGCTCTCAGATATAAAATAGTAGTTTATGCAACGGTTGCATAATGATAGGCCTTAAAACACTAGTGCGGTTTTCATGAAACGAGCCGATAGGCGAGTTTCATAATAAGATCGCACGTGTGTTTTAAGGCCAAATTATGCAGAGTTGCATACATAACTTTATCTACACACATATTATAAATCCTCCATGATGGGTTCAGAAACAATATTTTCTGGCAACAAGTTATTTGTTGCAATCGTGGCTGCATATTTCCGATATCCGGCGCATTTTCACATCACACACACTCCGAGAAGACTACTTACTATTCATATTTTCAACTAAAATGTAAATTACAAACAACTTTTTCTATTCAATTCAACAACAATTCTACTTTCGTTCAGCAAAACGTCAACATGGCGGCAATTCGATCATCCGTCAAGACCATTTTTTTTAAATCATAGACACACGGATGAAGTCTTTATTTTCACGTCACTCGAGATCAAATATTGTGCAGTTTATATTAAAAAAACATACTGAATTGACGTTTCGTATCAATAACTGTTTTAATATCTATGGATACTAGAATAGAGACCCACTTGAGTTTTGACAGCTGTTCCAAATTTAATCTCATTTCTTTACTAAAAACGATAAAGAAGTCATGTTATTTCTTTATCGCAGCACTGGTTTTTCCTAATTGGTTGTCAAAATGGTGGTCATTTCATACGGTTTTTAATTAACCAATGGAGGTTTTATGATATGGGTGTAGATAAAAGCTTTTTAAATTATACTGTGTTGTATTACCGTGTATGCCGTTAAAATTGAAAAACAAGTCTCAGGAGCGGGGAACACCTTAATTTACGGAGCGAGTCCGTAGATCGACATTATTGTGCTGTTTATAGTACAGCAATGTGAATTGAGTGATTTTGTGCTGATGTTACGGTTTAATTTTTAATTAATTGCAGCATTGAAAAACTTATTTTAAGAAAAGCTTTTGCCGACATTCCTAACGTATACTCGTATCAGTAGTTTGAAAATATTTGTTACAAAACTAACTAACAACTTCAAAACTGTGAACATTACAGTCTAAATCTTCAATTTAGACGTTAATGACAGACAGGCGGAAGTCCTGCCGCACAATAGGTAGCTAACAAAGGAAGTGCTGACTTATTAACCCGTGCGGTGCCCAAAATCTCGGAAGCAACGTGGCATTATAAGTATACCTTGAAGGTTCATAGCTGAGTAGCTGAAAAGGAAATTTACTGTCTTGTATGTAGTGCACGAAGCTTACTTTGACTGGAATTCAATTTCGTGAGGCAAAGTAATTTAACAATGTGTGTAAAATCCCCAATCCGCACTGGTCCTGCGTGTCTCTCTCACTCACTCATTCTTTTGAGGCCTGTGCCCATTAGTGGAACGTATAATCGCCGATGATGATGATGACAGAGCGAAACCAAAAGAGTTAATCATATTTAAATGCCATTCCATTTGATCCTTTTGGAATCTACCACTACCACTTTTAATAAAGTAGATTTTGTTCTACTCAACAGTCATAATCATAAAAGTCATTAACAGAAAATATCCTTCCAAATATGTTATGAGTACGTCTTACAGTCTTAAGCTTAATTTCATAGGCGCGACCGCCTATTTATTTGCCAGAAAAAATATAAAAAACGAGTTTCATAATTAAAGAAACTTTAACGATGTTGGCAGAGCCGAGGCTCGGGGAATAAAAACTGAATAAATTCTCCTTGGGTATACATTTATTCGAGGGTAGAATTTATATTTCCTTAAGTGACTTTATTTCACTTGACATGGGTCAATATGACTTTTAACGTCAAAAAGATTTGCAATGTCTGCTGTATAGGTAATATTGATGTTGATGAGATAAGTGGGAGATTATTTTAACAGTATGTTATAATAATATAAATATTTATTAGAATTCGAAAGTCTTATAATGAATTAAACTATTTATATACCTACATACCTACCTATGATTTGGTTCATAAAAGCCTTGAAAAATGGATAATCAAAGTCAAAGTCAAACTATCTTTATTCAATTTAGGCTTTTACAAGCTCTTATGAAGGTCAAGGAATGAATCTACCACCGGTTCGGAAAAAATCCTCTACTGAGAAGAGCCGGCAAGAAACTCGTACGTAAATTAGTACACATATAAGTCAACAATGATGTCTACAGTTTTATACAAATTTAAGTATATACCATATACTATAATCTTTGTCAATAGTTACAATACAATCCTTTGACCGTTATTTACAGTGCTCGGAAAACTTTATTGAACATTTCCCATGCACGAAAGCTTTATTGGGATTGTTTTAATATTCTGCAAAAAAAACGATAGAATAAACAACAACCCCACAATGACAGAATGAGTAAAAAATATCTGCTGAAAACCAGTTTGAGCCAGTGCACACCGGTTTGTATCCAGTAAATTCTGGATCATTGTTGTAGTTCCTCGCTCGCAGGCTAACCAGATAGGTCAGCTTTTATAGGTTTTTAAATACATACAGATGACAACTACTACTATACTAGACGAATAAAACAGTAGGGAATTTTTATTTGAAACAAAACTTGATGTTTAAAAAACATGTTAATATGTTGTTTGAACATGGTGAAATGAAACATAATATATTTGTCTTATATCAATGGAAGATATTGGATGCAACGTGCCCAGCGACTCTAGCAAGGTTGACACAAGGATAAGTTAAACCGTCTTATCTCTAAGTGCGTCTCTCACACACTAGTTCCGACGAAAGATATAGTCAGAGAGATAAACGGGTTCGGGCAAACCTGGCGCCTCATTCGGGAACGCTAAGTGATTCTGTAGCGACTCATAAGCCAGATTTCTCATCCCACTCTTCCGCACGACGCGTAATGCGTAAGAGCGAGATGAGAAATCTGGCTTACGAGTCGCTACAGAATCACTTAGCGTTCCCGAATGAGGCGCCAGGTGTGTGTGCGGCGCGTCGCGTTTCTAATGCGGGCCCGCGCGATCTGTGGGGCGGCAAGGCGGATTTAATACGGCACACCAAAAAGCGCGGCACGCTACTTTTTGCTGCCTCGCCTTGCCGTTCTACAGATCGCGCGGGCGCACGCGCTTGCTTTGTCCGAGCCTTTTTGCTTCCCGTCACTAAATTACACTCGTGATATCAAAGTAACTAGGCATAAATGTTACACGCTCAGTTTCCATACAAATCGTCGTACTCTTTCCTTCTATCGCGATATAGTTCTGTAAGTGTGAACCTACGACTTTTCATACAAAAGGCGATAATTATTTCCACCCCTAAAATGCTTACCGATTTTGACCAATTTTTGATAGGTTACCTATCAGTCAGAACAAAAATCTAAATCCAAATCTAGGTCTATCCGTTTTGGGTTTTTCACAACTAATAATAAATTCAGTTTTAATGCTGATTCAGTATTCTCATACAAAACGATTTTCGGCGATTATTTGACTTTGTTGATCTTTAATTTGTTTTTGTTCTTTTTGACAACCTTTCAAAAATTTATCGAAATCGGTTAACATTTAAGGGGTAGAAATCGATATCGCCTGTTGTTTGAAAAGGGTGATTTTTCCCGCTGGTTCACAGTCCTCTTAAATTAGACAAAACCAGAAAGATACAAAATACATAAGGACATAGACTAGATGTTGTACTGTAGGCAAAAAGCTTTTGCCTATTAAATAACAATAATTTCACGTGCAAATAAACGTCAAGCTATTTCCAACTACGAAAAGATACATTCTTATCAGCAAAGGAACTGAGCCAACTGTCCTCTCTGAGCCGCTCACCCATATTTCGTGCCGCGTGCCACCACCTTGCTGCGAAATTTAATCCAACGTCTTGCGCTTAGTTTAAACTCAAAGGGAGCCGCTACGTGCCTCGTGTTTTATGTATAAGGTCTGAGGTTTTGTAGGAATTATGAACGGACACAGAAATTTGAATTGGATTGTTTGAACGCTGAACGAGACGTGGGTTTTAAGTTGATTTAAGCAGATGTGCTATATGACCACGGTTATACTTTTAGATATAGTATTCGTTAACTTGGCACGCCATTTCAACTTCATATAATGAGAGTAACGACTTCTGTGGAGTAGATGATACTTTAATTACGATATTTTCCAAAGTTTAACGACTTTCCGTATAGTGAAATTGCGTGTTTAATTATTTTTTTGTAGATTATAAAAATACCACTTTACAGCTTAATATGCCCGTTATTATTATTTTCCAATATAAATTTTGATACAGGCTTTCAGTAGGTACTAGGGGTTGGTTTTTAATTAAACCTCTTTTAGTGTGTCTTTTTCTTATAAAAGGAAGTTTTTTTTCTATATGTCATGTTTCTGCCTTCAGTCGTTTCGGCTAGGCGATGATAAGTCAGTCAGTCAGTCAGGACATTTGTTGTTATAGATACGAGTATAGAAGATAGATAAAAAAAGAGTATGTGCTATGGTATTGCAGAAGAGCTCTTCACTTTACGCATATAGGATTGTTATTGATTGGATGATATCCAAGTCGCACACAAGCTATATAAGAGCTTAATATATAGCTATTATAACTCTAGTTTGAGCGTTACAAGGGGTTTATACAATTTTTGTGCTACTTGGATAGTTCGGATTATATGCCTCATTTACAGGTAGCCGAAGTGAGCAGGGAAGTGGTTATGGAAGTGGGCAGCGCGATTATGTAAATGGGTCACTTCTGCTCCAGCCGCTGCTACTCGTGTTGCTCATGCATCTGAAGTGAGCAGGGAAGTGGGCATGGAAGTGGGCAGCGCAAGTATGTCATGTAAATGGTTCACTTCTCTTGCACCTGTCGCTGCTACTCGCGTTGTCTGGCGCGCAGTGAGTCAGGAAGCAGCATGTAAACACCCACTGCCTTCAAAAGCGGTGTGCGGGAATTATTTCTGGCAGCGCGAGCAGCAGTGGCAGTGGCTGCATGTAAATGAGGTAATACAGAGAATGTATTTAAAAGCTCTGTTGAAAAATAATCAAAATTATGGTACCCTGTTCTGTGTGTTGTGTTTATTTGTCAGGATTCAGCTATCATATCTTTTAAATACATAAAAGGTAAAAAAAAACTTTCTACTCTTGCATAAAATGCTACAAATTTCTATAAGTAATATTAATATTTCCGCTGAATACCTCTCATTCTTTTATGGCTGACATTAACTAAAAAAAACTCACAAAAAATAATATTTAAATTCGTCAAGTCAAAGTTGTTATACAGATAACTTAACATTCAACCTATTTGGCAAGTTTTATTAGATTGCATTTAATATTATTTATAATATTCAGCATGGGTGAAGTCTCGTACGAAGTTTTGGAATAAAATGGAATATCATTTCAGATTGCAGAATTACGCCCAAGTGCATGCGCCATTTTGAATACCGCTTAAACGACAGTCATTCTATCACACCGATACATTGTAATAAATGCTATCATTTTGTTTATCCTTACCGCGAAGAGACCAATAACACTGGATGTAACCAATTCTGTCTGACAAGTTTTCTATATCTAGCAGACGTACTTAGTTCAAAATTACAATATTACGAACTGTCAAAGATTCAAATGTGTTTTTAGGGTTCCCTACCCAAAGGGTAAAAACGGGAACCTATTACTAAGGCTCCGCTGTCCGTCTGTCCGTCTGTCCGTCCGTCCGTCTGTCACCAGGGTGTATCGCATAAACCGTGATAGTATAGATGATGTATTTCTATTGCCGCTATAACAATAAATACTAAAAAACAGAATAAAATAAATATTTAAGGGGGCTCCCATACAACAAACCTGATTTTTTTGCCGTTTTTAAAGATAATGGTACGGAACCCTTCGTGAGTGAGTCCAAATCGCACTTGGCCCGTTTTTTTAAATAATATAAAGGTGACTCCAGCTTGCTTCCTATTTGTCTGTGCCTCTGTTTGTTTTGTTTTCACGGTTAAATAACTTAAACGTGCTAAAATCATACATACGTTTCAAATATTTTCTACGCGTCTGCGTATCAAAAGCTAGTATTATTTATTTATTTATTTATATATTTAATTATTTATGGAAAATAACAGCTTACACAGGCAATTTAGAAACTAAAGTAAAATTTAAGAAATAATAAATAGAAATAGTAAAATTTATTATAATAAATTAACCACTGCAAATAAGGCTTACAAAACTCATAGGTATTAATTCGATGGCAATAACGGTGTAATAGAAGGTAGAGGCGTGTCCGCTTGGAGAACGCGTTCCTAGAAAGACCCTGGGCAGGCAAGAGAGCGTTGAATTTAAAAAAAATATAATAAAAGTAAAGTACTCGAATTTCGAATCAGTCCGTTATTTTCTCGACTAGCTTTTATTTTTATTGTTCGAACGGAAAACTAAAGCTTAAGTAGGACTTCTATAAAACTGTTGTTTGACAATGTTAAAACTTAGTCAATATTATCGAAGAGCCTCTGAAGTGTAAATAAATGTATTCACTTTGATGTCTGAAGAAAAACGAATAATGTTGACGTTTTATTTTGCTTATTTATAATTAACTGATATATGAGAAAAGCGTTGCGTCTTTTCTCAAATAAGCTAACAAAATATATGAAAAGAAACGTTCTAACTTTCTGAGCAGAAAATTATAAGACCACGATTGTGTGTGTTTTTTTTGTCACATTCTTGGAATACTTTCAATCTTTCGAGAACCATTGTGTGATTCACTTCGTTTACGCAGCGGCTGATCAGTGGCTAAACGAAAATATTAATTTAGACTGTAAGGACAAAGTCTTTCGGTCTAAATTTGAATGTGTCCCTGATCGCTGATCAGCTGCGCTCGTTAAAGAATAACGTAACTAAGACCGCGACCGCAACCTTTGGAGATGGACTCCATACGAGTCTGAAAAATTGACTATTTTTGACAACAAATCGTGAGTAATGCCATGTTTATTCAAATAATAATAACATCTCACGACATCACAATATCACCGACAAGATGCAAGAGAGTAGGTTGCGATGGTATGGTCAAGTGAAAAGCCGCCTGTATACGTAGGGAACTTGGCGCTACAACTTTCCATTCCCAGGCCGAGATCCAGAGGCAGACCCAAAACGGTGGAAGGCTGTAGTGCTAAAGGACATGAAAGAGTGTCAGGTCTCCAAAGATGATGTCGGGGATAGAGCGAAGTGGAAGAGAAATACCAGGAAGGCTGACCCCCATCTCCATGTAGGATACATATAGCTAGGAACAGAGTTAATAATATCTCGCGAAAGTCCTCCTCCTTCATTAGGAGTTGTGTGCGGTTGCGGTCAAAGCAACCCGCGCACTGCCCACCACTCAGCGCGCTGGCTGGGACAACGGGCTTCACGCTGTTGGCAAGCCCGTGGCTGGAGGCGTGGAACCCCGTTGTCCCAGCCATTCGAAATACTGTATGCGTCGACACTCTTGTGGACACCGCTCGGCATGTTTGCCGCCGTCCACCATCGACGACTAGCCGAAACCAGGCACGTCAGCAGTCAGGCACGGCGCCTCCCTCCCCCGCCCCCGCGCTTGCACCCTCTGCACGCCCACAGCGCGCTGCGCGGCTTTGACCGCGACCGCACTCAACCCCTGAAGAAGGTCTCCATGCGAGTTCGAAACATTCGGACTATTTCTGACAATAAATGGTGAGTAAAGCCGTGTGTATTACAAATATTCATAATGCCTCACGAAAGTTTTAATTTGACTAAAGTTTAGTTACGCTTTAATTTGTCTAAATTAGTAGTTTCGTTTTTCCGCTGATCCGCCGCTACAAACATTACAGAATCACACCCCTAATCTCCTTAACCTCTTCACAAAGGAACAAGAACAATAAACTCATGCCAACACATACAGTAACTTAATTAAATGTATGTAGGCATGTAAACTCTACAGTACTTCCGAAATCCTTTAAATTCAGAACACTGCTTCAAGAGTAATACAAATTCCTCTAAAAATAACAGAGCAAACGTATAATTCATTCCAATATAAACCTTCATTTGCCGGTATAAGGTTGAATAAAGAGGATTTCTTTAAGACTTAAGTCTCTATGCTTTTGAATGTGCGTCACGTTTGGATGATCCCGGTCTAGGTATTAAGATAGTCTGAGAACTAGCCAAATATCGATAAGCATTGTTATTCGGGATTACTGGTATAAGCCCTTGCAGCTTGGACTGACTGTGACTAGCTCAAAGGTATGTACTGGGAATCCTATACACGCTAGGTATAATTTCTGACAGAACATCAAAGCGATCGCTGTTTGTATAAGACATGTTATTTTAAGTGTTAGATTAGAATTGATAACAAGTGTTTCACAAAATTCAGTAGTGGTAGAGTTAAACAGTAATCCTCACTAGATGATTACTGTTCGAATGGGCCGGCTCGACCGGGGTAGTACCACACTCTCACAGAATATCGACGTAAAGTAATAGCTTGCTATTGCGTTTCGTACGGTGAGTGACGCGATCCGGAGGACTATTCCCTCATCCCTATCCCATCCCCATTTCCCATCCTCGCTAGACTCGCAACGCATTGGCAGCACCTCTGGTGTTGCAGATGTCCATAGGCGGCGGTGACCACTATCCATCAGGTGGGCCGTCTGCCTGTTTGTCAGCCTACTCCTTTCTCTAAGGGCCGGCAACGCATCCGTGATTCCCCTGGAGTTGCGGGTGTCCGTGGGCGGCGGTGATTGCTTACCATCAGGTAACCCGCCTGCTCGTTTGCCCCCCCTCTTAATATAAAAAAAGTCTTTCTCAAAATGTAAATAAATCTACGACTTATTTAAAACTTTTTTGAACTAACGATGTAGAATAAGTAGAAGAAGAAGAAGTTTTAACGGTCTATGTCACAATAAAGGATAATTTAATCAAATTATCATCATCATATCAAAGTAACTTGTCGTAATTGCTTCAGGATAAGTTCGTTAATAAAAATCAGTTGAGTTAAAATGTGTTAGAAACATTTCTTACTTCGTATTTTGAATCACCATAGAAGGAACTCTCTCATCAATTTGCGAAGCGTTCGAGCCGGGAAAACAAAGTAACTCAATTAGTTATATTGGCAACCGCTAGAACAAGTTTTAGTTCCTGAAATACGCCCGCTCGAAACTAGTTGACTAGATGCATTTAAATGCAGATAATGATATAGATAGATCATCTGAACAGCGCCTGTATTCGGGAACGCTAAGTGATTCTGTAGCGACGCGTAAGCCAGATTTCTCATCTCGCTCTTACGCATTACGCCTCGTGCGGAAGAGTGAGATGAGAAATCAGGCTTACGAGTCGCTACAGAATCACTTAGCGTTCCCGAATAGAGGCGCAGGACTCTATTCGACAAGGCTAAGTGATTTGCGTTGTTTTTAATTAACTTTGCAAAGATTGCATTGAAAAATATGTATCATACGCTTTGAGTAATTAGGTATGTATACTAGAATGGACGCCTCATCTTGATTTTTGGTAAAGCCTGTTGAGGCCAAATGGCACAAACGCCATAAGAAATCAATCACCGCCGGACGCGGCGCGCATGCCCGCTCCGTCATCCAATGCTCGCTGTCATTTGTTTGACGTAGCGTAATACTACAAAGATCATACGCAAAATATTTTCATTTCTTTTCATAGTTACATTTAATGTAATGGTCGATAACTGACTTAGGGTGGCTTGCAACAAAATCTTTAATATGTCAACAAATGTATTTTGAACTGTCATTTCGCTACATTTAACTCCCAAATAAATTAATTCATTGAAATTTTGGTGCAAGCCACCCAATATATAAATATAAGGAACAATTTGATGTAGCATCATTTTAAACCACTGTTCACAAAAAGGGCCAAATAAGCGTAAACAATTCGGTTCTTGACCGTTATTTAATAAATATATTTTTGGACGCTTGTTAGGTTATTTTACATTATGTAAAAATATTATCGTAATGAATGTTTTACATTTTCAACGAAAAACAACTAATCGACCGAGCGAGCGAAGCGTCTCCGTTTCAGCTTGGGCAAAAATGCTTTCGTATGTCCAGCGGATGTCCGGCGGCTGTCCGTCTGTCCATTTGTTCTCGTCTACAGCTCGCAGTTTTGAACCGATTCTCGTGAAATTTTGTGAGGAGGTTCGGTAATTGTATATATTTTTTTGTCGATTCAGTTTTTCGATTACAAACTTACTGGCGGTGTTGGTAAACTGACTCGATGTATGGAGATATCAGTTTTTCAACGGCAAAGTTAAGTTTGTCGCAAGGCCAATCATTATTTCTTACTTTTCAAAGGGTTTTTGTTTTAGATTCAGTTTTTTGAATTCTTTTGTCGCTAGGTCTACAGCTCAAGGAGCCACTAGTAATATTTGTCATTTTTAAATTTGCCGTTTAAACGCTAACTTACTGTCAGATTTCGCGTGTGACGTCAAACTACTAAACCCGGTCGTGAACTTCAAAAAACGCATAGTCTGTATGAGGTTGCAGTCCGTATAGCACTCACGGTGATCACAATGATTAAGGTGGGCAGCGTGATTCGGAACGCAACCGACCCATGCAAACGTCATACGCCGTGACGTGTTTAAAGTCACGTGGCTAAGAAGTAAAAATTGAAGTTTTTAATTTATTAAATTTTAAATAATTTAGATTTTTTACATAAATCCTATTCTAAATATACTAAAGTTATTGAGGGTTAAGCTACCGTTCCACAGAAATATATTAATAATTATTACTAAAGTCAAGTAGCCAATTGTAGTAATAAGTACTAAAAAGAGACAACGCATGCAAAGCTTAATTATCTTCCTTAGCAATCTAGATGTTCGTGTCGAAATGCAATAAGAACAATGACATTGAAAGCAAAAATCCCGTAATGAGAACTCCTAATTGCCACTGGGATTCGCGTAGAGAATCTGTCTGGCTTTTTAACACGAAGGCTTGTCTTAATCTTAGTGCGCGCAATTCGTCAACGATGTTAAGGGTAGGGCGCAGATGTGCACGAATTCACGGCCTCCTTAAAATGCTTTAAGACGAGATACCGTGTTCCTTAAAGACGAAAGGGTTAATTTCTCGGTTGAATTCCGTGAGTTATATCTGCGGACGTAGAATTTTGGTTTTAGGATTTTGGGATTCAAATGGATTTGATTTAAGCCACATTAAGTGGAGCAAATGAGTTAGTAGTCTGATAAAAAATCAAGTTAACACTATCATGATAAAAACTTTTATTTTTTGATTTAAAGCTTATTAAAATGTAATAAAAGGGAAGAATACTAAATTTAATCGATTTGCGGTACACAGTGCTGAATAAAATGAATGAATTGGGTGGGGTTTTCGTGGTACTTACATATTAAATAATTGAATGCTCATACGAAATTAAATAATAAATTGATCTAACCATCTTTGTATTATTCAGTTTCAAACTTTTCTTTCAAACTTGTTCACGATGAAAATTATCTCTTCATTTGTAAAGTTTGAAATTCCAGTAAACTCCCAATCTATCTTGAATTTAAATTCAGTCATTGGTTTTCTTGAAAACACCGACCTGATTTCAGCACGTATTGATCAGCCATTTACAGGCGCGCCCAGCTATTCTAGGAATATTGCCACGACGCGTTGAGTTACTGTCGCTACGAAGGATTGTCATCACACGGTGATCATCGCCGCCCATGAGCATCAACAACCCCAAAGGAGGCACTGAGCCGTGGCCGACGTTTTACAAAAATATAAAATCTTCTCTTGAAGGCCCCAATATCGAAATCGTTGGGGAACGCCGCTGCCGGTAGTTGGTTCCACAATTTTACCGGACGTGGCAGAAAGTGTCTTAAATAATCATATAATTTATAAAATAAAAAACTGACTTCAAATAGCCTTTGAAAAGTAAGTTTTTTTTTTTCAAATTTTATTTAATATCTTGTGATTTAACGACACACATTTACTACATCAAGTAACAATAGCATAACGCCAATTGCTCATCACCACTTACAAACTGTTGCTATCCACGGTGCAAGGATGTCAATCGTTGAGGAGTTCTCCTGGTATTTCGATTTTACTACATGAATTTTCATGGACATAAGTTGCTTCAAAAGTTTCTACAGCAATTTAATCGCCAACCGTGAAATACTCAAAACTTAGGAGTTCCGGTCATCATCTATGGTCTTCATCAACAGTTCCACTTTACCAAATAATGCTTTTCGAACGTAACTGCTTGAGTTATTACAGAAAATACTAAAATTGCTCTATGCTTGCATATAATATTTGGAGAGTTCCATCGATTCCTCATAGATTCTCTCATCATAACTTGACTTTGACTACAACGGGACCAAACTAGAGGTATACCCTAATAATTAAAAAAATAACTTTTAAAATCGGTTTATAAATGACGGAGTTATGAAGTAACAAACATAAATAAAAATAAAAAAAATACAACCGAATTGAGAACCTCTACTTTTTTTTTTTCAAGTCGGTTAAAAACGTACAGTAGTAGACGCCATTCATCAACATGGTGTTGGTGAAATGATGAAAGCAATTATATAGAAAGAAGCCGCTAAAACAAAGTCGTAGCAACAGCTTTCTTAGTAATCTGTCCTGGAGACAATCAATATCTTTCATTTGTTTCCCTTTTTAGGGTTCCGTACCCAATGGGTAAAACGGGACCCTATTACGAAGACTCCGCTGTCCGTCTGTCACCAGGCTGTATCTCATGAACCGTGATAGTTGTTAGATAGTTAAAAAAATTCACAGATGTAGTTCTGTTGCCTGTCTAACAACTAGAAACGTATTTTATTTTTGCTTGATTATAGATAATGGTACGGAACCCTACGGTTGCGAGTCCGACTCGCACTTGGCCGGTTTTTTATCATTTCAGTAGGCTGAGCTTCCCAGATTCAAAGTATAATAATGGGACCCGGATACATTTCCTCGGCTTCCGGACATTAACCTTTTTAAATGTAGCGGACAAATCATGGCTGAAATAATTTGCTCTCTATTAAATAATTACAACAAATATTACGTTTCTTGTGCTGAGATTTTTATCTTGGAACCATTGAATACCTAGATGAAATATCTTTATGAATTCCCTAAGATTCACGAGTTGCTATTGTGAATAAATTGTAGTACAATAATTTGAGCTTCCATGAACGAAAAATAAACATAAATCCGATTAGGAGATGATGCGATTAAAATACTGTAGGTATCTTTAAATCAAAGTATTAACAGTAAACACGACCATGAAATCCGAGCGGTCAAAATAACCCTCAAAATCACACTCTCAACTCTCTTTCAATCCATTTCTATTCACCAAAAAATCTCAAAAAAATCCATTTGTATGCCTCTTAACCGCGAGTGATTCGTCAAGGGCCTACTTAAGCATTCGCGTAGGCTAATCGGCTAATCTCGGGGAAACTCGGCCAAGTTCGGCAGAGCTCGGCTACGTCCGCACTTTGTCCGTGTGATTGATCATCGTGCGCGGGACAACAGATTGCGAACCCTGATGGGCGTGGCCGGATGTTTATGGATCATTTGGGGACAGCTGGTGAATCAAGTTCAAATTTGGTGTTAAGAAATATATTAGGTTAAGATTGGTTTCCAATTGTTAATGAATTAATTTGTGCTCTCATAATTTGTGCCTCTAATAAACAGTAAACCTCAAAAAGGTATATTTAATTTGAACATTTTAGGTCCAGAGTTCGTAAGGGAATTATTGATGTCATTACTAGCTTTTCGTCGACCTTGTCCACTTGGAGTCTGGCTATAGTTATTCCCTCGGGAACTTTTAATTTTTCCGGGATATAAAGTACCCTTTGAAACATTCTAGGATCTAAGGTAACTACTAGTATATACCGTAAACCGGGAATTCTTTGATTTATATACTATTTTTTTTTTATGATACTTACGGGGCGACTTCTACAACTTCCATTGGATACAAAATTATATTTTTTGACGAGAAAAAAGACGCCTTAGGACACTTCTTTTCGTCACTGGTAACACTGATAGCTGCTTAGTCTCGAGTTAAATTTCCTAATAGAAAATAAATAAAAATGGTAAGTACACCTATGTCAAGCCGAAACATATGTGAACTTTACGGTGTCTTATGCGCAGAATTTGTTGGTGATATTGAAAAAAATATAACCTCAATTCTCTAACCTACACCGGTGTATACCCCCGGGGAATCTATAGCTTGGGGTGTCTTTGATCGATCGCATGTGATGAAATGATCAAAGTCACCCCGAGAAGTAGAACTTTTTGCCTTAGTATAGAATAAAGTAGAAATTTATTCGAGTTTTTCTTTTTATGGAAAAAATGCCACGTGACTAGAAAAGAAGATTGGATCTTATGATTAAAAAAATTTTAAAGAAAAAAAAAACGAAAAAAGTGAATGAAGCTCTTATAGCTCGCGTCAAACTTTATGACCCGTCTGAGCATAGAGCAAGCGCGACTTCGCGTCGGTACAGTCGGATAGATATAATTAGGTGTAATATAATTGCGTAAACCTTTTGTCTAAACCACGTCGATTAACATATTTCTGTAGCAAAACGTTTTTGTTGTTAATTAGAGATTAAATAGTAATCTTTTTGTTTGACCCCGTAAGGAACTGTTCGACACACTGTTAGCGCCGATGGAATTTTAACTATGTAGGTATTATTCGTTTTACTGTTTCATGCAAATCCTGTAGCTGTTTCATTCCGTTCGTATACCGCCTTTATATTATGTTTTATAAATTGGTATACACTATTATGTACGATAAGTACTAAACAAGACAATCTAATTAATAGAACTAAATAACAATACTCAATCAACAGTAATTATCAACTTAATGACAAAATGAAATAAGTTTTCTCAAAACAAATCCACGGAAGCAATCAAACAAGTACAGTCGTTTCCGAGAAAGTGTAACAGTGTGACGCATAAGAATATAGCCCTCAACTCACACAGTCATATAGCACTCGGAATCCCGCCTCAAACCCCCGCTCCCTCCACTCTAGTCCCGCTGCACCTAATATTAGCTAATGCGACGCCACTCGCGCGAACGTCAGACAGGTCATAAAGATTGACGCGACCTGTACAGACATAGTCGATGGGAAAAAAACAATTCACACCGCATCGTAAATTAAAAAAGGCAAACATATATTAAGATACCGGGTGTATAAACCATACTTAGTGAAACAGAAGCACTCGCAACTTTAAAAACTGCTGCTAAATGCGCTTAAAATTGGGCTCCTTATCCTGTTTTTGATTTGAGATATCTTGCCAAAGCGTATATGGATGGACAAGGGCACGTAGTGCATAAATTCAATAACAATACACCTGGCGTAAGATGGGCATATTATTATTTATAAAAAAACATAAAAATGCTTATTCACAACAAATTTCATCAAACGTAAAAAGAACCCTTGCAAATTTTTCACCGGAAATCTTAAAATGCTTACTTTGACAACCCTGGCAAAGTCCTTCAAGATATTCCTATTAGTTTCGCTAAACATCATGTTAAACTTTGAAATTGATCAAAGGTTTACGGTACCAGGTTTCGTTAAAATCTATTCAGCCATTACGGGCTGAGTAGTGTACACACACACAAAATTTCGCAATTATTATTTTAGCAGAAATATTATATTTTTATTATACTAGGAAGTACGATATATTTTAAAAGTTTCTTTCTCGTCAATGAGAAACTGTTTATGATGATAAATATGATGATTTAATCCTATTTATCTCTCATTAGGGACATATTAGCCTCGAAGAATTGGAAGTTGCCTCACAAGATCGCAGTAAATGGAAACTGTATTACAATAATTATTGTTATAGTAAGAAACTCCCACGACAGGAAATCCTTCTGAAGCCAAGCATCCTGTCGATTGCTACAAAAGATGATTTATTATATTGTTGTATATTAAAACTTTATTCTATGCCTGTCCAGACGAACTTTATTTATTGCTAGCATTGTACTGTTTTATCTGTTCATATTTTTCCGGGGCACCTGGTTATAAAAATTGGCCTTTAATATCTGGCATTTAAATGAACGTAATATGCCAATTATATCAGTTAAGAACATAAAACCCCCTTTCATCTCACTTGCTCGTAATTAGAAGGATTACATCGGACCGTAGAGGTGGTAAGTATTAAATAACGCCCCTTATTTACTTCAGTATTACGCCTGCTTACCTTACACGTAACACCACTCATAGCCCCTCCAGTTGGGCGTGACTATGCGTGTGACCTCGTCATTATCTCACCACAATTTTAAATTTCTCGCTTGTTTCTTGCTGATGTGTAGTAAAGCATGTGAACTTCCTGACTAATCCGTAATGAGCCTGTACAGGAGCGACATCTAGCGACGCAACATCGAAGCAGTTTTTGTATTAAATACAGTCTGCGCGCGAGTTGAGTGCCCTCGGGGCCTGAAGTAAAAGGCGGGTGCAGCTCCCCCCGCCGCCCGCATGCCTCGCCTATCATGCCCATATTGTAGTGTTATTGCAGCACTATAATGTGGGCATGAAAGGTGAGGTGTGCGGGCAGTGGGGGGAGCTGCACCCGCATTTTACTTCAGGCCCCGACGGCACTCAACTCGCGCGCGGATTGTGACTCTAAATTTAACTGTTATATAATATCACATGCATGAATATATTCTGGCATATTTATTGGTATTTATTGAAATCATTATTTGAATGATTTATTAAAATTAAATAGTCTGATGATTTAATAATTTGGGGGCAGGAAGTAATCATGGCGGGGTCATGCTCCAACCCTTTATAAGTAATCATGGCGGGGTCATGCTCCAACCCTTTATAACCTTATAAAAAAATATGTCAAGGTTATAAAGGTTTGGAGCATAGTTAGCGAGCTGATTTTTATTCCTGCAGCCGTTGAAGGCACTCCAGGAGTGTATTCAACCTATCAATCTTAGCCAATTGTGTCCCACTGCTGAGCAAAAGCCCCCCCCCGTCTCCACTCCACCCTCTCCTGTGCCACCTCCGGGCTGGTTAGTCGTCGAGATCCTGCCGCCACCTTGTTCTCGGCTGACCAGGCCTGCGATGACCGTCTGTTGGAACCCACTCGGTGGTAATTTTTGCCCACCGGTCCAGGTCCATGCGACAGACATGTCCAGCCCAGTTGCACTTCAGCCTGGCAGCCGCAACGCCAACGTCTGCAACTCCTGTTTATGTGTAAAAATTATCAGGATTTATTACACTGGTCAAAAGTGTTTTTTTTCCCCTAAATATTAATTTAATTTCGAGTAATTTGATACCAACAATTAATGTACTCGTATCAGTGAATGATTTTGGAATATCGGCTCTGGTTTTCTTTAAATCAAAGCTTCTTTCTCTACGTAACAAAAATAGACACCAAAATCGTGAAAAAAAAACATGAGCCAATGCAGTACTTTCATGAATATATCCGTAAACTGTGTACATGAAACTAGAGAAATCCGTGTTTTTTGAGTCTTTTCCAAACCAAAGGTCTGTGATAAGTGTGTCATAAAAACATTAAGTATGACCTGCTTGAAAATCACTCACTTGAAATTTTGTCTAGCATAACTATAAATTTTGAGAAGTAAAGAAAATCACAATAAAGGGAATTGCGCATTTTGAGTAAATAAGTAAATAGCAAATAATTGTGAGACATTATTGATTGCTAAACTTTAACTAGAAGCTTCGGCTCCGTCGTCTGAAAACCCTCTTTTGACACAAACTCTGGCTTATAAAGCACTACAAATCCACAATATCTCGTAAACAACTTGCCAATAAATTGAAAGTGAAACGGCCTAATTTCATTTGTGCCGCGATAATTTATTAACCGACCAATTTTGTTATTGGGTCTCCTGCTTTTGTTGTAACAAACACGCCAGTTACTAAATTTAGTCACACTTAATATTATGATAGGAAAATATTTAATTCGGACATTGAAGGCACCCATAATCACATCTCATATATTATATGAGATGTGATTATGGGTGCCCTCAAATGTTAGTAACATGAATTAATAACTAAGGTAGTAAAATTTCAAAAGCTCGTTATAAATGCGAAAGTTTGTGTCTGCATTAGTTCGTATGTTTGTTACTCCTTCACGTTACAACCGAGTTCCATGCGAACGAAGTCGCGGGCAGAAGCTAGTCAAAAATATGGCTTATTGTACGTACATTTTTGCATGAAAACTAGGGCATGTAATTTGACTCTGCTTGAACCTTGTTTACAGAATTTAAAATTAAATTCGAAGGGCGACATTTCTACGGTATAACGGCGCTTTAAAGGTATCCCTTAATTAAAGATAATGCAACTGATGACATTCATAATAATAATGAAAAGTATCATGCCTTGTTATCAAGCGAATATAGGTCAAACCAAAAATTAGGCCTTTAAAAGTTCTTTTATCAATATAATACAAAGGACGATTACATGCATATTTCGTCCGTGCGCATGACCAAAAGGGAATCATTATTCTGTCAATATAAGAGCTCCAAAATTGCTGAACAAGACCTACATAATCAGATGCAACTTTAAATTGGTCTTATTTCACCTGTCTATAGTTTTAACCAATAGTGTATCAGTGATTGATTTATTATAACCATATTCATGAAATCTTATAACGAAAAACATTATCCTCCGTCTGGCGCAGTCTGATAAAAAGTGATTAAATTTTTCATGATGACATTATGAAAATGAAAAAGTTTATTGCATAAATGAAACAACTGGAGACATCACTACGCTGGGTCCTATGCTAGGAATACCTGTGTTACAGGACCCAGTTCCATTATGGTGCCGAAATGAGGTCACTGGCTGTACAAATAATCCTCAAGCTACAAGGTTGATTTTGAAAGGTCGAGAAAATTACATAGATTGAGACCTTACTTACTATTTTTTAAAACACATACATTTCTTTTTATGTGTCTAATTTTGTACAATAAACGTTTTTTCTTTCAAATATAAACAGCACTATATAACGAAGTATTTTTCCAGCAATGAAATCCAAAAATCCAGGTCCATAGAATAAAAATATAAACTGATACAATGTCGAGAACAAACAACGGACTAGACATCTATCCGTGTTCCATCAGCGTAAATGCGGAGACAGCAAATCGTCAGACATTAAAACGATCCAAAACTTCCTAATGGACAGCCTGGATTACCGTTAAGTAGATTTTAAGTACATTAAAACTCAACAATTCGCTAAGTGTCGATCATTACAGTAAAAAGACCTGTTTTTACCAAGTTTGTGCCACGAATATTGAAGGAAGTGCTTTTGGAATACCAAATATTTGGTCAAACGTTTTGTACCAATATTGGTGATGTCTGTTTTGTAAGTATTTGCATTGTCAAATTTGAATTGAGTGGGGGTAAATATTTCAGCAGATTTGAAAATTCTACTACTCGCACAATACGTAAGAGTGTAATGTTTGAGAAATTTAGCACAAAGTTTTGATCAGATCGGATCTTTACAAGATCATTACAAAACATGAGGTAATATTTGTGATCAAAATCTCCACCGAGTTGTATTTTTTTATTATTGATGGCTTTTCGCTTGACCACAGTATCACCTCATGGAAAGTGATGACGCAACTAAGGGTGGAATACGATTGCCTAGGAAATCAACGTTGAATTTAAAACGGGGTGGGGTTTTAATACAAGAAAACTAAAACTCACGAACAAATTTACACATACATGAAACCGATTCCGAAAGTCAATCCACCGCCTATGGCGCTTATCTATTATAATTTGCCTTAACGTCCGTTCCCAATATTCCATCCTTCAGTAGATTTGGTTAATAACAGTTCAAAATTTATATATTTTGATAGTCGAAGTAAACTAGTAGAGTTTTGTAGTGGTAGAGCCAAACAGTAATCCTCACTAGATGATTACTGTTCAAATGGGCCGGTTCGACCGGGGTAGTACCATGCAGGAGTTATGTGTATCTTTTGTACACAAAGTTTGGTCACCTATGCACATGCAGGTGGCTTGCTAAGCGCCTAGAGCCTTGGCTATAAACAAACGTTCTAGATTTCTCGGCACCGGCCGCACTGCGCGCATGGCGCCTTGAAGTCACCTGAGTCGCTCGGCTCTAGGCGCTAAATAAGCCACCTGCCTGTGCGGCCTTAGCCTTTTTCAATCATCAATACATATAAAACAGTACCGTGATTCACTTATAGACAACGCACAGCCTAAACGGGTGGTCCTAGAGATTTGAAATTTGGAGACATTTCTCGAGTAACCCAGAGGTGCACTAAGGAGGGATTTTTTAAATTCCATCCCTAAAGGGGTGAAAAGGGGTGGTAAAGTTTGTATGGAAAATACCGCGGGCGAAGCTGAGGCGGCTCCACTAGTAAGTTATAAAAGAGTGTAATAGTTCGATAAAAACTGCTTTGTACTCTGGCGAAATTTTGCTTATTTTAGATTATGTTTTTTTAGATATAGATTATAAATAAAAACCGGTCAAGTGCGAGCCTGACTCGCGCGCCGGGGTAACGCAATTACGTATGAAAAAGAAACAGTACCTTGTAAGTACGGAACCCTAAAAAAGAAAAAAAAAATAGCTTTTAACAACGGGGTAACCATTTACAACCTACCTATGAAATAAGACAAAAAATTACTTTCGCAAGCTCCTATTTCCGTTCAATCGTAGAGTGTGATACGTCTTTGCAAAGGTTATTCCGTTTAACTTTGTTTTATGTGATGTAATTACAAATTGACTATTTTCGGACTTTTTCCTTTACTAGTGCTGTAAGACACTGCTTCTTGCCAAATTTCATGATTCTAGGTCAACGGGAAGTACCCTATAGGTTTTGATTCCCTTTGGATTCCCTTGAAAGTATCAAAATATGAGACATAAACGGCCATATCTTTTGATTGCGGTGATTTAGAAGGTTGATTTTTTCATAGCTTCAAGAGATTGCAGACTTGAGAATTTGATATTAATTTCAACTTGATACCTCCACGCGTTCCTGAAAAAAAGGTCTTGACAGACAGACAGACAGACAAACAGACAGACAGACACAGACGGACAACCGAGTGATCCTATAAGGGTTCCTTTTTTCCTTTTGAGGTACGAAACCCTAAAAAGGGAAGAAATTGGTAATAATTGCAAAAGCATTTTTTTAAATGGAACATTCGTTTTGTATCATCACTTATTTTAATTGGTAATTTTTATCATGGTCACATTTATTCAATACAAGCTAGGACTTTCATGACTTACTTACTTGACTTAATAAATAAATACAGAATCGGAAGTTAAATACTTACATAAATGAAATGGCAGAACATTTGTAATAAAAGTTACGTAGAACAATAAAGACAAATCAATACGATACAATAAATCACGTAATAACGAGATACTAATAAAAACTAATAAGTCATTGACGGGCAACTGGAATAAAGCGAATGGGCGAATTGATTCTTTTATAAGGTCGGAGCCAACGAGGTAGCGATTCTCTTGTAAGATAACGCCTACACAAATACCGAAATCAAATGAGGTAATGAAAAATACAATAAAACATTAAGAAAACAATATTAGTACTATAATAATATCACAATCATAACAAATCACAATTTCCAGTAGACATAGTCAAATGAAGGGTTCATGATCGCGGATGGGCATCCCACCTCCATCTTCGCATCCATATCTTCCTATTCGTCTTCTTGTTCCCCGAAGTCTGATTGAGATTACTCTAATTATGGAAAACAAGAAAACATTAGTTATCGAATAGGAATTACTGTGGACTATTATTACTAAATAACACAAATTCCTGATAAAAATGGATTTCGTATACTTTTACACATCTATGACGAAATCTACCTTTTTGTATTTTCATTGTAGGAACCGATAAAGTCCCAATTTATTATAAGTTACTTCATTATAGTTGTACTATTAATCAATGTTTTATAATGTTAGACCGAGTATGTTTTATATTCAAGAATGTTAACTATTTTAACAGTTGCGAAATGATTCTTCACCTTTTATTTTTATTTCATGTATTTTATCAAATTCATTACTTTTCACGCAATGATTGGACAATAAACGACTGGCAATCCGCTCATCGCTTAGCTTAAAGAAACACCACATCCTTACCAAGCAACTCACTCTAACTAATAACATTATGAATAGATCCATCCATCACAGCAGTGTTGCTGACAGGGAACCAGAATCACTGAATCATTTACCATTAGGATTCCGTCGGTTGGTTTTTGTACAGATTTGAGAGCTTTTTTGAATACGGAATTGAATGCAATGCATGCTTTTGAAATGAATACAGGATATTTATGAGAAGATAAAAGATAGGGTGTGTTTTTTAGTGAATAGTCGTAAAAGGTTGATACATACATACATAGCATCATGCCCGAAATCCCTAATGGGGTGGGCAGAGCCACAAGACTACTTGTGGCCACGTTCGATTAATTAGTCCTAAGATGGTATGATGAACCGTATGGTGACAGGTGATCAGCCCATCGCCCATACAGATAGTCCACCATGTTGGAGAGGACCCGTCCCTTAGTCGACTTTTACGACATGCCAGGATGATAAGCATCTGCACGCATTCTATGCTATTTCTTCACTTCCAGTGCAGCAGAGGAGCTGCAATAGGTTAATGTGTAAGTAAGTATACTTAATACTTTTTTATTAGAATTGATTGAAGTTTTGTCGTGGTTAATTCATTTAATTATAAAGGTGAAGATCGACGCAATAAACTATCATAATATTACGAAGTCTTTTAAGCAGACATTTCTTCTTACATGCTAAGATTTGTTTTGTAAATTCTATTCGCCGAGAGTTGATAAATATTATGATATCGTATCGAAATAGCACCTGTCGCTTAACTATCGCAAACTATATGAAGGGCGTCGCTTATCGCCGAGCGCACTGAGTTTCGTGGTACAATGTGGAAAATAAATGAAAATTGATTACCAACAATTTAAGTTAAACTGCCGCATTTAAGATAAGTCAGTAAGTTGATTAGCCAAACAATTTTGCAGTGATAATACTTGCATTTCTACCTATCATTAATAATGATTAGCCTAAAAGATTATGACGACGTGGTTAGCCTAGTTGGGAGTGACCCTGCCTCCGAAGATAGCATCACGAGTTCGATCCCCGGTAAGGGTAAATATTTGTGTGATGAGCACGAATGTTTTTCCCTGAGTCTGAGTGAGTGGATGTTTCCTATGTATTTAAGTATTTAGTTCTCTATATAAGTATGTATATCGTCGTCTAGTACCCATAACACAAGCCTTTAGAGCTTACTTTGGGACTAGATCGATTTGATGATAAAAAAGATGATAGTGATGACGTTAAAAATGAAAATGAAAACAACGTAATACGAGGTCAAGCCACATTAATTAATTTTTAACAATCCATATTCGATTAGCAACCGCAGAGGGGTTCCGTAGGCGTTCAATAAGCCCATTGTAAGGGCAAAGGCTCGAAAGGATATTGTTTATTGGTCATTAATGAGTTTTACAGGATCCGTTCTCTTTGATATCTTAATTTGTAAGGGGTATCGGAAATTAAACGTCAAAACGCGCTTTGTCTGAAAGTTTAATAAGAAATAATAGCACAGCGTTGTATGCTTCTGATTACTTTTGGCGTGAACAATGGTATCATTTTTGATAACAAATTACAGTGTAAGCCTGCATTGGGATTTAAGATTATTTATTTATTCATGAATAATTATTAAAAGAAAACAGTACCAACTAACACTACAAAAAATAGATAAAAACTAAAACTAGGCTAAAATTACTTAAAATAAATTTTAAAAATCTGGTCCCTGCGGCAGGGTGCCCATCACGCAAGCTGCATTTTCACGCTGAATGGCTATGCTTAGCCTTTGTGCGAGGTAGCAGCCTGCGCGAGGGTCACCCGTGGCCTCCCTGAGACGCTTGCTGAGCTCCCTGAAGAGCCCATGCGCGTCCGGGCCCCACGGACCTAGTGTCTCGACCCCGAAAGCGACAAAATCGTACTGGGTGCCGAGACAACTAGTGTATTTGTTTGCTTTATACCGCTCCCTAGACTCGGCCGCCGCACCCGCCCGGTGAGTGGTAGCTGGAAGATAGGTCGCGGCCAGCGTGTCGGAGCATGTAGCGTCCCACACCAGCGCACGACCCATCCTCCAGGGTGTATTTGTCTTCTTTTATGTTTATTACAGTAAAATACAGAAAGTGATTTTGAGGGAATGTTGTTGATAAGTTTCAGATGTAGTAATAAGGGTGATTAGAAATTAAGCTTAATATAACTACAATGGAGAAATTGCATGAAAATAGAAATGAGGTTTAAATGATAAAGGTATTATGCAAGTAAATGTGAATAAAAGCATATTACAGAAAAAAGCAGATCATTTTAACTAACACTTCGTTCATGAACTCCCTGGCGAGCCTAACTCGATCCGTATTTAAGTGCGTTGTACTTTGTAAATCTGTTTTTGAATTTTTATAATATTGAAATATATCTTTTATATGATAAATATATTTATTTATTTATTTCATATATTAACCTCCTCCGGCCCAAGCTAAAATATGCATTTTTTATTTTCCGCCCAGTGTCCAGCAAAAAGGACAACATATTTTTTGGTCTTGCGGCCCAGAACTTTCGACAAGCTTTTTTTCATGATAAAGTGAAGATAGAATTTTTATATTTTTTTGGGGATATATTGGTGCAATACCTTTACCATTTGGACCACGTTGAATCTGAAATTTTTGGTTCCCTAAAAAGGACATTGGGCTTGTAATGCATAATCAGCTGATTTATGTTTGTGTATTATAATACACATTGGGCTGCTAATGCAATAATTACCAAATTTATTTATCGCTGTAATGAGAGAAATTAGATGGTAAAAATCACTGCATCTTTATTATCATTTAGCTAAATATAATGGCCAATTTATGCATAATCTAGTCGCATTCACTATTTTAGGAACTTGAGAAACAATGAAATTACAAAAAACAGATGAAAAAAAAAGGTTTTAAATATGAATGCTGGGATAATTTTTCTAGGTAGTTTAACAGCAGTTCTGTTGCTATTGATGACAGTCATTTGAAATAAATCGTCATTGATACATTGCTGGAAATAATCAATCCTTTCATATTCTCCTGTATCTGCATTCAAATAAGCAGGTTGTGTTATGGTAGGTACATTCAGCGGAAATTCTTTTTCCATCCAAGTTGGGTTTCCTGGAGCTGCATCGATATTCCTTCTATTCCTTGTTCAGAGTCTTGACTTCCGATCCCACGGCCTCATTCTTGGCCGCGTCCCTGACCGCTATCTCTGCCCCGGTCTTTTCCGCAACCTCGTCTTCTACCCTGGCCCCTTCTTCAACCTCACGTTGTTGCGTTCCTTTGCCTTTGACTTGTGCGGCTCGAAGACTTGAGTTGTCTCTTGGAGGTTACCATCCTAGTATTCAGTTTTGGGCTTGGTTTCTTGATATTGATTTGAATCAATTGATTCTAGATCACTTACCACAAGATATCAATCTTGTAGAACCTCTTCCGGATCACCAATATCCTCATATGTAGGTCCGCAATGTCAGAATTTTCAAGTAATTGTTTAACGGCCGTATCAGTGACCAGTGTAATTAAAAGACATCATACAGTAAGGGTTCAGCCCAATGTCCATTAAAATTGACATGAATTTTTGAAGTATCTGGACTACTCAGCTTTTACAATAATCCCAAAAATAATATTGTCATATACAAAAGACTTCCTTATTTTATGGCTACAAATAAGATTATTTTCCTTTAACAACAAGATTACTAACATAAATCACGATGAAAACTCACATCTCCTCAAGTGGGCGCTCATGATGACACGTGGCGGCGGAATGACGAGACACTATTAATCGGTAGAGAGTATCGCTGCTCGCCTCAATGTCAATATCAATAATCAATAGCAATAAAGTAAACGAAAAACAATATGGCGCGAAATTTAAGTTTCAGACGCGACAAACAAATATGTCTTTTATAAATGACACTGGGAGGAAACTGTATGTTCTTTACGATAATGCTTGGGCTGCAACGCCTAAAATAAATTGTCCTTTGTAAGTAACACTGGGCCGGACGAGGTTAATAAAATGTAATTTTACATGTCAAGTTCAGATTCCAATTATATTTAACATTCCTTTTTAATTTAATTTAATTTCTTAATCATAGTTACACATAGTTAATCATAAGTACATTACTTATGTTGGTTGACTTAATGTTCTAGAAATTCACGCACAGAATAAAGTGCGAGTGAAATCAATTTTGCCTTTAATTTTCTAACAAAGGAAGCAAAGCTGGGACTGTCCTTTATGTCACTTGGTATTTTGTTGTAAATTTTCGGGCCAATTACGTGTAAGCATTGGTTATGTATTTATTCATTATTATATTTTCTTTATAATTTTATTATTTCTTTATTGTTTTACCTTTTTATAATTTTGTCTATCCTCATGCATTGTCTTTTCTTATTAACTCAAAGTTAGCTGGAAGAGATGCCATAAGAGATAAGCTCGCCTTTAAACATTTCTTATGTCATTATTATATAATTGTTGTGTTATTTATGTGCAATAAAGAGCTTACACACATACATGATTCATAGTACCCGGACGAATGTATTAAAAACTTCTCTGGGCTTGTATCCAGAAAAAAGAAAATTTGAGCTTCGTCTATTAGCATCCCTTTTATTCTCGAGGAGTCACACGTTCGCGGGAAGGAGACGGCAGGGAAGAAAGTTTAGATCCGCTGTCGAACTGTTACTTGCGGGCCGGGTACTGAACTGTATTTACTTTCAGGCATAACGTGTACAGAATGGCAAAGTTACACCTCAGTTTGAATCAGCTAGTCTGGAGAATATAAAAAAGATTTTGGAATCCAACATGCACCTGCTGTATATTATGTAACAAATAATACAGCAGATATCTTGTATTGGAAAGTGCTGAGTAATAGAAACCGATCTGTGTACGCAAAACATTTTTATGTTGATTATTTTATGAGTTATTAAACTTTGAATAGTCATTGTTAATACCACTCGCAAAAACACTCCATACAAAATGGACAACAGCTATGACGTCAGAGCGGTCGGTAGACTGTACTAAATGTATGGCGTTTAAACGAAATCTGCAAATAATGTTTTTAGACCAACATGTAGAAATAAAACATGACATAAATTTGATGAGGATTTCCAAAAAACTAAAATCAGAACTGAAAAACAATATTTATTTTTCGCTGATTTTGACCCTTAATAAAAAAAACATGTCAAAATGAGCTCCTTTTTTCTGTAATATGCTTTAGTTTACATTTATTTTCATAATAATCATTTAAACCTTATTTTGGTTTTCATGCAACTTCCCCATTCATCTTTCATTTTCGTCCGACATTTTATTGCAATATTACCTAACGTGCAATAGGCAAAAGGTTGTTATAAAAATGCAATGAGATGGAGAGCGTCGGTGGCCTAATGGCTAAGGATGTTGACTCGTGATCGTGAGGTCCGGGTTCGAATCCAAGCGGTTGCCATGTACCAATGAGTTTTTCTGACTTATGTACAAAGCCTGCAAATTGTGGTAACCTATTCTCTTACGGTGAGGGAAAACATCGTGAGGAAACCTGCACATTTGGGTAACTAAATGTGTAACCATGATCCAATTGGTCAGGTTCCCCTGTCACGGGTTACGGAGGTCAGACGGCACTCGCTCCACTGTAATAAAGCGACCTGCCGAATCCGGGATCATGGTCAAAGCGTACCCCGTAGCGAAAGCGTAGACGGGAAAAAGCGCTAGGAAGAAGAAGTTGTTATAAAAATGCGATTACAAAAAAAAAAACTTATTATGATTTAACTTAATTACTATCGAGATTTAATTAATTTTATTTAGTATTATTCCGATGTATTAGTTTATTATGTTATTAGAAACCTATCATAAGAAAAGCGGACATTATTGTAGAAATGGGACAAAAAGTTCATTATCATTTTCTTAGAAGTTATCCAATAAATTATGGACTTCTCCGTAATTTACGAACATACAGCTTTCTTTTATATATTATTTCTTAATCGTGTCGTAATATGAATAATAATGGTCAAAAAAAACTCTTAGTAGGTCGGTTATCGTCTCGACTCATAAAAATTATTAATCGCCAAGAAATTACGATTGTTGCCCCGGGCAATAAGAAGAAGATTAATCTGTATACTGTATTAAATAAATAAAACAAGGCTAATAAAAAAAACATACCATTCAAGTGCGACTCTGACTCGCGCGCCGAGGGTCCAGTACTTACCTATGATAAACAAACAGACAGTACCTTGTAGGTACGGCACCCTAAAAATGAAACAAATAATAGCTTTTAACAACGGGGTAACCATTTATTCACAACCTACCTATTAAATAATACACAAATAAGTTTCCCAAGCTCCTATCTCGGTGCAATCGTAGAGTATGATACGACATTGCAATAGCAGTTTATGCAACGGTTGCATAATGATAGGCCTTAAAACACTAGTGCGGTTTTATGAAATGAGCTTTTAGCGAGTTTCATAATAAGATCGCACGTGTGTTTTAAGGCCAAATTATGCAGAGTTGCATACATAACTTTATCTACACACATATTATAAATCCTCCATTATGGGTTCAGAAACAATATTTTCTGGCAAAAAGTTATTTGTCGCAATTGTGGCTGCATATTTCTGATATCCGGCGCATTTTCACATCACACACACTCCGAGAAGACTACTATTCATATTTTCAACTAAAATGTAAATTACAAACAACTTTTTCTATTCAATTCAACAACAATTCTATTTTCGTTCAGCAAAACACCAACATAATGGCGGCAATTCGATCCTCCGTCAAGACCATTTTTTTTTTTAAATCATAGACAAACGAATGAAGTATCTATCCTCATGTCACTCGAGATCAAATGTTGTGCAGTTTATATTTAAAAAACATACTGAATTGACGTTTCGTATCAATAACTGTTTTAATATCTATGGATACTAGAATAGAGACCCACTTGAGTTTTGACAGCTGTTCCAAATTTAATCTCATTTCTATACTAAAATCGATACGGAAATAACATTGCAGCACTCGTTTTACCTAATTCGTTGTCAAAATGGTGGTCATTTCCTACGGTTTTTGATTACACTATGGAGGTTTTATGATATGGGTGTAGATAAATGTTATTCCGTTTAACAATTTTTCAAACTAAATATCAGGACTATCAGTGTATTAATCGTTATGAGAAACTTTTATACGACAAAATGTATGTATGCGAAGATAGAATAGGACAACAATAAATATTTATGTCCTAATACTCGTAGATACTTAGTCATTTCAATGAAAACTAAATAACCTCTTTTAATAGAAGTTAGTTACTAGTATCATGAATACGAAGTTATCTGACTATCTGTATGTCTGTTAATCTTTCAGAGATAGCTTGAGTCTCAGGGAAGGACAAGGGTTACGCTTTTTTAACCTTTTGGCCGCCGTTTTCAAACTATGCAGGACAGGACGAAAGTTGAAATTCGTGTTATAATACTTCTGACATACTTGGCGGCCAAAAGGTTAAAGAAAATCTACCCCTACTGAGATGAAATAGAGGTTTGAAAATGTATTTACGGAAAGTTTGTTTGTTGATGTGGAAACCCGTTGATGCCTTTTTATGTAACTGCGCGACTAATGCGCGATATAAAATTTGGTATGGCGGTAGTTTGAGCCCTGGGAAAAGAAATAGGGTACTCCAAGAAACTTTTAATCCAAGAAAACCTTTAAAAGGATGATATAGCCTCCTTAGGCCCACGGTCCTACCTATAGTACCAATTAACTTTGTCATTAAGACCAAGATCCTTCAATAGTTGTGTAGTTATAGCGTTCCACGGTCCCACCAGTAGGACTTATTGAAAAACCCAACCGTTCTGTTTTCAAACGCGGTAATATCCGATATATCCGAATTTCTTAACAAGTATCTGGGTTTTAAACTAGTAATACTTCTGCAATCAAAACTTTATTGTCCAAAAAGGTAACATAACATGATACATTTTGAATGTATAATAATAGTTTTAAAAAATCCCTAAGTACTTGGGTGTGAATGAGTATGAAAATTAAAATGAAAATGAAATAATTTTTTTTTGCACGTAGGCCAGACGGGCTCTTTCACATGTCTGAATCTACCAGCGATTCAAAAGATGACATGCGCTGAGAAGAAACGCCGCAACAAACTCAGCAGTAAGTCTTTTTTCAACTTTAAAATTACATTTTTACTAATATAAAAAATTAGTCCTACTGGTAGGACCATGGATTGCAGTGACTATGAGCTGTGTTTTTGTTTTTTGGAGTTTGAACAGGAGTTTGAAAAACGTTAGTAACATGAAAACTCGCTGTATTTTAAAAATACGTTTCCACGCAGACGAAGTCGCGAGTAGAAGCTAGTCACTTACTCTAATCTAAATTGCTTCTCTGCAGTTTAGAGTTAATTTGAACTTACAATATTTCAATGATTCATTTCGTCGTGATCACGGAACAACTAGAGTCTGCGGGTACCCTATCCCTAAAGTCAAAGATTGTGCTGGTCTCCCTGGAGTGTATAAGCATTGACGCACGATCGCTCTCAGTCAATAGGTGAAATTAATTATTCCCTTTAACATATTGATACGTATCTGTTGGGATAACTAACACTGTTTGTCAATGTCACCGAGGGAATACTGTATTTGGCATGAATGGGAACAAGTGTTGTCCAAACCAGTACGCTAGTGAGGCGTCGTTCATGATATCCTTACAAAACGTGAGCTATATGCGCAATTAGAGTTACTTATTTATTTATTTAAGGGACCATTCAGATCGTAACATGACAGTATAATTAATAATCTGTCGTGGTAGAGCCAAACAGTAATCCTCACTAGATGATTACTGTTCGAATGGGCCGGCTCGACCGGGGTAGTACCACACTCTCACAGAATATCGGCGTAAAGTAATAGCTTGCTATTGCGTTTCGTACGGTGAGTGACGAGATCCGGAGGCCTATTCCTTCATCCCCATCCCATCCCCATTCCCCATCCTCCCTAGACTGGCAACGCATTGGCAGCACCTCTGGTGTTGCAGATGTCCATGGGCGGCGGTGACCACTTTCCATCAGGTGGGCCGTCAGCTCGTTTGTTAGTCAATTGACATAAAAAAAAAACATAGCACTTACACGATTTGATTCTCACAAGGTGGACTGACAACATGGTAAAAATTGCGAGAATCGGTCGTTGTGGCGATCATTGTGGGAGGCCTATGTCCAGCAGTGCACATCTTTCGGCTGAAATGATGATGAACATCACATAGATTCTTATAAGCTTACAATTACTCTAACTTAAGAAAACTAGCTACTAACTATACTTACTTTTCATGCATTCCATCCTCTAATACTCTTTTCCAATCAGTCTCGCTATCCCTGTCGCAAACAGATCACTAGAGTGATGCTGCGAGCAAAGAGTTGAAGAGTGTTGCGCGGGGGATGGCAGAATGTCGGTGCACAGCACAGAACTATATCGAGATAGAAGGAAAAAGTGTATGTTCCCGCGTGCCAAAAAGATGTAGTGAGATCATCTTTGTGTGTAACAACGGCGGCGGCGCGGCGCGGAATGGTGGGAGTGGCGGTGCCTAGACTCGGTTTGCCGCGTGCTAATCGATGCTTTTGAATCGTTTTCGCGCGACTTATGCTTCCCGTCACTAAATTACACTCGTGATATCAAAGTAACTACGCAAAAATGTTACACGCTCAGTTTCCATACAAATCGACAAACTCTTTCATTCTATCTTAATATAGTTATGTGATGCACGCACATAACAAAAGACGGTATGGCTCTTTAGGTGCGTTAAGTTTTAAGAGAAAACTCACAGTTTAAGCCGTATCAAAAAGAGCGTTAGTTCAATAATCGGCGCTATTTTACAAACCATGTGAATCTTAACAGCATATACATATATGCATTTGCGAAACCAATGAATATATACTAACATACCAAGTTAAAAAGCGACACTCTTCACTCCCCAGTTTCTTGTTCCCCGCGGGTTAAGAATAGGTTTAATTGTACGAACTTCAGGCTTGCCACTCGTCTTGCGTATACCGATGACACAATTAACTTGAGCATCAGTGTACTGCTTATAGCGCTGTCTCGTTTTTTGATTATTGTTGTCCCTTTCCAGCGTTGCAGCGTTGGCCAGGCCACCTTACAGAAATTTACGAATGCGTGCTTGCATGTAAATCGTAAACAACATTCTACCGAGAACGGCGTTTTACGAGACCGCCTGCGAAGTAATTCAACGGTGTAGGTCCGCGTAGGGACTATTTTCCATGGGGACCCGTTTCCGAATGACCAAAGGCCGACCAAAGTATGTTGTGATACCAGTAAGTATACAGGGTGTCTCATTTAAATCGGTCAGTATGGGAAGGTCTGAAACTATAAGACATACGAAGATCTGTTTTTAGGAACCATGTCATCGATTTTAATGGGAAGAAAAACTGCATTCATACATTGTTCATTTTATAGACATCATGTTTCATAGAGCCATTTACTGTTTAAGACCTACACGATCGGTATCTGGATAGAAATAGTGTAAGTTTATTTTTTTTCAAAACTACTGGATTCAATTCCCGAGCTGAGTAGTTTTTCAGGTGTATGAATGCGGTTTTTCTTTTTATTAAAATCGATGACATGGTTCCTAAGAACAGATCTTCGTATGTCTTAAAGTTTCAAACTTTTCCATACTGACCAATTTAAATGAGACACCCTGTATAAGCAAACATGACTGCTTCCTCAGTTTTTACCCAACAGTAGAATCACGGAAGGGCCCACAGGGTAATCTTCTTGTGACTTGTGTTTTTGAAAGGATATTTTCGAGGAATAACGATTATTTTCATGTAAAAATCTCTCAGTATTAAGACGCTGACAAGAGCCATTGACCTTGAGTGATCGGTCACTGTCTGTTTGCACTGGAGTGAACGAAAAGCACTGTGCGGTTATTTGTATGCGGAAAATCAAAAATGGATGAATTATATAAGTAGACACACTACACGTAAAATATAAATAAGTTAAATTTTAAATATGGGCGTGATATAATAGTGGTATTAATATAGACACATAAGTTAAAAATTAAACCGGCCAAGTGCGAGTCGGAATCGTACACCAAGGGTTCCGTACCATTATCTATCGGCAAAAAAATCTTGTCTGTTGTATGGGAGCCACCTTAAATATTTATTTTATTCTCTTTTTTAGTATTTGTTGTTGTAGCGGCAACAGAAATACCATCATCTGAAAATTTCATCTGTCTAAATGACGGTTCATGAGATACAGCCTGGTGACAGATGGACAGATAGACGCCCGGACTAAACTTCATTCCAAATAATAGATTTTATAAAATGAATGCGTGAAACAAAATATGAAATGAATAACTTTTGGACTCAAAGTTTACGGATTTTATTTCATTTAAGAATAACGGTAGCGAGCAAGTTGAATAGCTTATGCTTACACTTAATGATGTTTGCACGTCTGAGGGGCTTATAACACAGCTTAAAATTAAAAATTATAATAAAGATAGCCCTAATGTTTCACATGGTCTCACCCTACAACCAGGTGCCCATTGCATAACTACTTGTACCTTTTAATACAAGCGGAAGCCTTTTTTCAAATTATTTTACAAGAAAGACACTTCCGTCTGTATTAAAAGTTACAAGTAATTTTGCAATGGGCCCCTGTAGTTGAGTGTCATACTTACTAAGTGAAACAAATGTCATCTGTCAAAGTTAATAATTTTAGATGTCAATTCAACGCCTCTATTCAGGAACATCCAAGCGATATTGTTGCGGCTTGCTTGCGAGATTCGCATCCCACTCTTACCCATTACGCAGCGTGCGGAAGAGTGGGATGAGAACCTCGCTAGCGTGTCACTACAATATCGCTTGGACGTTCCCGAATAGAGGTCCAGTTTAATTGCAGCAATGGCGTCCCTTTTTAAGGAAATAAATCAGGGTAAATGTGAAATCTATAAAAACTGGATCTCTTAATTCCAATATTGTTAACTGGGTGAGATGTATCTAATAATCTTTGCGTTACGTTTTCAAAGTCACCGGGTTTTTAACCTTGTAAAATACAAAGTTATTGCAATCAGCGCCTCTATTCGGGAACGCTAAGTGATTCTGTAGCGACTCGTGAGCGAGATTTCTCATCCCACTCTTTCGCATTACGCTTCGTGCGGAAGAGTGGGATGAGAAATCTCGCTCACGAGTCGCTACAGAATCACTTAGCGTTCCCGAATAGAGGCGCAGGTCTCGAAAAAACTTTTTTTTATTTGACAACCTTGTTTAGTATTATTTTACTAAATACCGTAGCTGTTTTAAGCTGTGTCTAAGTCGCCGTAACAAGCATGTCAGCGAAATGAGGGACGCGTAACGAAGAGCCCCGACTTGATGACTATATGAAAATCTCCTGGAACGGTTTAGATTCCAGCGCCTCTATTTGGGAACGCTAAGTGATTCTGTAGCGATTCGTGAGCGAGATTTCTCATCTCGCTCTTACGCATTACGCGTCGTGCGGAAGAATGGGATGAGAAATCTCGCTTAAGAGTCGCTACAACATCACTTAGCGTTCCCGAATAGAGGCGCAGGATTTTACTACAAATTGTAATTTGATAATAATTATTAACGATCTTTATTTTACTAAGTTTACATTGAGAAGAAAGTGACAAAAATAACGGGGTATTCCCACCTGTCACCACCACTTTGTTACCAGCAGTAGCTACTGGGTTTTTTGCCTACCTTTCACTACCTTTACCTTTCTATTCCCAGTGGTTACACTGGGAATCAAAATCCCTGGTAGTTGGTAGTTAAATTAATTGGTGGTAACGGGCGGGAAAAAATACCAGTATACCAAAATACATTCTGTTAATTATTATTTTTTTTACCAAGAAAAATATTATATTTAAAATATAACAAAAAAACGGTGGATCGACGTTAAGTACAGCGGAGATCCTATGGCCGCAGGATCTCCCTTCCAGCTCCATCATCTGACTGTACATAATGTATGCAAATTTTCAGCTCAATTAAACACCGAGAGGTTAACTGACTTCCTAAATGTGTTTACATACTAAATTGGTTAACATTCGAGTTAAACTAATACAATGCTTAAAAGTTTCTAGTTAATAATTTTACAACACATTTTTATTTTTCAATGAAAATGGTAGTATGGTTGACGAAATATAATTTGCACCGATTCGTCTTCTAAAAGTAAGTCAAAAGAGGACGCGCAAATTATGTTTCATCAACTATAACCACTGGGACTTTTGTAGACCTGTTACCAATGGTAACTAATGGGAATACATTCCTAGTAGTTACCAACAATTTATTTTAGAGGTAGAGGTACTACTAGGAATGGTTAATCTCAGTAGTTACCACTTGTAGCAGATGGGAAAACTGATAACAAAGTGGTGGTAACAGGTGGGAATAGCCCACTAAAACAACATTACGGAACCAGAGTAGATAACGATGAGCTTCTGAATCATTTAGACCAAAGTCTAATTATAGAGGCTCTATAGGCTAACCAGGCGGTTGAAGGCTTAAAGAAATTCTAATTATTATTATGGTAATAATTTTAGCAAATCTATCTTTACACCTAGTTAAATTAGCCATATATTAACATAAAAAATTGAATGCATGTCTTGTCCAAAATAACGTATTCTACTAAGATGGCGATATAAGTAAGAATGCATGACTTGTCCAAAATAACGTATCCAGTCAAGATGGCGATACAAGTACCTCAACTAAGATTGATAAACCGAATATATAACAAGGGCGTCTAGACGTCACATAGTTCTTCATTATCATAAATCTAACTGACACACGAATAGACATGAATTTTGGCCCATTTTACAGTAAATAAGATATATCGCCAACCATAATCACTAGGCCGCTGTTACTGACGCATTGGCAAAATGTACGAGTATGTAGTACTATCTCGGTCACTTATTAAATATCACAAGAAAATAGATAAAAAGTCTGTGCGTCATAATTATTGCTAGAAGCAATTTTTTTTTTTAGCAGCCACCTCTGATCTATTATCTACCGAGCGAGCGACGCGTCTCCGTTTTAGCTTCGGCAAAAATGCTTTCTTATGTCCGTCCGGCGGCTGTCTGTCCAGCGGATTTCCATTTTTTCTCATATTTGTAGACAATATAGAGTGCCGGAGCTCTATAGGTGTTATCTACAAGATAAGTGTGTTAAGAAGCTAAAAAACACTATTCTGGGTTAAATTTATTCGAGCTCGGAACAAAGCTTTGTTCGCGAGTGTATGTGTATGCGCATGCGAGTGTGTGTGCGTGCGTAATTGCGTGCGGGCGTGCATGTGTGTGTAAGCATTTGTCTGTGTGCGTGTCTTTATGTTTGTTACCACTACGCTCCGTATCGGCTGAACGGAGTTTCATGAAACTATGTTCATAGTTTCTTTAGATCCTAAAATAGGGTAATTTTATCCCGGAAAATTCGAAACGTCCCGATAGAATAAATAAAGTCGCGGGCAGCTATTTATAAATAAAAGAGCTTACTAGCTGAAGGTAATTTAAATCTTTATTATAATACAAGTTTCCAACGTCAAAACACAACTTGTGATCCACGCTTAAGTAAAAAAAACAAGAAGCGTCACAAGCTAAACGCGTTGTGGTTGAAAAATTGCGTTCGTGGCACAAAGAGTTATTTGATACTTTGCTCGGATTTCTCTGCAACAAACTGGAAAATACTCGCATTGTGACAGTTTGCATATTTTTTCTTTAAAAGTAGAGGAATAACGGTAATGAGACTGGTGGATTTCTTATTTGATAACACGGAACCACAAGTATCACGGGACTCGAAATAAGGAATACAATAACCCAAATATACATAAGGCATAATTAGAATTTTAATAGTTTCGTAAATAAGTCGTCCCCATCATTGTAAGTATTAGAGGAATATAAGAGGATACTTTTCCTTAAAAAAATGCTCGTTATAAATATCAAACTCAGTAACGCACATGAGCTCCTGAAATGTCAGAGGGACAAAATTTGAGTAATTAAGTATACTAGAGTGGACGCCTCAACTTGATTTTTTGTAAAGCCTGTTGAGGCCAAATGGCACAAATGCCTATAAGAAAACGATCACCGCTGGACGCGATGCGCACGCCCGCTCCGTCATCAAGTGCTCGCTGTCATTTTGTTTGAGATGTCTGCGCCTGTATTCGGGAACGCTAAGTGATTCTGTAGCGATTCGTGAGTAAGATTTCGCATCTCGCTCTTACTCATTATGCGTCGTGCGGAAGAGTGAGATGAAAAATCTCGCTTACGAGTCGCTACAGAATCACTTAGCGTTCCCGAATAGAGGCGCTGTTCTAGTGTAACGTTACACTTCAACGGGTGCGAACTGGGATTTGAACCCGCTCGAGAGGCTCTAAATAAGTTATCAAAATAAATATGCCAACCACAGAACTATATCGAGATAGAAAGAATATTTCTGTTGTGTGCACCTCGCGTGGCCGAAAAGAAGTGCTGAGAACCTCTTTGTGTCGAACAACGGTGGCGGTGCCAAGATTAGGTTTACCGCTTGCTAATCGATGCTTTTGAATCGATTTCTCGCGGCTTGTTTCCCATCACTTAATTACACTCGTGACGTCAAAATACCTACGCAATAAAGTTACACGCTCAGTTTCCATACAAATCGACGAACTTTTTCTGTTTATCTCGATATAGTTCTGTGATGCCAACTTACATAACAATAAATCATGTAACCAAAACAAAACCCTCTAGCTATAATTTCTAGATTCGCAAAATTTCCTCATCACAAACTTTTAATTTGAAATTCGTTATTAATCAAGAACTTTTGTTAATAAAAGGAAGCAAACAACCAATCTTACTTTAATTAAATAGTAAGCAACATTACTGTTGGAATCTTCAGACGTGGGAAGATGTTGGGAAGGGATTCCATCGAAGTTTCCGTGTGTCTAAACTTAGTTCCCAATATACTTCGGGAAATACTTACCAACATCCTGTTTGGAGTTTTACTTGAAGTAAGATACAGTGGGATTGAGAGGTTGCTGCAAAAACGTTTGGAAGCGAGCATGCGGTTCGAAAGACTATCAAACTATATGAAATTTTAATAAATCTTAATCAAATGGTTTTAATGTAGATGTTATTATATTCAACATCATCCTGGCCAGCAAAAAGAAGCGTCAGAGGAAAGGAATGCATGAAAAGCTTTAGAGAAAGCATCTGTCCGAAGAATTTGAAGATAAATACGATGAAGATGAAGTGGATAAGAACCACAAACAGTCAGTTGTAGGTACTAGAATTGACAATTTCAAAATTAATTTAAATTTGACCATCGAAAATCTTCCGTTTTTAATACTGCTTAACAGAATATGCATCGTTCAAGTTTCATTTTTGCACCTTCATTGTAGCGCCAACAAAGTTCCAATACTTTCTTCCTAAGTTGCGTCGCCATGTCTTAAACTGTCCTTGTTTTTGTTCAAGGTGACAACGTGTGAGTTAAAGTCTTTCGTCTTATCTCCATTCTTTCTCTTTTCATTTTTTGTTTGGTGCTTTGCGTTGTTTGTAACTAAATCAAGTCAAACGAAATGTTCTTTCAATGAAATATATTTTTTCTTTTTTCCAAAAGTAATCACTACACAAATCATCATCATCATTGGTCTATAAATGTCCCTCCCTCTGCGGGGCAGTAAACTAAATCGAAATACAGTTTAACTAAATCTAAAAACCGGTCAAGTGCGAGTCACCAAGGGTTCCGTACTACGCCAATCAATCAATAATAGACTTTGTTATTAATGATATAGGAACTTTGACAGTTGCAACTAAGTTGGCAAATTGTTAAGATGCAGCGATAATTTTCTGTTTTGTCTTCAATATATTTTTCACATTCTACAACAGAATACCATTGAATTGATATTTGATGTTAACGGAGTATAAACTAAAATCAGGCCAAAGATAGCTGAAACTCAAGCTTTTATGGAAAGACGGAATAAAATTGGTGTAAAATCAGTAAATTTTTAGGTATGGGAAGCTTCGCCGACTTAAAAATTTTCATATTTTTATTATTTGCTGGCTATTTATGCTATAACAACACATGTTGTGTGAAAATTCCAAACTTCTAGCTCTTACCATTGCTGAGCTAGAGGCCTCTGACAAACGGACGGACGGACGTTGTAGGCTCAGTAATAGGGTCCGGTTGATTCCTTCGGGTACGGGAACCTAAAAACGGCATTGCCGCATTGCGGCATTGTGCCGAAGATGATCGTAGCGTTTCCTCGCTGGATTGCTAAACTAATTCATTGAGCGAGGAAACTGCCAGCTCTTTGGTCTCCTGTGACGTCTATATGCCTGATCACAATATCTTTTAAGAGGCTTAGTGCGCTGGGGCCCCACGGACCAAAAGTCTCGATGCCGAAATTATAATGGACGCTGAGAGCACTATTCTCAGCACTACTCACCTTTATGGCCTGGCCACATGACCATGGTACGGCGCCGTGCCGTGAAAAATTCCGTTGCACGTCACTTTTATATGTATAGAAATAAGGGCGACACGCAACGGTTTTTGTACAGCACGACTCCTTACCGTGGTAATGTGGCCAGGCCCGGTCTTCTGCTGTTTCAGCCACCGCTTCAGCCCTGATAGACCTTCGGTGGAGATGCGACGGGGCTAGTGTGTCTACAAACAGATACACGAAAAATTAATGCATTTAAAACCCTTATGATACGAGTCTATGTCAATAGAAACGTCTTTGCAACTAAAGTGACTCAAAAGTAAATAACTCGCAAAGAAGCATCCTTAAGCATACATCGCATAATCACATAATATTCTCTCACAAAGTTATCCCGGAGCGCAGACCAAAGAACAGGGAAATGATATATGGTGGAACTTTTATAAAACACATCAGCCTGATATAAAACTGGAATATTCTTTCTTCCGTACTCCTCCAAGTTTTTGCATGTATCCTTGTTTGGAATTTCATCCGCCTGTGTTTTGCTTTAAATATTTATGAGACCGTTTGATTTTGTTTCTTAAGTCGAAGATAAAATTATGATGACGTACGCCTTTATTTGACTTTATAAGCCGGCCTTTGATGTTTTATTCTTTTTTAAGTCTCAAATAACTAGCGACGCCCATCTTAGTCTGTCAGGCGGTGTTTTGCGATGTTATTGTGCGTTTATTTGTATAGAAAATTAGGTTACCTTATAAAACAGTAAATTTGTAGTACAGGTCAATTATGAAAACTCCCAAAATGTAACACGCGATCGCCTTGCTGTCATATTAAAGAGCTACTATTAATAGTAAAATTATTTGCGATATTTTGCGTAAGTGAATGCGATTGCCCAGTGTTGATTAGGGACTTATTTCATAGATGTATGCAGCATTCCTATTCATCCATCATCATCAGCCATTTATAATAGACTGGAACCATTGACCCGGTGTCGACATAAAATATTTGTTTAGGTACTCGTAAAATATCGATATGAAATAAACGTCCGGTTTTTACCAATAACGAATTGTTTCAATACCGGTAATAAATAAGCGATGAAAAATATGAGTAGTCTGCTTGTTTTATTTAACAGTCAATATAATTACTTTGGGATGTATATATAACCTACTAGGACTTTTTTAATTTGTGTAATTTGTGCAATAATGTTATAATTAAAAATACCATGTTGTTGAGATGAAACATTATCTATATATTTATTACATGAAAGATATCGATTATTAATTGTTTTATCATGATCTTCCTAACGCTTTTTCCCGTCTCTAATTCGGGATACGGTTTGACCATGATCCCAGATTCGGCAGGTATTACAGTAGAGCGACTGCCATCTGACCTCCATAACCCTTGTGACAGGAGAACTAATGGCATCATGGTTACACATTTAGTTACCTAAATGTGTAGGTTTTCTCATGATGTTTTCCCTCACCGTAAGAGCAGCGGTTACCGCAATTCAAAGGTTGATAATGTATAAGTTAGAAAAACTCATTGGTGCATGGCAATGGCTTGGATTCGAACTCGAACCTCAAGATCATGAGTCGACATCCTTAGTTCATTCATTCATTTAACATTTTGATTATTTTTTATGAATATTTTAAGTGTTCTTATACTCACTTTATTGCCTAACTAAATCCCGATATCTAAAGCAATATTAGCTCCAAACTCCTAACACGAGATTAGAATGCTAAGCATCTACGTGAGGTGTTCACAAATGTCCAAAATGACTAGGCACCTGAGTTGCATTAAGTTGTATACAACCCAGGGATACTCGTTTGCTGGTGACAACCATTTACCATCGGTGTGAATGCGATTGGTGATTCTAAAAGACATGAAGTAGTTCGCCGCTTGCTTGAAGATAAATAGTACCTACGATAGGTGATAATGTGTTGTCACCTATAACTCATAAACCAGTTGAGCCTACTTACTCGTTTTCCTTTCAAATAAGCTTTCGGGTCCTGTCCAACATGGTGGACTATCTGTATGGGCGATGGGCTGATTACCTGTCACCATACGGTTCATCATACCATCTTAGGACTAATTAATCGAACGTGGCCACAAGTACTCTTGTGGCTCTGCCCACCCCAATAGGGATTTCGGGCGTGATAATATGTATGTATGTATGTATGTAAGCTTACATTAGGATTTTTTCAGATTTTTACTTTTTATTATTATCGCTGTAGGGGGAGGGGACACGTAACTCCAACAGAAATGACAACTTTAGAGCTTAATATTTCCTAAAAGAGTCTTAAGTTTTCAAAGAGCTATCCAACAACATCCCATTCGAGGTTGTAAAATGAAAAACATTTTTTTACTCTTGCTTTCCATGTATTGGGGCTAGCGTAAAAATGTTTCCCGGTTTTATTCTTTATCTTTGTGCGCGCAGAAGACGCAGCGTGGACAGACCACCTGACGGTGAACTGAAGATTGAAAGACTCTATTGAATGCGAGGAACGCATAATAGGTCGTCGCGATCACTGTGGAGGCCTATGTCCAGCGGTGAACGTCTTTCGGCTGAAATGATGATGATGAATTATAAAATATTGATTTCTGGCATCTATACATAATATAATAAAATCCTAAAGTAGAAAAAGTCTGTTTGAAGATAATAATGAGAAAATTCTATGAATGGGCTTCCGAATGAGCAACACAACACCATCCCAATGGTTTTTGAATTTCATGTTTGTCTGATTGTATGCGTACGATAAAAATTAAAACTACTGGGTGGATTTCAATGCGGTTTTCGATATTATATTAAGGTAAACTTTAGGTAGGACATAGGCTATAGACACCTTTGGAAAAAAAACTAAAAGGAAGCAAAAAAGGGGGTTGAAGTTATTACCCATGGGAAAATCTAATTCGATGAGTTTATCAACTTGAAACTTGTTATAATTAATTACTCTTCAAAACAAATAATTAGGTATACGTTAGAGAAATGAATTAAACTACCCCTAAAATGGGATGCCTTGAGGCGTTCAAATTTGGTTGGGAAGATCCGATTGCATAGGTTTATCAACTTGAAGCTTGGTATAAATGCAGTTCAAAATAAACAATTAGGTAGGCGATTGAGAAAAAAACGTAATTACTCCTAAAAAGGGATGCTTAAGGGTATTGATTTTTGTATTGGAAAAACTGATTCCATTTGTTTATCAACTTGAAACTTTGTATAAAAGCACCACAAAACAAATGATTAGGTTAGGTTAGGTTAGTGTATAGAAAGTTTGTATGGGAATAACTGATTCCATGCTGATGTTGAAATCTACTTAAAAAACCGGTCAAGTGCGAGCCTGACTCGCGCGCCGAGGGTTCCGCAATTACGTATGAAAAAGAAACAGTACCTTGTAAGTACGGAACCATAAAAAAGAAAAAAAAAATAGCTTTTAACAACGCGGTAACCATTTACAACCTACCTATGAAATAACCCACAAAAAATAACTTTCGCAAGTTCCTATCTCCGTTCAATCGTAGAGTGTGATACGACTTTGCAAAGGTTATTCCGTTTAACCCTCTACTCCATTTTACTCCTCTGCTGCACTGGGAGTGAAGAAATAGCATAGAATGCGGGCAGATGCTTATCATCCTGGCATGTCGTAAAAGTTGACTAAGGGACGGGTCTTCTCAACATGGTGGATTATCTGTATGGGCGATGGGCTGATCACCTGTCACCATATGGTTCATCATACCATCTTAGGACTAATTAATCAAACGTGGCCATAAGTAGTCTTGTGGCTCTGCCCACCCCATTAGGGATTTCGGGCGTGATTCTATGTATGTATGTATTCCGTTTAACTTTTTTTTATGTGATGTAATTACAAATTCACGGTTTTCGGACTTTTTCCTTTACTTGTGCTGTAAGACACTGCTTCTTGCCAAATTTCATGATTCTAGGTCAACGAGAAGTACCCTTTACTTAATACTTGAAAGTATCAAAATATGAGACATAAACGGCCATATCTTTTGATTGCGGTGACTTAGAAGGTTGATTTTTTCATAGCTTCAAGAGATTGCAGACCTGAGTATTTGACATTAATTTCAACTTTATACTTCCACGCGTTCCTGAGAAAAAGGTCTTGACAGACAGACAGACAGACAGACGGACAACCGAGTGATCCTATAAGGGTTCCTTTTTTCCTTTTGAGGTAGGGAGCCCTAATTAGTACAAGTACTCTTCAAAATAAACAATCTTAGTTCATACTAATTCTACTAATCTTATACCTGCAAACGTGTGTTAGTGTGTGTGTGTGTGTGTGTGTGCCCGTGCGTGTATCTGTATTTGTTACCATTCAGCTCCATATGGCTAAACGGATTTTCATGAAACGTCGTATATAGTTAGACCTTAGCTCCAATTATGAGTGAGTTGCCTACAAAGCAAGATGCCCTACAGGCAAGATGTCTGAGTAGCAAGATGCCTCAGAAGCAAGATGGCTAAAAAGCAAGATGCCTAACAAGCTGGACCTCTCAAAGGCAAGATGTCTCAGAAGCAAGATAGCCAAAAAGCAGGACCTTGACCCCGTATATTTGTTTCTATCTTTATTTTATTTGTTAAGTTTACCTACAGTCAAAACCATTTTAGGTGTCTTCTTTTGCAGGCTTTTAATAACCAAGCAATTTGTCTTCAAGACATTCAACCACTTAGACATTTTGCTTAGTAGTCGTTTTAGAAAGTAGGCCATTTGCCTAGACGGCATTTAATCACTTAGACATTTTGCTCTGTAGGCATAATACTTAGGCATCTTGCTTTGTAGGCAACTCGCTCATAACCCTCTTAGCTCCTGCTCTCCCATTATGAGCATCTCATTATCTAGACTATAACTTTTCAAAATACCTGTTTACGACAGAAACTTATTAAACTGAATAACCTTAACTTACTCCTGTGTTTACCCAACACTATTAACAATAATCATGTACAACATCACAAGGTACAGTCAAACAATCAAGTTTGTCCTTACGCTTCAGTGAATCGTACCTCGGAGTTCGCCAAAATCTATTACGTGTACACACGAAGTGCTCTAAATGTGTCTGCTCTAAGAGGTATATAAACATACCTGTACGTACATAATTATTGAGTTTCGGTTTGGAACTAGTGTTTGTCGAGAATTAGTTAACAATTCATGATTTTAACTTGGAATTAGTTGAGTTCGTGGATCCCGGGAAACGTTGATCATGTTGCTATCTTGGCTTTAGTTTATTTCGTTTGATGAAGATAATTATATGGTTTGCTGCTAGATTGGGTATGTTTGTAATTAGATAATTTTACGGTTTACTATATGAACGTGTGACGGAGTATACTATATACTATTAGGGTAAAAATCACATTTAAATTCAGTAATGTCCTGTTCCCGAAAGTTAAGGACCCTGAGGCTTAATTTTTTTGTTTGGTCTATATCCGCATGGTGGGGTGTCAGGCATAGTTTTGGCTTGTATGAAGAAAACGAGAATCGAACCATTGATTTTCTTTGACTTACCCATTAACAATATTTTGGAGATTTATTAGTATTCATTGATTTTTGTTTCGGTAGATTTTTAATAGGCATCCTGTTTGCATCAGAAATTTCTAGAAATCAATTAATTAGTTGTCTTTTGACCACCATTTTTATTTTGCTACCTAAATACAATAGGTACGGTGCAATAGTTGTGGTACGTCGTTAAATGCGACAGAGTAGCAAGGAGCATTATTAAATATGTAGAATGTATGTCATGTGAAAGACTAAGCTTCGTCTTATTAAGCGTCTTTGGAGATAAAATTCCTAAGCATGACTTCGAAAATAAGCATAAAAATACTCTTAAATTGAGTTACATTTATTATCTATCATTTTGAATGTTAAAGTATCTTAATATAGGCCATTCAGTAACGGCTGCCATTTCGGAATCTTGAAAATTTTCCCTAAACGAAGCAATTTAGACTCTTTGTCGTTGATATAGGATGTAATTTAGAAAATGTTACTTTCAAGGGGAGGGAGGAAACGATTATGTAAATAATTCTGTAATGGCATCATCATGGGTTACGTCGTTGTACTCAGATTGAAAACAATAAGATCTTGGAGAAGATATTACCTTCAGTGATAAAATACCAAATAATTAAGATCAAGACACTACTAATTATCTCTCGAATAAATTTGTATTTCATTGAAGACATCCAAAGATTCAATGGTGGAATTGCTCAAGTGTTGACATACACAACTTATTGCTTTCTCGTTCGCGTTCACTGAAAATCAGTGTTGAGGCTCGCCGCCATAGTATAAAGAGGGAGGAAGTAAGTTATCTTCATACAAACGCACCGCGCGCGCGCGCCAAAGTCTCTATGCGTCGCCGCACGCACACTTAAACAAAATCTCGACCCATTTAGTACCGGGTTGGCACACACATACAAGCCGCGCGCGGTGCGTTGTATGACGATAACCTATTTCCCGCCTCTTTATACTATGTTGCCGCGGCATAACGCTAACTGGCATCCTTTTACCGTCCGGCACACTTGCTATCAATTATGTTTATTCTTTCTTTGAATTTTTTTGTAATCTGTGTGTCGAATGTGTGTTGTATAAATGAATTATTATGTTTTTTTTTTCACGAAACTATGGGAGCCCCGGAATTTTGGAAGACATGGGGCTGAAGCCAACACGCAGAGGTCCTTAACACAGTTTTAATTTGAATGTGATGTGACACCATCCCGCGATTATCCCTGAGTTCATACTATAGAAGTGTGCACGCATGGACAACCCCCGGTTAGTGTAGGTGTGTAACTAGATTATGTGGATGAAATGCTGTGGATTGGCTAATTGGGCTGTGGAAGCGGCTATTATTATATTATTATTGTCTTTTTCCCTCATGGGACTTTGGTAGTACCAGATCTTTGTAAAGAATACGTCCCACTTACCCTACCTCTGGTAGAACTTAATAAACGTTCATTCTTTTCATCTCTAAATAAAAATCTTCAGTATTGAATCGCAATACAAACTTTTCGCAAACTAAAACTGGTACGCGCCAACGGTGGTATACAAAAAGGGACGGTCAAAAAAAACTATGGCTGAATTAGGTACTTTGAAGAAACATTTGCATATGTGTGAGTACATAATATGAAAAAGTATGAAGATGTGCCTGTTTGGGGTCTGTGTTTAAAATATGGAATACTAAACGAACACAACGCTACAGTCACAAATGCTTGCCCAAAGTGATTCAGCTATACTAGATTTATAGAAGTATACTGTTTTTCTCCTCCCTCTGTGCCCATATCGTCCAAGCTTGATGCGTCAAAGAAGTAATGTAATAAAGTAAAAATATATTCAGTGAAACGAGCTTGAATCGAATTTGTGGGAAAAATATCCAAGGAGGTTCCAGCTGGTGAATAATGATTTTACTGAGTCGGTGCTGATCATGCATTCATATCGTTAAACGCGTTATTTAACGCTGAGATATTAAATTCTTTATTAAAAATCTCATAAAAGTTTTCTACTTAAAGCACGATGGTGGCAAATAAGCGTATCGCCTGGAGAGTGATTCTCTAAAACACCACTTCGTTCTTGAACTCAACGGCGAGCGTAACTTGGCCTATCAGTGCGTATAAACTACATGTTCGTGCGTGTATTCAACCTTGGTCGTATTTCAACGCAGCCGGCCACGGATATAGGTACCTAACTCCGCATAATTCCTATGAGCACGCGGGTCAATTTATGATTGTCGAATGACATAAGAGACGAAATGAGCGACGAGATTAAAATTTGTTAGAGGATAACAATAGCTCATGATAAGCGCTATGTTTATTATGATATAGGGTGTTAAAAATTGCATGAAATATAAACACAATAGAAAATACAAATAAAAATGTCAGTGTTGTTTTTATGGCTGCGAATGTTACTACAGAAAGTATGAGAGTATATTATAAAATAATCGCGTAAACTTATTCCTAAATAAAGAAAAAACATGTTTAAAATCTATCTTACTGAAGCTCACTTATTAGACACATTGAAGCCCAATTAGCTAAAAATGGAGTCAAATTTTCTATAGAAAACTTAAAGAGAAAGGTCGCTCTTTATCCGTGTTGCTTGAAAAGTCGTCTAAATTGGGTCTCGGGAAATTAATTTCTTACGCCATTTTTGCTGTTTTGACCGCGTTGTGAAATTGTCTCGCTTAAGGCGACTCTACTTCTTTTACTACTCAGGATACTTTTAACCTAGGGCTGTATTCCGTACTGCCTAAGTGAAGAATCATATTGTTCTGTTCTGTCTTCATCTTACTTTGTGAAGTTTTAATTGAGTTTATAAGGCGAGTGTGCGTGGTAGGGTTGGAAGGGGAAGACCTAGGCGACTGTGCCAAAACCAGATCGAGGACGTTCTTAAGAAAGGCCAGGGCATCTGTACGGGAACGTCTAAGTGATATTGTAGCGTCTCGAGAGCGAGATTCGCATCCCGCTCTTACGCATTACGCATCGTGCGGAAGAGTGGGATGAGAATTTCGCTCGCGAGTCGCTACAATAACACTTAGACGATCCCGAATAGAGGCGCAGGTCAAGAGTACCCTAAACCGGCGAGCGCGCATGAAGAACTTAATGAGAGTAGACGAAGCGAAAGGTGTGTGTCAGGATCGTAGCAGGTGGAAACCTGTGGTCTTTGAATACCCTTTTGGGAAACAGGCGTGATATATGTATGTCTGTATGTAATTGAAAAGAAACTGTTAAAACAAGGCCACATTTCATTACGTAACGATCGGTTTCAGTATTATACAAATTTTTGTCGCTTATAATTTTTAGTTATTTTTATTATATTCATAGTACAGTGATTTGTATAATTATCACTAACAGTATTGGTTGTATTTTACAATGCAATAATATCATACTAATATTATAAATGTGAAAGTTTTTGGATGTCTGCGTATGTTTTCGAGTTAGTATCTTTGTTACTCCTTCACGCTTCAACGGCTGGACGTATTTGGATGAAATTTGGAATGGAGATAGCTTTTATATACCTGTAACATATAGGATACTTTTATCCCCATCCCACGTGCACAAGCGGCGGGCACAGCATGAAATAAAAGCCATTTATTTGTACTGACGTATTCCAATCAAATAAATAATTCATAATTCGCCAAAGTTTGTTCCGTTGTCGCCTTAATCGCTTTGAAATGTTGTGACCTTTACGTCATGATTCGTCAAAAGATCGTGATGGATGGTGCGATTTAATGAATCGGCTTTTGGACATGGATTTCCCTTGTTCTTGGATTTTACTAATTTGTTTCATGGTTACTGGTTTGTAATCTTTGATGGTGAAAGTTGAACATGATGAAAATGAAAATGAAAATATTTATTTTGCAAGTAGGCCACACGGGCTCTTTCACATGTCTGAATCTACCAGCGCTTCGAAAGGTGTCATGTGCTCAGAAGAAACGCCGCAAGAAACTCAGCAGCAAGTCTTTTTTCAACTTTAAAATTACATTTTAACTAAAACGAACACAAAATCTGCAACAAATAAACCTAATGGGCACTAATTAATTATAATAAACAACTAATCTCTCTCTCTCTCTAATAAAATAGTCTCCGCGTCTGAACAAGTAAATTTAAGTGTCTTATAGATGTTATCTAGTACTTGAATTATTTAAGTTATGACGAGGTAACTTTACAGTGGTCTACAATGTTTATCTATACAAATAAAATCGAGGTGTATGTTTGTAAAGTCAAAATAACAGCTTTTTACTAAATGTATATGAAATAAACGGTACTTATGACAAAAAAACTATTATTTTTTGTCTGTCTGTCTGTCTGTCCATTTTTTCCGGCTAATCTCCGAACGGCTGGACTGATTTTGACGGGACTTTCACTGTTAGATACTTGTTATAAAGAGTAATTTAGGCTTGTAAAACAAAATTCGATGTAAGTACGCGGGTAAAACCGCGGGGGACAACTAGTAAAGTCATATATTCTTTTTAACCTTAACCCGTCAGTTATATCCGTATAACTTTATAAACAAAGTTGGTCGCCATGTTAATCCCGAGCATAAAGGGTGGTTTACAACCCTCGTACAGACGAGTTCTTATCTGATCAACAATAGACCAAGTAGTGATGTGTATGTGACGTTAATGTGAAAAGTTTAATACATCCTGTAGATGAGTCAATTTGGTTTGCGGCTTGTCAACTTGAAATATAAAGGTCCATTTATAGTGTCAGTGGGAACAATTCGAAAGGGTGTTCGCTAATTTAAAAGTCACTAAATTTGAAATAAGAAATGTTAAACTCGATTTTAACAGCTGGATGCTATATAAAATCGAGTTTGAAGTTATTAGTTATTAGTTAGTTATTTTAAATTTAGGTGACACTGTTTCAAATTGGATCCAGGGTGTGAAAATTATGAAGAGTTAAATATCAAGATACATGAGTAGTTAAAAATTCACATAATAATATGATTAGTATTGTTAAAATAGTATAGGTACTTTAACTTTCACATGCCTCATGGCGGAACATATCAAGGGTCAAAATGTTTCTAATCTAAGATCTAACGTACCATATGTCTTGTGAATAAACAATTAATTAATTCATTTATTCATTCATTCATGCATTCATTCATTCATTCATTCATTCACTCATTCATTCATCAAGCTGTCCGACCATGGCCATGCCGGATATCTGGTATCTGGTATCCGGCCAAACTAATATCCGGTGCATCTCTAATGTAAATCAAATCAGTGTCGTCATCCCACCGCTTCCTCATACAAGCGAGCTCGATTGACCTTAACTTTTTATTTAAAAAAAGCTACGGGTACGTGAAAAACAATGTAAAAACTGCTCAATAAATTTCAAAATATTTACTTTTCAATACAATGAAAGTGTGCACAAACAATTAAATTCAAAACCGGCTTTTACATTCAACATACACCCCAAGGCACTTCCCAGTTCCATCGATCCACACCCGTCTTGGGAACAAGTAATCTGAAGACAAACTCGGTGTTTGTTCTTTTCATTGTATTGTCAACCCTTTGTGGCATTTTCGCCTTTGTTACCTTTGTTAGTCACATTTATGGCATTCAACTTCGCTTGAGTTTACAATGAATCATATTAAGTCCCGTGCGGTACTTCGATGGTAAATTAAAAGTACAGTACAGTACGTATTTTCCAAACTAAGGATATGTTTTTTTTTTTTTAAATTAAAATATTTATTTTACAAGTAGGCCACATGGGCTCTTTTACATGTCTGAATCTACCAGCGCTTCGAAAGGTGACATCTGCTGAGAAGAAACGCCGCAAGAAACTCAGCAGTAAGTCTTTTTTCAACTTTGACATTAGAGTTTTATCTAAAAGTAACACATACAAGTGCAAGAAACAAACCTAATGGGTACAAATTAATTCTAATAAATAACTAATAGGGGATGTATAGTCTCCGCATCTGGACAAGTTAAGTGACTTAGAGATGTATAAAGCCTCTAGGGGTCATAATGATAAAAATAATAATTGAAACAAAGAAACATTTAAATTGATTAATCTGGTTTAAATGGAGGTGTTGACAGTCTCCACGGTCATAATCGATAATTGTTAGATTATAATAATGACACTGAAAATCTTGGCAATGTTTTGACTAGCTTCTGCGCCTCTATTCGGGAACGCTAAGTGATGTTGTAGCGATTTGTACGCGGGATTTCTCATCCCACTCTTCCGCACGACGCTTAATGCGTAAGAGCGAGAGAAAAAATCTCGCTCACGAATTGCTACAGAATCACTTAGCATTCCCGAATAGAGGCGCTGCTCGCGTCCGCATGAAAGGAATTTGGCGATAGTTACTCCGTCAGGAACTTTTGAATTGTTGATATAAAACGTCTCCTATTCCAGGACTCAAAAATCTCATGAAAAAGCCAAAATTTATAATATTATTAGGATTAGTAGGATTATAAATGTATGGATGACAGAACGCCGACGGTATGGGTTTCAAATATATGCATTCAAAATTGAATCCTATTTTTTCCTATAACTGCGTTTAGATTCGCACTAATTGCATAATTTCAGGAGTGGCTTATTCTGCCAGTACCTATGATACAGTCAAGTTATTTAACACAACGTGACATCCGACCAATTATTTGATCAGGGCCATATGTCGCTGATGTGGTAGCTCGAAATATGAACTTTATTCTCAGTAAGTGAAGATTGTTATTGGCACGGCAGGTTCAAATTAAGATTCGAGGTTGTGAAAGTTTACAGTCAATTTTGTTATCGTCCTCAGCCACACATTTTCGGTTCAATGATTATTCGGACCACGTTTGGCGTGATAAGAAGGTTATTGTATATTTTATTAAATGCTATATGGCTCTGTGAGCTGTACACCACGCGACAAACTTAACTTTTTCGTTGGAAAACTGTATAGCCGCTAACTCCTCCTAAACTACGCAACTCATTTTGATGGGTGTTCGTGTGTTGTTTTAGACGAAGCAATTTGAACGTTTTATTATAAACGTCACCGACTCTGATTCTTCCTCCGACTCTGAGGCTTTATCATGGTCATTGACCGATGATATGCCAGCAATGGGACATATACAGGCTATTTAATAATAATAACCTATGAAAAAAATATGGCTTTTCCCTTTACTTTTTTATCATCACCGCTATTTGTAATGACTTCAGAAGCCCTGATTATTTTTTTCAACTCTCGGCGCACAGACTTTAGCTACTTTTTAATATTAAATGAAATTAATAACTTGATTGTTTATAGGTTACTAGTGGACCCGCCATAGCTTCGCCCGCGGTATTTTCCATACAAATTTTATCACCCCTTTTCAACATGGAAGTTCAAAAATTCCTTTCTTAGTGCACCTCGAAGGTACTCGGGGAATGTCTCCTTCAAATTTCAAACCTCTAGGACTACCGGTTTAGGCTGTGCGTTGTCTATAAGTGAGTCACGGTACTGTTTTATATGTATAGATTTCTAAACACGCTTAGTATCAACACTGTTCATAACTCAAAGTATACTTGGATATACTTCGGAATAAATTATGTGAAAGTTTATTAAGTCAGTATTTCCTTACAAATGGCAGTTTCTGTGACCTTTATTATAATTTCAGTAATAAATAAGTTACCTTGACCGTGGTTTCATTATCTACGCAAAAGCCATTTTAATTATTTTACATTTAATTATTAATTAAATTTTAAACTATGGTTCTTAACTCTTGCACCTAATAGTGAGCATCATGTAGTCTTCTTTACTATTACATAAAGATTTATGACCCATTTTCCTATAATTCGATCCCCGGTAAGGGCAAATATTTATGTGATGAACACGAATGTTTGTGCCTGAGTTATGGATGTTTCCTATTTATTTTTCTATATAAGTATGTATATCGTCGTCTAGTACCCATAACACAAGCCTTTAGAGCTTACTTTGGGACTAGATCGATTTTTGTAAAGATTGTTCCCTGATTTATTTATTTATTTATTTAATTAATTTGTTATATTTTTGGTCTATCATTTGCGCACTTTTATCTCTGTCTCACTCACTCCAAGGCTAACTTAAAGAATTGATTTTTATGTTCTATCCAGTGCTCCATTGTGAAGTGAATATCTAAGAAACAAACACTTTTTCGCATTTATAAAATTAGTAAACAATGCGTTATATGAATGTTGATATTTCTTCGCAAAATGAAAATGAGTTTGGACACTAGTAGGTCTTTAAGACAATCGTTGCGCTGATAGTTCTGCGGGCGTCTGTGATAAATGAAACGTGTCTGAAGGCGGATGTATTAATTAGACATATACATATACCTATCCAAGTTTAGACAGCTAACAAATATTATTATTACTGTAGTAAATCCATTTGACTACAGTGAAATGCCTCATCAAATTCCAAAACAAAAGAAAAACATAATAAACCGGACACTTAAATAAATTCGCGTGGAAAAGGTTCCGTTCCGTACATAATTATCTGAAATTTCCTATGTTACTTTAAATACCATAGACTTCGTTTAGGTTTTCCCGTTATCAATCAGTAAAGAACTATTTAATGTATTTTTTTCAAAATGTTAGGCCCAGTTTCGGAGATAATTGAAATGGTCTATTTTCGCCTATTTTGCAAAAAAACCTTCCAAACTAACGAGTCTGTTCATTTGATACGTCACGCGATATATTTAGCAAAACTTCTTTTTCAATTTTCTAATTTACCAAAAGGGGCCTCATGTTTAAAATTCATTGCGTACCAAATTTCAACTCAATCGGTCCAGTAGTTTCGGAGCAAATTGGCTGTGACAGATGGACGCACAGATAGACAGACACACGAGTGATCCTTTAAGGGTTCCGGTTTGTGTTTGTTTGTTTATTCGGGGCCTATGCGCTTCTATACCGTTCCACCGATTACGATGAAACTGTGGTAAGTAGTTGCGGGCACGCCCTGGAAGTCTTACAGAATAAGCATTTCAACGCAGGCCATCTTTATTAACCATCTTGAAAATGAAAAATACTTACGCCAAAAGCAAAATCTCGTTGGGATTTTAATCCACAGCCTCAGCTTTCCTAGAGTAGGAGCCAAAGACAATCGTCGCCCTGATTAAGTCCTGCAGGCGGCTGTGATTAATGAAACGTGTCTGAACGTGGTGTTAATTAGATCTACACATCCAGTTGTGATTTCGGGCGCGATTGTACTTGAGATTATTTGTTTGAATTGGCAACGTTTGTGACTGTACCAACTGTCAGATGCCAAAATATGAATAATGACTAACAGACCTCACTTTTTTAATCTAGACGTCCTTTTAATAAAATTCTCATTTGTACGGCCCTGGCGATAGCAGACTTGTAGAACAAAGCTATTTTTATTAATTTTCTGTAGAAGGAAACTTTTGCATTTATATTATACTTATGGTCACCGTTTTTTCTTTAAAATTAATTAATTTTCGTTTTCGTGTCGTGTTTTCGTTGAGTCATTGAGGTGTGATTTAGTAACAAACATCCAAATGTACTTCCTTGTGTTCGTTGTGTTTGTATTGTGTGTGTGTTTGGACAAATGGTGATTTTAATTTTCTTTGGCTGCTGCTCTGAACCGCAAGTCCTTCAGCCAGGAGTACTGCCTTCCCCAATACTTCTTTTCCAACTGATCTTTCTTTGAATAACCATCTGTAACAGTTCGTATTTCTTGTTCTTCATGGTGTGCCCTAAGTACGACATATTTTAAAATTTAATGGTGTTCATAAACTCCGTTTTTCCGAGTCGTTCCAGTACTTCCATGTTAGTTACTCGGTCACGCTATGAGATTTTCAAAATACTGCGATATAATCCACAATTCCTCATCTTAAAGGCTTTCAGCTTCTTTGTGGTGATCTGTGTTATCAAATATGTTCACACATCGCTTCCCTAATGTCAAATGTAGGCATGTCTGCGCACTATTATGCACTCAGAGTGATAAAATATGCTCAAAGCTCCCTGACAAGTTTTGCTTTGGCTGTAGGGAGCTCCACTGGAGGCAATTTTCACAGAACATTCTCATCAGTCGGAGCCCGTCGGAATTTGTACCGAAGTAGGCCAAATAACTGTGTTATTGTAGTTATGGTTTTAGTTAGAACTGTACAGCGTTAAAGGTTACATTCCAATGTTTGACGACTCAATATCGTGGAGGGATTTTTAAAGTGCAAATTTTTGCCAATAAGTAGAAAAACATTCGGAATATTTAAGAAAATATATTCTATATGGTGCTGGAATAACGGGTTTCCACACTGGTGGCAATACCCGCCCAATATTACGATTAAAATTGGGACGTCGTCTTATTTTATTTAATTTATAAACATACTCAATTCTGCATGTGCTGCACCCAAGGTCACAACGCTGGTCATATTATGAACAAAATACTGGCAAGTAATCAGAATTCAACGCTGCTTGACCGCCTGTTAAGTATTTATGTAAAGAAACGGAGCGAGTATCAACTTTTTTCAATAAAGGACCATTAATATTGTCTAAATTTGATGAGATAACGTTATTATCTATCTGTTGTCTATCCATCTGTATGCCTACGCCATTTTATATCATTAAATAATAAGGTTATGAAATTGAAATTTGGATCAGTTGCACTAAGTCCATTTATAAAATTCTGGGAGTCTGAAGTCTTTATAACTATAACTTTTGTATACTTGAAATACACACGGCTTTACTCACGATTTTTTGTCAGAAATAGTCCAACATGTTAACCGCGATATGGGGTGGGATTTGCCACCAGCGTGGAAGCCCGCTGTCCCAGCTATTCGGAATACTGTACGCGTCGACACTTTTGTGGACACCGTTAGCTCGGCATGTTTGCCGCCGTTCACTATCGACGACCAGCCGCAGCCGGGCACGTCAGCAGCCCCTACACCACCCCCCGCCGCCCCCGCACCTGCACCCTCTGCACGGGCGCAGCCCGCTGCGCGGCGGGCAGTGCGCGAGTTGCTGTGACCGCGACCGCACTCAACCCCTGAAGAAGGACTCCATTCTAGTTCGAAACATGTCCGACTATTTCTGACAATAAATCGTGAAGCCGTGAATCGTGCGTGTGTATTTCAAGTATTCATAATGTCTCACGAAAGTTTTAATTTGACTATAACTTTTGTCTTATTGCTGCTTGATACATCTTACAAAAGTAGTCTGCCACGCCTAAATACGTCACACAATCAATTGAAAAACATCTACTGTGACCTGAAACCGCCTCGTCACCTATTTGTCCGTAAGCAAAGGCTATTAGATTGACTTAACGGCTCACTTTTGTATAGGAAATGTAATAAAAACGTCGTTTGTTATTTTATCGCGTTCATTTGTCTTCTTTAGTCGTCAGGGTCAGGATTAGCGTCAGCACGCTTGTATGAATTGTGTCGTTCGATTGTGGGAGTAGTGAATTTATTGTCGGTTTAGTGGAAATTATTAAAATAAAAATACGTTAGCAATACGCAGACGTAGCTCAAATAGTTTACGAAATATTTATTAATACCTATTTGATTATCATTAAAGTCCCTTTTCCAGTTTATAAGCCTAACTTCTTTAGGTTAACCACCGGAACCCTTTTGGTCCGATAATTCCTTATATTCGGACAAAACTAAGATTAAGATACGACTCCAACTTAATTAAGAACGACCTTATCTAGATAACGCAGGCCTATCATGTGAATTAATTTTAATTGAAGTGCCTATTAGCTAAATATGAGTATTACTAATGAACATATAAGATTATAATGAAGACTAGTGGTAAATAATGTTACTCGTGATGCCTTTATGATGTGGAAAAAAAGAATCAAGTAGCATCAAAGTCTATAGTGAATCCATGCGAAACACTTTTAAAACAATGGTATAATGGATTGTTACTAGAATGAGAGGGCGAAGTTGCGCGCGCCCGCATACGTTTACTGTTTTCAGTAGTGTTGTAAAGGACTCGAGTTCTGAGAGTTTTTTTATTACGACTCGGAACTCAAATGACGAGACTCGACTCAATAAATAGGACCCCCTTTATTGCAAAACTTCCAACCAAGCAAGTCTCGCGAACTAAGCGAGTCTCGCATAGGACTCGAGTCCTTTTTCTGCGTTCGAGTCCTTTTTCTGCATTCAAGTCCTTTGATGTAAAGAGTCGTACTCGAGTCGTATTATTGTTTGATTATTACTTTCTGCAATTACAATTACTTTTATTGAATAATACATGTTTTCTCAAAAGTAGTATGAAATATTCCCATAACATGTATGAAATACCTGAAAGTGATTCATCTTGGACAGTTATTAGAAATGGCCAGGAAAACGCAAAACTGTACAGGAAGTAAGGTAAGTATGTTAAATCGAAATTACGTAACATAATTGACAATAATTGAGAACTGACAACAAATGCGTTTGGATACTTTGTAAGTATATATAAAAAAAGCCGGACAAGTGCGAGTTAAACTCGCGTGGAGAGGATTCCGTTCCGTACATGAATATCTGAAATGTTACCTAGTGTTACTTTAGATACCACAGACTTTTTATAGGTTTTCCTGTAATCTATAGCTAAACAACCATATTATGTATTTTTTCAAAATTTAAGGCCCAGTGGTTTCGGAGATAAGTGGTGGGGGAATAGTCAATTTTCACCTATTTTCCTTCCAAACTATGCATTTTAAATTCCAAAAAAAATATTTTTATGATTCTCACAATGAGCCCTTTCATTCGATATGTCACACGATATACTTTGCAAAACTTTCATTTTAGGGCTCCGTACGCAAAGGGTAAAACGAGACCCTATTACTAAGACTCCTGAACCGTGATAGTTAGTCAGTTGACATTTTCACAGATGATGTATTTCTGTTGCCGCTATAACGATAAATACTAAAAAAACAGAATAAAATAAATATTTAAGGGGGCTCCCATACAACAAACGTGATTCTTTAGCCATTTTTATAGATAATAGTACGGAACCATTCGTGCGCGAGTCTGACTATCACTTGGCCGGTTATTGAATTTTCTAAACAAGAGGGGCCACATTTTTAAAATTCATTTATTTACGTAACACGTCCGTGTTGCGGTCACCAACTTACATTATGTGAACCAAATTTCAACTCAACCGGTCCAGTAGTTTCAGAGCCAATTCGCTGTACCAGACGGACAGACAGACAGACATGCGCATGATCCTATAAGGGTTCCGTTTTTTCCTTTTGAGGTGCGGAACCCTAAAACACATAATTTAAATACAATTTACCATTTAAAACAAAGATAATACCGCTTAATTTTTTGTTCTGTCCTCTTGATCTTTAATCGGCGGGTTATGTCTCTTCGTATTTCATATTTTGTCCCTTTGTTTGTTTATTAAACGAAATTTTCTGGAGTGATTTGATGAATAAAATTAATAAACTCATCTTTCTTGAGTTATCATAACTTTCTGGAACTAAGTTTATTTCTCCGAAGTAAATACGAGTTATCATCCCGGCAAAATTTTGACGATACACAAATAAACGGAAGCATTCACTCGAAGACCTTCTTAATCCGGCAAAGACATCTCAAATCGCGTTAGCAGCAAGACAAATTTCGTACACACGTAAAATATGGTTATAGTCGAGTGGATTGGGTCTCACTTGCAGCGTTTAATTAATGTACATTGAATTTGCTTTTTGCTTGCGACTGCCACTGGGAAATTTACGGGAATAAATGTTCTACTCTTTCTTTCTTTTTTTCTTCTAATATCGAGCTATTCCTGTACCAGTTTTCATAAATGTCGATCAAGTCAACGAATCAACAATAATAAACAGAGTTTTTACATATTATTTGTCCTTAGTGTTTCGTTTGTTAATGACTTTTTTTTTTTGAGAAACCTCGCAATTGATCTTGTTCATAGCAGAACTGGTGTACATAGAAAATACGAAACCCTAAAAATGACAATATTGTGGAAGGTCGATTGGCATAATTAAACGCACGTATTTAACGAAAATTGTTTGCGTGCAAATAATGTTCTAAATATAACGCATGCTTATCACGTCCCTTATTTGAAGATAACTTCGTGAAATTACATTCAAGCTTGCATATCGTGACTAATTTTAGAATAAAGCTCGTATGTAAAAAAAATACCTTTCGTAAATTCAACCTTGTTACAACAGTTTTAAAGTTTGTTTTCTCATTATCCAATATTGAGTTATGAGCTTTTTTCAAAGTAGTGAAAACATTTTGCGCTCGGACCCGCCAACACGCGCACCCCGCCACTTTAATATGGGCGAAATTGCAAAGAGGAGTGAAACGAAACGAAATTGAGACAGATTTCAAGAAGCAAAATCATTTAAGACGGGATTCAGGAACGGAAATCCGTCATACATTGGAAGGCTTTACAAAAGTATAATTGAATTCCTGAGGGTCGGGATACCCGCGCATGTGAATAGTGAATTATATGCCTTCCTCTTTAGTAACGGCACCATTTTTCAATTAGGATTACGATTCATACTTTGGAAGTTGAAAGCCGTCGGTAATAATGTAGAAGCGTGACTTTTATATATATATTTGCTAGTGGCCTCGCCCTTCTCCCGCGTTAATTTCTACACAAACTTTGAGACCCCATGTCACCAGTTCAGGGTTTGAATTTAGATAAATTCTTCTAAAAATTGCCGGTTTCTAAGTTAGATAGTTTTAGATCTTCTTTGATACGTACACACACCTGCGACAGGGTCGATTTAGTGTGAAGAGGTAGGGATAACCCTAAATTGCTTCCTTGATTGTGGTATGTGTGGCTCAGCAGGGGCGATTTTTAAGCCCATCTGACCTACACATCCTAGGTTGAAAAGGTGAAGACTTTTACCATAAATTGCTCCTGCCGCAGGTGTGTGTGTAGCCAGCTTAAGTCAGCGGTATTTCGAGTTTATATATAGTCCTTGCCGTGTGCTGGTAGAATTTCCCATCAGCAACATCTCATAATTTCAAAAATAACTGACTTCCTTACAAAATTTCATCCCGATTTTACTCCATAGGTCTCCATTTGGTAGGATCTTAATGCGCGCGATCAGCTACGTTATATAAGGAACTTGTGTGTGCGTGTGTGTGTGTGTGTGTTACCCACCCACCGGTTTAGGCTGTGCGTTGTCTCACATTCTCAGATAGTCAGTGTTCATTTTATCAATCGGTGTATATTATCCGTCATTCCTTTCTCTTGAGGGCATGCTCCCGCCAGTATGGTCATACCAGCCAGGGAGCCATTACTTTGGCCAGTAGTTGGACACTAAATAGTTGTAGGTATATTAATAATAACAAATTGATTGAATACGGAACCCTAAAAATAAGTAAGTGGCTTGGGCAAGTTGCATCGTGTTGTTAATGGAGCAGTTAACGTCAGATAAGGACATTAACGATAGTGATGTTTTACGAGATGTATATTGAATTAACGATGACAGTATTAAACAAACAACGTAAGTTATATTATCTATATTTTACAAACGAGTCAAAGTTATAGGTTAGAATCAAGAATCTCAAAAGAAGGATCTTTCTATCAGTACTATTTCTTGTAAGAAGTCTCATAGAAGGTTGTCAAACGCCAGCGCTATAGCTTAACCAAACCCTATTGCTGATGTCTTTGTTCTTACGACAAACATAGAAAAGTGTAAAATACCTTGATTCACACGCTATCATATCATTGAAGGCAGTGTCGGTGGTGCTGTGGTCTCACACCGCACGATGCGGGACGGCATTTTTTCAATTATAACGGTGTCACTGAAATGGGTGTCATGGATGGTGGTTGCCATGCGACTGAACCTGCAATGGTATCAGATTCGCGTTCTGACACCTCAAAAGTAAGCATTGCGAGAATTGCTTTGAGCAGTTTCTTAATAGGTATATATTTCGATGGTTAGATTGAAAATGGGTGCTACTTACAAACAGTCCTCTTAGTCCTGTCCTTTAGTTACTTCCTTTGCCTTGTCTGTTACTTCAGAACCTTTGTGATCTTAGCCTCTATTTGACATAGTCTAATTGATACAGAAACGAACTGGTTTAAATATCACTTTCTTATGTCTTTATCATTTTTTGCGAAGGTCATGTTTAAAACAAACCAACACAGCAAACGAGGCCATGTTTAGTGTTTATCCGCCATTTTGAGGTTACGATTTTACTAATATTATTCTAATATGTTTATTTTCGATTTCAGGTAATTTTGGAATGAAACAACCGCATTCATGAATGCCAAACCGGTATTTATCACAGCGTCATCTATATTCCATATTGGTTGCTCCTATCTGGTGTCACGTGCGTCCGTCGGCGTTATATTTTGTTTTTTCACAAACAATACTGGCACGCAATGGCGTATATTTGTGTGGTGGAAATCCTGTTGTTATGCCGAACTAAAATGTTTATTGTAATTGTACCTAGGTATTTAAAATGGTAGTCCTCTCAATAACCGAAAAACGTGAAGATGATTGTAACATTGAAATGTGGCACAATTTTTGTTTTGTCGAATACTGTCTGCTAAAAACGCATTTTATTTTTCACATTTGTAATACCTATTATGCGAATATACTTCGATTATGTAGGTTAGGTTAGATTTCTGATAATGCAAAAAAAATCACAACTCTGGCAGAAACCGCCGAACTGCGTAATGAATATTCATCAAAATATATTTTCAGTATTTTAATAGGAAACCACTAAAGATATGTATATCTTTCCAGTTCAATTTTTGATGCAAAACTGATTTCAAACGAGACATTGCTCTACATGATCATGCCGCTATTTTAATTTGACATCAAACATATTGAAAAGGAACTCTGTTGAAATGAAGAAGAATGTATTGTACACTATCACAATATTAAAGTATCTAAGTATGACCAATCCATCTAATTAGTATTAAATAAATAATTATTAGTACTGTAGTGTTTGCATAGTGCTCCGTGAGTCACAGATGGTGCTGGCTGAAAATCAGTACTGCAGGTCTCTTACACCTCAGAATTATGCTGAAGCAGTGCTCCATTCACTGCCGCGAGGACACACACCACCATTTTGTTCTGCATTGTTTTCTGAATCTAGACACACAGCAGTGTGTCAGCCAAAGTTCACGACACACCGGCCGTAGGTTATATTACACGAACCATTTCGAGCCATTTTCGACCACATAAGTTAAAATCGAATTGACCGACATACTTGCAATTTTGCGTGTCCAGTAAACCCTTCTTCTATTTGTAAATCCCAAATTTCAATAAAAAAAACTTCTTACCATTCACGAGATAATGACGTCAAAAATCACAATTTTTATCACTGACTGACTGACTGGTGTGACTGACACTGACTGACATATAGATCAAAAGTTTAGACTACTTCCAGGTGACCTAGGAAGTTGAAATTTTGTGTGGAGGTAGGTTATTGGACGTAACCATATGAAAAAATCAGAAATCATCACATTGAATCAGTAATCATTGCACTTCGAAGTATTCCAAGTCAGATTAAAACTTCTGACTTATACTAGTCTGCTTGTATTCTGTGTTAGTGAATAAATGTTCCTCTTTCTTCTTTATTTCCTTCTATTCTAACTCTGTTCCATGGTAGTAAGCAGCTTCATGACCAGTTGATAAATACTCAAATTATTTATCTTTGAGCATAATAAGCCACATTGAATTGCATTGTACGGGATGCAATACGCTTATAACAATGGGAGTGCCTTCCGGCTATTTGACTATTGATAGTTAAACAACATGGCCTTTAATGAAGTAAGCCTGCTATATCCGATCTGTGTAGGTAATTAACTAAATGTCAACAAACTATCCCATGTGACTCAGCTAATCTAGCCACTCCAGTCAATCTTTTTGTAAGTATGGTCTTGATTGGTTGGTTAGCGGTTACGTGGGTTAGTTTGGTTACATTCAGTTGAATACCTTAACAAATAGAGTATACGAACTTACGGCTTCTTTGGAAAATGAGCAAATTTGATTATGGAGTGGCATATTTTTTTTCTGAACATATATAAATGCAATTTTTCTGTATCTCTTAGATCAAAAACTTGGTTTCCTAGATCAAATGTATCTATGTCTTATAGTTTCAGACTTCCCCATACCCATTTAGGTGCGTGCAAGAAAATATGAATGAATGTTGGGATCGCAAAAGATTTGTTAGGGTCGGAACAGATGGCGTTTTGTTTCTGCTTACCTCGTAGGAACCAGGCGACGAATTATGTTAATACCTATAAACATCAGTATTCCCATAGCGTATTGACTGATATACTGGGTCCAATTCGAAACGGTGTTTTCTTAATTTAAAATTTCCTGAACCCTAAAATAAGAAACGTAAAACTCAATTTTGTACAAAGCTGTCAAAATCGAGTTTGGCGTTTCTTATTGACCGAGCGAGCGAAGCGTCTCCGTTTCAGCTTGGGCAAAAATGCTTTCATCTGTCCGGATGTCCGGCTGTTCTCCTCTGCAGGTCGCATTTCTCAACCGATTCTCGTGATATTTTGTGAGCAGGTTCAATAATTATATGGAACTTTTTTATTGACTCAATTTTCGTAATTTTTCAAAATGGCGGAGATTGGGGGTTTTTGCGATTACAACCTTATTTGCGTTGTTGGTAAAGTGATCGCGACCTATGTCGATGTATGGGAATAACAGTTTTCTAAGGGTAAAGTTAAGTTTGTCGCGATCTTTACAACAAACTGAGCCACTAGTTTTAACTTTAGTGACCTTTAAATTTAGCGAAGACATTTTCGAATAGGAATACGAATACGTTTTTGACTGGAAAACATATGGTCACGCTTCATCAAGAATCATTCGATTATTTTTGTTTACCTGAAAGTTATTTATTCTAAAAACTTTACCTTGCTCTTTCGCAGAAAGCCTGCACCTAAATCTCACCAATTCCTTTCCTAATTTCATAATCCGCATCGTATTTCTTTCGTACGAGCCACTTTAACGGAAACACGCCGGCTGGAATGAAGATATGAGAAAATGGCAGACAATAAATAAGGGCAAAGAGGTGCTTTACGATTTTGTTTGGGGGCACGTGACTCGGAATTAGGTATGATTGTTGACGTTTGCTTTGAACTGAGGTTTTACTTTATACGTGTCGCTGTGTGATAAGGCTTGGATAAGTTAAAAATTAAAAAGAGGCGGGTCGTTCTTGGTCATATATTTTGGTGGCGGTGCAATGCTCTTCTGCTGCACTGGGAGTGAAGAAATAGCATAGAATGCGTGCAGATGCTTATCATCCTGGCATGTCGTAAAAGTCGACTAAGGGACGGGTCGTCTCCAACATGGTGGACTATCTGTATGGGCGTTGGGCTGAGCACCTGTCACCATACGGTTCATCATACCATCTTAGGACTAATTAATCGAACGTGGCCACAAGTAGCCTTGTGGCTCTGCCCACCCCATTAGCGATTTCGGGCGTAATGCTATGTATGTATGTATGTGCAATGAGACCTTTACGTCATACAGAGGCTATATTCCACATTACTTTAAATAATGCAGTAACCGATTGTACTAAACTAGGATCCATAAATTAACACATGTAAGTGTTGTTAGGTATGGATAAAGTTAATAGTGATGTGGTTAGTATCAAATCGATCTACATGACATGCGTTGGCTTCCTCCATTTTAATTAAATTCGGGAATATTTATATTTTGCCCTTATCTACTTAATAAAAAAAAACTTTGACTTACGGACAAATCACTGCCTGAACTGGTAAATTTAGAAGCATGATATTTTGCACAGGAGTTTCTTATAAAATCTTAAAATAATATTCTTAGAATCAAAGGGTACGGAATTTAAAAATATGTTGTATTTATCCAAGAAATTCTGAAATTATTCAACAGCACACAAAATATTTTATTTGAAGTTCAATCTAGCAAATAAACAAGTGTTTTAACGTTATTATTTTTCGGTGCCGAATACCTTTGAATTTCATAAGATTCCAGCAAAATTCATATTAATTTAAAGAGGTCTGACAAGATAAAATTGAATATCAAATATAAAGGCCCTTAGAAAACATGTCTTAGAGTAATACCGACGAGTTCTTTAGTTCTATCTTTGATCTAACATTTTGTTTGGTCGGCTTACGCCAGTCGACTCTCATCAGTACCTCATCTACATATGTATATTGCCTCTATATCGCATTGTCCATGCCAAAATATGGGATAATAACCGGCTCAGCAAAAACTGAAATAAATAACAAAAGAACGATGTTAAGATGTTATTCTTATCTATTTTTCCCGCAAGAAAATGATATTTTTCCGCGATGCGCGACACTTGAAGATGTTTATGTTACTGTTTATTATATGTCTCCCCTTTTTTGGGTTCCGTGAAATAGGCTATCGACAAAAAAAAACAAATATACGCGTCGAATTGAGAACCTCTTCCGTCGGTTTAAAGTCGGTTAAAAAGGCAGATATAAAATCTAGCGTCCCTAAAATGTAATAACTAATACACGGACGTATCTACAGGATGTCCAAATTAAGTTAAGTTCACAGCAAAGCAATAGCGATGGCCGAGGATTAAATGTAAAATACGGCGACAATTTCTGTGACTTTGATTTTTTGGTCCTTTTAATGTTACAATTTTATAGCTCTATGTATTAACGTTGGCGATCATAATAATTGAGAGTTTTCAAGTTGGAACTATTTATAGCAACGACAGAAACTACAGAATTGTCTTTAAAAAGCAACCAATCCAGTTATATGACGTCTCATTCTTACGGAACCCTATACCACTGAACACTTCACATTTTTTTATATGAGCCTTCAACAATTGCCACATTTATGGCGTGACAAGGCAGATGGGAAAATAAATACAGTAAATAGTGTGAAGCAGAACGTGTTCCGAGCTCACTATAAACTCTGTTTTGTTTAAACACCCCGTATATCCCACTGTGTTTAAACAGCTCTAGCTAGTTATTGGAAAATGTTTGAACCCTCCAAGGAATTGAATTTGTCTTCACATTTTCCTAGAATTTTAGACAGCATCGTAGCGTTTTCGGCTTGGATATGATGTGCAACTGGTCTAAGTTGCACCTCAAGTATTCTGAAATTGGAATTTTAGTGCACAGTAATAGTTGGTTGGCAAGAGAAATTATTAAGTTTGATGCAAACTGATGGTCATCTACTTACACAATTTTCTAAAAGTTGTCTAGTTTGGTATTCGACTGACTGAGTCGTTTATTCTTGCTCAACTCAAAAGTGCGTATGACGTTTGTATTTAATGCAATAAGGTCTGCAATCCTTGCAAATAATCTACGATATCTTACAATATCGTTCCAAATTTGATCAAAGTATCTTCTAGTGGCCAAATTCAGAAAGGCCGTTCAAATTGATCTTTAATTAAAGTGACGTTTCAGTGACGTTTTTGTATAGGATGACAACTACTTGACGGGCATTTAAGTATTTAATCTCTATTCAAATGCTTAAGTGGCGTTTCTGAATTCGGCCATAAGTCAATCAACATTTTACCACTCACGAGTCAAATGGTGTACTGCTCATAAATCCAGTATAGCAGCAAGCAGACGCAAGCTGCAAACTAAAAACAAACAGAAAATTCTAGATGTTTCGGCATATCAAATCTCTACACCTAGCCAAAACACTCAAACGAGAGCGCAAATTAAAAAGTGTCAGCGCCAGAGGCGGTTTTTGCGGATCCATCGAGGACCGTGTCGATTGCAATGCGACGTCGCAAAAAAGACGAATGCAGAAGGTCTACTTTGAAAACTAAAACACAAGGATAATGCGTACGCAGTGTTATAGTACGAGTATGGCTTCAAACAGGCCTGCTCGAATGAGATAAACCTACAAATTTCTTACGACTACATCATCATTTTATGACGTTAATAAGGAATTGATGATGTAGTCATGAGAAACTTGTAGAGCGGGCTCCATGATAAAGGTGCACGACTTTTTGACTTGAAGTAATCTGAGGTGAGCAGGCTTGAAAATGAAAGAAACAAAAGAAAAAACAATTATTCACCACACAAGACAAAATAATAATTTAAAAAAACCGGACAAGTGCGAGTTAAACTCCCGTGGAGAGGTGATCTGAAATTTTCTACGTTACTTTAAATACCATAGACTTCTTATAGGTTTTACTGTAATCTATAGGTAAAGAACTATTTTCTCTATTTTTTCAAAATTTTAGCCCCAGAAGTTTCGGAAATAAGGGGGGGAATGGTCAATTTTCGCCTATTTTCCTAAATAACTTCTAAACTAAATTACTTGAAATTCAAAAAAAAAAATATTTAAGATCCTCACAATAATCCCTTTCATTTGATATGTCACACGACATAGATTGCATAACTTTCTTTTTATTTTCTTATATACCCCCAAAAGTAGACCCCATTTTTAAAATTCATATATTTACGTCACGCGTCCGTGTTGCGGTCACCGATTTACATACGAGGGGCGGCTGAAAAGTTATCTACCTAGCCTATATGTTATGCGAAAATAATACTGGCCACTATGAGGTCGTGTTCACTGGTTATTCTTTTTTCAAAATCACCAACATTCATTTGTTTCTTGCTTCCCGCTTTTTTTGGGACTGGATTGTTTTTTAAATGTCGCAAGAAAAAAATAATCTGATTAAAATTGAGCAGCGTGCAGTGATAAAATTTCTCACTAAAGAAGGAAATACACCCTCGCAGATTAGACTGTGTATGTTACCTGTTTTTGGTGGTTCGTGCCCTTTACAATAAAGTTCTGGTCGAAACAGTTTAAGCTTGGCCGTGAGAGCCTTGAAGATGATCCTCGTAGTGGGCGACCAGTTTCCGCTGTCACCAATGAAAATGTGGCCAAAGTGAGAAATTTTATTTAAGAAGACCGGTGAATTAAGCATTGGGAGTTAGCTAGAGATGTGGGCATTAGTAAAGAACGGGTCAATGAAATAATTCATGAACATTTGCACATGTCTAAGGTTAGTGCACGCTGGGTTCCTAGAATGTTGACTCCGTTTGGCAAGGACAGACGTGTTCAATGTTGCGACGAATTTTTAGACATGAGCCGTGGAAAAGAGGAGGAAATTATTTCTAGAATAGTAACCTGATAAACCTAAAGTTCGATGATAAACCTAAAGTTTTTTTTAACGGGTTAATGTCTTTAATTGATAAATGTAATAAGTGCATTTCCCTGTCAGGAGACTATATTGAAAAATAAAAATAAACTAGCCATGATCGTCTTTTGTTTCATAGTTAGGTAGATAAGTTTTCAGCCGCTCCTCGTATGTTTACCAAATTTGAACTCAATCGGTCCAGTAGTTTTGGAGCAAATTGGCTGTGACAGACGGACAGACAGACAGACACACAGTGATCTTATAAGGGTTTAGTTTTTTCCTTTTGAGGTACGGAACCCTAACAATACAGGAAAAGGATGTGTGTCATCACGGAAGTGAATCGGTCACTGGCTCAGCATAATGCTGAGGTGTCAGACACCCGCAGCGCTGATTTTCAGCCAGCACCGTCTGTAGCAATCAGAGCGAACAAACACACTAAACACTAATAACTACACCAAACTACTTGCATAAATGGAAATATGTACTTTGCAGGTAGCTCAGCCCTCACGGGTTCTTACACATATCTGAATCTACCAGCGTTACAGAAGGCTGCTGCGTAAGAGTGCTGCAAGAAATATACAGCAGCAAGTCATTTTACAAAGAAAAATACTTTATCACTAAAGCTAAAACAAAGTTTAATGGACAAACCATATACGAGTATGTTACAAATTAATTATTAGGACATAATTCTTTATGGCTTCCGTCAGTAATATATACCAGGTAGGGGCCCTGTAAATGTCTGCAATTTTTTCATTAAACAATTAAAATGTTAACTATTCAGACAGACAGACATCTTATATTTATATCACTTTTAGATGAAGCTCGATATCAAAACTATACCAAAAAATAATTAATCTATGCAGAAAGCTGGTTTAAATTTAACATTTACCCAAATATATCGTTAATCCAACGGATAGGAAGTGGATGACGTCATGTTTAATCACAAGATCAATTTGTGTATTTAGCATTTTTGGTAATTCTGTTGTCAATTTGATCCTTTATCTAATGCCTGACTGTGTTGGTACCCACTCATAATGTGAGAAATACGTGATTGTTTTCAAGGTTTATAGAGTTCAGATCGATCTACTGTTAATTAAAGTCTGCCTAGCGCCATCTTTAATTAAAAAGAAGTCATGAAAAGTTCAAGAATACATAAATATTTTTCTGTATTTATCCATTTGGTGGCAAAACCTCCAAATAGCTCTTTGTACGCTAGATTGTTATTTACTAAAATACATATCACTTTTTAGGTTACACAGGACCAACTAGATATCAGTGTGTCAGTTTTCACACTCGGATTTGATCGGAAAACGGGTCGTTTTTCCGTCACAATTCCCGAATTTTGCAAATTGGTTGAGAGTAAAAATGTACAGCTTTAGGTGTTTCATAGAAATGCGCAACTGTTGTAAAAACAAAAGATGTTGCAGTTATACAAGATTTTAGGAACATATTTATTAATAATTTTGAGAATACATTTATTTACTTGATAGGTAGTTGACCGCATGGTGCCACCTTTGAAGCACGGATAAAACGGCGAGAACGTGTCTACATACCGAGGTATAAATCTAGAAGTTTATTTTATTCTGGGGTAAACAGGCTATTAAATTCCAAGTAATGAATGAAATACAATTTTCACATTAATCATAGAACGCTATTAAAAGAGAAGTGAACGGTCAAATCCATTAAAACTTTAGGCAACAGTCAGTAAAATTAGGTCAGTCTGCCGGTATACTAAATGTTTATGATAACTTTTTTGCAGATATATAATTTTAGGAAAAAAGAAGCTTGTGTATCCGTTTTAGAATGCAGAAAACTTCGATGTTTTTGATGGTAAAAACAAAAGGAAAATTTAGATATACTTCGCGGCACGCAGGATATCTTAATAAAATAGGACACAGAAGTTTTGTTCAAAAATGTTTTCCACCTGAACATTTCTATGTTTGATTCTTTTTTTTTGGGTTCCATTGCGGACTCGCGCGAAATGAAGTTAGCGTACGTTCCATTTTACGGTTGCGTTACATGGACGGGTTGGTTCATGAGTCACTATTCGTTTTTTTTTAAACCCTTATGAATTTTTATGCCAGCACGCTTTGTTTTGAAATGTTAGTTTATTTGACAATGTTCTGTTTGACTTTAGAATATTAATGTTTGAGCAGTATTTTTGCCCAACTGCAGCGAAGCATAAAGGACTGTTATGTTTTTCGCGAGTATGTATGAATGTATGCATGTGATTATGTATGTAATCATTCGTTTAGATTTCGCCAAGAGCCAAAGCTGTGGCCAAAACTGCTGAACCGATTTTAATAAGTGAGGTGTTAATTAATTCAAACAAAACGCCTGAGTGATGCTTGGTAGGGGCATATTATGATGTCACTTGAAATCTAATATAGCGGATGCTAGAAGACATTCTATTTCTTGATATTTTTCCAGCCATGTATTATTGGTATCAAATGAAAGGGCTTGATGAGAGTATTCTAAAAATATATAACTCATTGGTATTTATAAGTAGTTTCTATTTACAAATTGTGAAATACCTACATTTGGAATAATCTCTTTTTACCCATTCTGTTGGGTATGGGGTTAAAACAAAAATAGCAGTCAGTGACTCTTCTTAAAGTTCTATAATAGCTATTTCAAGTCACCGACTGCTATTTCCATATCAACCCAACTTCCACGAGGGTTCTCTTTCTATAGAGGTCATACAGTCAGGATTTTTGTCTTTTTATAATTAATAAAAATCAATAGTTGCTACTCACAATTTACACTATATTATAAAAATTACAAAAATTAGAACTTAAATATTCCCCATATTTAATTTAATAAAAGAAATTTTTTAAAAGCTTCTTTTCCTGGAATAAATCGTTTTCAGAGATTGCTTTTAACATAAAATAGAATCGTTATTCATTTGACTCCAATTTGATGCTGTTTATTGCTGTTTTATTATTATACATTTACAATAATCAACACTTACAAACTAGCCATACGTATTAACTATAAAATAAAGTTGTCCAAAAAATGTACGCAAATATTACGCAAATTAATTAAAAATGCTACCGCCACCGCCATTCTGCGCCCCGATATTTTGTAAAATTTACAACGGAGGTGTCCGACACGAGTTCAAAATTACCCCACGTACAGTGCTTATTTTTACAGCACAACAGTACCATTCATCTCCACCGCAAATTACGGCATGTGCTAGAAAATTGTTTGCGTGATAGCAGAACGCTTTTCTTGGAGAAAACCAGCTCAAGCTAGCTACAACGCGTGAGCTTAAGCTCGTATGCTAAATAGGTGCACAAAAAACTTAAGAAAAACTTGGTTTAGGATGAACTTGGTAAATTAGGCCTATTCCCTCATCCCCATCTCATCCCCATTCCCCATCCTCCCTAGACTGGCAACGCATTGGCAGCACCTCTAGTGTTGCAGATGCCCATAGGCGGCGGTGACCGCTTTCCATCAGGTGGCCCGTCTGCCTGTGTGTCAGCCTACTCCTTTCTCAAAGGGCCGGCAACGCATCCGTGATTCCCCTGGTGTTGCGGGTGTCCATGGGCGGCGGTGATTACTTACCATCAGGTAACGTCTGCTCGTTTACCCCCCTCTTACAATAAAAAAAAAAAATTTAGACATGTGAATATTGTCAAATGCTTTCGGTTATTTATAACAATCGACGTATTAATTTCTTAAGGAGCGTCTCATTTAATGTTAATCTTACCGAATTTGAAAGGAAATAGACAAGTTTACTTTGTTTTCTTTAAAAAGTATATTAACACTATAATTACAAACGGCTTTACTCACGAAGTATTGTCAGAAATAGTCCGACATGTTTCGGACCCGTATGGAGTCCTTCTTCAGGGTTTGAGCGCATTCGCGGTCAAAGCAACCCGCGCACTGTCCTCCGCACGGCCCGCTGCGCCCGAGCCGAGGGCGCGGGGGCGGCGGGGGATGACGGCGCTGTTGATGTACTCGGCTGCTGCGGCTCTTCGTTGATAGTGAAAGGCAGTAAACATGCCGAGCTCACAGTGTCCACAAGAATGTCAACCCGTCCAATATTCCGACAGGCTGGGACTACAGGCTTCCACGCTGGTGGCAACACCCACCCGATATCCCGGTTAAAATTGGGGCGTCGTCCAATTTCACTTGCCTCGCGGATCTTGCGTTGCACGAAGCGCTTAGCAGCCTCGCCTTATCAAAGCGAATGAAATGTGACGTATCAGTGTCCAGGACATGTTCTGCCACCGCGGAGCTATTAGTGTCCATGTTCTTCACACTACGCACGTGCTCCCTCAGTCTCGTGGACACGTTGCGCCCGGTCTCTCCTATGTAACACTTAACGCAGTCACACGGGATTTCATACACCCGTGGGCTACCAAGCGGGTCCTGATCCTTTGGAGAACGCAGCATTTGCCTGACTTTGGTGAGTGGCCGGAAAATTGTCCTGATGCTAAACCTCCGGCGTAACAGGTGCCCAATTGTATCCGTCACTCCTATAACATACGGCAGGTATGCAGGCGCCCTCTGTCGCCTGACAGCGCTGTACCGCGCTGGAGCTCGCCACGCGCTGACTCTGCCTCCAACTGTACCCATTATTATCTAACACCTGTCTCACATGCGTAAGCTCCCCTTGTACGAACTGCGGGTCACAGCCGTAAAGCCCTGTTAATAAGTGCACGCGGAACCGAAGACAGGTGTGCGGGGTGGTGATGTGAGTCGGCCTGCAAGTAACGATCCGTGTGTGTGGACTTACGGTACACTGTGTGACATAAACGTCCATCCGGTCTACGCTTCACCAAAACATCCAGAAAGGGGAGCGCACCATTACACTCCGTCTCAATGGTAAATTTTATTTTCGGATGCAGTGCGTTGAGATTACCAAGTAGTGGCTCAACATCCTGCTTCATCACAACCGCGAAAACGTCGTCCACATACCGCCACCAGCGTCTTGGGTTAAAAGGAGCATTCCCTAATGCCTTCTGTTCGAAGTCCTCCATTAACACATTGGCCACCACTGGTGCTATCGGAGATCCCATCGCGACCCCATCAATCTGAAGTTAATAATTCCCCCGCCAGACGAAATAACCGCTCGACAAACAAAACTCAATTAATCTCATGCACTCAGTTGGTAAATTATTATAGCCAAGCACGCTGCGTATGATTTCAATTGTTTCAGCCACTGGTACATTGGTAAACAGAGAAGTTACGTCAAAGCTTACCATCAATTCGTCATCACGAAGTTTTACATCCTCCAACAGCTGGACGAAGTGCGTAGAATCCCGTACAAAGCTAGGCGTGCGGCCCGTCAGCGGTTGTAGGATGCTTGCCATGTAACGGGAAGCCTTGTACGTCGGGGAATCTATTTGGCTCACGATAGGTCGTAAGGGCCAATCCGGTTTGTGTATCTTTGGTAGCCCGTATATCTTAGGAGTGGTGGGATTCAACTGACGCAACGTTTTGGACATATCACCGATGGATATTGGACTCACGATCTTATTTAACTTGGTGGTCACTCGAGATTTAGGATTATACGACACTTTCTTATAAATACCGGCGTCACCCACAAGCTCGTTGACTCTTCCCTCGTACAAATGTTTGTCCACGATCACAGTCGCATTTATATTTATAGTTTGTATTAACAGTGTTAATAATGTCTCACGAAAGTTTTAATTTGTAAATAGTAGTTTATGCAACGGTTGCATAATGATAGGCCTTAAAACACTAGTGCGGTCTTATGAAACGAGCTTTTAGCGAATTTCATAATAAGATCGCACGTGTGTTTTAAGGCCAAATTATGCAGAGTTGCATACATAACTTTATCTACACACATATTATAAATCCTCCATGATGGGTTCAGAAACAATATTTTCTGGCAACAAGTTATTTGTTGCAATCGTGGCTGCATATTTCCGATATCCGGCGCATTTTCACATCACACACACTCCGAGAAGACTACTTACTATTCATATTTTCAACTAAAATGTAAATTCCAAACAACTTTTTCTATTCAATTAATTCTACTTTCGTTCAGCAAAACACCAACATGGCACCGATTCGATCCTCCGTTTTTTTAAATCATAGACAAACGGATGAAGTCTCTATTCTCACGTCACTCGAGATCAAATATTGTGCAGTTTATATTAAAAAAACATACTGAATTGACGTTTCGTATCAATAACTTTTTTAATATCTATGGATACTAGAATAGAGACCACTTGAGTTTTGACAGCTGTTCCAAATTTAATCTCTTTTCTTTACTAAAAACGATAAAGAAGTCATGTTATTTCTTTATCGCAGCACTGGTTTTTCCTAATTGGTTGTCAAAATGGTGGTCATTTCCTAAGGTTTTTGATTAACCAATGGAGGTTTTATGATATGGGTGTAGATAAAAGTATATAATTTTATTATCCCAATTTGCCAGTTAACAGCCGTGCGAGTTATTCAACATTTGATATTTGTAATGAACTTACTTAGCAAGATGCAAAATACTTATTGGTTGCCATATACCGAGTCTTGTGTAAAATACCTTAGTGATCGGCTAAGTATTAACTTGTAGTAGTGTAGTTATAAATGAGCTAATTTAACTAACTTACGCTGATAATGTTGGGTAAGTATTATTTAACAAACTTATCTTGTTTGATTTTAGCAAAAAGTTTTGCAGGCTCTGTCCGCAATAATTCGTTTGGTTGATAATAGCGACACATTGTTTATTTCTAGCTCTCTAGTATTTTTCCAGTGTGTTATTATCAGACCCCGTTATCAGTCGTGAGAATTTAATGAAATCGAATCATAGGGTTGTCACATGATGTTTATTTCGTGTACATATGACTTATACATTTTCTGAATACTCTGACCACTTTATCCCAGCAATTGCCATATTTTTACGTATGAACATGTTTTAATAATAATTGATAACAGGGTCTGGTTATTATAACACAATTGTTTATAGGTACACGAGTACCTAGGAGCGGATTTATCGAGAGTTACTGTTATATTTCAATAATATAACAAACGATCCCATTTGTAAATGCATTTGCGTTGTTTTTACAATTTGTTACCTGTTCCGAGCATTCGCGAACATTCGCCGATGATTGATCGTATGATATCGAATAGTTACGTCCACAATCTCGTATATTGCTATTGCGCGTGTGGAAAATTAACCTTAAGCTCAGTGATCAAGGTAGTTTTTGCGTTGATTTTTGGAAAGTCACCAGCCGATATGTTCCTGTTATTGTAACAATGTTACGTGTGACGGTCCCACCTGACGTGCCGTTCCGAGTCATTTGTTTTGACGAGGTAATTTAATAGAAGTTTTTAAATTTTGTTACACATGGTTTTACCTTTTTAGGGTTCCGTACCTCAAAAGGAAAAAAGGAACCCTTATAGGATCACTTGGTTGTCCGTCTGTCTGTCTGTCTGTCTGTCTGTCTGTCTGTCTGTCTGTCTGTCTGTCAAGACCTATTTCTCAGGAACGCTTGGAGGTATCAAGTTGAAATTAATATCAAATCTGCAATCTCTTGAAGCTATGAAAAATTCAACCTTCTAAGTCACCGCAATCAAAAGATATATCCGTTTATGTCTCATATTCTGATACTTTCAAGGGAATCCAAAGGGAATCAAAACCTATAGGGTACTTCCCGTTGACCTAGAATCATGAAATTTGGCAAGAAGCAGTGTCTTACAGCACAAGTAAAGGAAAAAGTTCGAAAACCGTGGATTTGTAATTAAATCACATTAAAAAAAAGTTAAACGGAATAAGCTTTGCAAAGTCGTATTACACTCGACGATTGAACGGGGATAGGTGCTTGTGAAAGTTATTTTTTTGTCTTATATCATAGGTAGGTTGTAAATGGTTACCCCGTTGTTGATAGCTATTTTTTTTCTTTTTTAGGGTTCCGTACTTACAAGGTGCTGTTTCTTTTTCAAACGTAATTGCGGAACTCTCGGCGCGCGAGTCAAACTCGCACTTGATTTTTTTTATACGGTTTGGTTTTCCGTTATCCATGCTTCATCGTTTCCTTGTGACTGAGAGTCGTGTTTACTTGGAAAAGTCAAGCTGCTGATTTTGTTCACAATATTTTTTCACTTGTCATCTTGAACATGCCCGAAAGCAGCCTTGAATGATCATCCTGATGATGAGTCATCTATAGGTAAAGATGTATTTTCGAGTCCACGAAATTGGCTACCTGACTATAGTAACAAATATTAATATATTCCTGTGGAACAGTAGCTTCTGTTCTACGAGTTCTTGCTCGTAGAACAGGTGGCCGATGGGGTTGCAGAGTTCTTGAGTGGCGACCACGTACCGGAAGGCGCAGCGTCGGCAGACCACCCACACGGTGGACTGATTTATTTATTTATTTATTATTAGACTCAACGCGTTTTAAAAATGTGACTTAGATAATGTTTCTGTTTTGTTTCTTTTCGGCCAGTAAGCTGCACTGGCCGAAAAGAAACGAAAAAAGGTGACATTAGGTGACATTTGACGTACGGATATTACACATTAATTTGGAATAACTTCTATGTTCGTTGAATGTATCTACAAATATGACATAAAGCATAATTTCTTCCTTTGAAATTTTTTGTAGTATTTTGAACCGACGTTATATATCGGGATGGCTTTTTTGAGAAAATTTTCTATGAGCACGACATGTGTCACTCGGTCAAGAGTCCGCGCATGACTAATTGATTGGATCACAATTGGGTTGCTTTCTGGGTTTTAACTTTTAAGCGCGAAAGACGCATCTTTGGTTTTTTAATATCATTGGTTTTAGTGAAAATTTAAAAATGAAAAATTATTATTAGTGCTTTTTCCTTGAAAATTAGCTAACAAGAAGCCAAAAATACTGTTTAAAAATGATCAAGAACCGAATTGCACATGTAGTGGTATTTTCAATGGTATTAGATAGGGGCTCGAGCCACTTGCGTTATGCTTTACTGTTTTTATTGAGGTATTGAAATACATTGAGGTCAGTCAGCGTGTCAGTGAGAACTTCAAAATTTAAATTTTCCTTGTACTATCAGCAAATAAATAATTTGACCTTATTAATGTTGACCTGTTAATAAAAACAAAATGTGAATGTATAAAATGAGAAAGTTATGATAAAAAAATAACAATCCATTTCAATATCAAACTATAACATAAATAATTAACAAATTATTTGTTGCTTTCTGGTATTGTGAACGGGTGCTTTTTTGTTTTCACTAAAATGTATTAGATTTACTTATTGAGATGTTTTTTGTAAAAACATTGTCACATCGTGTCACGAAGAAAATTAAGTACGTTTAGTAAATAAATATTCATTTATTTCCTTCGTGAAAGTTTAAGTAAATATATCCGATTTCGCGGCCCCGTAAAAACATCTATTCTTAAGACTACAAATTGTTTTAATAATCGGCGTAACTTTTTATCCACTAATTTCCCTCATTCTAATCGTGGAAAATGACCATTAACGCAAAATGCACGAAATACCTTTTCCTGGTAATAAAATTTTCCACGGTACAAACTCAATTATTCAATTGCTATCGAATTTGGGTCCAATTTTGTAATACCACGAGATTATAAAAGATTATAGCGTCTCTGTCTGCATTCAAGAGCCCAAGGACCCAGCTTTTTATGATAAAATGGTGCACTTTGGAGCCTCTGGCAATTTCGGCGTTGAGTAATAAAGCTAATTGAGTTTAGAAAATTATTTCCCCGCTACTTTGAAGTTTTTTGAGGGACGTTAATCTTAGAACACCGGAGTTGAGTACAAAATAATTTGTATATTGGAGACTTCACTGGAAATTATTATTATAACTCTGGAGTTTTCTTTGGTGTGGATTAAATCTTGTGCATTATTAACATTATCGCAGAGATTCTTATTCATATTCATATTCATAATATATTTTCGGTAATCATTTTCAGTAACCTACCACGATCAAAACCAATCATTTGCAAAGCAGTTAAGCTACGACGGATGGTAGCTAAATTAAATCATCATCATTATCATAAACCCTTATACGTCCCACTGTGGGGCACCACGCAGTCGTCCCCACGCAGGTCCAGTGCGGACGGGGGACTTATTTAGGCGTCGCCATACATACGTCATAGTACGAAATAAAGACTCGACTCATCTTAAGACATTTTGTGTACTGAGATTATGGTTATGTGACTACTTCTTTCCGGAATTTTAGTTCTATATAATAGATAATTTAATTGATCTTCGGTTCTAAATAACTACACCTGCGTAGGCCTGAATAACTAGACGAAATTGTAGATTAATGCCCTGCTCAAAATAAATAGAATAGTTCACTTTCTATGTCATTAGAATAGGGTTAGACAGTCATTTACAACAGTGATTTTCGTTCAATGCGACTGCCAAACTCAACCACTAACAGGACCAAAGAGCACATTTGTCCCATGTCCCATTTGTCCCATTTTGTACACGCGCTGAAATTTCCAGATTTTGCGACAAAGGCGTGGGACATTCCCCGATTGACAAACGCACACTGAATGTAAACTCGGGCTTAGAATAGGGGCCTTTGTCCGCTTTTGTTCTTCCCTGACCTAACCACTATGTTCCACGGTTGGTTGAAGAGAAAGATCATCACTTACAACATTACTGAAAGCGTGTTGAGTTTCGAGATTTTGAGATACAAGATTTTTTTCAAATTTGTTTCGAAATGGCTACGTTGAGTTCAACGAAAACATAAAAAATAGTTCACAGAGGCATAAGGGAAAGATAGAGGGAAAATAGAATCAAACAGTCATTATTCCATTGACAATTACTATTATACCCAGTTATTCGATTCCTAATCTTCATTGATGGTTTGTATGGTTCCCCTTGTTTACGCATAATTTTTCATGTCATAATTCTATATTGCATAATCAGTATAAGCATAATTGTAGATGCGCAGAAACTAATCTCGCATAATTATATTTCGCATATTTCTGTCACGCATATCGATCTTAACCTGAATGTTTTAAGAGTCTGAAGTCTGAATAGTGCTTAGGCAGAAAATGACTTACGCATATTATTAGTTGCGCCGAAAGTTACTTTCGCATAATTTAGTTTCGCCGGGATCGATTATAAACAAATACATGATTATAACATTTTAGTCTTTTTTATTTAAACTAACCTAACCTAACCTAATCCAATCTATTTTTATTACTTATAGAAACTTTAACTAGAGATTGGTTTGGTGTAAGGGACACAAGTTAACCCTAACCTAACCTAACAATAATACAATTGTTACGGTTGTACATTTTTTATTGCGGGGGGCTTCGGCCCCCGAGCTCCCCTTGTGGGAGCTTTCACCCCCCCTTCCCCCCTTTTTGTATGTTATGCAACTAGATTCGGACACGATTTCGGGCTATCAAAATTCTGCAAAATTATATATACGCTAAACAACATTATGCAAAATAAAATTCGGCCATATCAATATTATGCTAATATAATATTCTGGAAAACAACCATTCGGCTAATAACAAATTATGCCAAATAAAATTTCAGCAAGTTTAAGATTCGGCGAAAATAAGATATGTGAAACTTGTTATGCGTAATAAGTTTCGGACATTAAAAATTATGCCAAATAGATGGCATCCGGTTTGTATACCAAGCAACTGTACCTACTGTACCTACTACTACCTACTGTAAATACCAAGTTATTTAAAGTAAAATTTATGACTCACATTTTTATTGGCTTTATTAGTAAAGTTTCTGTACCTCTGATGGTATTTAAACCGGATTATACTTTTACGTGCAAATTTCTTCGTGTTTGACGTCATCAGATAGGCTGAACTCTTTATGTTTTCTGGGTAGATATTAAGGTATTAAAACCATAATATAATGTTTATATAGTAATAGTGGCCGTGCTTTATGCGATATTTGTACAAATAAGTAGGATCATCATCATTATCATTTCAGCCGAAAGACGTCCACTGCTGGACATATGCCTCCCCCAATGATCGCTACAATGACAGATTCTGTGCTGGTCGCATCCAGCGCAGTCCCGAAATCTTCACTACGAGTAGGTCGTCAGTCCATCGTATTTCTGGGTACGTCAGGTTAGTTTAAATATACTATTAGGTTTTATTTTAATTGTTAGTTTTAGATTTTTTATCGTCGGTGATAGTTCAAAACTGCATAAATCCAAAAAGTAGCAAAATCAAGATTTCTCGCCTGTAGGTTCTACGCTGGACTGATTTGATTTAGTATATCACTGAATTTGTTAAAAAAAATGCACGTACTATACCTACGTACGTATGTAAAACTCTTTATTGTACATCAAAAACACCTTAAAACTTACAAAAAGTCCAAATTTAAATTAGTACAAAGGCGAACTTATCCGACGTTATGTTCCTTTCTGTTCATATTTTTAAACAACCATACTTTATTCATATTTTTGAAAACAAATCAAATCAAAACGTTTATTCAGCGAATTGGCCACCTGTGGGTTCATTTACGTGTCACGTGAATATATGAAAATGGGTTGAGTTCTGTTCGAAGCGCTGGTAGACGCTTCGAACAAGACCATGATTACTGAGAACCGCCGCAAGAAACTCAGCAGAAAGTCATCTTTTCAAGTCAAACATTGATTTTACATCAATCAATTACATATAAAACAGTACTGTGACTTATACACAACGCACAGCCCAAACGGGTGGTCCTAGAGGTTTGAAATTTGGAGGAGACATTCCTCGAGTACCCTAGAGGTGCACTAAGGAGGATTTTTTTAAATTCCATCCCTAAAGAGGTGATAAAGCTTGTATGGAAAATACCGCGGGCGAAGCTGTGGCGGGCCCCTATTTATATATACAAACTCAAATGAAATTATATGGAAACTGCAGTTAAACCAATAAAGATAACATTCGTTCAAAACTGGGTCGAGAAACTTAAAAAGTCAAATCAAATTGACATTAAGTTCTCTAAATTGGTTTGATAATATAATAAAATGCCGCAGTTAGGGCAGGTAATGTCGGAGTTGAAAGTAATACTGCGATTCGGCGACCTGGGCACAATGGCTTGGCAATTACATCGTTCCAGCGGCGAGCTGGTGAAGGCTCGTTTAGTGTTACCGAACACAATTTAGTAGCAAGTCCAGCGCATCTATTCGGGAACGCTAAGTGATTCTGTACCGATTCGTAAGCGAGATTTCTCATCCCACTCTTCCGCACGACGCGTAGTGCGTAACAGCGAGATGAGAAATCTCGCTCATGAATCGCTACAGAATCACTTGGCATTCCCAAATAGAGGTGCTGTTCATCTATTCGGTACTGCTAAGTTATTAACTAACTTGACGACACGTTTGGCCTAGTTGGTAGTGACTCTGCTTCTGAAGCCAGCGGTCCCGGGTTCGAATCCCGGTAAGGGCAAATATTTGTGTGATGAGCACGAATGTTTGTTCCTGAGTCTTGGATGTTTTCTATGTATTTAAGTATTTATTTAACTATATAAGTATGTATATCGTCGTCTAGTACCCATAACACAAGCCTTTAGAGCTTACTTTGAGGCTAGATTGATTTGTGTAAAGATTGTCCCCTGATTTATTTATTATATTATTATATTACCACTAAATTTATAAAACTGCGAATGTGAGCGCAAACACGCTAAAATAACGACACATTCACTGTTTTGGCGTTTTAGCTTCGATACAGTAAATAACTTAGCAGTCTCGAATAGAGGCCCTGTTTAGTGACATTACTTGGCTTTAAAATATTTATTGTAATCTATAACAAAATAGTAATAGTTGCTGCCGAAAATCAGATAACTCCACAAAAGCATAGTGTTACAAACAATACGCATTCCATAAATTTAAATTTAAAATAATGTTATGTTTAAGTACAAATAGGATTTATGTATACTATTGGCCAAATTCAGAAAGGCCACTCAAATTGATATTTAATTAAAGTGACGTTTGAGTGACGTTTTTGTATAGGATGACAACTAGCTGAGGGACATTTAACTGTTTAATTTAACTGTCTAATCAAATGCTTAAGTGGCGTTTCTGTATCGACCTTAATGCTAACTATATTATGATATTCTGATAAAAAATCGAGTTAGTACCTTATTAAAGTTAACGATTGTTGTCGATTGGTTGTTGTTTGTTGTTGTTGTTGTTATCGATTTCGTTTTCTGTCAGAGTAAGATGCTCGTATTTATGACATACCGACTTGCATTTAATTTAGGATTTAGTTGTTTATTGACCATGGACATGTTATCTATCCATTAGTATTAAATAATATTGATGACGAATAACGAGAAAGCTGATATTTTTAAAGTGTTATTATTAATAAGTTAGTAGGTAGTTGGCAGATAATGCTGCAGATAAATTGAGTAATGCGATCCGACGATCATGTTACTAGAAAAAATATGTAATGTTTCATTTTTAGGGTTCCGTACCTCAAAAGGAAAAAAACCAAACCCTTATAGGATCACTCGTGTGTCTGTCTGTCTGTCTGTCTGTCTGTCTGTCCGGCTGTCACAGCCAATTTGCTCCGAAACTACTGGAGCGATTGAGTTGAAATTTGGTATACATATGTAAGTCGGAGACCGCAACACGGACGCGTGACGTAAATATATGAATTTTAAACATGGGGGCCACTTTCGGGGGGCAAATTATAAAATTAAAAAAATAAGTTATGCAATCTATATTGTGTGACATATCAAATGAAAGGGCTTATTGTGAGGACTTTAAATATATTTTTTTCTGAATTTTAAGTAAAATAGTTTGGAAGTTATTTAGGAAAATAGGCGAAAATTGACCATTCCCTCCCCCTTATGTCCGAAACTACTGTGGCTAAAATTTTGAAAAAAAATACAGAAAATAGTTCTTTACCTATAGATTACAGGAAAACCTATAAGAAGTCTATGGTATTTAAAGTAACCTAGTAAATTGCAGATAATCATGTACGGAACGGAACCCTCTCCACGCGAGTTTAACTCGCACTTGTCCGGTTTTTTTATGGTTAAGACATCATATCGAGAACCAATTTAGTGAGATAAATTAAAAAAAATCTATTCCTTCTATATTGACTACGCGGTGAAAAATAAAAAAGAAGGACAATTAATTTTATTAAATTAAACTTAAATTATGACTGACAATAAGTAACGTAATTTTAACATATTACCTACTCGCTATGAGCACTGAACCAAACATTTAATTTTATTCATTACGCACTCAAAACAGATCCGTCCCTTGAGGCGCTGGCAAATTGAGTTGAGCGCCACTTTTGACTGCTGAGCTGAAACGAATTGTACCTACAGCACATCATTTAAATTAAACTTTTAGATGGCTAAATCTGTTCAGCCTTAATCTACCGCTACATCTTAATGTATACGATCTTAGTTGCAAAATGTGCAAAAATAAATTAGTAGCTTATAGTTTTGTCATTTATAATACTATGACATTGAAAACCTGCTGACGATAACAAAGTGACCACTTTGTCATCAGTTCACAGAGTTTTTTTTTTCGAAATTAGATTCCGTAGTTTTAAATCTAAAATACAGGTTACACTTCTAGTCACAGTTTTATGTCAAATCCCGAAGGGGTTACTTTTCTCTGACGCTAACTGTACTCTGGTATAGACTAGTATTTGCCCTAAGATTATTCTGTAATACCTTATTAGTTAATCCTTTTTCTGTGTATTTCTTATTGAATGTATTGTGCTTGTGAAACTAAACCCTAGGATATAAGTTATAATATATGTATAACTAACTATTTAATGGACAGTCGGATTTTTTTATCATTATTATTTATTATAGTAACTGCTGGTTAAGGTACTTCCATTTTACGTTAATCTTTCTTTTTCGGTCAACTGTCCCTTAAGCAAATTATTGTATCGTAGATACTAATACAGTTAAAAATATACATTTAAACTTTTTAGCAGTAGGACGTTACTATGTAAATAGAATAATGTTGAATCTATATCTGTGTAGATATATATATTAAAATTCTTCTTGGGACACAATACACAGAAAAACACATTCATGAATAAGAAAAGGTATAATTATTAGATATTATTAAATTCTGTTTAAGTATTCTGCTTGTTTCTCTTGTAGCTAGACAAAAAACAAAGACTTTCCAATAAAGATCTCAAAAGAAGGATATGCCTATCAGTACAATTTCGTGTAACAAGTCTTATAGAAGGTTGTCAAACGCCAGCGCCATGGCTTAACCACACCCTATTGCTGATGTCTCAGTTCTTACGACATACATTCACAATTCTAATATTGCTTGATTCACACGCTATCATATCTTTGTGGGCGGTGTGGTCGGTGGTGCGGTCTCACAGGTTGAGGAATTGTATTAGATACTTTATTATTATAAGTGGGATGGGTGCCGTGGTTGCCATGCGACTGAAGGTGCGATGGTCTCAGATTCGCGTTCTGACACCTCAAAAGTAAGCATCGCGAAAATTGCTTTGAGCAGCAAGTAAGGATACTTGCTACTTGCAGCTGCATATATTTCAATGCATTCCTGAAGCGGTGATATTGCACTCGTACGAGTAGCTCGCCTAATCGAACGCCCACGAGAGGTTAGCATTGTCGAACGGATTGATACGAAGTCTGCAATTTGCCCACAACTCTACCACGAGGCCTTTGTATTGAGCATTGGTTTCCAATGAAACTTGCTAACAGGAGCGCAATTACTTTCTATTAGTTTAACTGGAGGGAAAGTGGCTTACGGTTAAACGGGTTTTGTGTGGCAAATTTGCTGCAAATTAACCATTTATCGATTCTGTAATAGTTAGTATTACTGTACCGCGAGTAGAATTGGAATGATAAGTACCGTTAACAAGATTGGTCTTTATAGAAGTCAGAGGATAGTTATATGAAATCAGCGCCTCTATTCGGGAACGCTAAGTGATTCTGTAGCGACTCGTAAGCCAGATTTCTCATCCCACTCTGCCGCATGAAGCGTAATGCGTAAGAGCGAGATGAGAAATCTGGCTTACGAGTCGCTACAGAATCACTTAGCGTTCCGGAATGAGGCGCCAGTTTCGCTTTGTTCCTGTCTGTACAAATGTAAGATTTATAAAATAAGATAAACGCAAAACAAAGTAGCAAATGACGAATAAGTAGAAGCCTAGTTTATAAGATCGTGTAAACGAGCTGCATATATGTATAGTAGGAAACCTGGAATGCAGAAATATAAGTAAGATTATACACAGCTACATGTGCTGCCAAGTTTCATGAAAATCCGTTCAGCTAATACTGAGCTGAGTTAACAAACATATTTATGGATACACACACAAACTTTCCCATTTTATAATAATAAGTAAGTAGAAAATAGTACGATTAGTAAAAATATATCGATAGTTATAGTGTATATTGGTTAGTTGTTTATCAATAATATTATCGTGCGAATATTTATTTAAACACATAACAAACTAATATAATATAATATATTAACCTTCAATAAACTTTAAGCCGAAAATTTAAATAAAAACTAAAATAATATAAAATAATATTGACATTACAATGGTATTACTAAATACTTATACTTGAACGTATTTTTGTTCATTTCATCATGATTTGACAACAGGAAAGTGGCTCGCACATTTCAAAACCAAATCAAAAAGTTAATAATATTGCATTTTCTCACTTTCCCGTACCCATTGACGTGGTTCAAAGGCATCCTTGTATCACACGTCTTTGTAGCAGAAAAGGATTTTTATTATCCTCCCGTCCGATTTTATGAGTATGTAAACGGGTTTTTATTAGTCGACACAAAGTCATATTATTATGGCGAAAATATGATAGAGGCCGTATAAAATGTTTCTGGGAAAAAGTGAGATTTTTCATGTGGTTTTGCTGACTTGAGCATTTTACCGAATATATTGAATGGAAAGGCGTTTTCTCATGAAGACAAAAATTACGAGGTCTAAATAGAATCTATTCATCCCTTTCATGCGAGGATTAAAAAGTTTTTTAAATAAACTTTTTAAAATTAGAACAAAATTATTTCAACTACCACGATGAAATATTTTACTATATTTAGTTTATCTAAAGCCGCTTGCATGAGATTTATTTTCAACTTATTGTAGATTCTTATGAGCTATTTCAAGAATTATTAGAATTTTCGTTAAAATATTAATAAAGGTAACAAAACAATACTTAAGGGCCTAAGATTTAAATAGATAATAAAACGTCATTTTCGTTGTTAGCTTAGCAAAGTTAAAATTAATCATAATGATGTCACAAAGTAAAGTTAAAATTGCAATTGGCTCGGTCTGATTATTAATTTTGCAGAAACATCCACGAAATATTTTTATATTTAATTGATAAAAATTTCCATCTTTCCTATACCTAAGTATAATAATAATAATAATAATAAAAACATTTATTTTAGCAATTACATGGGTCGCCTTAGCCTAGTACATAAGTACATATTATAGTAACATAATTTATTCTTACATTATGTTAGGTTTAATGTATGTATAAACATTTTGGTAAGTAAGAACATTTTATTGTAAATAATGATAGGCCTTTATGTGGTTTCCTGTTCCCTAAACTAGGTAAACCTGTCTTATAGGGAGCAGGGACCTTCCAACCCCCTTGATACTCTGTTTAATATATGATGACAGTAGTACAGGATAAAGATTAAATAGTCTAGTGAAAATCAGAGCGAAGTGTGTGTATGTGTGTGTGTGTGTGTGTGTGTGTGTGTGTGTGTGTGTGTGTGTGTGTGTGTGTGTGTGTGTGTGTGCGTGCGTGTTTGGGTGTGTGAAGGTGTGTATATGTGTGTTTGTGTGTGTTTGTCCGTGTGTATGTGTGTGTGTGTGTGTGTGTGTGTGTGTGTGTGTGTGTGTGTGTGTGTGTGTGTGTGTGTGTGTGTTCGAGGTGAGTGGGTGTGCTGTGCATGCTTGATGATATATGCAATTTTAGTTTTCCGCGTTTATCTTATTTTTTTTTTGGATATGCTGTGTGATATTAGTTAGGTAGTCGGAGCTATTTTATTATTTCGAATAGTTTCTCCGTTTCGTGATAGTCTAGTGCATGGAGCCATTTTTTCGCATTTATTTTTAGGTAGAACCTGTTTGTTTTGTGTATATGAAGACGATCGTTAATTTTATTATAAAGGAAAGGTGCTAAGAAATTCAGCTGTCTGCGAAAGAAGGCTGTTTTGTGTTGAGGTGTGGTGCACACTTTATAAGGCCTTCTGCTTTCATGTCGATGACGAAGTGCACTTGAGCGGTTTACATCGGTCAAGACGTATCTGTGTTGCCAAAGGATGGTCCGTAGAATATAAAGTTGCCTAACTGATAATACACCAATCGCTTTATATAGTGCCTTTGTGGGAAATCGAATAGGTTTAAAAAGTATTACTTTAAGTATTGACCTTTGCACTCGTTCTAGTTGAATAATATGTGTTTTTGCAGCCCCACCCCATACGGCTATGCAGTATGTCAGCAAAGACTCTGCCAGTGCAAAGTACACTGTTTTAATGAGTTTTATATCTGATACTCGTCTGAGTCTTTTAAATACAAATACCAGTTTTCTAACTCTATTTGATAGGTACCGGATGTGGTCAGTCCAGGAAAGTTGTTGGTCTACGATTACCCCGAGGTATCTTAAACAAGAGACTTTGTCTAGGGGTGTGCAATTACAGGTAGTACATAGGTTGTCGTCAGGGTTGCAAGTGTGCGCTGTTATTTTAAATTCTATATTTGGCTGGGACTGTTTTTTGATACTGAAACAGATATATTTAGATTTAGTAGTATTAAGTGTAAGGAGATTTTTATCTAGCCAGTTACCGATTTGCGTGACTCCCTGCTGGGCTGACAACTCAACTTCGCGCCAGCTATTGCCAGTGAATAGTACGGCAGTGTCATCTGCATATGTTGTTATATGAGCGTTCGGTATATCAAGTTGGCATAGGCTGTTGATATAAATTAGAAATAGAGTAGGGCCCAGAATACTGCCCTGGGGAACACCAAATTTCATTTCGGTGTAGTCACTTCTTATTTCATCGATCCGGACACATTGATAACGATGTTGGAGATAGCTGGAGAGGAGTTTGTGAGGGAGACCTCTTACACCAAGCCCTTCGATTTTAGATAAAAGAATGGGGACGGAAACTGTGTCGAAGGCTTTAGCGAGATCCAGGAAGATAGCAGTGCATTTTTTTTTTGTATTTAGATTTGATGCGACTATATTTGTGAGCGAGTTGACTGCTTCCTCCGTAGATCTGCCAGCTCTGAAGCCATATTGATTACATGAGAAGAGTTTGTTACATTCCAAGTAGCTTACCAGACGAGAATTTATTAGTCTTTCGAGGATTTTTGATAGTGCAGTTAGAATCGAGATTGGTCTATAATTATTTACTTCGTTTCTTGTTCCGCCTTTGTGTATAGGCGATATTACTGATATTTTAAATGCGTTCGGAAAATATCCTGTTGTTAAGCAAAGGTTCATAATGTGAGTTAAGGGAATAATGATTTGTTCTTTGGTCCTTTTTATGAAGAGTGATGAGATGCCGTCCCAGCCAATCGCACACTGTGACTTTAATTTGTTTATGATTTCAGATACCTCATTGCAGTCTGTAGGTAGCATTACCATGGAGCCAATGCTATGGGGTTGTTCATCATTGATTGTTGCTAATTTCGCTTCACTAGTATTAAGTTTGGTTAACGTATTTTGAGCAAGTTCAGGCCCTACTTGTGCAAAGAAGTTGTTAACGTAATTTATAGATTCCTTGTAAGTTTCATGCGTCAGCAGCAGTTCATTGGGCGATTTAATTTCCTTATCGAGACAGCAAATTCTTTTGACCGCTTTCCACGTATCCTTTGGGTTGTTCCTATTTTTAGATATTTCATCTGTGTCATGTAGGATCTTTAACTGCTTCAATATATTGTTGCATGTATTTCTGTATGTTTTGTATTTGTTTAGCAGGTCTATGTTGTTAGGACTTCTACGTACTTTTAGATGTAATTTATCTCTTTTTGTTATGCATCGGATGAGTCCAGGTGTGATCCAGTTTCGGAATTTTACTTGGGATCTCGGAATGGTATACCTTTTTGTATTATTATTTATAGTTTTTTTCAGAATATCAATGATAAGGTTAGTGGCATTATCTACTTCTGTACATTCCAAAATAGGAGTCCAATCATAATTCTGAAGTTCAACACGAACAGCATTGTAGTCAAGACGTGATATCCAGGCAGGTTTAGGTTTGGTGGAAGGTTTGTTTATCAGTATACTGGTGAAAACAGCCCTGTGGTCTGTAATTAGCGTGTCAAGGACCGCAGTTGAGGTTGGTACACGGGTTTTAAGAATTATGTGATCTAGACAGTTATTTTCACGAGTTGGGAAATAATGTGCTGGTAATAGATCATTTGTGACCAAGGTGTTAAGGTAATCATCATAATGAGAATCGCAACTGTTCGCCTTGATATCTATGTTTATGTCTCCGGCTATGATAACATTTGGAAATTGACTAAGAGATTTTAATGTTTTGTCAAGTGCTAAGTTAAAGTTTTGGGTATCTCTTATTGAAGGAGAACGGTAGATGGCAACAACAGCACTGGAAGAGCCAATCTTGATAACAAGGCAGTTTGCGTCATCAAAGTCGGGCTCCTCAAAAGTGATATGGATGTCACTCCGCACGTAGACCACAATTCCACTGTTTTGGTTTGGGTTACGTTTTGTGAATATGGAACAATAGTCCGGGAGGATGGGAAGATACGGATTTGAGTTCAGCCAGCACTCTGTAAGGACGAGAATGTCAATTCGAACCTTCATTCTCGTTAGTAGTAGACTTAGACTATCAAAGTTACATGAGATACTACGTATATTTTGCGTTAATACGGTTAAGGATTTGTCTATATCGGGTACCAGTGTTGAGCAATCCTCTGGTGCACATATAAATGCTTTCGAGACGCTGACCGAGTCAATGTCGGAGATCAAATCGGTGACTATGGAATTATTCATTTTATAATAAATAAGTTATCAGTATGGATCCACGCGTAGCATTAGTGTAAATATGAGAGTGCACGGTATGTGTGTGTGTGTGTGTGTGTGTGTGTGTGTGTGTGTGTGTGTGCGTGCGTGTGTGTGTGTGTGTGTGCGTGTGCGTGTGCGTGTACGTGTGCGTGTGCGTGTGCGTGTGTGTGTGTGTGTGTGTGTACTAGATACTAAGTACTACTTAGATTATAGGCAGAGATAGACAACTACATACGGCATAAGTAGAATATTCAGTAAAGATTTTATTTATACACTTATAAATACACAAAGAAAGATAAAGGTACAAAATTAATCACAAGAACGAGGACGATTTACAATTTTGTACATTTTCCAGGATGCGTTTCGGTCCGGTGAGGTTATGCAGATGATAAGTTGTCTAGTTGTTCTTCACTTTTTAAAAGGATCTGCGGCTCCCCGTCGTTTTTACACAGGTACACTTGTCCGCCTTTCGTCCAGGCGTATTTGAATTGGTTCGATTTTACGAGAGAACGAGCTACAAAGAAAAGCTTATTGGCGTGTTCCGTTAGACGTTCAGAGGCATAAATATTCTGTCTCTCCTGAAAACCCAGATTGGAGCTATTTAATTTATTATCTTTGTTTTTCAGATTGTAGGTTTTCAGTGCTTTAAGGAACGTGCTTTTTTGGTTCGAATTACTGAATTCTAGTATAATAGGTTTGTTTGTATTATGTTTTCCTTGACGGAAGCAGGATCGAATATCCGAGAGTTGCAGATCAGCGCCAATTTCAGTTAGGAGTTGAGCTACTGGTTCTAGCAGATCCTTTTCAGTCGGGGGGATGTTTCTAAGCACCACACTGCCAGAATACAACTGTCGTTGGATGGACTCAAGTTTAATCTCGAGGTTTGTGACTTGCTGCGAGGTTTCACTTTGTTTAGTTTCTAGGAAGTGTATTTTTCCTAGTACTTGCTCGTGTTGCTTCGAGATCAGATCGATTTTGTTTTGGGTTTCTTTATTAAGGGTTTCAATATTTGTATTCTGAACCTTCAAGTCCAAAATATTTTTAGACAGCTGTTCAAATTTCAAATCCTGCTTCGTGGACCACTCGTAGAACAATGTCATAAAATCGTTTCTGAGTAATTCAATATCGCTGGGTTGTTTTCTTTTCCTAGTTGCGACGTTATTTTCTGATTCTGTGTTGATATCTGGCGATGAGTTGGATCTTGGTGGGGTACGAGTAAGATTATTCATTCTATTTATTTATTACACCAAAATAGAAACCTTAAACAACTGACCGACGAAGTGTTTATAATAATAACATTCAACTTCGGGTAGAAATGCACAGTCGCACAGTAATAATGATTAGTGATTTCAACCAGCAACATTCACTATTTCACTTTGCTGTTGATAGAATTGTTCAGTGTATGGCGTAACTCACTTTACATTGCTGCTTTGGTCAGTGTCACTCCGCTATCGGCTCGTCAAGGCGCATCGTCGAACGGTGAATCACCCAATCGGTAGTACAGGGCGCACAAGTAGGTGGTGCCGGTTCTTATCTCTCAGGCGACTGTCGGAACAATGGAGCACTGCTAGCTTCAAAATATTTTAATATTTTAATTCTTTTAAGTTTTAGCATAGGATTTTACAAACACGTCCGCCACGGAGCACGGTTGGTCGGAAGGGGCCTGAAGTATTGACCCCGTTTAATTCTTATTTTCATTATGAATATTATCAAAATAATGATATAGTATAAATTTAACTTAATTATTTTTCGGTCATAAAATGATTTAACTTTGTTAATGTTTAAAAAAAATATTTTGTCAGATGTACCGTCTTTTTCTTTTTCTTTTCTTTTCTTCATGTTTCGATTATGTAGATCCGTAGGCTATCGTAGTCGGAATGTAAATTTAACATTCATATTAGTTTTAATTTAATTAATTGTATTGTACCGTTATTTTACGAGTGCTGATGCACACCTGTCATAGATATGCAGGCCGGTCTTGTATCTCTACTAGCTAGTTACAATTGTGAATGTTTAAGCCGTGTGTATTGTTGGTGTGTGTGTTAAATAACTAAGTAAACTGAAAAGACTTTTACACAAAAATTACTAACTTAAAAACGAAAGTGTTAAACTTATTTCTTTTGAGCAAACCCCCGTCCAACCAACACACAAATAAAGGCGTCGCAAACCGTCTTAATTCGCAAACTTTTACGCAGGAAGTCGAACAACGTCTGTTCCTTGCAAAAGTGGAAATATGACATAAGTGTTGCTTGCGAAATTGTCTAGGAGCTGTCTACTAAAACTTCCATTGTCATTTTTAACCGTCTTCAAAAAAGGAGGAGGCTCTCAACTCGGCGAAATCTTTAGTTTATGTATGTTCCCCGATTACTCGAAGATGGCTGGACGCGTTGTTTGATGATTATTTTTTTAATCGATAGGGTATATCTTACAGTTGGTCCCGTTGTAAAGATGAGATCTGATGAGAGGATCTATGAAGAATCGATGGAACTCCTCAAATTTGACAAATTTGTTATTTTCCGTAATAACTCAAGCAGTTGCGTTTTAAAAGCATTATTTGGTGAACTGAAACTGATGATGAAGACCATAGGTAGCCACCGGGACTCCTCAGTGATAAGTATTTCACAGGTGGCGATTAGATATCTCAACCGAGAAGCAATTTATGCTCATGAAAATGCATGTGGTAAAATAGAACCGGGTTTGAAGAACCAGGAAAACTCCTCAAAGGTCGACGACCTTGCACCTTGGACAGCAAAATTTTCTAAAGGGTGATGAGCAATTGGCGATATGCTTTTGTTGCTTTATGTAGTTAATGTGTGTCGTTAACTCAAATACGATAATCACTAAAAAGTAAAAAATCTGAATATAATTTAACAAATAAAAAACCGACTCAAATCCTCTTTGAAAAGTAAGAAATAATGAGCTGGAATAATGATGATGGCTTTCGTAAGTCAATTACCTAGAAACGGCAGATATAATTATTGATTAAGTGTTAAATTATATATATCGAAGAAGGTGGCAAGTAAATTAGCTAATCCATTCCTCATATTGTGTTCAGTTACTTGACACATGACTTCGATATATGTAATTAATCACACAATAATTATATCTGCCGTTTCTAGGTAATTGACTTACGAAAATCAATCATTATTTTTTTACTTTTCAAAGGGGTTTTGAAGTCGGTTTTTGTATTTGTTTTATTATAATTTTATATTGTGTTTTTATTAAGAAATCTGTACAATGCTAATTTTTAAACAATTTTCGTAGTCGCTGGGCACCGTTAATAAAATCGTTAACTTCGTTAATCACTTCGTTAATTAACGTTTAACGGACCTTAATTGTTTTAAACACTCTCCTTCTATCAGCTCATGTTCTAGATTCTCTTAAAAGACACTTCGTTCATGAACTCACCGGCGAGCCTAACTTGATCTGTCAGTGCGCATAAACATGTTCTTGAGTGTCTCGACCTTGGTCGTATTACGACGCAGGCGGCCACTGTTGTAGGAACCTAACTCCGCATACTGTCTACGAACATGCAGGTCAATTTATGATTGTCAAACGAAAATGAGAGACGATTTCGAATAACATGCTGTACGCCTTTATTAATTTCACGCGCTATCTGACACACAATATCACGGCTCTGCGAAAACTGTGTAAATTCCTCCCAGCTCTCGCACTAAAAACTGGAAATATGAGTCTAATTCGTGCGAAACTCGAGGGCCCGAGTGCACCGGAACCGGAACCGACACGTACCGTGTTCCGCGACATTCAAAATCAGAACACTTTTGAGCTCAAGTTTCAGTAGCAGATGCTCATGAATAAATTTGTTCCTTATGTTGGCTGGATTGAATGTAGTCCCACGGTGAAAAGCGGGATGCACTTGACAGGGGTGCGATTCTCTAACGTATGCTGTGGCTGATCAGCGGATAAACGAAAATATTAATTAAGACTGTAAGAAGAAAGTCATTCGGTCTAAATTTGAATGTGTCCGGCATGGCTGATCAGCCGATGCGCACGTTAGGATTAAATATACTCAATGCTAAATACGTCCATTTTAACACTAAACCTCATTTTATTTTAAACAAAGATTATTTTTGAATAGGCGTTATTTCGAATTGAGTCTGTTTAATTCTGAAGGTGCCTGGCTGCGTCGACAAAGTCATAGTCAACACTGGTAATGACACGTAGTGAGCTTTAAAGTGCAAGAAAATGATGAAACTTCTTAGGACCTTGTTAGTTCAAATTGTAGCTTTGAAGAAATAAAAGAAATCTGCATGCATTTGACAAAAATCACACGTAGTGATAAAGAAGCGCTCCAACTGGTTCCGCATAGGCAAATAAAAAAATCCGCCTGCGCGTGTTATTGTTATAGAACATTCACTAATTAACTAAAAGAATTTCAAATAAATAAATCATGAATTAATATTTTAATGACATCGTCAAATAGGACCTTATTGTAAATTAGTTTAATTCGATTTAAATGTATAAATAAATAAATATATAAATAATAAATCAGGGGAAAATCTTCACACAAATCAATCTAGCCCCAAAGTAAGCTCTAAAGGCTTGTGTTATGTGTACTAGACGACGATATACATACTTATGTAGTTAAATAAATACTTAAATACATAGGAAATATCCAAGACTCAGGAACAAATATTCCTGCTCATTACACAAATATTTGCCCTTACCGGGAATCGAACCCGGGACCGCTGGCTTCGGAAGCAGGGTCACTACCAACTAGGCCAAATGTGTCGTGCGTTATAAATAGACTCGAATAAAATTAATACAAGATGGCATCTATAATAAGTTAAGTAACATAACGTAATGAATTGCAATGTATTTTTATTATCCTTTAACACTGTTATCAATAAAAATATGAATACGAATGAATATTACGAAGTCACAGTTACACGCATGTAACACTTCTCCCTCAAAATTATGTTAAAACTGGACCTTCTCCTTAAATTTCCACCTATTGTTTTCATAAAACTATGTAGCTAGTAGATTAAAAAATACACATAAATTTGACTCGATAACGAATGCTGTCAACTCGTGTAAATATTACTTGCGCAACAGAACTCGTAAAGAATACACTCTTTTCAAACGCCCCGACGATTAGTAATCTGAAATCCGAGCAAAACTTCCAACGTTCAACTCGGCAGAGTCCTAAGACAATACCGCCGAGTTGCAGTCCGTAACAAAAGTCGTTTGTTCTGCGTACCGCCTACGGTGACGTCATCATAATGGCCGTCATAAATTTAATGTTCCATCGCAATGTCAGTGAAAGCGGCAAGCGACGGGAGAAGGGAGTTTTTGAAACTAGGTCTAAGATGTTCATAATATTTCAAAAGGAACTTCATTAGAGTTCATAACTTAACTCAACTCACATCTCGTACGTAACTTTTAATAAAAGAGTTTTATTTTAACTTATGTATTTGTTAATCTTTAAGATATTTTTGTTATGGACCTTGTTGCCTGCAATAAATGGTTGTTATTATTATTTCACTTTATTTTTCAATTTTCTTATTTTCTAAATTTTTTATACTATAAGAAAAAACAATTATTATAAGTATAAAAATGACGTAAAATAATATTAAAAAATATAAGTATAAAAATATAATAATTAAGCTTCTCTTTATTAAGGTTACCAAACATGCCTTTTTAGTTTATACAAATTTTAATATATTTGCATGGTAATCCGAAATATATTTAACCTGATTCGCATCTCCGATTTTTATCTTTTATCAGTTTCCACTGATAAGAGGAGAATTATTATTGCCCCTAAATAAACTAAAATGGCTGATTAAGAACTAATTAGGATTTACCTTTATGCTGAAGAAAATGTTACGTAGTTTAAAATTTTCAAGTTCTTGGCGCTTGTACTTCTTCGCTCACTTTAACTTTTGGGTTTTCGATGAGTTTGTTGTTTTTCCGTTATTGTTTCTAAACCTTTTATATTTTCCTTATTGTGCTTTCAAAGCCTTTTCTTTGAGGTTCCATTATTATTTTGTATAATTGACTTCTGTTGTCAGATTGAGATTTGAGGATACACTTTGATGTATTCCGGAAATTCCCTGAGCTTCTTTTAAAGACGCCTTTTAGCTTATTTTTTGATAAAATATCTCATTTACTAATTGTAAACAATGCCAATGTTTTAGAATTGTATTTTGATAAGAGAATGTTTCAATTCAGATACGAAAACGTTTGAAATGACAATCTTGCTATAACCGATGAAACGATAGGCAAATTGTCTTAAGTAATAAATAAAAAAGCATATAAGTATTAAGTAATAAATAAAACTTACCTCAGTTTTGCGATGGCACTTAAAGACAGTTGCTAGTGATTCATTTAATATAGACTCAAGTTATATTGATATATTAATTATTTTATACTTACAGATAAAGCATTGACTCGAATTATTTTAACTTAATCTTCGAAATTGAATAGAGAAAGATAACAGTGCATTAATATTTCTCGGACGTTATTTAATTTTATTGATTTAAAGTCGAAATTACTCGCAAAAAAATACGCAAATTATATGACTTTCGTTAAACTATTAAATTTCAGTACACAATTGGCTACCGTCAAACCAGGCTTTAATATTCAACCAAGGGTTTTATTAGAAGAAGAAGTTTTAATGAAGACAAAAAGTGTACTAGTTGGAAAAGTACTCTGACGGCCAAATTCAAAAAGGCCACTCAAGTTGATCCTTCATTAAAGTGGCGTTTTTGTGTAGGATGAAAATTAGTTGAGGGACATTTAACTATTTTGATCTCTAATCAAATGCTTAAGTGGCGTTTCTGAATTTGGCCATTACTACGGCAAAGAAATCACTTAAAATGTGTAGTATGAATAGACGAGTTTAAAATGTGATTACCCTAATGTCGCTTGCTATTGATGTATACTGATGCTTTACTGCTCGTTTATATAATGTACTTGGGCACACGCGTAATCCGCGTTCGGTTTGCTTAAGTCTTTAGGATATCTTGTATTACATAAATAATAATTTACGAATTCCGCTGTCGCGCGTAATTTAAGATGATCTCGCCATTTATGTTGCAGTTAAAGTTTGTTAGTGACACGGGGGTCTTTAATAGGCCATCGTTTTATTTTGCGGTCCCTATTTTGTGAAAGCTGTAAATAAATGTGAAATAACTACGTAAAGTTATGGGTACAAATGGTAACTCGGAATGGCCGTTTGTAAACGAATTCATGATATTTAGGTATATGCCATTCGTAAGAATAGAAAAAAAATACTAGTTAAATATTATAATAAGTCATACAAAATATTTCATTTATTGGGCATCTACGAAATGATTGTTTGATTTTTTAATTGTTCTGCTTCGATAAATATGAATGTGTTGTGCAAGGGATTTCTTGTGACTTCCATTTTTAGTCAGTTTCATTTGCATTGCACACATAATAATAATATTTATTTATTTATTTGTTTATTTATTTATTTATTTATTTACATAAAAACCTTGGCAGACTTACATTGGTAACCAAGACGTCGACCAAGATAAACACTAAATTACATATAAACAACAACTACTATAGATAAAATTAGATTAATATACTATAATATATAAACTGAACAACCCCACTTTTAACGAAATCTACTTTTAAGTACGTACTGATAAATGAGGGCGCTCCTCAAATTTAACGTTGTACTTATTTTTAATGTAGACCTTATTCATTAGCTTGACCGGTAAGGTCAGGGTCTGACTAACGAGACTCGATGTGACCTGGATGAAATCTGAAGAATATGTTAGGTTTTAATGTGAGCTGGCCTATTAAAGGCGTAACATTTCAGTAAATTGAATACGTTGGTCAGGAAAATCAAAATTATAACTTAAAAACTATTTAATTTTAGATTTTTTCAACTGTATTCGCTGAAAACTTTATTTTGCTTATTTTTAGGGTTCCGTAACTCAAAAGGAAAAAATGGAAACCTTATAGGATCAACTCGTGTGTCTGTCTGTCTGTCTGTCCGTGTGTCACATCCAATTTGCTCCGAAACTACTGGACCGATTGGGTTGAAATTTGGTACTCATATTTATTTAACTCGGTGACCGCAACACGGATGCGTAACGTAAATACCTAAATAAATTTTAAACATGGGAGCTACTTTTGGGGGGTAAATTATAAAATTAGACTAAAAAGTTTTGCAAGCTATAGTGACATATCAAATGAAAGGACACGTTGTGAGAATCCTCAATGTATTTTATCTCCAAAAATACTGGGCCTAAAATTTAGAAAAAATACCGAAAATAGTTCTTTAAATTACAGGAAAACCTAAAAGAAGTCTATGGTATTGAAAATAGCATAGGAAATTTCAGATAATCATGTACGGAACGGAACCATCTCCACGCGAGATCCTTTGCTTGGATGTGAAGAAATTATGGTTAAATACGAGGTGAAAAACAAAAATAGGCTTAGGTGATCAGTTTGGCTAAATGCGCATAACTAATTAGTAACATATATTCTACGGCGTACTGAGTCTCTATTTGACTTTGGCTAGGACTAACCAAAATAATGAGGCACTTAACTACTTAACTTGCAATCAATCATTGCCGATGTTACAGTTAAAATACGGCGAAATAAAAATGTACTCGCTGATTCAATAACACGGCAAAATAACGAAGGCTTTAAAATATATAGCAAGCTTTGTTCTCGTAGGCCTCCCCAATTTATATGGTTATTCGTGAATCTGCAAGTCAGCTATAGCATCACTTGCGTGAACGACAAGATTGATAGCTAAATAAATATTCGCAGCGCCGATTGTATGCAAATTTTAGGGTTCCCTGGAAATTGGGTCAGTTTTCAATGAGTATTCAATAGCTTATCTAACTCATTTACATGTGCAAGGACAAGTGGCCGTCCTGTGACTGACTAACATTAATCGAATCAGCTCTGACACTTTATAAGTAAGAAAAAGATCTTTATCGTTTTAATTTGTATACTGACTTTGAATAATGTATATCTGACCGATATGCAATTTATCAATTACTAGTGGACCTGTCACAGGTTCGCCCGCGGTATTTTCCATACAAACTTTATCACCCCTTTTCACCACTGTAGGGATGGAATTTCAAAAAATCTCTTCTTTGTGCACCGCTAGGGTACTTGAGAAATATCTCCTCCAAATTACAAACCTCTAGGACCACCAGTTTAGGCTGTGCTTTGTCTATAAGTGAGTCACGGCACTGTTTTATACGTATTGATAATCACTCTAATATTTACCGTTTTTTTATCACTGTATCATCTTGGAGCAGCCTGTATATCTGTCCACTGATACTACCGTCACGTGTGTGTTAAAAAAGCCCTATAATAGGTTCTGTCAATGAATGTGCCTCTAGTGCTTGTAGCCATTATCAATGGCAACAGTGGGGCTAATTCGAAAGTGTATTCGCTACTTTAAAAGCCTCTAAATTTGAAATAAGAAATGTCAAAATCGATTTTGACAGCTGCATACTGAAAATCGAGTTCGAAGTTTCTTATTTTAAATTTATGGGATTTTAAATTTAGGCGACACCGTTTCGAATTGGACCCAGTATGTTTCTATTTATTTCTCTATATAAGTATTTATATCGTCGTCTAGTACTCATAACACAAGCCTTTTGAGCTTGATTTGTCCCATGTTTTTTTTTTTGCTTTCGTTTAGTTGGGATTCAATTTGTTTGACAATGTTGATTCTTGTTTAATTTTAAAAACAAAATAAAAACGAGTTTGTAGCGCTTTTGCCAATAATATTTTACGGGTTTTCGTTTAATGTCCAACTGCCAGGAACACGTTGTATATGGTTACGTTGATAAGGTCAGCTTCAGGAATCATTAGCATTACATAATCGTTATTTTTTATAAAATTTCGTATTTTAAACGACCCAAAAATGTTTTATTCTCCAAACAAACCTCATTTTACGAGAGCCCTATCATCGTAACAGAGCCATTCCCGAAAAATCGCTGTCACAATTTTCGACGCTTGTTCACACAGCATGAAAATGTAAAAAAAAAGAGTTTTAAACAAAACAATCCCTGTTGAAATTGGAAATGGTTGCTTTGTATACCGTGGCAGTTGGTTTTCAACGACGCATAAAGGCACAGATTACCTAGATACTGCTAATGATTTTTTTAAACGTTTTGTTTTGATGGGTTACATACACCTGGTTGCAATTGGAAACGACGTCTTCTTAATTTAAAATTTTCTAAACCTATAATATGAAACGTCAAACTCGTTTTTTTATGGCACAAAGCTGTCAAATTTATGTTTGACGTTTCTTACTTTAATTTTAGTGACTTATAAATTTGGCGAAAACACTTTCATGATATAAAGCTGACTTTGAAGACGTAATGCAAAACCAATGTTTCATGCTTAGGGGTCATCCATAAAGTACGTCACACTAATTACGTGATTTTTTGACCCCTCCCCCGTCCTTGTCAAAGTTGGTCACATTTGTGAGACCCCCCGCTCCCTAGTGTGACGTCACGTTTTGCAAATTTACATCTAGAAATTATTAAACTAAAACAGTAGTTCCGAAAACAGTTTTATTTCCATTTAAAATATGTTTTAATATAATCAACATCAAATGTAACATTTGTCAAAACGGGACCCGCGCGTTACACTAGTAGAGAGAGTGTGAACTCGCCAACAAAACAATTTAAACCTTATGACCGTACAGATAGAGTTGGAAATATTTTCAAGTTTTTCGTTAATAGTTCAATTTTGGCATTTTAGCACTTAGATGTATTTAGAATTTGAAATGTGACGTCACAAAACTTATGACCCCCTCCCACCCCTTTTCACACAATGTCACACTTCGTCGACCCCCTCCCCCCATAAGGTGGGAGTGTTTAAAAATTGCCCTAATATTATTAACCTACAGCTAGTAGTTGATTGTCATACTTGCGGAGTTTAACCAATCTCATCTGCCAAAGTTAATAATTTCAGATGCCAACTGAATTCTATTGGCGCAACGGTGTCCATATTTGAGAAAACAAATTAGGTTAATAAAATCAATACAAAAGTGGATTTCTTAATTCTAGCCCCGCAGAAATGTTCAGGCATTATTAATCTAGGTGAGACATATCTAAAGAAATGGTTTTGCATTACGTCTTAAAAGGCACCTATATATACATACATTTTGTTTTGATTATTATTCAGCATAACTCAAAAATAATTATCCATGTTAAGGCAAATAATATTATTAAGAAGACCTTTAACTTTGTATCTTACGGAACTTATAGAACTGTATCTCTATTCGACATTGCCTAAGTAATATCGAAAATTATTTGCTACGATATGGTAGCATTAAAGTCAAGTCAAAGTCAAACTATCTTTATTCAATTTTGGCTTTTACAAGCTCTTATGAAGGTCAGTGAATTAATCTACAACTGGTTTGGAAAAAATCCTCTATTGAGAAGAGTCGGCAAGAAATCCATAAGCGATATTGGTAATGTCTATATAGTCCCCGTACTGTATCACCTAGGATTTACGTGGAGTCTCGTTATCAGCACAAAATGATACATTATGTACCTGCAATAATGATATTTGCCAGCACATTTACTAAAAACAACATCGTAAACATTCATTTTGCTTCATCTTCACATAATGATCGTTTGCTTTTTAACGACTGTGTAATGAAACTGCTAGCTCATAAAAGCGACCAGCAACTTTACTATACAGCATTTAAAGTGCAATTTGTTATAGTTGATATTACATGTGCGGTAAGAAAACTTTAAAAACAGTTTTATGCGTCAATATAATCGAGAATGGGGCTGTAATGTCTTTTTATTTGATTTCGTTTTCGTGCATTACTCCGTAGTCGTAAAAAGGATGTTTAAAGATCTATTAAAAAGAGTGCCATGGATGTGTTTTAAAAATCTGTCACCGTCGTGGTGACTATCTGAACGTTGCAATTCTTCAACGAGTTTTAGCCTGCAAGACTGTTCTGTAAGTTACTGACACTTCAAACATACAGGGTGTCCCGGAACTCAACGATAACCTGGTACCGGGAGAGACGACAGGGTATACCGGTTAAAAAAAAAACCATCCATGTCACTAAGTCAAGCGGTAATAGACATTTTTAGAAAAAGTTGAAAATTTGACACCCTTGGTCGCATTTTTAAGTACTGTGATCAGAATTTTCACAATTTTACAGTGATTTTTTTAATATTGTAATTTTAGGTAACAGTGCTATCAGTCGCAACAAATCATAGTAATAAACATTCTTAACTACGCATAAAAATATAAGTTTTGACGAGTTATGGTTTATAAAATTATTGTCAGCCAGCTTTGATACTCCATGTTGAAAAAAAAATTATCAAACTACCCTTGGCAAGTTTTTTTAAAAGATGGCCTATTTAGTCGATTTATTTAGGGCAAACGTGACACATATTAGCGGCAACGCTTCTAGGACAAACATTGACTTAAGTTCTACGCCATGATAGCTCCTAAGGCACCATCAAAGACTTTTCCGGACATGTTCTGCAAGGGTTCAGGACAAATTCTCCGAAAAAAATCCTATATACGTGAGGCTATTCTCATAAATAGCGACGATAATTAATCAACACGAGTTTTTCCTGCATCTTTGCCAGGGTGGTAATTGAAAGAAACTAGCAAATTAAACTCGCTTTCTTATAATTTATTTGAGGAATGCTCTTTCTAAGTTCTAATAATACCTAATAAAAGAATAGAAAATAATGACAAAGTAGCTTTTATTTGAAATAGGCAAATAACTCATAATTACCTCATGCTACTTTGAAAAAGATGTTGTATCTAAAAATCAACGTGTATAACATGAAATCGTGTTTTTACGTCGACCGATTTTGATCCGAAACAGTCACCCGCACTATTGTCACCCGTCCTGGCCCGGAGATCGGGCGTCCATTTCTGCACCAACGTTGGAGCGGTCGGCGCCATCTTCACTAATGACGCCGGCCAACTCCCCACGCTCAAGGGGGGCCCGGGGGCAAAGTTCCCGGCCCAAGCAAGCCAGTCAAAGCAGAAAAACAAGCCTGTCGCTGTGAAGGTCGCAGTCCCCGCCACTTCGGCCCCTGTCGACCCCAGAAGAACCTGTGCCCGAAGCACCAACCATCGACGCTCAAGTTGACGATCTTCGCGCATTTTCGCACAGATATCAGCGATGTTGGAACAGGCCCTAGTGGTCATGACCGCCAAAGGCCATGAGCCTGAAGCCAAAGGCTAAACCCAAGACTGGCCCGTCGTCACGGGATGCGACAGATACCGGCTTAAAACGCTCGATCTTGTAAAGCCTTCCCCATACCTCTCGCTGACGTGGGTGGTGTGTATGAAAACTCGACGACGACCAATTTTAAAATGCGAGCTTTTTCAAAACAGTGACGTATCTTTACTACTGATGCCTTAACCTCAACAGTGCAGTGTTACCACTTAATAACGGATGACGAACACTTTCTAAGCTGAACTAAACTGAGCCTTATACAATGCAAAAATTTACAATGTAAGTGCTTCAAACGCTTCCTCTCATTTCATGAAGACGTGGAAAAACATCTTTAAATGATAATAACCGCATGTATACTTGAAATACACATGGCTTTACTCACGATTTATTGTAGAAACTAGTGAACCCGCCACAGCTTCGCCCGTGGTATTTCGATACAAACTTAATCACCCCTTTTCACCCCTTTAGAGATGGAATTTCAAAAAATCCCTCCGTAGTGCACCTCTAAGGTACTCGAGAAATATCTCCTCCAAATTTTAAACCTCTAAGACCACGCGTTTAAGCTGTGCGTTGTCTACAAGTGAGTCACGGTACTGTTTTATATGTATTGATAATCCAACATGTTTTGAACTCGTATGGAGTCCTTCTTCAGGGGTTGTCAACATCTCATAATAATCTCATATTATTCATAATGTCTCACGAAAGCTTTACTTTGACAGCTACATATACCTATGTTGTTACATAGGTCCCATATTACCCCAGCAATATCGTATGTAATATCGTTTTGCTGTCTCTTTGTTTTACTTTGGGAAGTTTACTTTGCAATAAAATTGGCAAAACAAAGCCACGCTTCGCCTTCGTACCTAGCAGCTGATCTCTGATAAATGAAACTATTAATTTAAACTGTAAGGTTAAATTCATTAGGTCCGGATTTGAATGTCTCCCTCATCGGTGATCAGCCGCTGCAGAGAGAATAAAACAGCTGGACATAACTCAATGGTGAAATTCCAAGAATAAGGAAGAGTTAACATTTCGTCCTTTTTAGGGTTCCGTACCTCAAAAGGAAAAACCGGATTCCTTATAGGATCACTCGTGTGTCCGTCTGGCCGTCTGTCACGGCCAATTTGATCCAAAATTACTGGACAGATTGAGTTGAAATTTGGTACACATATGTACGTCAGTGACCGGAACATGGACGTGTATCGTAAATAAATGAACTTTAAAGATGGGGGCCACTTTGGAGGGTAAATTAGTAAATTTAAAAAAGTTTTGTAAACTGTATCGTGTGACATATCAAATGTAACCATCTCAAATATCTTTATTTTTATTTTATGATAAATAGTTTGAAAGTTATTTAGGAAAATAGACGAAAATTGACCATTCTCCCCCCTCCCCACCCCCTTATCTCCTAAATAACTGGGCCTAAAATTTCCAAAAATTACAGAAAATAGTTCCTTACCTATAGATTACAGGAAAACCTAAAAGAAGTCTACGGTATTTTAAGTAACAGGAAATTTCAGATAAATCATATACGCAAGAACCCTCTCCACGCGAGTTTGACTCGCACTTGTCCGGTTTTTTATCAAGATATCTCACATTCGACTTTGTAGTATGACACGAGCTTCCAAGAATAGTATTGCATCGAATTTCAAAGCAGTTTCGCTGGACTTTTTCTCACTCCGGCTTAAATAAAATCGAAACGCTAACAAACTTGCAACGTACGAGTATAACACTTTTAGATCCGTGTCTAGAAACTAGACTAACATAAACGTAAAAGAGTAATTGTAATAAAAGTTTAGCTCCCGCAATTTATGAGTGCAGTCCTTAGCTAAGTCTGAAATGTAGAAACAAAGTTGCTTCTACTTAAACCTCCGTCGTAAATTGAATATTTCTAGTCTCTTTACTAAGTGTAACTTGTCTTGCTACCTCTAAAAGAAATTAGCTGTAGCCATCATAGCTGGGCATACGACCGTTAATCCGTTAACCGTTAATTAACGAAGTTAAGATTTCGAGTAACGTATTAAATTTTAAGTTAACCTCAAAAATTGTTAACGGACTCATTAAAACAATTAAAGTTCGTTAAACGTTTATTTAAGTACGTACTTTTTGCCAGAAGGACACCATGCGGCTTATGTCAGATAGCTTTTGAATTGAATTCGATCTCTAAATAATAGGTATTATATTATTACATGCTCCCATGCAATACCCTATTTTTACTTATATTTAATTTAATTTATCCTGCCTAAACTTCCATAACACATACCAACATTTTTTTATAAGTAACGTCACGCCACGCCACGCCACGACATAGAAAATGCAATTTCCATCACGAATTAACGATTAACGTTAACTTCCGTTAAATCTTCCAAAATGTAATATTTTAATGTTTAACTAAGTTAAATTTTTTAGTAACGGATTAGCGATTGACGATTGACTATTTGATTAACGGTGCCCAGTTACGATAACTATCATCATCAACTATGTGTTTGAAGTCCCAAATTCAGACTACTGTCCGTCACACTATGTGAAAAGGCGAGGCGAGGTTTTTGTAGTGGTAGAGCCAAACAGTAGTCCTCACTAGATGATCACTGTTCGAATGGGCCGGCTCGACCGGGGTAGTACCACACTCTCACAGAAAATCGGCGTAAAGTAATAGCTTGCTATTGCGTTTCGTACGGTGAGTGACGAGATCCGGAGGCCTATTCCCTCATCCCCATCCCATCCCCAGTCCCCATCCTCCCTAGACTGGCAACGCATTGGCAGTACCTCTGGTGTTGCAGATGTCGATGGGCGGCGGTGACCACTTTCCATCAGGTGGGCCGTCTGCCTGTTTGTCAGCCTACTCCTTTCTCTAAGGGCCGGCAACGCATCCGTGATTCCCCTGGTGTTGCGGGTGTCCATGGGCGGCGGTAATTGCTTACCATCAGATAACCCGCCTGCTCGTTTGCCCCTCTCTTACTATAAAAAAGGCATTTGCCCAGCAGTGGGATGTATACTGGTGATGATGATGATGACATAATAAAATCTTTGAACATAATTTTTCATATTACAAGTACTTTTTCTTTTGGACAACGAAATATGAGAATCTCAAGATTTACCCAATAATAATACGTTCAAGTATAAACAAAGTACGAAATTGAAACAGCTGTTTACATATTCTGGAGAATTATTGCGTCTTCCCATTTTTTTCATCTTGTTTTTATGTCAACATGCTAGCTCATTTTGATGGAGCTCTCAATTCGGTATATTGCCTGTTGAACGAATATTATATCTTTATTCATATCAAATGATCGATTTGATCTGCTTCAATAATACTCTCAATAGTAATTTTTGCGGTCATAAAGTTTATACAGAAATCCAAAGTGGATTATTAAATATACTAAATATCTATACATATAGAGGTGGGCTATAAGTTTTTACACTTTTAGAAACATGATAGAGGCAAACCTACAAATGCTTTTTTATTAGTTATTTATTATAAGTAATAAGTATAAAATACATTTTTGGAGTTTACTCCTTAAGAATCGATTTTCATATATAAGCCCGGGGTATGAAAAATGACAGCATGGTATGATGGTTACTGGTTTATTTTATAATAGTACATAAGGAGTAAACTCCTGTTGTGCGTCGGAGCTGACACACACACACTTTTTTTAATTTGTTAAAACACTGCGGTCTAAATGAGCTCCGTCTTGTTGCTGGCTCTCCTGCAACAGACTACGCAATAAACCCAACATTATCTTTAAGGCTTTCGCAAAATACAATACATAAGTAATAGCTTCGCACAATTTAATTACAAGAGCCTTCATCTAACTCTTAACATGTTGGAACATGCAGGAAACATGGTAATTTTTGAGGATATACGTAATTTTTAATGAATATTTTATAAGCACGCAAAGAAAACGCGTGTGTCTCGAAAATTGAGGCTATGTAAGAAAAGTCAGTAGCATTTTTGCAATTATACCTAAAATTTCTCTATATCTAACGAGTTATAGTTATAGTCTAGTCGAAACCTTTAATAACATGAGCATTTTTTTATATCATGAAAAATACTTAAAAGCCAAATGAATAAAACCGATGCCAAGTTTTTTTGCCCTTACAACGTTTATTCGATAACTTTATGAAGACAATAAAAAAAAATGTTAAAACCTTCGCAATATTTTCAGGCATTGGACGAAATGGCAAAAATAGGAAAAAATACCTTCATGAAGTCACAAATTAAGTAGCTAAAATAGCCTCAAGACATCATTTGCATTTATCCTCCCTCATAATTCAAGCAGTTGCAAAAAAAGATACAAGCCACAAGCCACAAGCTGTTGTCACAAGCATTAGTGCATGATATATGTATGCTTTTATCCAGCTCTGCCACTTAATGCTAAGTCGGGAGTCAACCCTCGTCAGTACTGGGAGATTAGTGGTGTTTTCCGGTAATAAACATGTCCGAGTGAAAAACCATGGTAGTGATGATAGGTAAGCAAGTTGTCGGCGGAAACAGGAACACGGTTCTGGGAAACTGCGGAATGTGGAACTGAACGCCTTTTAAAACGTGTCTTGGTTCGACTGTTTTGTAGCTTAGTTGCATCCTTTTAAAAATAATATAATTTCTAGGTATGATTATAATATATTTTGAGCTCATAAGAAGAAATATTATTTGCCGAATTCAATAACGCCACTTTAACATTTGGTATGAGATTAAATTTGGTCAAAATAAGGCAGACGGTAAATTTAGGTAACTTGTAAATTTATTAGAAAAAATCTAGCTAAGTTCAAGGGTTGTCTTTTAAGTAGCCTTTGGTTTAAACTTAGCAACATAAATCTTCTTATATGTAATGTATATTGAATGGTTTTCTATCGCCAAACCCAAAAGCATATGGGATAAAAATATACAGGTAAATAATATTGAACACGGTGTTATCGACTTTTTCAATTTTATTGAAATTATCAATCAGTCTTGATATTTAATTTTATTCTGCGACACATAATCCGCTGTAATGAGCTTAAAATAATTATCAGAAGAACGGAAATCTGCCAGCGTTTCGAAATACCGCAAGAAAGACGCTCTGGAATATTCAAAGGAATTATAGATATTACGGAAAATCTCACCGATTTTTTTCTTAGAATTTTCTAGCAAAGTACGCGATTTAATCTGAATTATTTAACGCATATTTTACTTGGCTTTCATAAATCTTGCCTAAATCGGATTACAGGTTTAGGATTAAAATTTATAAAAGGTTCCTCATTTAAGACCGCTGATATTATAAGCTGAGACTTTGTTCGTTCGCTAATGGACTCTTCCCTGCAAAATATCTAACTTTTTTTCATATACGACCTGTTGACCTGGTTCAGTTAAATATATGCTTCATGTCTTTTTACTTCGGGTCTTTTTATAAACAACTAAATGATTGCGACAAAGCACATTTTAAAGATTCTTTTTAACTATGTTATTGATATCGTCGCTTATCTAACAACACCGCTCAAGTCACAAAATAGCGGTTTTTACATAGGATAAAGCTACTCATCGCGCGTCGATCTACCAATCACATTCTAGTCGTTTCGACCAATAAGAGACCAGAGTTCAAAAATAGTTACAGCGCGCAAGTCGGTTGGCCTTAAAGTAAAAGTTCACCGAATAATCATAACCAAAAACTGCTGTAAACAAGACACAGCCATTAATTGCCACGAAGGTCCAAAAAAATGCTCGCGAATGTGTCGGCATAAAGGGAACAGCATGTTGCAAATGTTTGCGGACATTATTTATGTTAGGAACGGGGCACAGTGGGCCCTTGGGACACAAAAGTGGTGCCTTGACCAGGATGTAAATGTCTCTTGCCCCGTTGGGATAAATACCCGGAATTTTGTTTTGGAAGAGTCGTGATGTTTGTTAGAATACTTTTCTTTTACCAATCTTCTGGCAGCAGAAATCGTCAACACTCTGCTGTACAGCATGGGATTGAGCTTAATTTAAAGATGGGCTCGAAGAGTATGGTTTAGGACTGATATTTGTGCTCAGTTTCTTGCGACCTTCACCTCGGATTTTTTCTAAGAAATTTCTAGCAAAGTCGCACTATAATGGTTCAGTGCGGCCAATTCGAAAGGGTGTTAGCCTTTAAAAGTCACTAAACATAAAATAAGAAGCGTCAAACTTGATTCTGACAGCTTTTTCCTGTAAAGAATTGAGTTTGACGTTTTTTTTATGTTTAGGAATCTTTAAATTAAGAAGACACCGATTCGGATTGGCTCCAATGGACGATAAACATGTTTTTAAGTGGAGATTTCGTACAGAATGTTTGAAAAAGGAACACTACAATAGTTCATTCATTAACTTAACTATGAGAGCGGTTCTAATGTCTTACGATAATACAATTCAATGCATCTCCCATTATGCCCCAAGCCGAAGAAGTGCTGGCAAACTCATTGCAGCTAACAAATGGAACCTTTAGAACCCCGCGAATGAACCGCTCGCTCTAAATGAGAGTTCTTTCATAGCGTTGTTGGTTTTACCTTATTTGTTCAGCAGTGTGATTGGAGGATTTCTAATGTCTAGATTTCACGGTAAAAGTTTAGGATTATACATAATTATGAAAGGTATATAAATAGATGATTACTTTTTCTAATAGTGGACTGACGACGAAACAAAATAGTCATGAGAAATGTTTCTAGAAGTTTGTTGTGAACATCTATAAAGTGTATTTAGTCGTGATAGTTTTCCTTTTACTTCTTTATAAAAGCGTTAACTTAAGCAATTTTTTAGATTATTTGAATTTACAGTTTTGGCTGTGGGAGGTGAGGACACGTAATCCCAAAACAGATTACGTATAGAATTAAATATTTCCTTTATCGTTTACCAAATCACAAAGGTTGTCATAACATATTTATAAGCAATGGTTTTCAAAGAGCTATCCAAAGATACCTTACTCGAGGTTGTATAAAAAAAAATCACCTTTGCATTTTAGGTGTATGGACTTACACAAAAAAACATACACTAATTGTATACAAGTCCATATACGCGGGCCAATACTTGTGCAATGTGTCATCTTTGTAACTTTCATACGGTTTAATTTTATGGGGATCAGCTGCTGACTTCGAGTCTATTTTTATTTTGCAAAAAAGGGCCATCAGGGCCATATATAACATGGGCACCCGCGAGTCACTGAGGGAATTTTTCAAGGAAATTGAAATACTAACCCTGCCTTCGCTAGACGTATTTGAAATAATAATGTATGTCAGAAAAAATTATAAAATTTTCCTACAAATGTAGATAAGCCAAAGGCTACTAGAAATACCGGAAAGCTTAAAGTACCAACTTATAGACTGGCTAAAACTAATAAATCATGTCTAGGAAATTGTACACGTTTTTACAATAAAATGCTTAAAAACATTATAGAACAAACAGACACAATGTTCTAAGTCAACGAAAGTCCTTAATCAAAATTTGAAGCAGCCGAAACAAACATTAAAATATCATCGCAAACTCCAATTTTTTCCGCATACATTCCAATTTCACAACCATGAAAAGGCTATACGTATTTGAAATAGCAGCGCATTGTTGACACCGAATACCACCCCGTTTCCTCTACCGATCGTGGCCTCCTTTTGCACCCTCTACGGCATATTACGAATCCATGTTACCTCGAGACGAGACGTTTTCACATGAGCACCCTTACTATTGTTTCTTGTGTAAGATATAGATTTTTTTATAAAACGCTTTTCATATTTAGGAAATGTTAAACGCGTTGGATTGGTTAGAAGCGCGTTTAAAGATAACAGAAACAATAATCTTTTAATTTCATAACTACCCTATTGAATTGAAATGATTTATTTATTGCATACCAGAGATCCATTCATAAGTGTTAATAAGAAGTTACTTAAGCGGAGTGTGAACCTACGGCTTTTCATACAAAAGGCGATAACGATTTCCACCCCTTAATTGTTAACCGCTGCTCAATTACGCAACACCAATTGGTATCGCTTTCGCGAAAAGTAAACCAATTGTACTTTTATTTACATCGAATGATGACTAAATTGGTTTACTTTTCGAGCCAACCGATACCAATTGTGTTACGTAATTGATTTGACCAATTTTTGATAGGTTGTCAGTCAGAACAAAATCTAGTTTTATACCTTTTGGTTTTTTCACTATAATAAATAATTAATACAGTTTTATTGTTGTTTTAGTATTCTCATAAAAAACAAATTTCGGTAATTATTTGACTTTGTTGATCTTTAATTATCGGTGGAAGTATGTATACAAAGGTGTGTGAGGAAGACGCATGTGAAATAAAAAGAGTAAGGCGTGTGACGAGCACACTACACATGCCTCACGCGGCACGCTCGCTCGCCTCGCTCGCCTCGTGCGATTCTTTGGTCATAGTTAAACCTAACCTTTAGCCTATTACAATACGCCTTCCTTATACCTATTAAATTTACGAACAGAACAGAACAGAAGAAATTAAAATTACGAACAGAACAGAACAGAAATTCTTGTTTTAAAAAAAAAAATATCAACTTGCAATGAGTTTTATCGTGATCTGAATCGACATCCAGAATTCGCTCCAGATAAAGGACTTCTTCAATGGTCAACAGCACAGACTTGAAATTTAAAGTGCAATGGGCAAAAAATTAAAGATGCAGGTAAATCGAGATTGAAGTTTCATGGGAAATTACATTATAATCTACATACCATATGGGTTGAATGTTACATTACATATGCGCTTTTTACGAATGCCACATTACAACAATGTCCGCGTATTATGTTGAAATCTATATGCACCTTAACAAACTGTGCCCATTTACGCCACGTATGCAACGTATGACGTCTAATACTAATAGGCAAATTTTGCGTATGATAAATGTGTTACTAAGCATGCAAATTTAAGAGCCTAGACGTCAGAATGCGTTGCATACGTGGCATACGTGGCGTATCCCTTAAGACGCACAAACGAATAAAGCCGAGACCATAGTATAAAGAGGGGAGAAGTAAGTTATCTTCATACAAACGCACGCACGTGGCTTGTATGTGTGCGCCAAAGTATCTATGCGTCACCGCACGCACACTTAAACCAAATCTCGACCCGTTTCTCAGTGCGCCAGTCGGGGCTAACACCGCACGAGGTTCGCGCGTCACGGCTTTTCGGCACCGCTAAATGAATGAAAAATGTGTGATAACCGCAGGAGATCGTATTTCTGTGTGTTTGGGTGTCTTAATAATTCATCGATTCCAGAATTGTCGCTGTTCAGATTACCTATTGAACAGAGACAACCCTGAAACAGTAGGCAATTATATCGCGGATTGGGCCGCAGATAGCCTACTTCCCTTGTTTATACTATGCCGTGTTTATAAATAACTGCATATAAATAGGTTACAATATGATTTCTCTGTCAACTTGTCGGAGTATTTTTTCAATATTTTTCGACTCAACCAGGGTAAGGGCTCGTTAAATAAAATCAAGGCTCAGATGCCTTATTTACAACCGCTCTTGTTAACCTGCTCAAGGGTGATGTTAAGAAAAATGTAATAATATTAGCATTGCTTTAATTTAATGTCCAATTTCATCCTCTTTTCACAATAAATGAGTTCCTGGAAGACGCTTGTTAACCGACTTCAAAAAAACCAAAGGAGGAGGCTCTCAATTCGACGCGTATATTTGTTTTTTTTTTTATGTATGGTTATCTGGACCGATTTGTATGATTCTTTTTTATCGATCGATTGTCCCCTGATTTATTTATTTATTTATTATTATACTTCCAAGTTGGTCCCGTTGTAGTCAAAATTGAGGTCTTATGTCAGGATCTATAAGGAATCGATGGAACTCCTCAAATAGTATAGGCGCGCATATAACAATTTTGGTATTTTCTGTAATAACTCAAGCAGTTGCGTCCCAAAAATATTATTTGGTGAACTGGAACTGATGATGAAGACCATAAATGATCACTGGAACACCTCAATGATGAGTATTTCACAATTGGCGATTCGATTTCTGTATAAGGTTGGGTAGCAACTTATGTTCATAAAAATGCATGTGGTAAAATAAATCCGGTGGTGAAGAACGAGGAGAACTACTCAACGATTGACGTCCTTGCACTTGGATAGCAACACTTTGTAAAGTGTGATGAGCAATTTGCATTATGCTATTGTTACTTGATGCAGTAAATGTGTGTCGTAAAATCACATAAGATAATTACTGAGAAGTGCAAAATATTATAAATGTACAAATAAAAAACCGACTTCAAAAACCCTTTGAAAAGTGATAAATAATGATTGGCTTTCTTAAATCAATTAGCTAGGAACGTCAGGTATATTATAGTTTAAGTGATCAATTAAATATTATCGAAGTCGGTGGCAAGTAAATTAGGTAATACATCCCTCATACTGAGTAGACTCCTATTCTGCCTTTCCATCGAACAACCGCCAATGAATGCGGCTGCGGTGATTCAAAAGGCTGTAATTTCCGAGCCGTCAAATCCACTCGCCTATGTCACAGATCAATGGACAGCGGCATCATTTGGCTAATTTAAATAAAAAAACCCCGTTGGCGGTTTAATTAAGTAGTCCATAAAAGTTAAGGAAAAATCAAAAAACAACTGTTAATTACAGGAAAAAGTACGATCGCAACATCTTCACAGTAACAAGTACAATTAAGTGGGGTTATTGTAATGTAATTATCATTAGTATTACATTCTGACCGCGTTTTTTTTAAATGATTTTGACCTTTTCTTATCAAGCAGTTTTAATTTTCGATCTCATTCAGATTTTGAATTAATCATATTTTTATTGTTACAGGTAAAAATCTAAAAATTTTGGATATAAATGGAGATTTTATAGAAAATATATTAAAGGTAATATTTATTATGAAGATAAAATATCAATTTGGGTAACAATTTGCAAGTGTATTTATAAAACAATACAGCGCAATCGAAAAGAAAATGGTTTTTTTTTTCATTGGCGAGTGAAAATTATTGTAAGTAAATCAAAATTTCAAGTCGAAGGTAAAAAATAAATTTAAATGTACAATACAACAACTATTTCTTAACAATCATTAAAAGTAAATTATTCATCTTAAATCAACCAAAATCATAAATATCACAAAATAAATAATTAGGTGCAAAAGGTTCATCTGTTTTGCCATTGCTATGCCTCGGTAATAAGTAAATCCTATCACTAGACGCAAATCCCCTCTCTCTCAGGACAATAAGCAAGGAGCGGGACAGAAAATATGCAGGGTAAGACGGTGACGGAACCACTATTGAGCCTGTCTCTGACAGCATGCGGTTTGCGCTGAAGGGTTTAGTAACTAGCAACCCTGAGAATATTTTGACTTAACTGAGTTGCAGTAACTAGAATGTTTTTTTTTTTTTTTAAATACACCAACATTCTTCTTAGCTCATTTAATGTAATTTCTTATCCGTAGTGCTAAAAATAATTTGTAATCGCTTCGTCAATGTCGAACAGAATTATCAGGAAATATTTTCGAGTTACAGGCGAGTAATTCAAAAAAAATGTTTTATTAATAACAACACCAAACACAAGCAATAAAACCGAATTTACAACAATTGGGAAGTTGCATGACAATCGAAATGAGGTTTAAATGTTATATTATGAAATTAAATATAAACAAAAGCATATTACAGAAAAAAACAGCCCATTTTGACTTTTCATTATTTTATTAAGGGTCAAAATTAGTGAAAAGTATATATGGTTTTTTTAGTTATGATTTTAGTTTTTTGGACATCCTCATCAAATTTATGTCATGTTTTATTTCTACGATGTTGGTCTAAAAACAGTATTTTCGGTATAATACTTAATTGCAGATTTCGTTTAAACGCCATGCATTTTGTACAGTCTTACGACCGCCGTGACGTCATAGCTGTTGTCCATTTTGTATGGAGTGCTTTTGCGAGTGATATGAACAATGACTATTGAAAGCTTCAAAACTCATAAAATAATCATAATAAAAATGTTTTGTGTACACAGATCGGTTTCTATTACTCAGTACTTTCCAAGACAACACGAAAAAAAATTTATGCATCTTCCCTACAGGCGAGTAATTCGAAAAAATATTTTATCAATAAATACACCAAATACAATGTTCGCGATTCATCCTTTAGAAAATAAAAATAAGTGGGGTGTGTTTCTCTAAAATAACACTTCGTTCATGAACTCATTGGCTAGTCTAACTATGACCCGTCGGTGCGTATAAACTGCATGTTCATGCGTGTCTTCAACCTTGGTCAAATTTTGACTCAGCCGGCTACAGACGTTGATACCTAACTCCTCGTAATACCTACAAGCACTTTATGATTGTAGGACGAAATGAGTGACGAGATTTCGTAGAGAACAACAACATAGCTTCTAAATTTGTTGTTTGACCTTGCTCGATTTTTTAAAATTATTAATGGTCTTTCGCTTGACCACAGTCTCATCTGATGGAAAGTGATGACGCGGTTGCAGGTAGAACGTGATTGTCCACGAAATGCCTATTTACTCTAAGACCCACCGGGACGCCATGGTCACGTCGCCAGCTACGTATCCAAACAACTCATAAAGAAATGTATCGGCTGTCACTCACTTGGCGATGCTTTGGCAATGTCGCCAATTTGGATGCGTAGCCACAATTTACGTCTCGCTACGTGGTGACTGGATGCTCTGGCAGCCTGGCAACATCGTCACTAAAATGTATACGCATAAGCTGCACCTCACTCAGTTGCCAACCGGCTGCCATTTTGGACACAAGCTAATATTTTAGCACAAATTAATTTGTATGTGGCGTTGATTAAATTAGTTTCGATACAGAAACACCACTTCGGCTTCGATCCAATATAAAAGGATGAACCCATAGTTTCCTCTTTTTTTTTCTCTTTTTTTTTCTGCGAAGAACATAATAAATAAGTGCAATCTCCTCTACGTCCATTCCTACAGTCGTCGTCAAACTGATGGAAGCGTGGCCATGGCTACTCTGTTTGGCGACCTTTGGATTTTGGATAGCTACCGGAGGTAGCCATGCTTGCGTCGCTGACGACGTCGCCATAGCGTCTCGGTGAGGCAGGGTCTAAGGGTAAATAGGCATGGAAAAGAAGGAAGTTGGACGAGGAATCGACACTGGATCTGAATGTTTGCTTGTTCGGTGCAACTGTCCAGAGCCAATCTCTCCAAATGCCTATTATGGCATCAAGCCGGAACACGATTTTAGTCGCTTGGAGATAAGGCTTTGCCAAGGAGGTGGTGACTGCGGTCGAAACCTACCACTAACGGTAGGCTCATGTTCCACCACCCGGAGATGATTATGTAGGGACTCGAAAGTAAAAGTTATGGACGCAAGCAACTTTAATACATTTTTATTCTGTCTCTTGGTCATGATCTTCGGTTTTTTATTTCGGAGATCCTCCTTTTATATTTTCAAAATAATCTTGGCTATAGTAGCCATCTTCCGTTAACCAAATAAGCACCTAAATTAAGAAACACTTCTTCGGGAAAATTTTGAGTACTTTACGTAGCAAACACGTCATTAATATGTGCATAAGATGACACAATTTATGGTTGCTTGGGCTGTGCCAAAAGCGGAGGTAAATGTGCCATTTATCGGGCTTCGGCCAACGTTACAAACAAGAATTTATGCCTGCCTGAAGCAGTCTTTCATCATTCGCGCTGTCAAGCTGAAATCGAATGTGAGCCGTTCTGATAAGGTGCAAATAGGGACGAGTGGAGTAGACGTTAAATGGGTTTGATAAGGGTATGTTATATTAAGTTATGTACGGTTAAGTCATAAGTGGACCTTGCTTGAATTAAGTTGGTTATTATTTCACGACTCATGTACTAATAAAAATAGTCAAGCTTTCCCGGTGCTAAGGGTATGTAAATAAATAAATATATATAAATACCTACTATTTAAACATCTTCTCGGGTACAATCAAATATGCTCATCACACAAATTCGAACCTGTGAAACCTGGCACAGTCCGAATCCTTTGTTAGTTTTTTTATCCCTATAACCCAACATCACCAAACATCTGGACTTCTAACGACGCGTGAATCAGCCAGCGAGTGAGCGAGCGGCAACCTAAAGTCAATTCATTCTTACTTGTCTTGTTTTTTTAAACAAGTTCCTAACCTCAAAATGCACCCATTTTGGCTAAAACAGCAATTTCTTCGTAAATAAAGCCACCTGAGATAAATATTTTGGACATCACTTTGCCAATTTTTCACCGAGGATTGCGTTGTTTAGGATAAAATAGCTGTTTACTCAAAAAAGTAGGTTGTGAGGTTGTAAACTTGTTTATTAAACAAGACAAGTAAGGATGAATCGACTTTACTGCGATTTACAGCTCCGACCTGTCCAATGGCCGAGCCTACCTAAAATGCGGAGTGAGACCCCCTGACTATGGTAAAATATTCTTTTATACCAAAGATCAGGACTAAAAATCAACAGAGATTGCGTTAGCCTTGAAATGAAAACCAGTTATTTTGTTACAAATGTCTGTTTTTCCTCAAATTCTTGTTTGCATAGATCTGAGGCCGCGTGACTTTTGGCCCGTTTGAGGGATAAAAGACAATATTGATGGCACCTATACTATCGTGTGGCCTTGTATTTATTTATTCATTTATATTTATTTTAGCATCCACAAAGTCAGTCTCAGCTGTTGTCAGTTGTCAACTTTTTCAAAGACAAAGACGGCTCAATTTATTTTTGGATTCCTTACCTTGCTGTCGCCCTTGCTGCATGAGCAAAAGAGAATTATGTGTTTCGCGCATATTTTATGAACTACTGGCTCCCTGAGCTGTAGACCTTGTGACAAACTTAACTTTGCCGTTGGAAAACTGTTATCCCCATACATCGGTATAGTTCACGGTCAGTTTACCGACACCGGAAATAAGGTTGTAATTGCAAAAACCCCCATATGTCCGCCATTTTGAAAAATGTCACGAGGATCGTTCAAGATATGTGACCTGTAGAGGAGAACAGCCGGACATCCGGACATACGAAAGCATTTTTGCCCAAGCTGAAACGGAGACGCTTCGCTCGCTTTGCTCGTTCGGTCAATGAATAAAATTCAAACGCATCGAGTTTTTATATTTTAAGACACCCGGTATGGAAGAGCAGTACCTCCTATCACAAGTATTGATATACTTAAAAGGAGGCTCCGGCCACAATCTTATGTAATAAGTAGTAAGATACTGAAAATAAAGTTATTTTTGATTTTTGATTTGATTTTTTGATCGAGAGAAGTACCAACAAATTAAAAAGGCCTCAATAACTATTAAAAAAAAACATGTTTTCGTGTAGGCTAAGAATAGCATCACCCCCTCTCCTTCCGTGGGTGTGGTAAGAGGCGAAAGAGGGACCAACCGAAGGATGGCGGCGTCCTTCGAATACTATCACGACCAACTGCGGTCGCCAACCCAACTGCCAAGTGAACTGCCGACTCCGGCAAATCCCCCCATTGTTGGGGGAGGTCTAAGTCTTGCAGTAGACGTTTTACAGCTAATGATAATGATGATGATGGCTTTAAAAATACTTTTCTTACGTTAAAGACATACCTAATTGGCCATAATAAATATTACCTGGGCCCATATACGTGTATTAATTTGTATGCAGAAATCGATAGTTACCAATATTAACGAGTTGTCGCTTTATTGCCCGACTGCGCAACGAAAAAGAGAGTAATGAGTTTATTTTGTCAGTTTCTTTTCAATATAAACTTCGCAATAAGAGACAAAACAAAGCGATAATTAATATACCATATCGCTTAGCCAATGCCGAAAAGAGGCCCTAATACATTGTAGTTTTCCATGTAAAATAAAAATAGTAGTTTATGCAACCGTTGCATAATGATAGGCCTTAAAATACTAGTGCGGTTTTCATGAAACGAGCCGATAGGCGAGTTTCATAATAGGATCGCACGTGTGTTTTAAGGCCAAATTATGCAGAGTTGCATACATAACTTTATCTACACACATATTATAAATCCTCCATGATGGGTTCAGAAACAATATTTTCTGGCAACAAGTTATTTATTGCAATCGTGGCTGCATATTTCCGATATTCGGCGCATTTTCACATCACACACACTCTGAGAAGACTACTTACTATTCATATTTTCAACTAAAATGTAAATTACAAACAACTTTTTCTATTCAATTCAACAACAATCCTACTTTCGTTCAGCAAAACACCAACATGGCGGCAACTCGATCCTCCGTCAAGACCATTTTTTTTATAAATCTTAGACAAACGAATGAAGTCTCTATTCTCATGTCACTCGAGATCAAATGTCGTTCGGTTTATATTAAAAAACATACTGAATTGATGTTTCGTATCAATAACTGTTTAATATCTATGGATACTAGAATAGAGACCCACTTGAGTTTTGACAGCTGTTCCAAATTTAATCTCATTTCTTTACTAAAAACGATAAAGAAATAACATTGCAGCACTGGTTTTTCCTAATTGGTTGTCAAAATGGTGGTCATTTCCAATGGGTTTTGATTAAACAATGGAGGTTTTATGATATGGGTGTAGATAAAATATGTTTTACTTTCCTAAATAAGTAACAAGCTCGAATAAAATGAATATCAGATAAAAATCTCAACGTTAGATTTAAAATCATTTCCAGAACTCGTCGTAACACGCTCACTTCCCTTGTCCGGCTAGACTAGCACGTCGAGATTTCCTTCATGTACTATTAAAATAACTAACATTTCCTGCATATTAATAAAATGTGGTTCCATGACAAAATTTTACTGGCTTTAAAGTTGTATTACATCCCTGAGGCTTGAAAATTATTTCGAACTAGTTGTGTCCGCAACTACGTAGCGCGTTTATATTTTTACTTTATATTTAGAATACCTACATATTGGGTCCAATTCGAAACGATGTCGTGTAAAATTTAAACAACCTAAATTTAAGATAAGAAACGTCAAACTCGATTTTGTATAGCAATATATAGCTGTCGAAATCGAGTTTGACATTTCTTATTTCAAGATTAGCGTTTTTGAAATTTAGCGAGCACACTTTCGCATTGGCCCCATTTTTTAAAGTTAGTCGATTACTATGACACAAAGATTGGGGATACCCAATCCACCTTCGTGAAATCCCATCAAAATAATTTCCCTGGGATGTCTGGGAGAACTTTTGTCTGTTTGTTTGTAAACAAACAGACAAAAGTTCTAAAAACGGAATTTTAGTCCGCCTGTTTCATTTCCATGTAAATCTTTAATAATAATAATAATAAATTTATTTATTTCTCGAACAAACAAGATTCATTTCATTATGTACATTACATTGTACAATTAAAATTAAAATTAAAATAAATAAATAAAGTTAAAATTCGCAATTAAAAATATACCTATCCTAACTTATTTAATAGGTTTGATTGCCCGTTACATGGAGCTGCATGCAGTGTCCCATGTACGGGCAGTCGAACCTATCTGCAATCATGGCCAGGATGCTGTTAATGTGCATACACTTAATTACTACGGATTTATTATAGTTGTGTAAATAAATTCGAAACGGTATCTTCTAAATTTAAAATCTCCTATTTATACTAAATCGATTTTGACGTTTCTTAAAAGCGACTTTTGAATTTATCGAACACACTTTCGAATTGGCTCCTCTGTTCAACTATAGAAAACGTACTTAAATGTTCAAAAATCTGTGTCAGCAACAGAATTTAAAAATAAAATTTTACTACCAATATCAAAACTTAATCTAGCTTTTGCCGTGAGTAATGATAATGATAACAACAGAAAATTGTATTTATTACCCAAATAACATTATTATTATAAACTTGTTATTGAAGAAAGAAAACCCCGTTACGGAAACTAGCTCACGCCCAAACTACTTACGAACTATAACACGACCTCCGCCATTTTCCTTATATCGCGTAATGTCGTAAACATTTTTTGCCTATGTTTTTGTCGAAAGCACTGAGCCAGGAAAGATGCCAGTTTATTCCTCCTACCTGAGAATGACCACGCTTTTTTGCGAAAAAACGTTGAAACAAAGTTAGGGAAAGTTTAACGAAGAAAGTTTTGAGGTTTTTGTACATGTAGGAAAGTAGCGTCCGGCCCTCAAGTACTTATGGAACATACGCTTATTGCTTTTATTTAGAATGCGTACATTGGAAGTTGAGTAGTCATTGTTTGTGTTGTAGACGTTGTAGTACAATATAAAGTCGTCAAACTAAATATGGTTTTAATATACAATATGTCGCACGATTAAAAATAAAAAGAAACAAGTCCAAATGAAATTCAGTTTTGTTTTAAAGTTTACTCTACCGCGTTAAAATTGAATTTGGAATGGATTTGCATTTCACGTTATTTTCTTTTTAATTTTAAAAGAGCGTTGTGTCAAAATGGTGCATCCAATTTTTGTGCAGCTCAAGTTTATTGAATAGTAAGCCCTTAATAAGCTTGAGGATAAAGTCATTTGAAATAATTATATATTAGTCGATAAGTACAAAATTATTCGTTTCTCCGCTTCTTCAATCAGTTCCTTTGCTGTATAGTTCCATAGAACGTTATTTTAGTCTACCAACTTTATCAGTTTAGCCGCCAAGCGCATTGACTTAGGAATAAAACCTGTCAGGGCCTCTATTTGGGACTGCTAAGTAATTTACTGCCAAATGCCAAAACCGCGAATATGTCATTGTTCTGTACGTTCACATTCGCGGTTTTGTCAATTTAGCGGCGATATAGTAAGTCACTTAGCAGTCCCGAATAGAGGCCCAGATCACGTGCGGAACAGCACCAAAACTCACATCACAATAGCCATTTCTCATAAATGAAACTGGGCCGGACATGTCTCTATCATGAACTAGGATTATGGTCGACGATGGCCCATCGTGTAGAGGGCTACACGATGGGCCATCGTCGACCAACGCACATGACGCAGTGATACGGAATAATGAGATAAAGATATTCTTACGTATAAATGCGTCCTGTGTGATGGCCAATGATGGTCCATCGTGTAGACCGCCCATTAAACACCGAGGAGATGAGACGAGTTCGATGCATATTTAGAGACCTAGAGGATCGGCGCTGGAAGGGGTGAAAGAAGGGAAGGGAGGCCTTTTACCCGCATGGGGATAGTCTAGGCTGATGAATACGTAATAATTAAAAATAATAACTTTACTAATAACCACAAATTATCCAGAGATTATTTAATTTATTGATATCTTTTTCCAGAATTCTTAGAGCATGAAAAGAGCATACTAAATTATGTTTTAATTGGTGTTCAAACAAAAACCTTCACCGTTTAAATAAACCGTATAACTTTCAAATTGAATAAATGATACATAAATCAGGGGACAATCTTTACACAAATCAATCTAGGTGCAAAGTAAGCTCTAATGGCTTGTTTTATGGGTACTAGACGACGATATACGATGTTGTGTTCTTCCGCTCTTCGCTTTGATTAAAGGTTCATCATCACCATCCTTCATACCTTACGTCCCAATGTTGGACACAGGCCTTCTTATAGTGAGAGCTACTGAGCAGTAGTTCCCACGTGACCCCGTGCAGATACGGACCTCAAACATATCTTGAATTGCCTCGCATATTATGTTTTAGAAACCGCGACTCTCTGTCCGAGAGGCCGCACGTTTGAATACTAGGAAGGCTACTGCAATGCATTGGACAAAGATGTATAAAATGAGAATCTATTCCGAGTATAAAATAGCGCATTTCTTTTCTATTTCAAATCATATCATTTCGTATTTAAGCAATATTGTTTGATATCTGCTCCAAGCCAACGTACGTCTAATTGGGAACAACCATTGAAATATATAGTAAGGAATTTCTCAAAGCAAATTTCGCGATATTTAGTTTTGAGGTGTCAGAAAGCGAATCTGACACCATCGCAGGTTCAGTCGCATGTCAACCACCATCCTTGACACCCATTTAAGTGACACTGTTATAATTGAGGAAATGCGCTCCCATATCGTGCGATGTGATACCGCAGCACCACCGACCTCACCGACCACAATGATATGATAGTGTGTGAATGAAGTAATATTTAGACTTTTGTATATGAGTCGTAAGAACTAAGACATCAGCAATAGGTTGTGGGTAAGCCATGGCGTTGGTGTTTGATAACCTACTATGAGACTTGTTACACGAAATTGTACTGATAGGCTTATCCTACTTTTGAGATTTTTGGGCACAACACCAACTCAAGTGATTTCGTTAAACTCGTACAGAACAACGGCTATTGGCATTTTAGTGACGATAATAGTGAATCACTTAGCAGTCCCGAATAGAGGCCCTCTACTTGTATGATCTTTACAGTTCTTTATTTTCGGTTACAAGGAAATATAGGTATTAAATGCTTATACGGAACTCACCGTCCCACCTTTGACGTCAGAAGTTCTTCGGTGATATACGGGTGTTTTAATTCGGACGCTTTTGGCTCTTGGCCAAACCAACCACGTTTGACAATACTCCGCAGCCACCAAGTTTAATATTTGCTGGGAAATATATTGAGGTTCCCGCTCGGCAAATATATTAGGCGTCTTGGGGTGTTTTAGTTTTTAAGATTGCCGCTAGCTATATGTTTTGGCACACGTATGCGAACACATTTGGTTTATTGAGTGTTTGTACGGTACCGTACATTAATCTCCACTCTTACCGTCCCTTTAATTCGACAGTTTTCCTACATAAGCGTTTTCCTCCCGGGCGTTTATTGCTAGACCAATTACTTTTTAATATCCGCTCCCAGCATGCCCTTCAAGTTTCCTTTCCTAAGTAAGTTATTTTTCATGAGAAAGTTCAACAAATTACCTTATATTTATCCTAAAATTAAATTAAAATCTTTATTCCGGGTTTCAATATGTAAATATAGGCGGTACTTTAAAAAAACAATTAAGATACGAGTTTAATTAAGCATTAAGCTCTGATCTTTTAATTAAGATATGTTTTATTTATATATTTTTAGAACCCTTCTACAAGTTAAAAACTGAGAATTAAATTGTACCTTTTATGAATTTAAAACTATAATCACAAGTGCATGCGACAAATAATGTTGTCATAAAGAAATATAAAAAAACCCATTTTTTCTTCTGTTTCATAACCACTTTACTTTGAAGACAATGGTTAAGGCTCGAACAAATTATGCGGATGACGTCAAACTACTCATAGGATGATTTCAAATATCATTTTCATAAACAATTATCACTTATCATTTATCAACCTCTTTAAGTACCTAAGCGATATCGTCACTTGAAATGAGTCTAGTAATGACAATGTCAGTCAAAGACGTTATGTAAGTATATAACGTCTTTGACTAACATTGCCGTTCAGATGACTGTTGTACCTTCACAATTATATATAGCTTGGATTTATTTTTACTAATATTTAAAAAGACGCAATAGAATGCCATATTTATTCGTGTGATGTCACACGGAAGTTTAAATACAAAACATCGTCATTTTCTCGTCATCCACATGATTTGTTCGAGCCCTGACAATGGTATACCTCACCCGATGTAAAAAGAGCGCTGACGGCCATATAAAATGTATGACCGTCAGCGCTCTTTTTACATTGGTTGAGGTATTGTAGTAATAACGGACTTATCTACAGTGTGATAGGAGGAAGTCCTTACTTTGCCAACTAAAACCCGGTTGTTGATTTTTTATGTCACGACAGTAAATTGTTTGGAATGTTTCTTTTAAGAGTTGTTTAGGACTGTCTTGGCAGCTCTTGGCAGTTGGGTAATAATACATTTTAGCTACATGAGATAATACGGAAATTGTATTGAAATAATTTAAGCTTTTGAGGCAACACTATAAAACTGTGTAAATTTATCCATTATATACAAAGAAAATGAGTCACAAAATTCTAAAAAAATATATATTTTATAATTGTGAACGACATCCCACCCTGATACTAAACCTTTTATGAAAAAGGAACTGTTGATAAATTACATTCTGCAATTTTTATCAACCCTAAAGCTTTTCTGCTTCCTTAAACCGAATTAAGTATAAGAGTCTTTACGTTTTAAGATCACTAGTGATTGTGTCGCTAAGTATATCCGTTAGGCCGATTTACCGGTCGGCTGGTTTTCTGAAGCCTCTAAAAATAATAGCTCCAAATGGCGCCATGTGCTCCTACAAAATTTGTGCCGTTGGCGCGCACCAGCTAAAAGGGGGCGATCTTAAGAGACTTATTGCATATTTTAGAGCACATAACAAGCTTAGGGATTCCTTGTCACAGGATTGGCACTTGCGTAGGCAGTAAGGGTTGAATTTTATAAAGAAACATTTCAAGCTGATCATTCTTTAATAATTTGTTTCAAGTATTTGAAATAAGAGACAAATTTTGTGACGTATTATTCTCTTACATTTTTCTGCTCGCTGTAGTATTTTCCCTTAGTTATTTTCGTATTTTTAAATACTTGTAGATTACAAATTCAATTTAATGCCTTTGGGAAATTTATTGGTTTATACTCTTGTTGCGCACACTTTGTCTCTTCTATCCGTCAGTCTTGTTTAGCCTAATTCCTTAACCCCATTGAAGCATGAAGGATAACTAATTTCTAACAATTCTTGCAAATTTTGTAACTTTATTAACATTTTTAATATCAGTGTATCATCGTCATTGATCGATTTTAAAACAGATCTATCATCTTATCTTGTACGTTAAGTAAGCCATTATATTTAGCTAGATATTAACAATATAAATTTACTTCTGGAATGAACTCAGAAAACGTATAAACTATGTTTTTATGTGCTTGTACCACAGTATGTGTCTAATTCAAGATTTAGTTCATGCATGTTCCATCAGTCAATGGAAAATATAAAAGAATGCTAGAAGAATCCATCAGATTTCTGTAATATTTATCTCATCATCATCATTATTATAATCGACTTATATTATGTCCCACTGCTGGACACAGAACTCATCTTTTATCAAGAGGGACTGGGTGGTAGTCCCCAAAAAGGGTCAGTGCGGATTGGGGACTTCTTAGATAAGGGTTGTTCGACGTCCATCATTTTCGCGTTTCATCATATTCCTGATTCATCATACTCGCATTTCATCATGTTCGCGTTTTATCATATTCCTGATTCATCATGTTCGCGTTTCATCATATTCCCGATTTATCATGTTCGCGTTTTATCATATTCCTTATTCATCATGTTCGCGTTTCATCATATTCCCGATTTATCGTGGTCGCGTTTAAGCATATAAGAATAAGAATAAGAATAAGATTCGCGTTTCGATCGATATTCGCGTTTCATCATAGGTACTCGCGATACATCATGATTGCGTTATATCATATTCGCGGTTAATCGAAGTTAATCATATTTGCTTATGATCATACTCACATTACATCTTAATGGGGATATCTTATATTCGCTCCTAATTCTTGGAGACTTCAATCTTATAGATTTCATGAGTAGAGTCCTATTTTGGTGTAGTACAGGATTCAATTTTATCAGTCTTACTGATAAAATTGGTTGTAATAATGGGAAGGAAATTCCCAGTATGCTTACTGGTAGGAATTCGTGGTAGCAATAGTAAGAATAACTCGATTTAAATCCGTGAAACTATGTATGAGAGGCGCGCATATGAGGACTCGGATAACCACTGAACTCAATAGTATTTATTGCCAAAGATCCATTTTCGTTCGTTCAACAGTCCATTATGAATAAGAATTGGGGAGCCTGGTATTTATTAGGCTAATTTACTAAAAAGAATAATTCTTCAGTCTCTGTTTATTACCTGCCGATGAAGTAAGAAACGGTGATTAATTACCAAGCCCTAGGTAATTAAGGTACGACCTAAATCGCCAGCGAATGTGCTGGAAACTAATTCGTACGAAAATAATGAATGAGGGTAATAATCTACGGAAAATTAAGTTTATCGCTCACGCGACTAAGGGCTGAGATGTGATTACTTATTAGGAAAAAAAACGGTCAAGTGCGTGTCTGACTCGCGAAAATTTAAAAAAATATATTTTAACAACCGGGTAACCATTTACAACCTACCTATGAAATAAGACAAAACTAGTTCACTAGACATAACATTTAAGGGGTGGAAATCGTTATCGCTTTTTGTATAAAAAGGGTGATTTTTGCCGTTGGTTCACGGTCCTCCTAATGTCTACACTAGATAAAGGAGAAGCTGAATAACAACTTCATTTTTAGAAGTAAGTACAATGGGTTTGAGCAAAACTTTTGTTGAATACTTGACCAAGTCCATACATCATCTTGGTACTTTTAGAGTCGTGGTAAACGAAAAATATGACCTTAGCAGAGAGCATTTTCAAACAAAGTTGAACACATTCTATTTATTTTATTTCTTACCTTAAGTCTATCTCGGAACTTTTATTTCTAGATGACTTTCTCATGATTTAATTATTCTACACGTAGAGTTAACTTTGCTCCAATAATGTGCATTAGGTAGGTCATGTTAAAATCCCCCAATAGGAAAGCGATCATTTCAAAATGAAGATTTTTTCGTAGCACACCGCTTAGCTGCCTAGCATAATTAAGAATGTGACCTTCATTTTATTTAACATTGTATAGAAAGCGTCAAAATAAGGTTACGTTTTATTGCTATATCAAAATTGCTGTATTACTTCACTAATGTCAAATATCGACCCAGTATGTTATAGTTGGCGTTTCGAAGCAAGAGTCAGTGACGCCACAACAGAGCGGCAGATTAATGTCAACATGTGTGCATGTGTGCGTCAACATCATGATGCGGCGTTAGTGTCAGTGTTCGAATGACGTTCCGTACATTTGCGTAGTACCATTAATTTGACGCTCTGTCACGGCGTCACTGACCCGGCGCCACTGTCGCTACTGATGCTTGCTTCGAAAGGTTGGGTTTATAAAATCCATCAAGTCAATTGTCAGAAAAATTTTGAATGTTTGACAAAATTTGATCGACCGATCGTAAATACGGACTTATAGTTCAAGTTTTGCCAAACTCTTGCAAAATTCAAATACAGAAAGTCATATCTTAGAAACCATAATATTGCCGAAGTATATTCTAATGTAGGCTGGGAAGTTGCGTTTACGTGAAATTCCATGCGGCAGATTTTTCAAAATGGCCGACGCGTCAGCTCAAGTTGACGTGAGGCTAGAGCAAGGACCTCAGACGGAAGACAAAGAGTTGTCAACGCTCTTGCGAGTATGTAAGCCAGAATACGCGTTTATTTTTTTATACTTTTTGTAGCGGTAGAGCCAAACAGTAATTCTGACTAGATGATTACTATTCAAATGGGCTGGCTCGACCAGTGTAGCAGTACCACATTCTCACAGAATATCGGCGTAAAGTAATAGCTTGCTATTGCGTTTCGTACGGTGAGCGACGAGATCCGGAGGCATTCTCCCTCATCCTCATCCCATCCCGATTCCCCATCCTCTCTAGACTGGCAACGCATTGGCAGCACCTCTAGTGTTGCAGATGTCCATAGGCGGCGGTGGCCACTTTCCATCGGGTGGGCCGTCAGCCTATTTGTCAGTCAATTGACATTAAAAAAAAAAAACTTAACTCTAGTCGTTACCACATAATTTTACACGCTTTTATTTAACTTCATATCTTATTGAAGTTAATTTTGAACCAGTTCGCTTAATCCGAACAGGCTGGAGTTTAGTACACATAATTATAGGTACCTATATAAACTAGATGGCAGTGCAATAAAAGTTCACTGCAGTAAATGTAAAGTCAAAACGACTGGCGAAGTAAAAGCATTTTTGCTCCAAGTGCGACGCACCTTTAGGATTCTTATATAGCCTATGACATATGACACCCGAACGTTTTCTACGAATCATAAGGATACCCCATTTATTAAAATCGTCTAGTATTTCAGGAGCTAAAGAAGACTTTTTGGCATCGAGCGCTCGGGTAAAATGTATCTAATAAAAATGAAATTCTTAGCAAAAACTTATTGCGTTCTAGTTAGTTTCATTTATAGCCGTCATTATAACAGCTAGTATTATTAAAGATAAAACAATACAGTTAATTAAACTTTGTTCCAGGATCACGAAGTTGTTTGATTGGCTAACAGCTGTTAGGAACAATGGAGACAGTTTTTTGGAAACAGTTTTTAATTCGTAAAGTAATGCATTATATTCCAGATAAAAGACACCAATAAGGTAGGTATATAAAGATTAAGACGTTTAAAAAACCTTTGTTAAAAAGAAAAAGAGTTTGTCACGATAATGAAAAGATTGAAACGATTATATATACTCTATCAAGTCTAACGTCCTTAAGCTAGTAACTACCCCGTTCTTCACGGAGGCCGCTAGTAAATTAAATACTCGTTTCGGCCCTAAAATTGATCCTACAACATCTTAGGTATACGAGTAGGTGGAATGTTTATTAGAGATGGTTCTAGTTACAAAAGTTTGAAGTACTTACTAACATCCAAGACGGGGAAATTTAGGAGCAAGAATTCAGGGCCTCTCTTCGGGAACGTCTAGGCGATATTGTTGCGGCTCGCGAGATAAGTATCATTACGCATCGTGCGGAAGAGTGGGATGAGATTCTCGCTAGCGCGTCGCTACAATATCGCTTGGACTTTCCCGAATAGAGGTGCAGAGCAACAAAACTCCTACTGAGAAACCTTTAGGCAAAGCTTATTGCTGAGATATGGCCAGGGTAAGGATGTCACGAATATGACGTTTTGATTGGTCTGTTGAACCACTTTTAAATGAATAATCATTCTTGATTGGCCAGGGCCTAAGTAAGTGGCGCCGTTAGTTCCACGGCTAGCCGCCCTATCTATCCGATGCGAAAATAATCAGTCATCCAGCGTAGTAGCGGGCCGCGTCCGTCCTTTAAGGCTGGCCCGGTTATCGACAGAAATGGCGTCCATGAATGTAAACTGTATAAATTACCGTACATTAAGTTAACTTACGTTAAGGATAATAATGGGTCGAATTCGAAACGGTGTCTTCTAAATTTAAAATTCCCTAAACATTTAAATTTATCGAACACACTTTTGAATTGGAATGAAAAGTTTACACGTAGATTCGCTTAATCAACGTGTTACGTAGTAACTTGTAATGACTTTTTCCAATTTCCGACATAAAAGTTTGCTCAGATTTAAATCTAACGTTTAACAAATTGACAACTCTTGCAAGAATAATTCGGCAGGAGACAGATTCTCATCAATTTTCTCATACATAAATATTCCAATATTGTTGCAACTAGCAAAATAATATACCAATTTGTTACATTAGATATTACAAGCTGCGCACATAAAAAAATACTACTCAGAAATAACTCGTTATATAATATCCCCTTTTGTACATTTACGACGTAGTAAAGGCAACTTTATTATTTATTGTGTGTCACAATATAGCAACGCTTAGTTTGCTGCTAATATGCCAAAATATACAGGGAAGGATTTTATACGACTTTTTTATATCAAGGTATGTAGAAGTTGTCTGAGCCTATTGATACGGGTGTGTTGTGGTGAGTTACTACTTTCGTACAATCAAGAAGTTAGAAGGTATTAGAGATATAAGAAAAAAAAGGTTTATTTGTACCTTAATACAACAATAAAATAATAAATAAAAATTACGTTTTATTTAAATAGGTATCGTTTTAATTTCGTGTTATTTGTATATTTATTATTTATTTATTTATTTATTTATTTATTGTACGGGACACCAACAGAGTACATAATATTACATTTAACAAATATATTTATATGAAATGAGGTTTGCTTGGGCTTTTATGTACCCCAATTACAGGTTATTATTATTTGTAATGTAGAATTCATTTCTATTTTAAGTTTTTAATTCCTTATTAGATTTTTTTTAATACTCATCTAATATCGAATTTCGCTGTTATAGTCACGAAACCACCTAAATATTACATTAAAAAACTCTTAAGACAGATAAAACACTTTTGAGTCTTTTAAAAGTATTCGTTTAAAATTTTGGATTCGATACCAAAAAGTAATTATTTTTTTTTACTTCAAAATTGCCGTTTAAGCGTGCGTAATACGTAAAGGATTTGATACTTAATTGTTTGTCATGCTTGGTAGTTGAATCAACTAAGTATTATTGTAACTCTGACTTGTAAAATGTAAAGGCATATTTTTACCAATAAATGACCGAAATCGGAAATTTGAATATAGGTATCTTAATAAGTAGAAAACTCCTTTAGCTTTAACTAATTTTGTTTAATTGGACTTAATTTCACTCTGTTTATACTTGATTGGATGGTTATATTTAACTTTTGAAATAACCTTGACCTCCACTATTGATGATAACATTTATAAAATAGAATACCATTATAACTAACAGGATGTAATCATTTAGTAAATAATTATTTCAGTCGTAAAGTTATTATTTTTATTACGTTAATTGCGTCTACAATTGCGGTATTAGTATTGACAAAATAAGTTTGATTACAAAAACAATACCCTAACTAGCCTCAAAGTATTTTTGACCGCCAGTTACTAAACTGAAATGAGGTCGAAAACAAAAAGAAAAACATTTCTCATTTACAAGCATCCAGGCTTAAGCTACAAGTGAACAGTCCCCAGGCAACAGTCACACGTATTCCGCACATATCCAGTGGCGAAAACAGGGCTAAATATGACAGGGGAATGATAAACTACGTTGTATCACTCTCGCACCAATGATTTCATAATAAAACGTACCGCTGGTGTGGAGCGCCTTTATAATATTTTTCGGGTTGTAAACATGACGTGATGCGAATTCAGGTTACATTTTATGAGGTGAGAAGGTGGAAATTAACAAATCGTTTGGGTGTTTTGTTCTCTGGGTTTTGTAACTTCGTGACCTCAATTTTAACGTTATCTTTGCATTCATTTGGGTTATTAGTTACACGTGTTTCATCTCTATCACTTAGACACCTTTATGCTTACTAAGCTTTACATAAACTATGGTCTTTTTTTATGTATTCGCTCTGAGAGGTACAGTTCTGAGTTCACTCTGATATCTCGTAATGTTGTCATCTTCTAACAGATGGCGCTCGTACTGATAATACAAGGAACAGTAGGTACAAACACGACATTGAAAATTTTATGACTAACTATCTAATTAATGGATTTCTCTCCATGCGTTTATTTTATGGAACATAGGTGATAAACTCTGGCTAGATTTATTTAATTAGGGGTCGTCGATAAAAAATTAAAACATGGCGGAATTTTCATGTTATATTAAGTACTGATAAAAATTGATTTAAATGATAATTCCAAAAATATAAATACTAACTTCTGTTACTTTAACTGTTATTAATATCTATCGCTACTTTAGTGTCCATTAGGTACTAAATAATGTTGGTGATTAATATAGTTATGTATAGTTGAAATCATCAAATTCAGTTGTAATTCAACGTTTATCCCCTATGACATAATTTTACAGCTCAATTTGAGCTGCATACTGTCATCGGTCAGTCCCTTGGGCCTTGCCGGGGCACTGACATCTATTGGCAGGTTGAAGGAACACCACTTACAGTGGTTGGTTCTATTTGGAGATTGTGAACTAGCTTTCGAATATCGGTGTCTGTTCTTGGGAGTGAATATTTTTTTCAGTTTTTCGCTCTTATTAGTATTAACTACTTATTACTTTTCATTAAAAAAAAGTAGAAGATTTTTTTTTTTAATAATAAAATCATTTATTCAGCAAGGTTAAGGTACACAATACATTAGTACTTACTTATAACTAGGTTTACATTTAGAGGTGGTACCTTTAAACAAGAGTAGTATGAGCTTTACTCCCCGTACTAGTAAAAACTGTATTACGGTGGGGTAACATTCATCGTTCTCAGTTGAAGGTGTAAGCATAATATTAAAAGATATATTTGAGGGTAAGTACAAATAGCATCGGTTGCTAACAGCACCGGTGGCCACAATTTGCGTAAACAAGTAGTATATGCAAAAAAGTTACATCAATTTGGTTAATTATAAGTTAAAGAAATTTAGGTTTACTTTTAATAATGTGCACTAAGACATTTTGCGATTGTACAACAAGGGTATAAAAATGGGGTTTATACCAAAGATGGCGATCTCCTTTTTACTTTGAATGCGAGTAAATACGGAAGCGAGCTCGCGTAATCTGCGTCACAGGAACTAAAATGCAAGCTTTCACATCAACTCGCGCGGCTGCCGCGTAGTAGCCGCCTGGTCACCGGTTTGAAGGCTTCCATGTTAGTTCCTGTGACACTGCTTACGCGGGCCCGTTTCCAACCGAAAACCTTTAAAAGGGTTAAAAAGTTTTCTCCGTTTGTATGAAAAACGTGTTTTGCTCTTAATTTGGTTTCCACCTTTTAAAGTACCTATTAAGGGGATGATAAAACTATTTACCTCAGCATTTTACCATTTCTTTGACATTCGTTGGACAGAAGTTCCGTACTCAAGAAGTTCTACACATTTGTGGCGAGCTTTAAAATTTGCTTAGAGTAACTATACATACAAGAGTGGACGTCTCAACTTGATTTTTTGTAAAGCCTGTTGGGGCCAAATGGCACAAACGCATAATAAAACGATCACCGCCGGACGCGGCGCGCATGCCCGCTTCGTCGTCAAGTGCTCGCTGTCATTTGTTTGAGATGTTTGTTCTAGTGTAACGTAATACTTCAATGAAAATTTGTCTAATAAATATAATAGTGGGGCCAATTCGAAAGTGTGTTCGCTAATTTAAAAGTCACTAATCCTAAAAAAAAAAATATCAAACTCGATTTTGACAGCTTGCTGAACTGAATCGAGTTTGACGTTTCTCATTTTAAGTTTAGGGAATTTTAAATTTAGGCGACACCGTTTCGAATCGACCCTGGTACCTAGTTTATGTTTAAAAATAAAATGAATCATTTACTCAAATCACACAGGTAAGCTTTACCCAAAACTTTATTTCCTACTACGGAGGTTCTAAATTTAAAGTACCAAAAACTAAAGTACTTAACAAGAGTGCGTTAAGTAACTTTACTTCTTTTTATCACCAGTTCATCTAAGCCGCAGCCTTTGTTAGTTTCTTTTGTGCGGTGCAGTGCTCGAGGTGACAGGAACTTAGAGAGACTTAGCGAGATAAACACAAGCGGTGTTAGGGACATACGTGGAATAAAAGATGTACAGTTCGTCCGCTCAAATAAGATAAGATAAATAAGATAATATTTATTCGATAATAATTCAGAACACATTGACACAAAGGACACAATTACGACTGAGTGTCACTGAAAGGACTCCCGCTCAGCATATTGTTGAGCCTTGTTAGCCACAACGCTGATTTTCAGCGGGAACCAACTCGGAGTGATGCACGACAGTCGGACAGTACAAAAATTAATTAGCTAAACAATTTAAACAACTAACAATTTTGAGAGAAATAGACAATTATACGGAAGTAGAACAGTGAAATAGTGTACATACACGCTTTGATATCCCGCTAGTAGCCGCCTCCGAAAGCGGCGTGGGCTTCTTGAAGTCTTGTACACCCGCGTGTGTATTGGCACGTCGCGCTGAATGGTCATTAGCTAGGAAATAAAAGTGCGTTGCGTTCAAAATAATGGAGAATGAATATTACCGTAACTACCGTTACCGTACACCAAGACGTTGATTTTAGCAGATAACTAATATTATGTGGAAGTACTTTGGTTTTTCATAGTTTCATTATTGTAATTTATTAAAAAATATGAGGTACAATACTAAATGATTAAATAATGTACTTATTTGTTCTTAGACAATAATAGTAGGTTTTTGTGTTAAGTTCCGTGTTCTAGCCTAAAGTATCCTTTAACAAGACAAGTGTCCTTTACATTAAATTGATATTAAGTGGGATATTGTGTAAGCAAGTCATAAAACTATTTGCTATAGATTGAAAAACGCTGCAAAAGACTTCGAGCGTTGCGCCAGCTACAAAAATGTTGGAAATGAGAGTATTGGGATGATTGTTGTAAGTTTAATAATTTTTGAATCTAATAAAAAACAATACAAGCCATTTAGTGAAATTAAATAGTTACAAGTCACATTTGGTGACAGCAAAAAAATAATGTTAATTTTTCAGCAAGTATTTATGTAAAAAACATTATCTAACAACTTCCTCGAACTTTAACTGGAACACGTTCCGTGGCCGAAATAAAACCTCTCATCCCAGTCCCATCTGAAGGTATCTCGAAGGGTATATTTTTTGCTACCCTTCTCGCGAACGTGAGCAAGAAATATGCGCCTTTCCGGATAACTGCGAGGTTGTTTAAGTTTTTCTATTGGTTTTATGATGAATGAGTTAGAAAAAAATGAGGGTAAACTAAGTGGTAGTTGTGCTAACTCTGAGAGCTGGTAAGAACAAATATATGAAATCGTCAATATGCCCAAGAATGGATAAGATAAGATTAGATAAAATGAGATAATATTTACTAGCCAAGTAAAACAACATTACGCACTTCAAGTCACATTTACATACAAAAATCGTGGCGTCATACTTTAAACAATTTAAAAGAACAATCCAATTTATTTAAAAATAAATTCCCCTAATAAAATCTTACATTTAAAGTACCTATTTTATTAACATGAAATAGTATATTGGTAATAGCCTCATCACCCCGTCTCCTCCCAAGGGTGTCGTAAAAGGCAACAGAGGGACCAACCGAAGGATGGACAGCAGCGTCCTTCGAGTACCATCATCACCAACTATGGTCGTCAATTTGCTTGCCAAGCGTTGCGACTATTGCAAATCCCCCCATTTTTGGGGAGGCCTATATCCCGCAGTATTTTCTATTAGTTATTTGTTATTAATATATACAACAATGATCATACGAAGTAAGCTTCCAACTACTACACGTGACCTGATTTCCACGAATTTACCTTGCCGTTCTACTAATTTCCCATGCGTTTATCCTTCTATATTTCAAACAAAGCCATACAGTACAAACACACCGATTGCAACACCAATTTCAATTCAGCTTACAAATCCCAAGGCATTCGATAGTTCCATTAGTTACCTCAGATGCCGAGTTCTACTTGACTACGCTTTTAACCAGTTCAAAAGGATCAAAGGACATCAATAATCATAGGAGCGGTCGACAAAAGAGGATGAGCCAATTTCATGCGTATTTGGATTCTCTGGCTTCAGGCAAAATTATTGCCAGCTAAGAACATGAGGCCGTTTGAAGATTACCTTCGGGATAAGATTTATTTGAAAGTAGATGTGAAAGGTGCTTCTTAGTGGTTGTTGGAGCGGTAAGGGGTGTAGCTGCGTAAATAGTATCTTAGGCAGCATACAACTTACTCGCCACTTATAGACTTATAATGGCTGTATAAGCTCTTATACAGCTAGTGGCTTGGTATGGGCGGTGATTAACAAAACGTTAAGCTGCTAAATTCATCCAGTTCGGGATACATTATTAGTCTGGTGAATTGATAGTTAATGTCATGTTGCACAAGGATTAAGTTTTTGGGGAATTTGGATAGTATTCATGCCATAGCAATATGTATTCCGTGAAAATTCCAACCTTCTTGCTTTGACCGTTGCCGAGCTAGCTAGCGGACGGCCGTTGTAGGCTCAGTAATAGGGTCCCATTGATCCCTTCGGGTACGGAACACTAAACAGCTTTAGTTCCTAAGAACAAAACAGTCTTTACAAAAATATAAGGACATACTTTTAGAGCATGAGAAGTATAATATTCTTATATATATAAATGAATCTTACCAACAAAACGAAATAGGGCACAACAAAGAATAAACACCACACACAGTCCTAGCTCTCTGCCCGCCGGAAACGTGTTTTCAGCGGAACCTCTCAGCGGTTTCTCCGGGTTCTAGGGTTCCGTAGCAAATGGCAAGGGTTGAGAGGCTGAAACAAGCGGAATTAAGGCGTATTACACTAATGCACGACGTGGTTTATTAGAGGGGAAAAAATGGTGCTTAGGTGTGCTTTGTTGTGCTGGCGAATGTTACACGACACCAGACATTCTTTGTTATACTTAACTCTTTCACTGCCACGTATCGCTTTTTATTACGAACTGTTATTATTATGTCAATTGACTGACAAACCGGCAGACGGCCTATCTGATGGAAAGTGGTCACCGCCGCCCATGGACATCTGCAACACCAGAGGTGCTGCCAATGCGTTGCCAGTCTATGGAGGATGGGGAATGGGGATGCGATTGGGATGGGATGGGATGGGATGGGGATGGGATGGGGATTGGATGGCGATGCGGGAATAGGCCTCCGGACTCGTCACTCACCATATGAAACGCAATAGTAAGCTATTTTACGCCGATATTGTGTGAGAGTGCGGTACTACCCCAGTCCAGCCGGCCCGTTCGAACAGTAATCATCTAGTGAGTATTACTGTTTGGCTCTACCACTACCAAGTTATGGCTAATAGTCCTTCGCAATGTGTTGAAAACAACATAATAATTATTTACTTTATATATATGTAACTAGCATAAGATTACATATTTACAAGTAAACGGGACTTAATCGTGTAACTTAAAATTTTTATTATTTACCTCGACGTTTCGACCGTAATGCAACGGTCGGTCGAAACGAGGAACGGGACGGAGATCGAACGGTGTAAAAAATGTGTAATCCGCCATTTTATGGCGGCGGCCATCGTGGATTTAAAATGATACTGAATATACATAATTGTATTGTCATCAAAACTAAACATGTGTACCGAATTTTAGATCAATCCGTCAAGGAAGGGGGTAAACTTTCAGTTACTAAATTTGACCGACACAAGAAACAAATACGCTAAGCCAAATAAAACTATTTAAAGAAATCCCATAACTCTTAAACTATAAAAACTTGTAGGACATTGGCGGTGAATCTGATACCCCTTGAGCTGCTCTACCTCTAGACCTCCGCTTGAGATCCACTCGGCTTAAGATAAATATATAAAAAGTTAAAACTACTCGGATATAAGCAAGCATTCGTGCTCATCCCACAACGTTTGCCCTTAGCGGGATTTGAAATCGCGCGCACAGTGCGAGTCCAAAAACATAAAAAAAAACCTTTAAAAGAAATGAAACTGTCATTTGCAATCCCATTGCTACACGATAAAGTTCCAATTGTTTAAAACCTAATTTTCTGGAAATTCATATTAAAAATCTCTCTGATGTCTTATTGTGACCACGTTTACGTAATACTAAACTTTATAATAGCTACATTAACTACGTAAAAAGGGGAGTATAGCAACTAGGTCACTGTGTTTATTAAACTGTGTGTGCTTTATTACTCGGCGTTAAAGCACACATTGGTTCAACGAAAATTAAGGCTAGGAGTGGAAAAGTATGCTTTATCGCATTTTTCGTTCAGCTAAGCGTGGTACTGAACAGTACGGCGAAGCGTGAAACTGCAATTATTCGTTATATTTACATGATTTAGCTTCGGTATAAACACTTTCATTGCCACTTAGTGCTACTTATTGAAAACTCCCTACGTACAAAACCAGGGTCAATATTCGACATTGATTAATTGATATGGTATTTCATATCTCGTTGCTCCGTCTCTGTCTTTCATGCGAAGTTTACATTGATAAGAAAGTGCAAAACAAAGTAACATTTCGTTACTATAGTAACGATCGGATTCTATGTGCTATTGCCTAGACTAACTTCCCAATACTGGGAACAGATCTCTTATAGTGACAGGGACTGGGTAGTAGCCCCACGCAGGCTTAGTCCTCATTTGGGACTTAAATATAAGTTAAATAAAGCCTTTTAAAAACATAAAAGACTTCTTCAAAGGAATTCAAAAACCAGAATGTCTAGTATAAATAACAGTTTATATCCCGGATTCGAACAGCGCCCTCTGAGCAAACACTTCTACATGACACGCGTCAATATTTGATAAGTTGAACATAAAGGGTGCCTGCCAAAAGTACACAACTGAGAAAATACGGTTTCAGGGTTTCGAAACCGGAAACGTGAGGGAAATCGTGTAACTACGAAAGTTTAGTTCGGTACCTTTCGGGGTTAATTAACTTTGAGGGGATTTACTGTTTACTTTAGCGATGTTTGATACGTTACGAAACTTCACAAATTGATGCAGTTCTAGTGACACTACAATAATAAAGTACTTAATGATGGAGGTGGTAGGTGGCTACGTAAATTAGCGGTAAGGAAAAATCTAGAAAGCGGGAACATGAGTGAGTGGCTCAGCAGTATAGTCAAAAGCATTAGGGTACAGAGCTGCCCTTTTTCCTACACTCAAATGCCTTTTTGCCTATTGAGTCATGCCTAAAGAAATTGAGTTTAAGCCGTTATCTGTAGTATTAACAAAGCAATGGCAAGCTTACAACAGTTAACCTTTTCAATGCCAACGACGGATATATCTTTCAGGGTATACAGGCTAGGAAAGCCCTCCATTAGTTTGACGTAAGGTTGAAATTCATATTACTCCTCAGACATGCTTGGCATTGAGAAGGTTAAACTGGTGGATCTGATTTTAGTGTCACGTTTTATAATGACACTATCCGTGTGCCCGTTTGGATTTCCCCTCGGCAACATCTCAGGAACCATCCAACTTCCAAAATGTTCATCCTTGAAACCGCACCGCCCATCAGTGGATGGGTTCTCAGAAATATTTTCTTAGAACCTACATTATATAAGGCACTTTTGTCAAACATTTCATACTTCTAGACCCACCGGTTTAGGCTGTGCATTGTCCTTGAGAAAGCGTAAAAAAAAGGAGATTGCGGTCGCTGCTGGTATAAGCAACAAGACCTCAGAGAGTTATTCTTATTTCAATTTAGAGGTATTTAACACATTGACCACCATATAGCGTTTCGTAGATAGACTCGCAACGAAAAGAGAACCCAGCTACCGGGTTTTTGGCAACGAAAGTGTTAAATTTTGTATGTTATAAAATAAAAATGATTTTATGACCGTCTTTCTAATTTTTTACGCAATTTCAATTACTTATCGTATAATTTAAAAATTCAATGAGCCAAGAAACCCTAATTCCCTAAATTAATTGGCAAAACAAGAAGTACCCCTCACATAAACAAAATTTCAAGCTTAATGTATACACTTAAATTGCTTTCATAAATAACTTAAGCCCACCACCCTTTTTAATTTACAAAATGGGGGTTCATAAAAAATGCCTTGCTCCTAAAATCGAAACGTAAAAAAGTTGGCCAAGTCCTTATTACACTTATTGACGACAGGTTCCGTGTGTTTTTTTTTTTAGTGAATTCCTGAAGAAAACAAAACGGAGTAATAAAAAAAGCTTGTAGTAAAGAAGACTCAATTATACTTTAAGAATTAACTTTAATACGTGTCACTTGCATCACAACTATTCCGAAGATTTAAGCTATTGGGGATTAAAGCTATTGGGCTTATATATAATTGGCTTCAATAATCCTTTTTATAGTTAATCATAATCTTTTATAATATGTACATAAACATAGATAGTTACCAATTCACAATAATAAAATTAAGAAGGAAAATATCGGTATAACAAACTTTCAAGTCCCATATCATCGGTGATAGTTCAAAACTGCGTATGAGCAATTTGTAAATACCGCTTAGGTGTATTTTTTAACAAAAAATCAGTGAGTAAGCAAAATTAAATCAGTTCGGTGTATAAAACCTTTTTGGATTTATCCGGTATTTACAAACTGCTCGCGGTTTGGAACTATCACGGACGATTATGATGTTCTAAAACATGCGCTACACAGATCCAAATCGCCAGATACGGAACCCTAAAAAAGTAAGTACGCATCAAGATAAAGTATTCGCCAATCAAGATGGCCCGAGGGATGCCACGTGGGGTGAAATCTTGTGTTCGTAAAACATGATCTTTATTATTTGGCTTTAGCTAACATAAGGTGCGGGTGCCGGTATATAGGAAATGGAAGAGAGAGCGCAGTTTGTGATAATGCATTGCCAGTAAAGAAGGGTTATTTTTAATACTTGGCACTTTTTTATTAAAAAAAAATATAATACTGAACTTCTTTGAGGTTGTTTATTTTTAATTTTGGCTCAATCAGCTAGATGAAGGTGAATATTTTAATTTCAGCGTTAGGTCAATTAACTTGTAATAATTAAACCGTTGAAATTTAGGCTATATCTAATACTGTTACATTAATAAATAAATTTAAGGATTGGAGTTAATTAAGATACAAGATAAAGGGGATAGTTTTCTTAAAGAATGTCATCAGAATAAAACCAAGAGCAAATAGGAGGGATGATACTTCTTTGTCATTCATTATTTACGATCTTGTTAAAGTCAGATAGATTTAGAATAAAGAAAATAATTATCTTGAACAAAAAAACTGTAAATTTGTAAACGTTTCCAGCCATTTATATTCCTGATAGCAATTGCAACCACATTTTTTCCCTAACCCTTGATCTCGGGGGATCTTTTAGCAGTTTCTTATGACGCGGGCGAACACGGCCATTATTGTGAATTAGAACGTAAGACAGGTTCATGAATGAAAAATTTACAACCACTTGGCTCTTGTTTTACGTACACGTTCGGAACGGCAGTTAGTTTGACTACGTGTATATACTACGCTCTTTTTGGTAGTGACATTCTCAGTATTTACCAGTTTCAATGGTTTTGAGTAGGCCTTTAGACTATGATTAATTTGACTTTATAGGATAACAAATACAATGGTAAACTTTCGTTACAATTAGATGAAGTTAAGGACAAACAGTACAAAATATTGACTCTTTTAATTTATAATTATTTTATATGTAAGTATTATTATATTTTAAACAATTGGCGTGAATATCTGTTACATCTCATAATCTCTAATCATATTAAAATACCCGAGATTTCTAGCTTTTCTTTTAGGTTTTCGACAGCAATCAATGTATTCATTAACGCTTATAATTTCATACATTAAGGTACCTTTTTATTTATTTATTTATTTCATTGTACTCTCTACCAGTTACAGAAGAAGGCTGTAAATCCTTTTATTAAAAGCTTTTTTTTATTTTCAGTTCACCAAACATCTTTGGACCGAACGAAAACGGTAAGCAAAAGGAATAATATCTGTTCATTATGTCTCTGTTGATGGAATTTCACACATACCCCTTTAGGCCCCAATAATGTTATAAAACCCGAACGACTCGATTTATTCGGATACCAAATTTATTGAGATATCGGGCTATACGTAAGCGCCTGGGTCCCAAAATCGTATAGTGCCTTAATAAATAAACATGAATATAGTTGACCGAATCTATTCGGGCTGCGCAATAAAATATGATAAGTAAATTTATTCGCGAAAATTGTCCATCGTCAGAAATCGTCATAAAAATGAGTATCACGAAGGAAAAAGGCAAGCAAGCAGTATTGGGTTTGGATCTGATCCAATAACAGGAGTCCGAGCGATGCCCGCTCAGCCGAAACCAATTTTATATTAGACGTAACTGCTATTAGAGTAATGGTGAATCCGCTACTTGTTTGCTAAAGTTGTGAGTTGGGTGACTTTGCTGCCGCGCCGCGAGGAGTCGGACAATTTTGGTAATTGGTCGGGTTGCTGCTACTTTTCAATCTTGTCTAATATTTTTGTCATGACGAGAATATAATTTCTTTTAACATCTGAATCCGGACTTTTAAGTTACTTTAGATGAACTATCAATACATATAAAACAGTACTGTGACACTCGTGACGTGTCACTTATAGACAACGCACAGCCTGAAAGGTGGTCTCAGAGATTTGAAATTTGAAGGAGACATTCCTTCAGTACCCTAGAGGTGTACTAAGGGGGTATTTTTTGAAATTATATCCCTAAAGTGGTCAAAAGGGGTGATAAAGTTTGTAAGGAAAATACCGCGGGCGAAGCTGTGGCGGGTTCATTCGTTAATTTTATAACGCTGTACAATGTATATTATTTTAAATTAATTTAGCATGATGCCCTCGGGAATAGATTATTTTTTATCACTGAAACATACAAGGTTCCCACTGATAAAGCTTAAACCGAATTCTACAAAAATTCGTTAGTCAAAATCTACTTTAAAATTGGGTAAGGATAGCAGGTAAGGATAGCGATCCAATTTCATTCATCTAAGTGAGTCAAAAATTACCTATTTACATCTTTTTTTTACTGCTATAATTTATTTCTTTTCAACTATTTCGTACAAATTATATAAAAATTAATACAATAAATAAAAACTTAACGTAGCCTTAAAATAAACAAAGTTATTATCGCTCGTGGCTCCGTGAGCTGTAGACCTCGCGAAAAACTTAACTTTGCCGGGGGAAAACTGTTATTCCCATACATCGACATAAGTCGCGGTCAGTTAACCAACACCGCATATAAGTTTGCAATCGCAATAACCCCCATATCTCCGTCATTTTAAAAACTTTTACAAAATTGATTTGAAAAAAAAAACTATAAAATTATCAAACCTGCTGACAAAATTTCACTAGAATCGGTTGAGAAATGCGACCTGTAGAGAAGAACAAATGAACAACCGCTGTACAACCGGACATACGAAAGCATTTTTGCCCAAGCCGATACGGAGACGCATCGCTTGCTTCGCTCGCTATGTCAAAAATACATACAAATTAAAAACTTAACTTAAAAACAACCATAAAATGCCCAAATCGCTGTCATTTGGTAGCGTGCCCATTTACATCGTTTCTTTTCTATCTTCAAGTCGGTTTAAAATAAATCAATCTTTCCTACATATTCCGTTCCACAATTTCCGTACCCAGTCGGAAAAACTATATGTCTACATAGTAGGTACCCCACTGTGGTCTGTCCGTCGTTAGCGCCGTTTTATAGTACAAGAGTACAGTGAATTATGGTGGACCCGTAACCCACATAATGTGTTCTGCTGATAATAATCTTTACTCTATTGTATGCAAACCTCGTTTTGTGGGAACGAAGATTCATCTGTTGCTTGGATTGTGTATGTTATTTGAACATGTAGATTTTTTAAAAGAGAGAATTTAAAAGAGTTCGTGATCTTTTGGAGAATAATACAAGCTATTCAAAAACCATGTAACCAAAAATTTGATGTTCCAGTATTTACTTGTTTGACGATCTCAATGTAATTAATTTTAATTTGACATGACATGTAATTTAAACTGTATATTATATAGGTATTGAGTAATAACAAACTAAACTAAATAGCTCCTCAACCAATAGACCGATTTTAATAATGATTCGTAAATAACTTTGCAAGTGTCAAAAGCTGTGTAAAAATTATAAGGATGCGTATACTACGAGAAAAATAGAAAATACAATTTTGACGCCCGTCGGTTTTTAGTAAGACATGTTTTTTTATAAGAGTTCATTCATTGTTGTGCTAGTTACTGCAGCCCTAACACGCAATACACAAGGATAAGATAAACCGTCTTTTCTCTAAGTGTGTCTCTCTCACACTAGTGCCGACGAAAGAGATAGTTATAGAGATAAACGGGTGTAACTTATCTTTGTGTCTTGCATGTTAGGGCCGCTGCACTTGCACTGAAAAAAAAAATATATAATATATCTTACATTCAGTTTTGTTGTTTATAGATAAACCATTTGGTTACATACAATTGTAGTGTGTGCTACGCCACACTCACACTCTCCCACATCTTACTATTATATAAGTGTATCCTATGTAATTCCAGACAGAATATATCCGACTTCCAACGCATAAGTTGTATCTTTTAATCCCTACATCACATGGCGACCTTGCCAGTGCTGCCTTTGTGCGGCACTGGTGGCGCGCTGCGCCGACCAGTGTACGAACTCAAAAATGACAATATAAATAACAGTGATAATAAAGATTTACAAAAGTGAAATAAATAAATAAAAATAAAAATGGACTATAAAAATATACCAATAAATATTATACAAATTAAACTTTATACCTATTATTAATGCTACATAATAAGTCTTACTTGTATTACTTACTTAAATACTTAAACTAAGAAAAGTGGCCATAACATTGGATAAAAGTGTTAAAACAATTACTAATATTAAATAATAAGTTTCCTGAAAATATTTTTGGACATTGAACATTGAAGACATTGAAGAAAGATCAAAAAAAAAAGGAAGCGAACAATTTCTATGAACTTTCACAAGGTGGACAAAACGAATATTTTTAAATCCAATCTGGATTGGCGCTGGGAGCCGAAAATTGTTTCTATGGAATTTGATTGCAGCCGGGAGTTGATGGTGTCAAATCGAGGACGAATCAGAAACAGAGGGTCCCTGCGTCGTAACTTCAAATTTATAAATATAATTTTTCCCTTTTTTTTTCTACCATAATCAGAGATAAAGTGTATTATTCTGGTATGTATAAATACGATTATTTTATGTTATTCTTTTCATTTTCTTAAATGTGCACTATACATATACAAATTAGAACGTTTTTGTAGCGAATATTTTATTTTTGTTCCGTACAACGGAATTTGCTTATATTTTAAGCCTAAAGATTTTTTTAAAATTTTGTTTATAACTTTTTTGTAACGGTGTGTTAAGTACTTACCCAATATATTATCTAGAATTTAGTAGAATTCTCAGTATTTCAGACTTTAATGTAAAACTAAATGTTATTTTAAAAGACAAAAATCAATATCTGAATTAATTGTAATATTTTATAGCGCAAATAATAATATATAGAAATGAAAACAAAAGTGAGAAAAGAAATAAAAAAAGGATATGAAGCAAGTTTGAAGTGTTTCAAACAAAATTGGGTACTTACTTATATACAATTAGCTAGTGTACATTAGGTTAATTATCGCTTGTTGACGAGATGCGACACCAGATATATAAATGACATGCGAATATAATCAATATTAAGTTTCAGGATGGAATGATGAAATTATGCTTTTAGCAGTTTATAAAGTTTATTTGAAATATTTAAATACTTAAAATAACTATATAATATTATGATAACAGGAAAACATACAAGAAAATATAAATAAATATAGCATATATATTTCACTAGAAAAATTTGCATGAATACCGAGTAGGTATAATTTATAAATGAGAAAATTTATTTCAATAAAAGATTTAAAACTCCTGTGTAAAATTTAAAATAATCGAGATAGCTTATTGCTATATCTGCCTCATAAAATATTTTTGAAAGAAACGAAAACATCCATTTCATTAACGATTAAATATTTGCATTTTGTAATTTCACTTAATAAATTAGATACAGCGACAGCGAGTGCATCGGAAGATCTCACGCAGGTCAGCAAATATGGAAAGGAATTCATCATCTGTTATTACAGCTCAAATGACGCGATGTTGCGAGGGCATCGCAATATGAATAATATAATATCTAAATTTTCCTGTTATACATTATCTTTAAATATATTAATTAATTTGAGCATTCAAGTACATGAGGTTACATTAGTAGTACTAGCGTTAAACAAGATTTAGATTAATACGAGTAGGTACTTATATATAAGTACATCGGATATGACATAAAATAGGTAACACGGACGTGACAAATAGAAGTCAAGGATTTCGAGAAAAGTTTATAAAAGAGTAGAGTGTTTACTTGTTAGGTTTTGTAGGTGTTAGTTTTGCAGAAGGAAATCGGATCGCAGGTTTAGAATATTATGATGATTTTATGGTTAGCAGATTAAGATTTGTTAAGATTGATTGGGATAGTTTATAACGATAGGAATTGGATTGATTTGAAAATAACTTTAGATAGAGAGATCGCAAATGAAAAGGTATTTTAAGAGTAAGTTATTGGTTTTGTTTAGCAATGTGCATACGGCAATGTGGTTGGGAAAGCTGAAGTGAATAAGTTTTCCAACTAGCGATTAGCCTGATCAACTAAAAGTTGGTGGAATTCTTCTAAGCTAAGGTTTTCATTGCGAATGGGTATTTTGAAAGATTTAGGATGGTATTTTATGAGAAAGAATGATTTTATTAATTTATTTATTTATTAAAAACCCTTCGGCATCAACAGTAGCCCAAGATGCGCTGTTGAGCGAAGTGGTATAGAGACGCAGGGTACACCAGGATACAGGGCAGGCACGGAATCCTTGTCATCTGATCATGATTCGGTCGAGCACCAATCGTGAAGATGCTTGGATACGAGGTATGTTAATGAAAGTAAGGATGTGTTAAAAGAACTGCCTGAATGTGTATAATATAAATGGTTATATTAAGTTGTGTGCGCGCACAATAAATAAAAAATCCTTGTATCCTGAACAGTAAAATAAAATATATTTAAGGTCGGCCGACCAAGTAAATATGTGTTGTGTACCTTGGAATAATATAAGTGAAGCCAAAGTTGCTCACTTACATGTGAAGTATACAAGTTAAGAAGAGAGGTGAAAACCAAATATATGTAATGACGTCATATGAAGAAATGTAAATAACCTATTAAGACAAGTAGCTACTTGCGCAAGAAATATGGATGAGACAAAATATTTTAATAAGAATAAAAGAGAAGAGAAACTAGGTACCTAGAATGAGGTGAATAGTAACGAAAAAATACGTAATAAGTATAAAATATCCAAGTATATTTAATTAAATATTGATTTTATTGAAATTGAAATATATATTATTATGAAATGAAAAGATAGACAAGTGTGAATTTTATTTTACAAAATATCAAATATTATGCGTAATATAAAATGTGTAATAGACATGTTTAATTTAGTAATTGATGTATGCATAAAATAATTTTAAATTGAAATGGCTTATCTCGTCAACAAAGCGTGCATACTCATATTTAGTTAGTGTCTTATTCATGTTGGGTGGATTTGGTAAGATGTTTATAAACATTAAATTGCTTGCTACATATACTGCACTGCATGTAATCACTATTGTATGTTTTTGTAACTATATTTTTTTACTATTTACCTAATAAATGAGTTTCGGGGGTAATTTGTCCCATTATTGGAAAAAAAATATTTAGGTAGTATAAATTGTTAAAATAATTGTTTAATTTTTTTATAGAAGTTTAAAGTTTACTATCATTGGTCACACCCATAATTAATTTTAATAAAATATATTTTCGTAATAAAATGTAATCGTAAAAGAGAATAAGGTTTTTTAATACTTTTTTTTATTTAGGGTTGGATTTGTTGCAGTAATCAGATAAAATTAAAACAACTGTAAATTTTCTTTAAAATGTAACATCAATTTAGATACAAAATTAAATTTGTCATTAATCATTATTTTTCAGAGTTCAAAAAAAAAATGTTTTTTTTTTTTCTTTTTAACCGGGGAGGTGTAGTGTGTGCTACGCCACACTCACACTCTCCCACATCTTACTATTATATAAGTGTATCCTATGTAATTCCAGACAGAATATATCCGACTTCCAACGCATAAGTTGTATCTTTTAATCCCTACATCACACAATTAACTTTTGTAACGCCTTACCAAATTATGGTAAAAAACTGAAATAACGTTTGGTTATAATTTTTTCTCAGTGATAACAATTTTAGTCCCCACTCGGACCGCTAACTACTTACTGCCCAGCCCAGTACCTATCACTAGGCAGTTGTTGGTTAAAAATATAAATGTGTAAGTCAATGAGTACCTAACCATGATGCAGTTAGTTTGTCCCAATCGTTACTATGGTGACGACTTATAGCTTTGTTTTGGCACTATAGTTTGAATACACCACATAATACCACATGGCTTAGCCAATCTCGAGCTGACGCCCAAATTACATAATATTGTATGTTGTAGGGATATTTATGTTTTATTAGCTAATTTTTCATGTTCTTTTAGCACAAAGCGTGTTAGCTTTTAACAAAGCCTTTTGACCCGCCTTTTTCCAGTAATAGGTACGATGTTTCCGTATAATTGTTCCAGCATTTTACTAAGCTTCTGAACGACATGGCCTTTGTTACGTCGTTTACAATTTTTCTACCTAATTGAATTTAAACTTGAAACCGTTTTAAATCTATTGAAAATACCAAATCGAAATAAAATAACACATTTTATAAACTGAGCGTTTGAGTTTCAAAATTAGGATGGCCATTTTGAAACTCTGAGTAACAATGTGTATACTTTTTTGACTTAAGTCGTTTATTTTTACTTAATGTCATGTATGTTATCTATCTATCTACTTAGTCACGCACTAATATTATAAATAAGTTTGTACGTGTGTGCTTGTGTGTGAGATGTACTTCAATACGCTGAAACGGCTCAATGGATTTGAGTGAAATTTGGAATGGAGATAATTTATATCCTAGATTAATAAAGGTATAGGCTACTTTGAATGAACGCATAAACATTTCATAAATCACGAACGGAACACAGTGGAACATTCGATTTTTTGGTCATATACCTAAATACATAGACTGCTAAACTCAATACCTTCCTTTTGGCTTCACGTAGTCGGATAAAAAGTCCTTAAGTTTCAGCAATCTTATCTCAATGCAAACGTCCACATTACCAACTTAAGCGTGCGTGCGGACGATTTTTAAACTAACATAGTTAGATAAGAACCTTATGACTAATGTCGCCAGTGACGCCCTATCCGACAGCATATTTTACTTTGCTTGAAAATGCAAAACTTTCTGCTATAAATCTCGGATTCATGCCCCTCGACACTCTGAAACTGTCGTTTGCACATCGTAATAAAAACATTAAATAAAGTAAAAACTGGCTTTTAATGAACTCTCACTTAAGTGCTATGAAGATTTACTGTGAAAATAAAAAGTAGGTAGCGAGTTATGTGCCCGAGTCCGTGTTATAAAAGTAACTAATTGCGTACTTTTGTGTACCGTTAAAACAAATAACATTTAACATGCAGTGTGAATGTCCAAAATCTGTAGTTTCCCCTCAATTAAAGGTTCTCTTGTTTGCTAAAGCTTTAATAAAAATTTAAAATACTTGATGGTTTCTCGCTTGACCACTCTCTCACCTGATAGAAAGTGGAACATGATTTGCCCAGGAAATGCCTATTTACTCTAGAGGTAAAGCATGGATAAGAAGGAAGTTGGAGGAGGCACTAAAACTGGAACTGTAAAATCGTGCGCTTGTTCGGTGTAACTGTTCAGACCCAACCTCTCTAAATGGTTACCCAAAGCATCATTCTAGAACACGAATGTCGCTTAGCGGCAGGTCTTTGCCAAGGGAGTGGTGATGTTCTACCACCTGTAGTGTATTGCTCGTTTTGCACCGCCCGGGAATCATGTGAAAAACGTACGAACGCGAGCAACTTCAATCCCCAAACTCTACAGAGATACCCAGCTATAGTTATCTTATCTTATCTTAGAGGGTGGGGTCCTTGCGGATACACTTCAACCCTATGGGATCTTTTGTGTAATTACCCCTTTCTTAAGCACTATTCCATAGCATTCTTCACCACTTCAATGAAGTGACTTGTGGAGCGCAGTGGTAGTGCCTTGAATTCTCCTGGTTCTGGATATCCATTGTGAAGGATTTTCATTCTTAGTGTGGCGAGGGCGTCACGTTCACACATGATGTGTTTCATTGTTTCTTCCTCTTCACCACACATCCTACAGTTTGTGTGGTCAGAGAGTTCCATCTTGGCTAAGATATACTGAACCCCGAAGTGACCCGTGAATACTGTAGTTAAATCTATGGAGGCCACTTGTGTCTGTGTTTTAAATATGAAACACTAAAAGAACACAATACCAATAGTCACAAATGCTTCCCGAAAGTGGTTCAGCTATACCTTACGTATTTTTCAATTCAAACCAAAGGCCTTAATTGTATCCCCAACTATTCCCTTTCACGTAACTTACTCTCGCAACGCGTTACTGGCCCCATGGGCGCTTTAGCGGCAATTTAAAACGCCGCCATTCTTCTTTGGCGTTGTCGAATTGTATTGTTGGGTAAGTGAGGTTATCTACGGAATTTACGGTGGCTATTGGTTTTATTACTGGTTTTTAGAGGCTGAATGTTTGTCTGTGGGTCTAAATTTTATAGTAAGTCACTGATGCTACTTAAAAAACTTACGATGAATGCAATGAGAGTATACTGACACATCTCTTGAATTTTCAGCTAGCTTAGCTCCATCATATTTTGGAATTGAAAAGATTATTACCAGTTCGAATTATAAAGGCCACTAATTTGATCCTGGATTAAAGTTACGCTTAAACATAGGTTGAAAGCTTAGTGACGAAGAGTTAACTCGTTGATCTTGGAAATAATAGTTTAGTGGCATTTTTAAATTCGGCCACATAATAGTATGTATCTAGCTTTAGCCATTCATTATAACTTTATCTTAACTTTGCCCATAAGACTTGTATTCTTTGCTCAGCATTGATTGTAAATGCTTTAGAGCATAAATTCAATTTCAATAGCAAAATGTTATTTTTGTTAGTAAAATTATGTTTTGTAGCAAAAACTTAAAGCGAAAGGGTTTAGTTTATGATAATCATGATGATAGAAGATTGTCTTAATAAACATACCTTCATCATTATCAACATTTTAGTCGAAAGACGTCCACTGCGGGATATACGTCTCCCCCAATGATCGCCACAACGACCGCTACTGCGCTGCTGTCATCCGGCGGCGACTCGCAATTTTCACCAGGGGCCCATCGCATAACTAATTGTAAATTGTAATACAAGCGGAAGTCTCTTTCTAGTAAAAGAAGTTAAAAAGAGGCTTCCGCTTGTATTACAAGTTACAAGTACTTATGCAATGGACCCCAGGTCGTCAGTTCACCGTGTGGCTGGTCTGCCCACCTTGCGCCTTTCAGTACGTGGTCGCCACTCACGAACGCTTCGGCCCCATCGGCCATCTGTTCTAAGAGCAATGTCCCAATGCCATTTAAAAGCCAAAGAGAAGACGGCTATGCTCAGAGTATTGCTGCGAGATCGAATTAGAAATGATGATATCCTCAAAGGGATCTAGAGTACCCAACATAGCCCAAAGAATTGTTAATACTGTAAGAGGTTCTAATTATACATACCACTTGAGTAATATTTGATGTTTCATTAACAGTATTGGTGCAAATGGCGTGGAATTAAGCAACTTATTGACGCGCCATTAACTACATAGCTCGGCATTAATATCAATCGCGCAGCAAAATTGGGCAAAGATATTCGCATTTAGGAGCGATGAATTGATTAAAGCCGAGTTTTATATGAATCCTTTAGTAAAACTGTGAAATCAAATATCAGAAAATTTAAAAAGTTTCTTGACAGTAACTTAAACATAAGTCTAAGTGATACAGAAACTGATCGTTACATGTAAAATAACGCGATGTTTACAATGTTAACATCTCAAAGTAAGATAAGGGCAAAGTCAAGCTATATGATATATCATCACTTAACTATTGCCGAATATATGCCCTGACATTTGGTCTGACGAGTCTTTATAATCCCGACCTTTATATGTGGTGAGAAAGAAAAAAAAACACAAATAGGATTGCAGTAATTTTGACGAAGGTGGAACAGCTGCTTAAGCTGTATAAAATGTTAAGGATTCTTTGACTCGCATTTAACTCATTATGCATAAGATCAAATTGCATTTTATTTTCTGAAGTAGCATTGTGCTAGTTGGAGAAAATTCCCAAAGAGTTTAGCAATGTTCTCAAAGTTTTTGAAGATCAAGATTAGGTTAGGGAACGGAGATCTTTTATAACTAATCCGTAAAGTAAATGGTTTTAACGGGAATTTATTTATGCGAAATGATTATACCTATGTGAAATAATTCCTAACGCGAAAAATCTTAATCAAATTGATGAAAGTGATTGTTTATGGCCCTTCGACTGATTAGGATGCTCTAGTTGAGATGATGTGTTATTCTAAATAACAATTTCTAATGATAGTGATATGGATAGATTAGTATTTGACGTAAAGAAAAAAAATGTGGCCATTCACGTTTCTTTGATACAGGCCAAAACTATGCATAATGCCCTACATAGGCATATCGTATAAAAAAAAAAAACAGGCCGCAGATTCTTAACTATCGGAAACAGGAGGATTTCTTTTTAACCGAAATATAAGTACCTATCACCCATTTATCATTTTATCACTTTAGAGTTTTTAGCTGCATTGAAACTTATAGTTTACTTTAATAACAAAATTGTCAATGTACTTATATTTTTCTAAAACCTAATGCCGTAGCAAGCAAAGCAGGATTCCATTTCAAGCTTCAACCCTAACCGCCCTTTATCGTGACTTTGCTCCCATTATTTACTGGCCAAGGCCAATCGATCGGAAACTAAATTCAATACAACCGTAAACATCCGAAATGCGCCCTGTCAGGTAAAATGGGGGCATACAGCGCACGATTGACTTCATACATCTTGGATATCTTGTGTGGAAGAGAGCTATTCTGTAAAAACTTCGCAAGCTGTTTCATTTCTGGGTACTTGGCTTTTACTAATTATATATCCTGGATTGACGTTATGCAATCCTTTTACTTCGGAACATTATAACAATATAATTCCCGAGAAAATTGTCCTGTATCCACGTCTGTAATTGTTAGTATGAACGCATTATAGTCTTGCGAAAAATTACCATTCCTCCCCTTATTTCCGAAACTACTGGGCCTAACATTTTGGAATAAATACAAAAAAATCCCTCCGGAACCATTTCTTCTTTACCTAAAGATTACAGGAAAATCTATAAGAAGTGTAACATAGAAAATTTCAGATAATCGTGTAAGGAACGGAACCCTCTCCACGCGAGTTTAACTCGCACTTGTCTGGTTTTATTTTTCTACTAAATATTCGCTAAACTGCAAAGAGACCTTGAAAAATAGTTGGTGAATAGTTGGTGATAGGAATAAAGACACAAAAATAGGAGAGAAATAAGTAAACAATTCTATTAATATTACCTACAGCGAGTATGCGAGATTGTTTTATAAATATTTTGACTAAATAATCTACCCAAAAATGTTTCTTCATTCAACGGATAAAAAACATTTACTTGAAAAACCAGTATTTGTAGAAACTTAAATAAATATTAAAACCGATAATATTTCAATAACGATTTCCAAACTTTATAAACATCTTTCAATTTCCAATCTTCAAGATCAAAGACAAAAATAAATAGAAAATCATAAATTCGATCGAAAATTGAACTTATTTACTCACGATCCGTTTCATTTAATATAATCTATTGACGGTTCGCAAACTGTCGGGATAATTTGATCTGGACCTCCGTTGAATAAATCAGGTTTTACATTCAAAATGTAAACGCTCCATTGATTATGTCGATAGAAAATGGCGCATAATATTCCGATTAATAATGTCCGATTTTTGCCCGCGACTTACTTAGTCCGCGTAGAACGCAATGTCCTGCATTTAACGTCGAAAAGGCTTCTTGGGTCATCGAAATCGGTTCAGTGATTTGGTCAGGAAAACGAAGCAAATAAACAGACAAAGTAACTTTCTCAATTCCACATTTATAATTATTAAGTATTGATATGCTGATTCTCCTGTACGTGAAACTTTGTAGTATGAAATTATTGTACATACAGATAATGTGTTCAAATATTCAGATGGACCAGTCAACATATCCCGCATTGTTTGAAATGTATACTGACCATTCCTTAATCCTTGACATTCATAGAAATTTGCCAAATTTGTTTACACCTTCATTTATTTTTTACGATACGATAACGACTACGAAAATTTAACGATAATAGACTCGGCGAAATAAATCCGTAAACAGATCTTAAGTATTATCAAAATGATGAGATTGCAGCTTCCAATTTAGCCGTAATGGGATTAACGTCTATTTGAGACGAATATTCATTCGTGTTTTGTGACTTAATTCCAACCAGGATTAGTAGCTAAACGTATTTAAATAGTGAGCTTATGAGAGTCTTGCCTATCCAATAGACTCGCTACAACCAGGGACCCCCGCTGGCAAGCGTTGTGGCCAAATGGCCTCAAGTGACGGGGCTAGAGGGGGTCGCGCGGGGCGCATAACCTCGAACGCACCAATCACAGCGCTCTAAAAACCCCGCGCGCCCCGCAACTTCGGCAGCTTTATTTGCTAGTAACAGTGAGGCTAAGTGGTGTTTTAGGATATTTGGTCTGTGGGCTGTCACAATACATCAGCGCCTCTATTCGGAAACGCTAAGTCATGTTGTAGCGACTTGCGATATTTCTCATCCCCCTCTTCTACACGACGCGTAAGAGCGAGATGCGAGTCTCACTCGCGGGTCGCTGCAGTATCACTTAGACTTACCCGAATAGACGCCCAGTACCAGTACCATGAGTTGCGCAAATCGCTCTCGCTAGCGTAAAATATCGCTTGGTCCCTTTTACTTGTATCGGCAACAAGCAGTATTTCCGATAGTTTATGCTAGCGAGTATGTTTTGCGCCACTCATGGTAATGGTACAGCAGTGTGATTCTCTTAAGTGCGCAAACTTTGCTTCCATTAGCATTAAGCTGCCACAGCACCCCAACCCTCGATGTTTAAAAACTAAACATCATAAAACAATAAAATATTCAGTTCACTGTCTCTTTGTGGGGATGGAAAAATAATATTCTTTTATTAAATTTCTCCCACATTCGAGTGGGACCACGGGGAAGTTGATTGAATTTCTGTTCCGCATGATTTAGTGGGTATAAATAAGGGATGGTAACGCCCGCGGACAGGACTACCGCGGCTTTTTAGGGGATCCAGATCAAACATGAGAGCTTGCGGATTTGTTTTGGTGTCGCAATTGTTTTTGTTTTAATTTTGAGGGTTCCGTACGTGCAGTCTCCATGGAACCTTATTATTAAGCATCCTATTCAGAGGCCTCTGATCAAGTTGGTACACTTATCATATCATTCAAAAGCTGATCATCACATTTTAGATGATAAATTATAAATAAATATTTAGGTACCATAATGATTGACCATTTAATATTGATGCATCGGAATTTCATCATTTTTTAGGGTTCCGTACCCAAAGACCCTATTACTAAGACTCCGCTGTCCGTCCGTCTGTCCGTCTGTTCCCAGGATGTATCTCATGAACCGTGATAGTTAGACAGTTGAAATTTTCACAGATGATTTGTTGCCACTATACTACAAATATTAAAAAACAGAATAATATAAATATTTAAGGGCGCTCCCATACAAAAGACATGATTTATTTGCCCTTTTTATAGATAATGGTACGTAACCCTTCGTGCGCGAGTCCGACTCGCACTTGGCCGGTTTTTTTTATTACTAGCGACTCGTCACGGAAGCTTTGCACGGGTAGAACCAATTATCTTTAGCCAGATGTTACCAAACTTCACAGAATCACTCGCTGTCGCTGGGTTAATTTAAAGATTGCCTGAAAATTTCATCAAAATCGCTCCAACCGTTTAGAGTTCATAGGGAACATACATACTCACATCGATTTTTATAATGTATAATGTAGATTAATAGGCTTACGCTTGACCACAGTCTCACCTGCTGGAAAGTGATGATCCACTTAAAAAAACTGGACAAGGGCCAGTTAAACTCGCGTGGAGACGGTTCTGTTCCGTACACGGCTATCTGAAATTTCCTATGTTACTTTAGATACCATAGAATTCTTATCGGTTTTTCTGTAATCTATAGGTAGGTAAAGAACTAATTGCTGTATACCTTTCTTTCATTTTAGGCCCAGTAGTTTACGAAAGTAATGGGGGAATGGTCAATTTTCGCCTATTTTCCTAAATTACTGCCAAACAATTTATTTTAAAAATCCAAAAAAAGAACATATTTAAAATCCTTACAATAAGCCCTTTCATTTCATATGTCACACGATATAGTTTGATTAACATTTTTGTTTAATTTTCTAATTTAACCTCCAAAAGTGACTCCCATGTTTAAAATTAATTTTTTTTCGGAGCAAAGTGGCTATGGCAGACGGATAGACAGACAGACAGACATACAGATAGACGGGTGATCCTGTAAGGGTTCCATTTTTTCCTTTTGAGGTACGGAACCCTAAAAGAGAAAAAAAAATCCTTTTTTGAAAACAGTTGAAAATGAATAAAATCGCACTTTAATTTAGCACCTTAAACATTTACGTTAAGATTAAAAGTCCAATAACTCCTACTTCGTTTAAGCACACATTTTATATATGCATTCGTTATTAACACGTCCCATTTCCATTGATATGAACGAATGAGCAAAGCTTTGTTCGAGCAATATTAAGGTATTCTTGTTCGTGACGTCACGTACGGGCTGGTTAGTGGCTGGTTAGCTGTGTTGTAACGGTTTTGGTTGTATAGATGTATTAGGGAGTCCGTGGAATTGCTTATGTAGTGGTATTTTCAATGGTATTAGACAGGGGCTTGAGGCTCTTGCGTTCGTATGCCCTACTGTTTATATTGCGGGCTATAGATATACGCGTTCTTAAGAAAACAATAGGTCTGACTGAAGATAAATTAATATTATTAGCTATGGAACTACTTATTGGTTAATAATGAATCTCCATATCGCGTCTGTACCTAAACTTCTTAGGTCTACTGGTAAGTAATGTACCTAATCATGGCAGGTGATATACATTGCGTTTACGATACTTTAAGTTTAATGCTACCTAAAAGAAATCGCAACAATGTAACTTGTGTCATTTTCGTCTCCGGTTTTAGCCGATAATAGCCGAGAAAAATCGAATCGATAACTGGTTTTAATCGTATTTTATACATTTTAAAGAAGTCAATTAATTTAAATTTTTGGTGTTGCAGGGTTATTTGTGCTACTGTAACCTGCTGTGTACATTATTAATAAATAAATCATACTAAATGTGAAGTGAGCTGGTTCGCGGATTCTAACCTCGACATGTACCTCTGAGTTTTTGGGAACTTATGTGCGAACTGAATTTGATATTTACCACGAGCATTTGCAAGTAATTCAAAGATAGGTGTGAAGTCTCCAATCTGCATTTAGCCCGCGTGGAGCCTATTGCCCAGTCCCTCTCACTATGAGAGGAGGCCGTTACCCATCAGATTTCTGATGATGATTTCAATTTTTGTCGTTTAATAAAGATTATTGCTACTGTATTATGATTTTGAGTAAATATTAATCTTCAATAATCTTTTAGATATTGCTTTTGATATTCTGTTCGCTATTTTCTTCGGCATTATTCAGTGCACATAGTGCAATGTTGAAAATGCCGACGACAAGGCTCTCCGTTGCTTTTCCTTAGGAAAATATGCGATAAAAATAACGTTCGATACCTAAAATGTCTAAAATAAGCTCTCAAGCAAAATGATCATGGTAAAATCTTTGCCGAATAAGAGGAACTTACAATTTTCAAACAAAAATGCATGTGAATGGATTACAGGTAATTTTTCTATGTGGGCTAGTTTGAATTTTGAATAAGAATTATTATGAGAAGAAAATATATTTCATTTAACTTGCCTGATTTTGCTGAATTTTTGGTAAATATTCTCGATTCTTTATTAATAACGTTATTGTATTAACCTACATTAATCTCGAAAATTTGGCAGACATTCCTGCATTTATCAGAATAGATTTCTTTTTAATTTAATTTTATTTGTAACTAGCTGACCCGGCGAACTTTGTTCCGCCTTAGACGCCATAAATGAGCAGATTTTTGATTTTATTAAGTTAATTGTCTGAATTAATAATTTTATATGGTGGTTAAGTAATTTTAAATTTTCTAATTTTCCGCGCAATTTCCTTAATTTTTTCGTTCATAAGAACCTTCTCCTGATAATAACGAACAGAACAAAAAAAGAATTAGCGAAATCGGTCCAGCCGTTTAGGCGTGATGCCGTGACCAAGGGAAATAGGGATTCATTTTTATATATATAGATTGGTTAGTTTGTCAATATCAAATTTAAATCGTGTTTTCAACAAGTTGGCCATCTGTAAGCTTTTTTATTCGTCACATAATATACAAAAATAAAATTAATCTACCAGCGCTTCGGACAGGACCATCATTACTGAGAAGAAGCGCCGCAAGAAACTCAGCAGAAAGTCATTTTTTCAAATCATAAGGAAGCCTTACAGAATATAAAACTTAAATATAAAATTATATTTATCAAAATGTCAAAAGCCATATAAAGCTTGTTGTACAAAAAAATACTTAAAACTTATTACGAATTTATCAATAAAATACAACACTTTATTAATAACATCAAGTTACATGTCACTTGGGTTAATCATTATTTCATTTCTTTATATTTAAATTTATACTCATTCATTAATTATAGTTATATTGCATAGTCTTCTAAAACTAAGATAGTTCATACACATTTTAAACTCACGTCCCCATATCAATTATTCGTTACGTTTCCAGCTTTCAAATTTAAAATTCAACCGCCATAAATTCCAAAACCTCTTTGACAAAACAGTAAAACAGAAGAATGTGCTTCCGAAACTCGAGTGTAATAAGGTTTTGATGGATCTTCAAGCATGATTGCTTGGAACGAGCGTTGTTCTGGCATCTCTATAGGGGAGAGATGCCAAGAAGCTGATCGTTTGATGTATATGACTTCACAGTGTACGGATATGGTATTCATCATATCGTTTAGCTGTGTTTTTATCTTCAGTAACATAAAACATACATACATACAAAGCATCACGCCCGAAATCCCTAATGGGGTGGGCAGAGCCACAAGACTACTTGTGGCCACGTTCGATTAATTAGTCCTCAGATGGTATGATGAACCATGGTGACAGGTGATCAGCCCATCGCCCATACAGATAGTCCACCATGTTGGAGAGGACCCGTTCCTTAGTCGACTTTTACGACATGCCAGGATGATAAGCATCTGCACGCATTCTATGTTATTTCTTCACTCCCAGTGCAGCAGAGGAGCATAAAACAATCGGTTTTTATGTCACTAATTGCCGAATTCAGAAACGCCACTTAAGAATTTGGCTAGATATTAAGTAGTTAAATGTCCCTCAACTAGTTGTCAACCTAAACAGAAACGTCACAGAAACGTCAGTTTAAGTGAAGCTCAATTTGAGTGGCCCTTCTGAATTCGGCCATAAGGCCAATGTCTAATAGGCCCCTGGGCTGGGGGTTAATGGTGACATTGATAGGATAAATAAATCACGGGACAATCTTTTACAGAAACCGATCTAGTCCCAAAGTAAGCTCTAAAGGCTTGTGTTGTGGGTACTAGACCACGATATACATTCGTACATTATACAAATAATTTGCCCTTCCCGGGGATCGAAACCGGCGACTGCTAGGTTCGGAGGCAGGGTCACTACCAACTAGACGAACCGCGTTGTCAAATCGTCGTCAAGGATTATAATAATAATCATATTTATTATTTTGGAAACTATCACACATTTTATCTAGTTATCGCGGGATGCGAGCAGCATACTGTTCTGTAATTGTTGAAATCAGTGGGGGATAGGCCCAGCCAGTCCAGCAGTGAAGTTATTTCAGCTAATGAATGATGATGATTATACTCGTAAGATGGCTAGATGCAGTTAATGAAAATAAAGATTGCCGTCTTGATTAAAAACATAAGAGACGTTTATTGTCTAAAAATATTTTTTTTTATAAAAGACAAGCGGAATTGCCAATCAGTCTCTCAGATCGATTGAATTAAGGTTACAGAGATAATTGGTTGATTCTACCAAGTATAGAACAAGCAACTAAAAACATGAGAATGAAACCATGTAGACTGTCTAGAACCACTTGATATTAAAATGAAATAAAAAAATGTACATGTAAATAACCTTGTTTGGTGCTAAATGTCAATAATTATGGAAGAACATTCAATTTCGACCAAACTTTTTTATCAGAAGGGCAGTGAATCTGACCCTCTGACGTTTTTGGACAGCTGACGACGGCGTACACGATATTGGCACCCAGGGCGCGGTCACGTGCCAAACGTTGGATGAAAAAAGCTTAGATGTAAAAGGACATAAGTCTTAATAAGACCCCTTAAAAGTTTAAGTCATAAAACCGTGAGCGTAAGGTTCAATAGAACGTTAATTAAAATATCGAGTTATCTGTTTTTACTTATAAGGTAGTTGTCTGTAGAAATTTTGCGGTTAGACCAAAAAGTATATTTAATTATAAACTGCCTGGTGTTATTTTTGCAACATCTGAATAATAAGGACGTTTTACTTAATTGGTATAAAGTTCAAAACAATTTACCTCACAAAATCGATAACTTACCACTATAACTACTTATTTTAAAGTTAGTAATGTAAAACTCTTATTGTTTTCTATGATTAACTCAATTAATTTTCTTTAATAAACTACATATAACATTAAAGAAAAACACAAAACTAAATAAATTACAGGCTAAACAATAGGCGGTCTAATCGCTTATTTACATACAAGACGATAAGTAGCATACGAAGTACTTACTACGAAGCCAAAGGCTACTAGAAATACCGGAAAGCTTAAAGTACCAACTTATAGACTGGCTAAAACTAAAAAATCATTTTAGAAAATTGTACACGTTTTTACAATAAAATACCAAAAAACATTATTGAACCAACAGACATAATGCTCAAATCTACTGTATAGCGAATTCTTATTTCTAGGGCATATTGCACAATAAAAGACTATGTCATGGACAGGGACGTTTGGCTTCAACACTGATCTGCACCGGCGATCCCTGGGTCTCGATGGGCGTACCTGCTGTGGTCTATACTTAGATTTGTATAAGACTGTAGACATCATTGTTAACTTATGTGTACAGTTTTGAAAAAATGATACCTCACCGAGTTTCTTGCCGGCTCTTCTCAGTAGGGGATTTATTTCCGAACCGGTGGTAGATTCATTCCTTGACCTTCATAAGAGCTTGTAAAAGCCTAAATTGAATGAAGATAGTTTCACTTTGACTTGACTTATTTGACTTTAATAGAAAAAGTTATTGGTGAAAAAAAATTCGCAACTTATTTCGATTTGAATTGTAAATAGTGTCTTTATGTATCGTTAATTAGTAAATCATCCAATGAAGCTATTTAGACTTTTAAGTTTCAAAACTAGGTAACGAGCACCAAAAGCTATCTTGAAATGCAGAGTGTACAAAACTTCTTGAAGCGTGAAACGACTCAATCAAGACTTTTTACGTTTAGGTAGATATCCATTGAAATGTAGGAAAATCCTAAATTGAATATAAACATGAATATAAGTTTCGTAGCTTCTTTGGTGGTTTCACGGATTTCCATATTTGCTTTACGTGAATTTATAGACTATCTAACAAAGACGTTTAACCCAAATGACAGCTTCGTTGCTCAACCATGCAGCGAGGAAATTCTGTAAGCATTCTAGGTACCATATGTGCCAGGGGATCTTTTCTTAGAATATTTTTAGTTTTTTAATTCTTATTACTCCTCTGCTGCACTGGGAGTGCAGAAATAACATAGAATGCGTGCAGATGCTTATCATCCTGGCATGTCGTAAAAGTCGACTAAGAGACGGGTCCTCTCCAACATGGTGGACTGGGCGATGGGCTGATCACCTGTCACCATACGGTTCATCATACCATCATAGGACTAATTAAGTAGTCTTGTGGCTCTGCCCACCCCATTAGGGATTTCGGGCGTGATGTGTATGTATGTATTTAATTCTTATTGGATTTTTTTTTGGAGATAAAATAGCAGTAAACCGTGTAATTGGTAGATTCTTTTGTAGATTCGTTTTAATTAGGTATGATATTTTATTGACTTGTTTCATTATTTTCTCATCGAATAAATTCACAGATAAGTTAAAACAAAAATCTTTTTGGTTAATTAAGTACTCAACAGTAATTATTTAAAAAAAACTTTTCAGACGTTTCTCAGCTCGTCATACAATAGTTTTAAGCTTCAAACAACATATTCACAGCTTTCTGACTACCGCCTGCCATCGGCTATTTTTAAGTTACCCAACTTTGGCATGGCGTCGGCCGAACTGTGCCAAAACTATCATGACATTATTTTCTATTGTGCATACCATTGTGTTTGAGGATACAGTAGCCAATGTTCGTTTTTAGGCGGTGGTTTTGTTAAGAAAACAATGAAAATGTAGGTCAGGTTGTAGTGCAAAATGATTTGGAATTATGAAATGGAGGCAAGTGTATTAAGACTACGGCCATGTGATACAATTTCGTTTATGAACTCACCGGCGAGCTTTACTTGACCCGTCAGTGCGTATAAACTACATGGTCGTGCGTATCTTTGGCCTTGGACGGGTTTCGACACAACCGGCCACAGACGTAGGTACCTAACTCCGCATAATGCCTACAATCGCGCGGGTCAATTTATGATTGTCGTTCGAATTTAAGACATAGACGAGATTTGTTAGAGAATAATATAGCTGATCAGCGTTGAGGGACACATTCAAATTTAAACCGAATGTCTTTGTATTTACAATCTATATTGATTTACCATTCGTGGGAGGAATGGAAGAATGAATCTTAATATTCTTAAAACAATATATATACCTAAGACCTACACAACAAACACTTTCATTTGATTATGTAGTAGATATTTTAGTAGTGGTAGAGCCAAACAGTAATCCTTACTAGATGATTACTGTTCGAATGGGCCGGCTCGACCGGGATAGTACCACACTCTCACAGAATATCGCCGTAAAGTAATAGCTTGCTATTGCGTTTCGTACGGTGAGTGACGAGATCCGGAGGCCTATTCCCTCGTCCCCATCCCATCCCTATTCCCCATCCTCCCTAGACTGGCAACGCATTGGCTGCACCTCTGGTGTTGCAGATGTCCATGGGCGGCGGTGACCACTTTCCATCAGGTGGGCCGTCAGCTCGTTTGCCAGTCAATTGACATAAAAAAAACAGTTACACGACCTTGGTGTGCAAACCTTTTTCTTAAATTTTCCTATTTAACCCCATGTTTAAAATTCAGTCCGTGTTGAGATCACCGACTTACGAGTACATATGTGTACTAAATTTCAAATCAATCCGGCCAGTTGCTTCGGAGAAAATTGGCTGTGACAGACCGACAGACAGACAGACAGACACACCAATCCTATAAGGGTTCTTTTTTCCATTTGATGAACGGAACCCTAAAAGGTTGAAAAACACGGTCAGCGATATGAAATAAACTTTATGACCATGAGAATATGACATACCAAATAAACATAAAATTTTCCTAAAAATCGGTCTAGCCGTTTCCGAGGAGTGCGACCACATTCACCGTGACACGTGATTTATATATATAGAAGTTATGGCTGTAAAGACATTTAAAACTGCATTATTTCCTAGAATATAAAGTATACAACAAAAGTTAAAAGCCTTAACGAGGATTATTAATACTTGTATTCACATACTAAAATATCCAATCGTAAATGAAATATATACAATATCACTTTGAACAAACTCTGCTAACGATTACTTCCCGAAAATACGGTAGGAGTGATTCCGGGTTATAATTACGGTTTTTCAATCAAAGTCCACAAAGTGCCCGGGTTCGTTACATTGTTCTAGGCCCAATCAATCATTTGATTTTCGTCGTCAGTTGGAATTTTCCGTAAACAATAATTAACAGCAATGAATAACCTTTCAGAAATGAAATTCTTTGAAAAGATTTTCTGTAAAGTTATTTAAAACAGCCAGTTAAGTGCGTGCGTAACTCGCGCGCTGAGGGTCCCGTACTTATCTATGAAAAACCGACAGATCAGGTGGGGAACTCTAAAAATAAATAACCGGTTTTAATAACTAGGTAACCGCTCTAATCCTACCTATGAAATAAAACAAGAAACGATTTTTGCAAGCTCTTATCTCTATGCAACTATCGAGCGTCATATGACCTTGCACAGGTAATTCCGTTTTATTGCTTTCTGAAAACTATAAATATTAGGAGCCATGTTTTGTTTTTCCTGTTAAATATGCCTAAGTTTCGCAAGCATGAAATATTTGAAATTTTTGGCTTGGCCAATTTCGGAGATACGGTGGGGGAACAGTCATAAAACAATAGTTTTGAAATGCTTATGGTAATTGATCTTTAATTAAAGTGACGTTTGAGTGACGTTTGTGTATATGATGACAACTAACTCCTACTACTAACTCCTCTGCTGCACTGGGAGTGAAGAAATAGCATAGAATGCGTGCAGATGCTTATCATCCTGGCATGTCGTAAAAGTCGACTAAGGGACGGGTCCTCTCCACCATGGTGGACTATCTGTATGGGCGATGGGCTGATCACCTGTCACCATACGGTTCATCGTACCATCTTAGGACTAATTAATCGAACGTGGCCACAAGTAGTCTTGTGGCTCTGCCCACCCCATTAGGGATTTCGGGCGTGATGCTATGTTATGTATGTAGGTATGTGACAACGAATTCACGGACATTTAACTATTTAATATCTAATCAAATGCTTAAGTGGCGTTTCTGAATTCGGCCATTATTTGAACAAAGCCTTTTCATATATTATGTTATCCCTTTTGACTCTTTTGTTTGGCTTTCCAAATTCGATTCATTTTCATGGCCCCCTTTTTTATAAAAAAATTAAATATATTGAAACATTTTATTCCCGCAATATGGGAGCAAGCAAGTTCTATAACTATCCCAAATGACAAGTTGATTATATTAGTATTTGCTGAGATAAATAGTTGCAACATACAGACAGACAGACAATGAAGTTTCAAGTTACCTTTTAAGTACGGAACCCTAAAAAGGAAGTCTTGAACATAAAATATTTTATTTTATGATGCTGAACATTGAATATTTTGTGTCTTTTGCAAGACTTGAATTGCAATTTATTGAGCTTCACTTATTTCTTTTATCAGGAGAAAAGATTGCTGTATTTTTTCCTTTCTTTTCAGTTGTCATTCCCTCATTAGTGGAGATTGCGGCTGTATTGGGTTTTCTTCAAACGGCCAATTAGTTTGAACTGATTTTTGCTAGCCGTCTTAGCAACTATATTGTACGAGTAACTAGGTGATATAGACTATACCAGATCACTATCCACAGACTGTAATATTCATTAGACTCCGAGTAGTGGCTGCCAGTATTAGAGGCAAAAAGGCATCAGAACGCACCAATCACAGCGCTCTAAAAACCCCGCACGCCCCGCATGATTGGCAGCTTTATTTGCTAGTAAAAACCGGCCAAGTGCGAATCGGACTCGCGCACAACGGGTTCCGTACCATTATCTATAATCATGCAAAAAAAAAAAAACACGTTTTTTTTGGGAGCCCCCTTAAATATTAATTTAATGTAATTTTAGTATTTATTTTTTAAGTGAATATATATCTAAATATTCTGTGAATATTTCAGGCGTCTACCTGTTGCCGATATCAATATCGAGCAAAAACGAGCAAAAAAATCACGTTTGTTGTATGGGAGCCCCCTTAAATATTTAATTTATTATTATAGCGGCACCACAAATACATCATCTGTGAAAATTTCAACTGTCTAACTATCACGGTTCATGAGATACAGCCTGGTGACAGACGGACGGACAGTTGGACAGACGGACAGACGGACAGCCGAGCCTTAGTAATAGGTTCCCGTTTTTACCCTTTGGGTACGGAACCCTAAAAATTAGCCTAAGCGGTATCTTTCAGTTGCTTATATGAGAGTAATATTAATATTTATAATTGTAAATTATTAATATTTATATTTACTAAGGACAGTTAAAAAAATTGTACTAGTTTTTAGGCCCGATTTCATTGCAACGTTTTCAAAGTGTCATAGTACTGTCCGTACAGATAACTAGCTGGATATAGAATCTTGTTAATCTAGTTTAAATCTAAGTTGATTAGATTTCTCGTCTTAGCCTGCGAAGTTCCTAACCAAACCTAACCTAGTTGCGGACAGGACGCCTAAATAACGTAGCCTAGACATAAGTCAGGCTTTTGCAATTGAAACAAGTTCTATTGAACATGGCTAGCATATGTTTTTATAATTATAAGTATGTAAGCGGTAAGGAAAATATTAGGAAAGAAGAATAACTAAATAACCAGTCAAGTGCGAGTCAGACTCGCTCACCGAGGGTTTCATACTACGCCAATTTGGCATGGTCTCAACAAATCAATAATATACTTTATATTAATGATATAACAACTTGGCAGATTGTTAAGCTGCAGCGGTAATTTTCTGATTTGATTGCAACTTATTTTTCACATTTATATAACAGAACAATTGATATTTGTTGTTAGACTATGAAGTATAAACTAAAATCAAGCTACATTTGATAGCTGAAACTTAAGAGGTTATGGAAATATAGCTGGAAAAAAAATGGTCTAAAATCAGTACATTTTAAGGGTATCAATGTATGGGGAGCATCTCAGGCTTAGGTACATTTTTGTGATATTTTTATTATTTGATAGTATTCGTGCCATAACAACACATATTCTGTTAAAATTAAAACCTTCTAGCTGTTACCGTTGCTGAGCTAGAGGCCTCTGACAGACGGACGGACGTTGTAGGCTCAGTTAAAGGGTCCCGTTGGTCCCTTCGGGTACGGAACCCTTAAAAAATAAACTTCACTTAACTACACAGAATACGCACTGCGCCTCTAATCGGAAACGCTAAGTGATTCTGTAGCGACGCGTGAGCGAGATTTCTCATCCCACACTTCCGCACGACGCGTAATGCGAAAGAGTGGGATGAGAAATTTCGCTCACGCGTCGCTACAGAATCACTTAGCGTTCCCGAATAGAGGCGCTAGTTAAACATAATGTCACAAGAACAAAGTGGAGGTTTGTGTCGTCGCTGAAGTGAATGGGACACTGGGTCAGCATAATGCTGAGTCGTAAGACAGTTCGTAATGGAACAGCGATGAATGAATTCCACACGGATGAAGTCTCAGGCAAAAGCTAGTAAATAAATAAATCCTGCTCAAAAAAGATCTTAAAATAATTGCCTACTCACACGAAAGTAATTATTGGCCTCGTAGATTGAACGGTGACAAGCGTAGGCCCAAAGATTGACGGTTCTTAAATTACAGACGCAATCAGGAAGGGTTTCAAGCAATTAGGTTTTCTGATGAGATTAGCTATGGCTGAGCCAATGAGTTTTTCGAAAGATTTGTATAATAATATGTATTAGAGAGTATAGATATTTTATTCTTAGACTTAGATAATTGATAAGTTAATTTGAATGATTGAAGGATAGCTCCGAGTTAAGGCGTTTCTTCTCCGCAGATGTCACTGTTCGAAGCGCTGGTAGATTCAGGCATGTTAAAGAGGCCTACTTGCAACATAAATAGACTAATTGAAATTTGATATTGATAATATTCTCGGCGATTCCGGCGATTTAAAACTTATTCCCGGGATAATAAGATCTATGTCCGTCTCCGTGACCTACCCTACGTCCATGCCAAATTTTAGAACAATTGATAGTAATTATGTAACAAACAGACGAAGTCACTTTCGCATTTATAATAATAATAGGATAATTTTCTAAGGTTGTTAAAGTGTAATAATGAACTAAACTATAGCAACTTCAAACTAGAGTCCCAAATTTCCAATTCCTTCCCCTGTTTGCAACAGCACTTTCAAAGTCGAATAAAATGTTGGCGAAAATTACTAACACTCAATAATAACACTTAAAACAATATACATAAGGCATTGAACGCCTGAAATTGGCTTCATCGGATAACCTCTTTGAATTTACACCGCGCACCCGCTCGGAATCCAAATGTGTTTAAGGCACAGAGCGAAGAAATAGATGGAGATGGCTATCAAACAGAGGGTTTGCCCGTTTATTCACCGTAATACAATGCAATGTATAATTCTGATAAAAAACTTAACCACAATAATATACAAAATAAAATAATACAATTAATAAATGACTATACACTTAATCAGTCTATTTTAGGATTTTCTGTTTTTATAGAACTTATTAAAAATCACAAAAAGACACCCAAATAGTAAAATACCAGAAACATACCTAATAAGCGTTTAAATACAAATATTATTGTGACTTTATTGTGGCATATCTCGCAAATAAATATTTTTTGAAAACAAATTATATTGAATTGTTGATTCTAACAAAAAAATGTGGTTACTTTCTAACCTATTATATCGTTGGTAAATTCTACTAAAGAATGTTTAAGGTTATATTAAAGAATCTTATTGATTACATCGGCTAATGCAGTGTGTAGTGTATTATTTACTTGTACGGGGAGACTGTCTACACCTCAATTTAACCTAGATTAATTGATTTAGATGTTTCTTTGTTTCAATTTTTATTTTTATTATTATGACCCTTAGAGACTTTATACATCTCTAAGTTACTTAACTTGTCCAGACGCGGAGACTATACATCTCCCTTATTAGTTATTTATTAGAATTATTTTGTATCCATTAGGTTTTCATATTTTGTGTTAGTTTCTAGATAAAACTGTATTGCTAAAGTTGAAAAAAGACCTACTGCTGAGTTTCTTGCGGCGTTTCTTCTCAGCAGATGTCACCTTTCGAAGCGCTGGTAGATTCAGACATGTAAACGAGCCCAGGTGGCCTACTTGCAAAATAAATATTTTCATTTCATATTCTAATACCTACGAAATATACATAATATATTCATAAAAATCGGTCGAGCCGTTTTGAAGGAGTGCGATCACAAACACCGTGAAACGTGATTTATATATATATATATATATATATATATGTATATATATATATATAGATGTTTTATTATTAACGGTGACGCAGCCGAAGGTTAAACGCAATTACCCAGAAAATGCCTATTTACTCTCTTGCAAGTGCCCAGATCATAACAGACAGCAATAACACAATCTCACAACTTAAAAGCTCACCCTATTTTATCATCTCCGCTCTGCCCCTTCTCCGTTGTACGGGGTTATCATAAGAGTGCTTACCAAAGACAAACTAAGCATTTTCCGATAAAGACTTGTCCGTAATTCGAATGAGCGCCCGATTTCGCAGTGACGTCACGTATTCGAGATAATAACGTTACACTTTCATATTTTTGTCATTTATCTGATTGGTTTGGAATCGGTATAATGGAAAAAAGGCGTTTTCCTCCCTAGGCTGTATTTCAAGCGTTGGGAATACAGTATGAGAAAATTAAGTATGTAATAAATCAGGTAAGGTGGGCTAACACTCTGTCCAGCGAGTACAGGTTGGAATGTGGAGTTAGACAGGGTGGGATTACGTCTCCTAAGTTGTTTAACTTGTACATCAACGAGCTGATAGGTGGGCTAAGCAGCATGCATGCAGGTTGCTACGTGGGAAGCACTTGTATTAATAACGTGAGCTATGCCGATGATATGGTGTTGCTTGGCCCATCTGTAGGCGCGCTTGAACAACTGCTGACTCTCTGTGAGGCGTATGCCGCAGCCCATGGTCTAGTGTACAACCCAACGAAAAGCGAGGTCATGATATTTAAAGCAGGCAGAATCAAGCCGTACTATGTACCACCTATTGTGCTGAGCGGTACCCCATTGAAGGTTGTGGACAAGGTCAAGTACCTGGGTCATATAATTACCGGTGATATGAAGGATGATCTGGATATAGAAAGGGAGCGTAGGGCGCTAGCGGTTCGAAGTAATATGCTTGCCCGCAGGTTTGCTCGTTGTTCTAATGATGTGAAAGTGACGCTTTTTAAGGCATATAGTCAATCTTTCTACACGAGCAACCTGTGGGTTAAATATTCGAAACGGGCCTATAGCGCCCTGCGCGTACAGTATAACAACGCCTTCAGAATGCTGATGGGACTGCCGAGGGGGTGCAGTGCATCAGGCATGCTCGCAGAAGCTCGAACGAACAGTTTCCAGGCCGTTATACGGAAAAAGATAGTCTCGTTATTGAGTCGAGTGCGAGCCAGCCCCAACAGCTTTCTGAAAGCGATTGCGGGCAGGTATGACTGTCCCATTTTGAATTTCTGGGTTGGTCAAATTAAGGGCGTAGCCCAATTTGTTATTTAAGTTAGGTTAATTTTAAAATTTGTATAATTGGTAATTTTTAATTGAAATTGGCACTAACCTAGTTTTAAGCACTAACTAACATATATGGATGTGTATAGTCCGAAATAAAGAAATTTATTATATTATTATTATTATAAATCCATTTTTACTCGACTGTTTGAAGTCAAAAGGAGTATATAGAGTTTAACAGTTTATGTATGTATGTATGTGGCCAAAATCGTTATCCAAGTGCATCGAAACCGTCAAAGTTATATAACATTATTGCACTCGGCCAAAATAAACTTCCAATATGACATTCCGACCCGATCTACCAAAAGTTTGTAATTATGTCCATTCGAAATTTGTTTCCGCAATTGCTAAAATACGCATAATTCGATATCGGTACAATATGGATTATAGGACGCGTAAAATATGTACGTACGAGTTAGTTATAAATATTTCACAGCATGGCGATACATTAAGTGGCTCACTATTGAAACAAAGTGCGCTCAAAAGCAGGGCTATAATTTTTCACACAAAATGCAATTTTATTAAATATTTATTATATAGTAATAAGTATGAAATTAATTTTAAATTAAAGAACAAGGTCGTCTAAATGAGTTTAGTCTTGTTCCTGCCACTTCTGCAAACGACTACGCAATTTTTGGAAAATATGGTGACAATTATTGAAACTTCGACTTTTAGCGTCTCTATTCACTTCTTCTGCTACGTAACCGCCCTGTTTGCTTAATATTCGTAGTTAAACCAGTTTCTAAGAACTCTTTGACGCGAGCTTTGAAAATTGATGCTGGGACACTCACTTATACGTCGTAATCCATATTCAATCCTAAACAGACGTCGCATAGTTACGTAAGAATCGTTGTTTGCTTAAGACAAAAACCAAGCTGCTTTCCCGTGCAACGCTCTATCGTGATCAAACTGGTCAAAATGACGTTTAATTAAAAAATCTGATGCTGATGTCAAAAATCTACGGTCCATCCTATTAAACAGCATTTTTTGGTTGACTTGATATATGACTTTATTTTTGAAACTTCCGTTAAAATTATAACTGTCTTCGTTATTATATTAAAGTAGTCATAATTTACAGAAAAGTGTTGTACTTTGCGCTTCTCAATATAAGATAACAAGCTCTAAATGTAGCCGGCAAACACTGCCAAATTTTCCGTACCCTGTAAAATATGGGGAATAAATCTTGTTTCTAAAAGCACGTTTTATAACAGCGGTAGATCTAAAGTATACCTACCTAACACAAAAATAATGTAAGCGAAATGTAAGTACGAGTAGTTAGTTTAAACAGAATACACAAATGATAATCATTATCCAAAGTATAAAAACAATTGTCAACATCACAAAATATGATTTCATACTGCTCGCTTGTACATGCTGTGATTTATGTATATGCACGACATGCTAATTTTGTCACTATCAACCGGACAAAACGAACTCGCTAACAGAGTTGTGAAAATTTAAATTTCTCATTTTATATGACAAAAAGTTATACTAAAAGGAAACAGATAAGAATGTCATAGTGGATGTGAATATTTGAATTTCAAAGGGATTGTCAAGCAGTTACGATGGGAATGGCAGACTCTGACACCAATGGGAATAGGATGGAATACGAACGGTGTCGTGTTTTATCATTGTCGCTACTTACAAACTTACAGCGTTGTAGGTATTAAGACAGAAATTGACGATTTTATCATGGAAATTGGTGATTTATTTCCAAAACTGACAAAATAGTAAAGTGTATAACTAGTAAAGTAAAGGAGGATAGCTATTTAAACGACTATTAACATCATTGACGAAAAATTGACAAGCTTAAGAACGATTTAAAGTTGATTCACCCTTATTTGTTTTATTTGGTAATCAAGTTTCTAACCTCAAAATGCACCTATTTTGGCTAAAAAAGCTATTCTATCGTTAATAAAGCAACCGGAGATAATTACCTAGTATTGCTTAACTTAGAATAAAATAGCAGTTTCACCCAAAAAAAGGTGCATTTTGAGGTTATAAACTTGTTACCTCGACTTTAGAATAAATTCTTAGGGTATCTAAAATGTAAAAAGCACTATTATTTTAAATAATTTTAGTGTTAATCATTATGAAGAAAACAGCCTCGATAGACTTGACGAAAAATAACATGTAGGCTATGATAAAACTGGAAACAGATTGATGTGACATCTACCATCTCTAAAACAGCTAAGCAGTAAGCTCCAGTATATCAGCTCCCCCGAGATTCACAGTAATAAATCTTGCAGTATCAAGCAACCTTCGCCTTTGCTTTTTATCAAGATCATGGAACGCTGGAGGTTTCGGATTGTACGTCTTTTTGTTTCAACTTATCGCGTCCCTGAGGTGATTTTAGAGTAAAACGGAGCTGTTTGTGTACGTAAATGTTGGTAAGTTTGCCACTGGACGGTAACTTTTCCACCTTAAAAAGTAGTTTATGATTCTGGATTGCATAAATGGAATGTGTTAGTCTAGAAGCTTTCTAAAGAGATCAAGTACTCTGAAATAGGAGATGCAGAAAAGCTAGCAATAGTCAAATTAAAACTTTCGTGAGACCTTATGAATACCTGAAAAAGCACACGGCTTTACTCACGATTTATTGTCAGAAATAGTCCGAAATGTTTCGAACTCGATTGGAGTCCTTCTTCAGGGTTTGAGTGCGGTCCCGGTGAAGGACTCCAATCGAGATCGAAACATGTCGGACTATTTCTGACAATAAATCGTGAGTAAAGCCGTGTGTTTTTTCAAGTATGCAGAAAAGCTGGTGGCAAATGATATAGTTACCACAGCAAACACGATTTGTACCGAGTTCCACCGTTCGTATAGTTAGGGGTTTAATAAGGGTGACTGAAAACACTTTCCTGCTTTTGCGTGTTTAATAATATAATAATTAGAATAAGAAAACATTATAATGTACTCATAATATTTAAATACTACAATTACAGACACCAATAAGTGTGTTAAGTGTGTGTTAAGAGAGAGAGAGAGAGTGTTAAGGTCGAGAAGTCAAAAGACACAAGAACGTTCTTCTATAAAATATTCACCGTCATCATCACCCTTTATACGTCCCACTGCTGGGATCAGGCCTCTTCTCGTAGAAATAGGGACGGAGCAGTAGTCCCCACGCGGGCTTAGTGCGGATTGGGGACTTCCCCAGATATAATATTCATGTTTTATTAAAACGATCATCGTAGATCGATATAGGTATTATCCGTAAAATTACAAGCGCGGTTAAGTCCCGTTTTTCATACAAATATGACATCGTTGCTTATGTAAAAAAAATCTGATGTACAACCGTGTAAATAATTTTTATTTAACATAAACTTAATAGGCATAGTCTTATAGATTATTATTGATTAGTCATGATATTTAAAACCCAACATTAAATCGCAAACTGCCAATGAGCTCCCTAAATTAACATACCAAACGAGGTTCAATTCTCTTTGCACTAATCTAGTTATTTTCGGAGACCACACTCATTAATTATTTGAAACTCATTTGGATTACAGCACTGCTTTGCACCAGTTCGTAATACATTAAAATTACATTCTGAATTCATGTCGCCACATTGCGGTGTAATCCTTCAAAGAGATTAGCGCGCGAATACGTTCGTATTTGGATGCGGTCTTTAATGAGTAACTATCAAAATATATAGATGGCGCTGTTACTTTAAAACTGGTCTATTACTTATCCTAGCAGTTATGCAGTTTGTAGGTTTTCATTTTGATTTTATTATTCTGACTAGAATTGCTTGTCCAGGGAATCTTTACATGTAACCCGATCCGGCTTTTGGTCAAAATTGCATGAAAATCTGTTAAGTGGTTCATAAGTTTAGGCAAATAAACCAACAAACAAAATAAGAAACTCTACTTGGAACTATTTATAGATTACTCTTTCCATCGTAACTTCCGTATATAGATGCATCAGGTTTATTTGTGTGTTGAAATTTAGTACACATAACTTTTTAAATCATGCTTGTTCAATATACGGAACTACTTTTTTTGTTCATTTGTTTGGCTTCAGCGTCATAAAGTTACACTGGTTAAAATAAACGCTTTTATTTTTGTTAACTGTGCCAACACAATATCGATGTTCTATTTTGTTGATCCACACTTTTTTGTCTACAAACGATGCGATATTTTAGTGATTTGCGCCAAAAGTCGGAGTTAAAACCCATTTTTTATCCCTGAATTCTCCCTTTAAAAACAAACTCGAAGTCACTACGAACCCTTTGAATATTTTAGATTACGAATCAATCCTTTCTTAAACTTTAATACAAAACTTGAAGCATCGTAATCCAACAAAACAAACTCGGGAAGACTGTAATCCCAATTCGCTGTTTTATTAACGTAACGACTTCCACTTGTTTCAGATTTAATGAAAATGGAGCGTCGTATCGCCGGATTAATGTACATCCTGATCACTTTTGCGCTCGTCAATGAAATGTCAATTAACGTCCAGGCGAGGGACAACAACAAGAGGCGGGCCAAAGAGAAGACAGGTTTTCAAAAGAATATTTGCGATATCACCGATCGCGATTCCAAAGTCCACTGCTATTGCGAAAACGCCAGAGAGCTCAGGAATGCAACTAAAGCAGAATGCTGGGTATTCAACGGCGGTATACCGCGGGATGACCTTATCTGGCAGAGTTTTGCCTCGCAACCTACTTTGCAAACTTTATCTTTTAATGTCCGAGTCGATGGCGCATTAGGCTACGTGCCCACCAAAGCGCTCCACTACCTACAAAGGCTCCGATCCATTAACATTAAATACGGAAACATAGTCGAAATAACATCGTTCGCTCTGGCCAACTTAACCAATCTCAAGGAAGCCACAATGTCGACCAATCAGATAGAAACGATTCAACAGTTCGCGTTTAGCCATTTACCGAACATTACCACGATAAATCTCGAGGACAACATGATTATTGAAATCGGCATGGAGGCGTTTTACGATTTACCGAAACTTCAGAAACTCGTGTTAACTAAAAACAACATATCATCGATAAAGGATGGAGCGTTTCAGCGCACGTTCAATCTGCTGGAATTGGACTTGAACAAAAACAACATATTCCATTTGAACCGTCACACGTTTGATGGATTGGCGAACTTGCGGAAATTAGATCTCCGAAGGAACCGCATTTACAATCTCACCGAATTCACGTTTGCCGAGCTGTGGAACTTGCACGAGTTGCTTTTAGGCAAGAACGATTTGAAGTTTATTTCTGAGAGGGCGTTCGATGGCCTGTCCCAGCTGGATAAGCTGTCCCTTGACGACAATAAACTGGTTGCGCTTCCCTCGGGCTGGCTGGAGGGCGCGCGAGGTCTCAGCTCCCTGGATCTCCGCTCGAACGAACTATACGCATTAACTTTCGACAATATCAGACCCATATTCGACAACTTGAAGCCACAGAACAGCAATTTGCTTCTCGAAGGTAATTATGAATATTTAATACGTCCCCACGTTGAGTTTGACAAACTTAAAACATACGTTGAATAATAAGCGTGCTGAAACAGAGACGTTATATTAACTTTAATAATGCTTAGGAAGTTTGTACTTTTATGATCCCGCTGGGTGTTCTTAGATCCTCCACAGAGGGGTGTAAAGTAGAAAATGCTGTATAACTTGTTGATTATAAAATGTTGTTTAAGCAAGTAACAGAATTAAGGCCGAAGTAGTGTGCAATATTTATTTTTATCAATAAGTATCAAATCACCGAAAAAAAAAACTTTGCTTTGACTATTTTAGCATCAGTATTTGTCCCAGAGAACTGCAATGAAACATTAAGAGAGCTCACTATAACAACACTATAAAGTAAAAATAAGTATATTCAAATATACATTGCAAAGCCAACTGTGCACCTCTTAACTTAGAAGTTATTGTTATCTTTCCACTTTGTTCGCAGAAAACAACTTCGTATGCGACTGCCGGTTGAAATGGATGCACTCACTTCGCAACGAGACAAAAAGTCAGAACACTAAGGCCTCTCTCGAAAGTGTCACTTGCAAAATGGACCCGCCCGTAGTTAGCTCGGCTTACAATAAAATTCCGGATGCAATGGAAAACAAATTAGAGTACAACCAAGATATACTTCACGCAGGACTTACCATTGAAACGGCCTTAGGAAAGCCCAACGCTACAGAGATTATCAACAGTCAAGAGCATAGCAATGAAATAGCGGGTGCAGCTAAAAAAGGAGTGAAAAGAAACGTTTTAAAAATTCCCCCTGATACTTTACCGTGTCCAAGGGAACCTCAATCGACGACTGAAATCCCGCAGCTAATGATAGACCCCGTCATCCCAATACAGAATGAAATGAAAGTTTATCGATTTCGCGATACTAATTCAGGCCAGTCGGCTGTTATAGACGTTTTAATATTATGGAGTACGGTCCTTTCTTTCTTCTTTACCTAGACACCGTAAGTCAATTTTGTGAATCTAGTCATTATTATAAGCGAGGTACAGACTAAATTATTTTGATTAGTTAAGGTTTATGTGCACTTAAGTATGTATGCAAACAATAATGTGAATATACTCACCGTTAATATTGATGTTGTAATATAAAATAAGTATTAGTTAAGATAATCGTACAATTAATTTGGAAACTACATAAATGTGTTCTAAGTGTACGAAACAGTAATAGCTACAGTATATAAAATTGCGAGATAAGTTATCGCTATACTTTGTAAACAGATTTTATTCCTCGTAAAAATGGCAAGCCTCATATTTTACACTTTTAACCGCCTTGTTACGTATCTTTGTAATTTATGTAGTTATCATATTTAAAACCATTATTTTAAGATAAAAGTTTGAGTTTGTAAGACGTCTGAGCACAGATATTTCTTTTTATCGTAGGAATATAATTATTGACATACCATGCAACAGTTAGATGAGAACCTTATAATTATTCATAATAGATTCATATAAACATCACAAGCCAAGATAGCCATAGATTGTCTGCACGATAGTTATAATAATATTTCAAGGTTCGTAAATATCGTAGTTCTGTTTTCAAGCTCATAATGTAAGTGAAGCTCCAGCTAAAAATAATAATAATAATTTCGAATATGCCCGTTATTATTTCTTCTATTATCATCTTAATTATATTTTATCTCTGTTATCTTTCAACAAGAAGTTTTATTCTCAAACGGGCTTTCTTATACTAATATAATTGACAAATTTTAATTTTGTTCCGTGCGTCTGATGTTTGTTATGTATTTTAAAATTTATTATCTATCAAATAATATTTCATCGTCGCCTCCGCACGACACACGATCCATCAATTGTAGAATAATATAAGCGTATGAATAAAATAGTTTCTTGTATTTTTTCTTTATTGTTAACTAAATCTATTACTTATTTTGCATAATTTGCTTCTCCACGTCGTGTATAATTTGATAACTCGTAACGTTGTATAAAGTATTTTGACAAGACGTTTTTGTATGAATAAAGATAATGGTGTAAAGTTTTGTAAAATGTTTGTTTTATTTTACCCTGCAGTATAATAAAAATAAAAGTCGGTAAGTGATGACTTAAAATCGCACAAAAACTGCAAATGATTTAATGACATTCGATAAGTTATGAGCTACGTAAAGCAATTTTTGCGATGCTTACTTTTGAGGTCTTAAAACGCGAATCTGACACCATCGCACGTACAGTCGCATGTCAACCACAGTCCTTGACACACATTTAAGTGACACTGTTATAATTGAAAAAATACCCCATTACAAGGTCTAGAGCAATTTCACAACTTGTGAGCCCACACCACCGACCACACCCTCCACAATTGCGTGTGAATCAAGCAATTTTAGACTTTTGTATGTATGTCGTAAGAACTCAGACATCAGCAATAGTGTGAGGGTAAGCCATGGCGCTAATGTTTAACAACCTACTATGAGACTTGTTTTATGAAATTGTACTGACAGGCATATCCTTCTTTTGAGATCTTTGGCTTAGGTTAGTGTTATAAAAAAACCAATTTGCTCTATTGTAACAGCACATAGGAGAAAAAAATATCCAATTATACATACTTTCGTACAACATAGTGGATAGTTCCAACTATAAATTAACATACCTATTAATACCGTAATCCTGTAATAGATTTATACCTTGCAACCCTAGCAAACGTCGCCGTCTAATTTCAGTGGGAATACCAAATTACCCTTCTGCCATAAATTTTATTCGAGGCCCGGGATTGTAGGGATTTGTGAAATAAACGTAGTCAACGGAACTGCGTCAGATAGACGAATTGTTTGAACTAAATGAACTGAAAATGTCTCAGTCACTTAGTGTCAAGGCTTAAGATGGGTTTAAAAGGGTATGGTATGCATTAAATTCGACACAAGGGAGTAATTCGTCACTGTGACGCAAGATTTATTTCGGAGCTTAGTAATGTTACAGATAATACTATTACTTCTTGTCCCATGGTAGTCCTTAGTCTACCAATATTACAAAAGTCACAACACTTTGTATGTTTGTGTAATTTTCCCTCGCTAGTCACAAATACTACACTGGTTTCAGCGACTAACTGATTTCTGAGAAGGAACAGCATGGCTTTAGTGTAAAACATTATTTGAATTCGAAAGACAGGCAAAAAAAAGTTAGCGTCTTCCAAAGTGGCCAATATTGAACGCAAATTTCATAGATGAGCAACTAATAATATACTTAGTACAAGTTTAAAAAACAAAACCTCAACTTGTTATGTTAGTTATTGGTTTACCAACAGACGCAAGACTGTAACTATCTTATTTAATTTTATGCACGTCACTTCGACTTACATAAGGCTTACCATGCAAGGTCATAGGATCTTTCACCTCCGTAAAAATAGCCTGTTTTTAAAAATATCATCATGATTTGTGTCATTTATTAATACTTAAATCTCCTGATCAATAGCTTAATTAGATAAAACATTCATCGGTTTTTATAGGTTTAGGTAGAAGCGGAACGTCACCACGGATTTGAACGTGTTGGTAAGTGTGAAATCGGTAAATCGGTAATAACTTAAATGGTATTTAAAACCGCACGAATGGTACATACATACATACATACATACATACATCATGCCCGAAATCCCTAATGGGGTGGGCAGAGCCACAAGACTACTTGTGGCCACGTTCGATTAATTAGTCCTAAGATGGTATGATGAACCGTATGGTGACAGGTGATCAGCCCATCGCCCATACAGATAGTCCACCATGTTGGAGAGGACCCGTCCCGTAGTCGGGTTTTACGACATGCCAGGATGATAAGCATCTGCACGCATTCTATGCTGTTTCTTCACTCCCATTGCAGCAGAGGAGTAATGACGAATGGTTCATGTAAGTATTGCTTATCTATTAAAAGCTTGGTTTTAAAAATGCATTCAATATATTTCTAGAAACAAATAACGCCAAATAACTTCTGCGGCCCAAAGATGTCGGTATAATCATTAGAAGTAGTAATCAGAAACAAGAGATCAAAAGGAATCAAAGATGATGGAATCAGTTAAATTTATTCTTGAAGGATACCGCAATGTACAAACAGAATAAATCCTTGCAACATTTTAATGTAATATAAACAAAATAAATCATTAAATTGTCTAATAATCGTTAATATAATGTCTATAATATATATTTTTTTAATTGATATTTATAATTGTTTGCGAGACGATATAAAAAAATGCACTAAACAGCTTCAAAAGGTAAATAAAGCTGTTTGTTGATACAGAAATGTATCTACTTCGAAAATAAATAATTGTAGGAGACCTCTGTGATTCTCATTTTGTAATTAAATTATTATCTGTACGCTATTGCAATGTGATCGAATATTAACAATATAAAACTAAATAATTTGATGGCAATTCATACATAGATATTTTAGTAAATGGTGCAGTGATATTTCATATAATTATGTATCTCTAGTACTCGTACCATTGTTTGATCCCGTTATACGAAACGGTTAGCCTAGTTGGTAGTAATCCTGCTTCCAATGCAGGGATCGAACCCGGATCCCCGGTAAGGGCAAATATTTGTGTGATGAGCACGAATGTTTTATAGACATAGACATAGACATAGACATAGACATAGACATAGACATAGACATAGACATAGACATAGACATAGACATAGACATAGACATAGACATAGACATAGACATAGAAAAACTTTATTTAACATCACAATCACTCAGTACAATATTATGACGGAAGTATTACAATTATTTATTATTTTATTATTTTTTATTATCTTGAGTCTTAGCTGTTTCCGTTGTAATTAAGTATTTATTTATCTATATAAGTATGTATATCGTAATCGTCTAGTACCCACAACACAAACCT